>CM038673.1:65710279-66310279 GCA_021605145.1 Aegilops bicornis | reverse complement strand
GTTTCAAAAAAAAATTTATCGGTCACGTAGAACTGTTTCACCTGAACTTTGGCATGATCACGTTGTTGCCAAAGAAAGAAGAGGCAATTCAGATCGAGCAGCTCAGGCCAATATGTCTTCTCAACGCGAGCTTTAAAATATTCACGAAAGTGAGTACCAATAGATTGACACGGATCGCCAATTCTGTGGTGCAACCGAGTCAGACAACCTTCATGTCTTGGAGGCACTTCCAAGAAGGGGTGGTCGTCCTTCTTGAAATGTTGCATGAAATTCATTCGAAGAAACTAGATGGGGTTATCTTCAAAGTGGATTTCGAGAAGGCATATGATCAAGTTAAGTGGTGTTTTCTTCAACAGGCAATGCACATGAAAGGTTTTAATGAGGCATGGAGTAATCAAGCGGGTTCTCTAGTCCAAAAAGATAGTGTCGGAATCAAGGTTAACTATGATATCGATCACTATTTTTAGACACATAAGGGATTGAGACAAGGGGATTCAATGTCTCCTCTCTTATTTAATATAGTGGAGGATATGTTGACCATTCTTATAGGCTAGGCAAAGGAAAATGGTCAATTGGATGGACTTGTCCGTCATCTGGTCGATGGGGGAGTTTCTTTTTATGGAACATGACTTTGCAAAAGCGTGGAATATGAAACTCAAACTATGTCTCTTCGAACAATTGTCTAGATTAAAAATAAACTTTCACAAGAGCGAGTTGTTCTGCTTTGGTAAGGCCAAAGTAGAGCAAGACACATATAGGCAATTGTTTGGTTGTGAATTAGGTTCTCCGTGCTTCAATTATTTGGGCATACCGATTCATCACGGTAAGCTATCTAATAAAGAATGGAAGTGCATCAAAGATCGAATTGAAAAAAAACCTTAGTTGCTGGAAGGGCAAGCTATAGCCGTATGGCGGTCAGCTAGTGCTGATTAACTTAGTACTTACTAGTATGCCGATGTTTCTACTATCTTTCTTCGAGGTGGCGAAAGGGGTACAGAAGAGACTTGATTTCTTTCGATCTCGATTCTTCTGGCAGTCAGATGAGGTCAAAAAGAAATACCGTCTCGCACAATGGGATATTTTATGCCGACCCAAGGACCAGGGAGGTCTCGATATTGAAAACCTGGAAATTAAGAATAAATGTCTTATGAGTAAATGGCTCTGCAGGTTAGAGATAGAGCCGGATGGTATGTGGGTACAGATACTACGCAACAATTATCTACAATTGAAAACGCTAGCCCAGGTCACCACGAGACCAACTGACTCGCCCTTCTGGAAGGGACTTATGTGAACAAAAGATTTGTTCCTTCATAGGGTCAAATGGTTGGTAGTGGGATGTCAACAAGATTTTGGGAGGATACATGGTTGGGGGAGCATTGGAATGCCTGGATGCACTTGGTACGGAGATTGATAGATGTTCAATTATCTGACCAACCCAATTCGATGCACTGGAAGTTGGCTAGAACTGGAGTGTTTACGGTGAAATCTCTTCACATGGATTTAATTAACTTTATCGCAATCCCGAGATCGTTACATATTTGGAAGGTTTAGGTTCCCTTGCGTATTAATTTTTTTATGTGGTTCGTACACAAGCAAGTGATCCTCACCAAAGATAACTGACTAAAGAGGCGGTGGGTAGGCAATTCACACTGTTGATTTTGTGATCATGATGAAACAATACAACACTTATTCATAGATTGCCCCCTCGCGAAATTGCTTTGGAGAACGCTCCATATAGCCATTAACATTACTCTGATACATCCATTTTGCATCATGCTTTTATATTGATATTTATTGCATTATGGGCTGTTATTACACATTGTATCACAATACTTATGCCTTTTCTCTCTTATTTTATAAGGTTTAC
Source organism: Aegilops bicornis (assembly GCA_021605145.1). NCBI lineage: Eukaryota > Viridiplantae > Streptophyta > Magnoliopsida > Poales > Poaceae > Aegilops > Aegilops bicornis. The sequence goes on along the minus strand of CM038673.1, from coordinate 66,308,412 downwards.
ATGACGAGGGAGATTGTCGGCAGCTGGAATTCTGGACTGGAAAGGAGCAAATATTAGAGACCTATTATGCACAACTCCAAAAGTCCTGAAACTTCACGGAGAATATTTTTGGAAAATATAAAAAATATTGGGCAAATAAAGCACCAGAGGTGGACCACCTGCCATCCACAAGGATGGAGGGCGCGCCCTACCCCCCTGGGCACGCCCTCCGTCCTTATGAGCCCCCTAGCAGGCCCCGACACCCATCTTCTGCTATATGGTGTGTTTTGACCTGGGAAAAATCAGAAGGAAGATTTTGGGACGAAGCGCCGCCGTCACGAGGCGGAACCTGGGCAGAACCAATCTAGGGCTCCGGCGGAGCTGTTCTGCCGGGGAAACGGCCCTCAGGGAGGGGGAAATCATCACCATCGTCATCACCCTCGATCCTCTCATCGATATGGGGTCAATCCCCATCAACATCTTCACCAGCAACATCTCCTGTCAAACCCTAGTTCATCTCTTGTCTCAGATCTCTGTCTCAAAACCTCAGATTGGTACCTGTGGGTTGCTAGTAGTGTTGATTAATCCTTGTAATTGATGCTCTTTTGTTTATTTGGTGGAAGGTCATATGTTCAGATCCTTAATGATAATTAATACTCCTCTGATTTTGAACATGTATATGCTTTTTGAGTAGTTACATTTGTTCCTGGGGACATGGGAGAAGTCTTGTTATAAGTAATCATGTGAATTTGGTATTCGTTCGATATTTTGATGAGATGTATGTTGTCTTTCCTCTAGTGGTGTTATGTGAACGTCGACTACATGACACTTCACTTTATTTGGGCCTAGGGGAAGGCATTGGGAAGTAGTAAGTAGATGATGGGTTGTTAGAGTGACAGAAGCTTAAACCCTAGTTTATGTGTTGCTTCGTAAGAGGCTGATTGGATCCATATGTTTCCTGTTATGGTTAGGTTTACCTTAATTCTTCTTTCGTAGTTGCAGATGCTTGCGAGAGAGGTTAATCATAAGTGGGAGGCTTGTCCAAGGAAGGGCATCACCCAAGCACCGGTCCACCCACATATCAAATTATCAAAGTAACGAACGCGAATCGTATGAGCATGATGAAAACTAGCTTGACAACAATTATCATATGTCCTCGGGAGCGTTTTGCTTTATATAAGAATTCGTCCAGGCTTGTCCTTTGCTACAAAAAGGATTGGGCCACCTTGCTGCACCTTGTTTACTTTTCTTACTTGTTACCCGTTACGAATTATCTTATCATAAAACTATCTGTTACCGATAATTTCAGTGCTTGCAGAGAATACGTTGCTGAAAACCGCTTGTCATTTCCTTCTGCTCTTCGTTGGGTTCGACACTCATACTTATTGAAAGGACTATGATAGATCACCAATATTTGTGGGTCATCAAGACTCTTTTCTGGCACCGTTGCCGGGGAGTGAAGCGCCTTTGTAAGTGGAATTTGGTAAGGAAATATTTATATAGTGTGCTAAAATTTACTATCACTTGTTACTATGGAAAATAATCCTTTGAGGGACTTGTTCGGGGTATCTTCACCTTGACCGGAAGAGCAAAGAGTTTTTCCTCAACCTACTGCATCTACTGAAAATATTTATTATGAAATACCTTCGGGTATGATAGAGAAACTGCTAGCTAATCCTTATGCAGGAGATGGAACATTACATCCTGATATGCACCTAATCTATGTGGATGAAGTTTGTGGATTATTTAAGCTTGCAGGTATACCCGAGGATGTTGTCAAGAAGAAGGTCTTCCCTTTATCTTTGAAGGGAAAGTCATTGACATGGTTTAGGCTATGTGATGATATTGGATCATGGAACTACAACCGATTGAAATTGGAATTTTATTAGAAGTTTTATCGAATGCATCTGGTTCATCGTGATCGAAATTATATATATAATTTTTGGCCTCGTGAAGGAGAAGATATCGCTCAATCTTGGGGGAGGATTAAGTCAATGTTATATTGATGCCCCAATCATGAGATCTCAAGAGAAATTATTATTCAAAAAATTTATGCTCGGCTTTCTCATAATGATCGATCCATGCTCGATACTTCTTGTACTGGTTCTTTTATGAAGAAGGATATTGAATTCAAATGGGACTTGTTGGAAAGAATTAAACGCAACTATGAAGATTGGCAACTCGACGAAGGTAAGGAGTCAAGTATAAACCTTAAGTTTGACTGTGTTAAATCTTTTATGGATACCAATGCCTTTCGTGATTTTAGCACTAAACATGGACTTGACTCTGAGATAGTAGCTTCTTTTTGTGAATCATTTGCTACTCATGTTGATATCCCTAAGGAGAAGTGGTTTAAATATAATCCTCCCATTGAAGTTAAAGTAGTAGAACTTATTAAAGTTGAAGAAGAAACTATTACTTACAATGTTGATCCTATTGTTCCTACTGCTTATATTGAGAAACCACCTTTTCCTGTTAGAATAAAGGATCATGCTAAAGTTTCAACCATGGTTCGTAAGAGTTATACTAGAACACTTACACCCCCTAAACAAATCAAATAAAAAGCTTTTATAAACCTCAAGTATTATTGAAACTAAAATTATATAAAATTTACGCAACTAAAATTATCAAAGTATTTTCTGCTCAAAACATATAAGCAAAAAGAATTTTCATAAAATAAATAAAAAAATAAAAAATAAAATAAAATAAATAAGTAGAAAAAAAATAAAATAAATAAGTAGAAACAAAATAAACTTTAATAAATAAGTGGAAACAAAAAAAACTTAATAAAAAATAAAATAAGAAAACTTTAATGAAAGAAATAAAAATATCAACAGTAAAAAAGAAAACAAAAAAGTGGGAAAAGATTAAAAAAGCCACCTACTGGGCCACCACGGCCTGAATACGACTAGGAACCCAGATAGTTGGGCCAGGATTCAGGCCCGCAGAAGGCCCAGCAGGCCCACAGGCATAGCAGTGTGAGATTACGCCCACATGCCCGCAATTCAGAGGAGTTCGAGAGAGATGGCAGGGTGGCGCTTATAAACAGGTGCGGCAGCTCCTCAGCTAGCGAGGTGGGACTAAACATCCCACCGCACCGCAGCTTCAGTAGGCGCGGGCCATTGGTCTCGGTTGGTGACACGAACCGGCACCAACTCCACCCTTTGGTCCCGGTTGGTGCCACCAACCAGGACCAATGCACCCCTTTGGTCCCGGTTGATGCCACCAACCAGGACCAAAGGTCTCTATTTCCCGCCCTTTGGGCTGTTGAAAAGAGACCTTTGGTCGCGGTTGGTGGCACCAACCGGGACTAAAGGGGGGCATTGGTCCCGGTTGGTATCACGAACCGGGACCAATGCTTCATGTATATATAGCAAACACTTAGAAAATTTTACTTTTCATCTAGCAGTTACCCCCGACAACGACGCGCGCGCGGACCTCCTCGACGCCGCCAGCCTGCCGGATGCCGTCGCCGTCGCCCCCGCCGTCCGCCGCCAGCCGCTGCCGCCTGCCCCTGCCTCAAGACACCAGACGTCGCCGTCGCCCGTGCCCCTGCCTCGCGCCCCAAGACGCTGCCTCTGTCGCCGTGTCACCGTCGTCCGCCTCGCCGACGCCCTAGCCGCCTCATTGTCGCCCTCGGCCGGCCCCACAGAGCCGCCGCCCCCGCTCTCTTTTTTTCATTTTTTTTCATATATGTATTTTTTTCATGTATATATACTAGTAATTATGTATAGTCACGCAGATTATTATGTATAGTCACATAATACTAAATTATTAAATTACAGAGTAACAATTTTCTATATGTAGGATGCATTAGGCAAAACCTTTACTTTTTGACTAAATTTTCTATTTGAACATTTCTTAAAAAAACCAAGCAATACTACTTTATTTGAACATTCTCTGATTTAGGTTAGTGCATTAGATGGTAGGTTAGTGTGAATTTTAGATTAGTTGAATTAGATGTTCTTTAGTAAGTGTTTAACAGAATTAGTTAGAAAAATTATAGAACTAGCTAGTTAAACTAGTTTATTTTTAATAAGTACTACTTTATTTTATTTATAGTAAGTGCTTTGTAGCTGAAGTAGTTGATTTAATAAAACTACTTTATTTTATTATAGAAGTAGTTTATTTTTAGTAAGTACTACTTTATTTTATTTATAGTAAGTGCTTAGTAGTTGAACTAGTTGATTTAATAAAACTACTTTATTTTACTATAGAAGTAGTTTATTTTTAGTAAGAAAATTAATAGAACTAGTTTATTTTTTTAATTGAAGCAATTATTCCCGCAGCGACGTCGACGATGCCTATCCCGCATCCTCATCGTCGACTCGGCGGAGGAGGCCTGCTTGATCAGAGGGGCCATGTCCGGGACTGGGCTCCGCCGGGATGGTATTGGGAGGTGCTACCTTCCGGGAGGCGTAGCTTGGTGAGGAGCCAGCCCGTCGTTGACCCGAACCTTGTTTGGTGGCGGTCACAGGCCAGTGATTTGGTGCCGAGGCTTCCGGATACCGCGAAGGTGGTACGTCACCGTGTCAGCTAGGAGGACGAGCACGTCCATCTCTACATGGTTGCGTTGGAGGGCAGGTTCTCCAATACCTGGGAGGTTCTTCAGGGATCTCACTGGAGCTATGATTCTGTGATGGTTCCTTCTCTTTGGGTGTCCACCGCCCGTGTCGATACCCGTCGGGCTCTACAGTTCTAGCTGTATTAGCGATGCTATATGTATGATACTATTCGAGGTGTATTAGTGATAATATTCGACGATGTACGGACGCAAGAAATGATGTAATTTTGTTTATTGAATGCATGCTAATTTTAATACTATTTTTTTGTGATTTGGTTTTGCTTATTGAATGCTCAAATTGGAAAAGTACTCCTACTTTGAATGCTAAAATTGGAGAGCACTATGCAAGGCGTATGCATTTGATTAGTTGATAGCTTATAGGGTTTTTGTTTTTGCAGAAATCTAGGAGCCCCCTCCATCATCCCCGCCGTCGTCCCCGTCACCGACCCCCCTCCGACCTCGAGAGACCAGTCAAATCTCCATGACAATATGAGTCCTATAAGATATTTTGAAATGTTTTTGCTCATATTTTCAACCATTGAAATGCAATGGCCATCAAGTTTGAATGCTCATATGATGTAGATAAAAACATGTATATTTCCGTTCCGGCAAATTTCAGCCGCTCGATATGTCCTTTTTTAGAAAGATAATTAAACGATATTTCAGGTTGACTTTAAGTCTATCGAGTCTCCGTCATATATGAGAGGACGAAGAATGCCGACTGTTGTCATGGGGTAGCTTCTCCTTCATTCCCGTGTGCTAGAAAATTTGGTGTAATGCACTCGGGAACGAAAGGAGGAGCAACCATCACCGACGGTCGCAAATGTCAGAGAGGAATCAGTGAGGGAGAGTCTCCACCATATATGAGAGGACAAAGAATCCCGACTGTTGTCGTGGGGGTAGCTTCTCCTTCGTCCCCGTGTGCTAGACAATTTGGTGTAATGCACTCGGGAACGAAAGGAGGAGCTACCATCACCGACGGTCGAATATATACACCACGTGAGCTAAGAGTTTTCATGAAAAGACTCGACAGACCGGTAGTCAACCCGTGATGAATAATAATGTTCCAATTTAGTTTTTGTGGTACATATATTTAATTGTACAAGTTTAATCTTTGAATTATGAACATGGGAAATGTCGTACTCAGACGACGAAAGTCTCCCGGGGGAGTGCTCCTGGTGCAACGACGACCGAGGTCTGTGCGACAAGTGCCCTCACCTGGACTAAGATCGGCGCTTCAGTATTAAGCTCCAGGAGACCTTCGATGTTGGAACGGTACGCAAGGACGCCAAGTGTTTTTTCGTAATTAAGTACGACTTCAACTATTTGAACATGTAATTTTCATCTTTTACAATTCGACTAGCTTATCCCATGCCATGCAAGACGACATGTCTTGGAGAGGATGGGTTTTGAAGACCATGAAAGTTTCGAAACAAAGAAACTTCACCTAAGAATCCATCATGGTATGGATTTTGAAGTAAATCTATACAATTCTCAGAGTGTAACCCATTTTGGTTGCCCAAATTGGGAAGCACTTTGCAAGATGTATGGTTTTTATGAGGATATGCTTGTCACCATGGATCTTGGTGATCCTGACATCGAGCAAGACAATATGGACATTTGGGTTCTTGTTGATACGCTTCCAATTCTACCGCTATGTGAGTTTCTAAAACATAGTTATTAGCTAATTTATATTGTTTATTTCAAAATAGTTGACAGCTTATTTCCATTGACAGCTTATATTCATTACTCAAACAATGTGCGGAAGAAGGTAGACAAAACCCGCTACACCGATGGCTCCGAATTAACTTATCAGGAGAAAAATCATCTGATCGCACTTTGTACTGACCTTGAGAATTACAATACCTATTATGATACTCCTCCAAATTATGGTCAATACGTGCAACTAGTGCACGTGTTGAACCAATGTAACATCTATGGAGATATCCTGGTAAGATTTTTTACTATTACTACATCCGTGCATCTTTTGCATACTTCTAAAACTAGTACATCGTTGCTAACTACGAAGTTATTGCTATGTTTTTCAACAGAGAATCCTGATGGATTGTGTGCCTTATTTGATGTATCAGAATGGTCGCCTTGATGTTTTGAACATAGTCATCCTACAAATCTCACCAGTCCATACCGGATTTCTAAAACCGGTGAATACATGCTAATCAAAGAATGGAAAAAAATGTATGGACAATCGTAAGGAGGTTCTTGGAAGCAAAAGGAAGCGAAGCGCAAGAATTGGAGACATGATGACCTCCATTCTCCATAATGGAGAGTCAGGGCCTATATTGTTTTATGCTATTTTACCTTAAAGAGGGTATTTAGGTCCTACCTAATACTAATGATCATGTGCTAAGAACAATTAAGTTGGGTTGGTTCGATGACTATGAGGATGATGATCGTATGACTCGTTATTAATAACGAGTAGAAGTTGTATGATGATGATTAATAGGACTTGTTATTATTATGATGCATGATGCAAGCATGAAGAGTTATTATATATCAGTGGGTGAAATGAACATGGATTAGATTGAAGTGAAGGCAACATGTGGTGCATGTCGAAAGTAGAACTAATCCAAACTTGATCAAGTTTGGATTAGTACTACTTCGACATGCACCACATTTTGCCTTCACTTCAATCTAAGCCATGTTTAGGCATAGCAGTAGCGTTGGTAAACCAAGCACGGAGATAAGAGAGGACACTTCTCTCTATTAGCTAGCTAACAACCTAAATTAACCCTCAAAACCCCTAAACCACCCCCTTTCAAAAAAACAAAAACCTCAGCTCCTGCCAGCTGCTGACGCGTGGATGCCTTTTGGTCCCGGTTGGTGCTACCAACCGGGACCAAAGGCCCTCCTGCCTGGGCTCGCCGCAGCGGCCACGTGGAGGCCCATCTGTCCTGGTTGGTGTAAGAACCGGGACTAAAGGTTTAGGGCTTTAGTACCGACCCTTTAGTCCCGGTTCCCCAACCGGGACAAATGGACCTTACGAATCGGGACAAATGGCCCTTTTTCTACTAGTGCATGGTCCTAAGGCTATAAGAGATGAGGAAAATCGGCGGCAGCGCCAACAGGAGGCGGGGAAACCCTAAACTCCTTTGGGCCTTTCTGTCTTTGTGGGAAGAACGAAAACCGACCTTCTCCCTCTCTCCTCCTTCAGCCCTCATAGAAAGAAAAGTGGGCCAAGCAAAACAAATGTTATCTAGTAAATTACCATATGGTGATCGCATCGATGCTCAGAGCACAAAAATGCCATTTTGGTGTCACGTGAATGATTCCATTCGCATGAGGCGGCTGCTTGGAAGGTCTTCATGGTGGCGGAGGGCTAGTAGCGTGAAACTCTATCCCCTGCTCGTGCTCGTTCAACGGGGGAAAGGAGGAAATGGCTATATTTGTTGCGGGAGCTGCGGGGAGTAGGATTGAATCAGTAAGTGAGTGGCAAGGTGGGTAATTTCGCTTAGAAGTTGCTCTCGCAACCATGGAAGTTGGTGTTACCAAGCCGTGGAAAATGCACTACGATGACTCTCCAGCTTCCCAAAATCTACTCTGAGCAGGCGACTTTTGGTCCAGATTATGCTTTTCCAAAGTAGGAGTTCGCTTAGAAAGCCAAACCAAACGGACCCTTAGATAGTTCATGCCCATCTGTGTGTAGTTACGAATGCCACACACTAACATGAACTAAAGCACATATCACCACCGGATGATTTTATTCAGAAAAAGCAAGAGCAAAAAAATATATACAGAATTTCCATATAAAACTAAAGGAAAGCCTAACAGCAACATGAGCATGAGCTTCCATCAACAAACTATTTTGAAAGTCACATAACTGGACATTAGATCGCTAATTTTTAGTGACTTACTTGCATAGTCATTGTTTTTCGAATTTTGGTTGAAACACACACACTTCGAATGAATATATGGAAGCGTGCACAAGCTTTTGTATCACCACAATTTTTATAGTCAGACTAATGCGCCGGTTGCAAGAGCTGTATGGAATATAATTTCCGGTTGTAGAAACTGGTGACATCGGGACAGCAGCGTTGCTTTGTCTGCAGGCGTAGACAAGATTCTTAGACGAGACACACGAGGGCGGCATGCACATCCGTAAGTACGTCCCCGCTTTGTCTCCAGGCTGCAGATGGAGCCTATATAAACTCCTCGAACCAGCAAAGCACACACAGACAGAGGGCAAGCTAGCTGATAAACAAGCACACAGGGCAGAGCTCAATCCCCGCCATGGCAGGCACCACCAAGGTCGCAGTGGTTTTTGCCATTGTTCTTGTTTTCCTGCAGGTGTCGTGCGCCGTTTCCGGGCGCCCCACTGTTAGGGAAGGCAAGTTTGAACTTCGACAGAACGTCCCGGCGACGATGACGGTGAACGGCTTCCAGCAAGGGGAGACGGGCGGCGGGCCGGCATCGTGCGACGGTCAGTTCCACAGCGATGATGAGTTCATAGTGTCGCTGTCGTCGGAGTGGTACGCCGACGGGGCCCGGTGCGGCAAGTTGATCCGCCTCGCCAACTCCGGCAACATTCACATAAGCGCCAGGGTCGTCGACGAGTGCGCCGGCTGCGACAACGAGGTCGGCGCGTCGATCCATATCTGGAAGAACTACAATCTTGACCCTAGTGTCGGGCAGGTGGACATCAAATGGTCCGACGTGCCGGACGAGGCCTAAATCAAACTGAAACTTAAACCTGCATGCATGCATCCATGGTGTCAGTCCATCAGTGGATCGAGTTATTTGCTTTCAAGTTTCACCTTTCAAGTCTGTATTTGTAACTGGGGTATGCCTCAGTCCCTTAATATCTCAGGGCCGTCACTATTTGCCCGGCCGTCTTCGGAGCAGAGTACGTACGTGTAGCTCAATAATAATGTAATAATCTACTCTCTCCGTGGAGCCCTGTATCTTCTTTTTTTAGCACGTCAGGGTTATCGCCCTAGGCGTGGTGAATTGCTTTATACATATGGAAATGACTAGAATCATCTGGCCCATTCTACGCTTCGCGTCCACTGCGTGGAGAGCCTGCCATATGTTGGACCAGTCCCACACACCGCAAATCTGAAGATTTTGCAATATCGTCCATGTATCTGAAACATGCGGAATATTGTAGTGGCAACTCGATGGTGCACACAATTTTTTTGCAACATAGCGTTTATTATAAAAAATAATTTGCAAGATAAGTTCTGTTGCAAAAAAAAAAAAAAAAACTACAACACAATATTTGCTATAAATATTTTCTGCAACATGACCTCTGTTACAAAACTATTTGTTTGTAGGCTCCAAGTAAATGTAGAATGCCAAATCAACCTCCTATCCATTCTATTCACTGAACACAAGCATTGAGCGACGCTAGAAGCGAATTTATGTACCGTTCGTTCGAAAGCATCGTCCAGGGTGCTTACTACCATCTGCCCCTCTTTGTATTCTGTTCGCACCATCGATGCCACATCCAGAAATTCGCATCGATTTCTGTAACCACATAGATAGTTTATCAATCTTTCTTAAGTGTGAGCAAATAGAGTTGCAAGATACCAATTGCATTCACCCAGCATACCTATCCCAATGTAGATCTTGTAGATTCCTAGCGAAATGTCCATCAGACTCAACCTGAAAATGTTAGCACAATGATTATAGTTGACACATCCTCAAAATTAGTTTATTTTGTGATGGCACATGCAGCAGTAAAATAGAACATCACACACCTAGAGTACCATAATATCTGAATCAATTTACACATATTCCCTGCAACAGCCTCGGCGTAATCTACTGCTTCGAGGGTCAGCTAAAAATTCAAATGATGACATCACCTCTTCGTCCACCCCAGAGCATCGGGGTTCACCTCCACCATTGATTGTTACAACTGGTATCAATAAATAGAGAAGAATTATACCAACTTATAAGAAGCACCAGGGATTTCTCAACTACTTTATGATTCCTCCATGTATCCGAATTAATCACATTCACTCGAGACATCCATACACATGCTTTAGGATCATACATCCTCTTCTTACCCAGGAGATTTCTAACTTGAGCCAGTCTTATATCAGAAAATTCAACAACACCATTTACCTTGTCCCCATGTCAAGATTTCAACAAGAACGTGATACCACATTGAATAACCATGTCATAATCCAATATAATCACCTTCGCTAAATCCTTGAATATTTCAGTCACAAGAAATATGACTGAACAACATCAAGTATTCCATTCTTCTGTCGTTGTCACTCAGTGCTACTGATAAAACATGAAACTTGGGAAACACAACTCTCGCTTACTTTATTTTGGTAGCTTCTCAAGAACTATTTCTTCATAGTTTACAACAAGGAGAGTTGCCTTTGTATGAATTTTCATGGCAAACCAATATGTCATGCCAAATATTTCTGGCTCATGAAATAAGACCACCAAGAACATTAGAAATGCCATTATCAAAATATAAAAGCAAACTAATGACTGTAAATATCACTCACATACTTTAGTACTGATAGTTTTTGGCTTGATGAGGTATTAAAAATAAACATAGTGTCTATGGCCTGGGGTATTAAACTCGACAATTGTAGACACATGCAAACTTTGTTCAGACCATCACACAATTAGATTTCTTGGTTGTTCATTATGTGTGTGCCATGTCCCAAATTGTCTTAGTTGGTAGTTACTTGTACAAGCCAGGATGCACTAATCTTAAGTTTCTTCCCTAGTCCAACTGTTATTGTTAGGAAGAATGTTTTTAACTAGTCACAGACTGGAAAAATATTTGCCATGCATATCGTCATAATAAAAGAAAGAGATAAGTATGTTATTATAAACTATTTTTATTGATATGCCTATTCCATGGATTATCTTAATATCTCACAGTTATGCTCCTACCTTGTTGTGCATGTGAGTATATTGTCAAATTTTCACTTTTCATGTCACTGATATGATAGAAACTTCATTAAGGTGATGCTTCCGTCGTAGCTTTGGATCAGACACACTAAGGGAAAAAAACCTGCTAGCAGTATCACATCAAGTGCATGAACAGCCAAATGAACACTAATATTTCAACACCGTTGCAAACAAAAGGAAGAGGAAGAGGAGGTTTTTGGAAAATTTGAAGCCAAGTTTCTACATCCAGTGTTAAGAGGTACACTAGTGCAGAACCGGGCTTTAGCGCCGGTTCGTAATGGCCTTTAGTGCCGGTTCGGCAGCCGGCACTAAAGAGTGGGGACTAAAGGTCCCCCCCCCCTTTAGTACCGGTTCATCGTGAACCGGCGCTAAAGTGCCACCACGTGGCACGAGTCAGGCCCGGGTGCGCATAGGACATTAGTACCGGTTGGTAACACCAACCGGTACTAAATGTTTGGGCGTGCTTGTTGGGGAACGTTGCAGAAAATTAATTTTTTTCCTACGGTTTCACCAAGATCCATCTATGAGTTCATCCAAGCAACGAGTCAAGGGTGTGAGTTTGCATCTACATACCACTTGTAGATCGAGTGCGGAAGCGTTCAAGGGGATGATGATGATGGAGTCGTACTGCCTCGATTCGGATCACCGATGACCAAGCATCGAACGGACAGCACCTCCGTGTTCAACACACGCACGCACGGACGACGTCTCCTCCGCCTTGATCCATCAAGGGGAAGGAGAGGTTGAGGAAGATGGCTCCAGCAGCAGCACGACGGCGTGATGATGGTGGAGTGACAGTTCTCCGGCAGGGCTTCGCCAAGCACACGCGGAGGAGGAGAGGTGTTGGGGAGGGGAGGGGCTGCGCCTTGACTTGGGGTATGCAGCCCTCCCCTCACCCCTCTATTTATAGGGGGAAGGGAGGAGGGGGCCAGCCCCTCTAGATGGCACCTAGAGGGGGGGCGGCGGCCAAGGGGAGGGGGGCTTGCCCCCCAAGCAAGGGGGGCGCCACCTCTAGGGTTCCCCCCCCCCCTCCAACCCTAGGCGTATGGGCCCAAGGTGGGGGGGGCGCCCAGCCCACCAGGGGCTGGCTCCTTCCCCACGCAGCCCATGTGGCCCCCCGGGAGGGGTGGCCTCCAGTGGACCTCGAACCCTTCCGTGGCCCCAGTACAATACCGGTATGCCCCGAAACTTTCCGGTGTCCGCTTGACAACTTCCCATATATAAATCTTTACCTCCGGACCCTTCCGAACTCCTCGTGACGTCCGGGATCTCATCCGGGACTCGAACAACATTCGGTAATCACATACAAGTCTTCCTAATAACCCTAGCGTCACCGAACCTTAAGTGTGTAGACCCTACGGGTTCGGGAGACATGCAGACATGACCGAGACGGCTCTCAGGTCAATAACCAACAGCGGGATTTGGATACCCATGCTGGCTCCCACATGCTCCTCGATGATGTCATCGGATGAACCACGATGTCGAGGATTCAAGTAACCCCGTATACTATTCCCTTTGTCAATCGGTACGTTACATGCCCGAGACTCGATCGTCGGTATCCGAATACCTCATCCAGTCTCGTTACCGGCAAGTCACTTTACTCGTACCGTAATGCATGATCCCGTGACCAAACACTTGGTCACCTTGAGCTCATTATGATGATGCATTACCGAGTGGGCCCAGAGATACCTCTCCGTCATACAGAGTGACAAATCCGGTCTCGATCCGTGTCAACCCAATGATACTTTCGGAGATACCTGTAGTGCACCTTTATAGTCACCCGATTACGTTGTGACGCTTTGGTACACCCAAAGCACTCCCACGGTATCCGGGAGTTACACGATCTCATGGTCTAAGGAAGAGATACTTGACATTGAAAAAGCTCTAGCAAAACGAACTACACGATCTTGTGCTATGCTTAGGATTGGGTCATGTCCATCACGTCATTCTCCTAATGACGTGATCCCGTTGTCAATGACATCTGATGTCCATAGTCATGAAACCATGACTATCTGTTGACCAACGAGCTAGTCAACTAGAGGCTTACTAGGGACGTATTGTGGTCTATGTATTCACACGTGTATTACGATTTCCGGATAATACAGTTATAGCATGAATAAAAGACAATTATCATGAACAAGGAAATATAATAATAATGCTTTTATTATTGCCTCTATGGCATATTTCCAACAGTCTCCCACTTGCACTAGAGTCAATAATCTAGTTACATTGTGATGAATCGAACACCCATAGAGTTCTGGTGTTGATCATGTTTTGCCCGCGGAAGAGGTTTAGTCAACGGATCTGCGACATTCAGATCCGTATGCACTTTAAAAATTTCTATGTCTCCATATTGAACATTTTCACGGATGGAGTTGAAGCGACGCTTGATGTGCCAGGTCTTCTTGTGAAACCTGGGCTCCTTGGCAAGTGCAATAGCTCCAGTGTTGTCACAGAAGAGTTTGATCGGCCCCGCTGCATTGGGTATGACTCCTAGGTCGGTGATGAACTCCTTCACCCAAATTGCTTCATGCGCTGCCTCCGAGGCTGCCATGTACTCCGCTTCACATGTAGATCCCGTCACGACGCTCTGCTTGCAGCTGCACCAGCCATCGCTTCCACCATTCAACATATACACGTATCCGGTATGTGACTTAGAGTCATCCAGATCTGTTTGAAGCTAAGCGTCGACGTAACCCTTCTGACGAGCTCTTCGTCACCTCCATAAACGAGAAACATGTCCTTTGTCCTTTTCGGTACTTTAGGATATTCTTGACCGCTGTCCGGTGTTCCTTGCCGGGATTACTTTGGTACCTTCCTACCAAACTTACGGCAAGGTTTACATCAGGTCGTACACGGCATGGCATACATAATAGATCCTATGGCTGAGGCATAGGGGATGACGCTCATCTCTTCTTTATCTTTTGCCGTGGTCGGGCATTGAGCTGAGCTCAATCTCACACCTTGCAGCACAGGCAAGAACCCTTTCTTGGACTGATCCATTTTTGAACTTCTTCAAAATCTTGTCAAGGTATGTGCTTTGTGAAAGACCTATGAGGCGTCTCGATCTATCTCTATAGATCTTGATGCCTAATATATAAGCAGCTTCTCCATGGTCCTTCATTGAAAAACACTTATTCAAGTAGGCCTTGATGTTGTCCAAGAATTCTATATCATTTCCCATCAAAAGTATGTCATCTACATATAATATGAGAAATGCTACAGAGCTCCCACTCACTTTCTTGTAAACGCAGGCTTCTCCATAAGTCTTGCATAAACCCAAACGCTTTGATCATCTCATCAAAGCGAATGTTCCAACTCCGAGATGCTTGCACCAGCCCATAAATGGATCGCTGGAGCTTGCATACTTTGTTAGCATTCTTAGGATCGACAAAACCTTCCGGCTGTATCATATACAACTCTTCCTTAAGATAACCGTTAAGGAACGCTGTTTTGACGTCCATCTGCCATATCTCATAATCATAGTATGCGGCAATTGCTAACATGATTCGGACGGACTTAAGCTTCGCTACGGGAGAGAAAGTCTCATCGTAGTCAATCCCTTGAACTTGCCGATAACCCTTAGCGACAAGTCGAGCTTTATAGATGGTGACATTACCATCCGCGTCCGTCTTCTTCTTAAAGATCCATTTGTTTTCTATCGTCGCCGATCATCGGAAAGTCTACCAAAGTCCATACTTTGTTTTCATACATGGATTCTATCTCGGATTTCATGGCTTCTAGCCATTTGTTGGAATCTGGGCCCGCCATCGCTTCTTCATAGTTCGAAGGTTCACCGTTGTCTAACAACATGATTTCCAGGACAGGGTTGCCGTACCACTCTGGTGCGGAACGTGTCCTAGTGGACCTACGAAGTTCAGTAGCAACTTGATCCGAAGTACCTTGATCATCATCATTAATTTCCTCTCCAATTGGTGTAGGCACCACAGGAACATTTTCCTGAGCTGCACTACTTTCCGGTTCAAGAGGTAGTACTTCATCGAGTTCTACTTTCCTCCCACTTACTCCTTTCGAGAGAAACTCTTTTTCCAGAAAGGATCCGTTCTTGGCAACAAAGATCTTGCCCTTGGATCTAAGGTAGAAGGTATACCCAATGGTTTCCTTAGGGTATCCTATGAAGACGCATTTTTCCGACTTGGGTTCGAGCTTTTCAGGTTGAAGTTTCTTGACATAAGCATCGCATCCCCAAACTTTTAGAAACGACAGCTTAGGTTTCTTCCCAAACCATAATTCATACGGTGTCGTCTCAACGGATTTAGACGGTGCCCTATTTAAAGTGAATGTAGATGTCTCTAGAGCGTATCCCCAAAATGATAGCGGTAAATCTGTAAGAGACATCATAGATCGCACCATATCCAATAGAGTGCGATTACGACGTTCAGACACACCATTACGCTGAGGTGTTCCAGGCGGCGTGAGTTGTGAAACGATTCCACATTTCCTTAAGTGTGTACCAAATTCGTGACTTAAATATTCTCCTCCACGATCTGATCGTAAGAACTTTATTTTTCGGTCACGTTGATTCTCTACCTCATTCTGAAATTCCTTGAACTTTTCAAAGGTCTCAGACTTGTGTTTCATCAAGTAGACATACCCATATCTACTTAAGTCATCCGTGAGAGTGAGAACATAACGATATCCTCCGCGAGCCACAACACTCATTGGACCGCACACATCGGTATGTATGATTTCCAACAAGTTGGTTGCTCGCTCCATTGTTCCGGAGAACGGAGTCTTGGTCATCTTGCCCATGAGGCATGGTTCGCATGTGTCAAATGATTCATAATCTAGAGACTCCAAAAGTCCATCAAGATGGAGCTTCTTCAGCGCTTGACACCAATGTGACCAGGCGGCGAGTACCACAAGTATGTGGGACTATCGTTATCAACTTTACATCTTTTGGTATTCATGCTATGAATATGTGTAACATTACGCTCGAGATTCATTAAGAATAAACCATTCACCATCGAAGCATGACCATAAAACATATCTCTCATATAAATAGAACAACCATTATTCTCGGATTTAAATGAGTAGCCATCTCGCATTAAACGAGATCCAGATACAATGTTCATGCTCAAACTTGGCACCAAATAACAATTATTAAGGTTCAAAACTAATCCCATAGGTAAATGTAGAGGTAGCGTGCCGACGGCGATCACATCGACTCTGGAACCATTCCCGACGCGCATCGTCACCTCGTCCTTCGCCAGTCTCCGCTTATTCCACAGCTCCTGCTGTGAGTTACAAATATGAGCAACGGCACCGGTATCAAATACCCAGGAGTTACTACGAGTACTGGTAAGGTACACATCAATTACATGTATATCAAATATACCTTTGGTGTTGCCGGCCTTCTTATCCGCTAAGTATTTGGGGCAGTTTCGCCCAAAGGACCCTTCCCCTTGCAATAAAAGCACTCAGTCTCATGCTTGGGTCCATTCTTTGACTTCTTCCCGGTAACTGGCTTACCGGGCGCGGCAACATCCTTGCCGTCCTTCTTGAAGTTCTTCTTGCCCTTGCCCTTCTTGAACTTAGTGGTCTTATTGACCATCAACACTTGATGTTCTTTCTTGATCTCAACCTCTGCCGACTTCAGCATTGAAAATACTTCAGGAATGGTCTTCACCATCCCCTGCATATTGTAGTTCATCACAAAGCAATTGTAGCTTGGTGGAAGCGACTGAAGGATTCTGTCAATGACCGCCTCATCGTGGAGAGGTTAATATTCAGCTGGGTCATGCGGTTGTGCAACCTGCACATTCTGAGTATGTGCTCACCGATGTAACTATTTTCCTCCATCTTACAACTATAGAATTTGTCGAGACGTCATATCTCTCGACCCGGCGTGAGCTTGGAAAACTAGTTTCAGCTCCTCGAACATCTCATATGCTCCGTGATGCTCAAAACGCTTTTGGAGCCCGGTTCTAAGTTGTATAGCATGCCGCATCGAACGAGGGAGTAATCATCAGCACGAAGTTTGCCAAGCATTCATAATGTCTTGGTTCTCTGGCACGGAGCGTCACCTAGCGGTCCTTCTAGGACATATTGTTTCTGGCAGCTATGAGGATGATCCTCGTGTTAGGACCCAGTCCGTATAGTTGCTGCCATCATCTTTCAGCTTGGTTTTCTCTAGGAACGCGTTGAAGTTCAAGTTGACATGAGCGTTGGCCATTTGATCTACAAGACATATTATGCAAAGATTTTAGACTATTGTTCATGATAATAAGGTTCATCTAATCAAATTATTTAATGAACTCCCACTCAGATTAGACATCCCTCTAGTCATCTAAGTGTTACACGATCCGAGTCGACTAGGCCGTGTCCGATCATCACGTGAGACGGACTAGTCATCGTCGGTGAACATTCTCATGTTGATCGTATCTTCCATACGACTCGTGTTCGACCTTTCGGTCTCCGTGTTCCGAGGCCATGTCTGTACATGCTAGGCTCATCAAGTTAACCCTAAGTGTTTTGCATGTGTAAAACTGTCTTACACCCGTTGTATGTGAACGTAAGGATCTATCACACCCGATCATCACGTGGTGCTTCGAAACGCATTTAACTTTAGCAACGGTGCATGCTTAGGGGAGAACACTTCTTGAAATTGTTGTAAGGGATCATCTTATTTACTACCGTCGTTCTAAGTAAACAAGATGCATAAACATAATAAACATCACATGCAATTATATAGTAGTGACATGATATGGCCAATATCATATAGCTCCATTGATCTCCATCTTCGGGGCTCCATGATCATCTTGTCACCGACATGACACCATGATCTCCATCATCATGATCTCCATCATCGTGTCTTCATGAAGTTGTCACGCCAACGACTACTTCTACTTCTATGGCTAACGCGTTTAGCAATAAAGTAAAGTAATTTACATGGCGTTCTTCAATGACACGCAAGTCATACAAAAATAAAGACAACTCCTATGGCTCCTGCCGGTTGTTATACTCATCGACATGCAAGTCGTGATTCCTATTACAAGAACATGATCTCATACATCACAATATATCATTCATCATTCATCACAACTTCTGGCCATATCACATCACATAACAATTGCTGCAAAAACAAGTTAGACGTCCTCTAATTGTTGTTGCATCTTTTACGTGGCTGCAATTGGGTTCTAGCAAGAACGTTTTCTTACCTACGAATAACCACAACGTGATTTTGTCAACTTCTATTTACCCTTCATAAGGACCCTTTTCATCGAATCCGCTCCAACTAAAGTGGGAGAGACAGACGCCCGCCAGCCACTTTATGCAACTAGTGCATGTTAGTCGGTGGAACCGGTCTCACGTAAGCGTACGTGTAAGGTTGGTCCGGGCCGCTTCATCCCACAATACCGTTGAAGCAAGATAAGACTAGTAGCGGCAAGCAAGTTGACAAGATCTACGCCCACAACCAAATTGTGTTCTACTCGTGCAATAGAGAACTACGCATAGACCTAGCTCATGATGCCACTGCTGGGGATCCTTGCAGAAAATTAAAATTTTTCCTACGGTTTCACCAAGATCCATCTATGAGGTCATCCAAGCAACGAGTCAAGGGAGTGAGTTTGCATCTACATACCACTTGTAGATCGAGTGCGGAAGCGTTCAAGGGGATGGTGATGATGGAGTCAGATTTCGCCGCGATTCGGATCACCGATGACCAAGTGCTGAACGGACAGCACCTCCGCGTTCAACACACGTGCGTGCAGACGGACGACGTCTCCTCCGTCTTGATCCAGCAAGGAGGAAGGAGAGGTTGAGGAAGATGGCTCCAGCAGCACGACAGCGTGGTGATGGTGGAGTGAAAGTTCTCCGGCAGGGCTTCGCCAAGCACACGTGGAGGAGGAGAGGTGTTGGGGAGGGGAGGGGCTGCGCCTTGGCTTGGGTGTGCATCCCTCCCCTCACCCCTCTATTTATAGGGGGAAGGTAGGAGGGGGCCGGCCCCTCTAGATGGCATCTAGAGGGGGGGGCGGCGGCCAAGGGGAGGGGGGCTTGCCCCCCAAGCAAGGGGGGCGCCCCCTCTAGGGTCCCCCCCCAACCCTAGCGCATGGGCCCAAGGGGGGGCACGCCCAGCCCACCAGGGGCTGGCTCCTTCCCCACGCAGCCCATGTGGCCCCCCGGGAGGGGTGGACCCCCGGAACCCTTCCGGTGGCCCCTGTACAATACCGGTATGCCCCCGAAACTTTCCGGTGTCCGTTTGACAACTTCCCATATATAAATCTTTACCTCCGGACCCTTCCGGAACTCCTCGTGACGTTCGGGATCTCATCCGGGACTCCGTAAAACATTCGGTAATCACATACAAGTCTTCCTAATAACCCTAGCGTCACCGAACCTTAAGTGTGTAGACCCTACGGGTTCGGGAGACATGCAGACATGACCGAGACGCTCTCAGGTCAATAACCAACAGCGGGATCTGGATACCCATGTTGGCTCCCACATGCTCCTTGATGATGTCATCGGATGAACCACGATGTCAAGGATTCAAGCAACCCCGTATACTATTCCCTTTGTCAATCGGTGCGTTACATGCCCGAGACTCGATCATTGGTATCCCAATACCTCGTTCAGTCTCGTTACCGGCAAGTCACTTTACTCGTACCGTAATGCATGATCTCGCGACCAAACACTTGGTCACTTTGAGCTCATTATGATGATGCATTACCGAGTGGGCCTAGAGATACCTCTCCGTCATACGGAGTGACAAATCTCAGTCTCGATCCGTGTCAACCCAATGACACTTTCGGAGATACCTGTAGTGCACCTTTATAGTCACCCGATTACGTTGTGACGTTTGGTACACCCAAAGCACTCCTACGGTATCCGGGAGTTACACGATCTCATGGTCTAAGGAAGAGATACTTGACATTGAAAAAGCTCTAGCAAAACGAACTACACGATCTTGTGCTATGCTTAGGATTGGGTCCTGTCCATCACGTCATTCTCCTAATGACGTGATCCCGTTGTCAATGACATCTGATGTCCATAAGGAGGAAACCATGACTATCTGTTGACCAACGAGCTAGTCAACTAGAGGCTTACTAGGGACGTATTGTGGTCTATGTATTCACACGTGTATTACGATTTCCGGATAATACAGTTATAGCATGAATAAAAGACAATTATCATGAACAAGGAAATATAATAATAATGCTTTTATTATTGCCTCTAGGGCATATTTCCAACAGTCTCCCACTTGCACTAGAGTCAATAATCTAGTTACATTGTGATGAATCGAACACCCATAGAGTTCTGGTGTTGATCATGTTTTGCCCGCGGAAGAGGTTTAGTCAACGGATCTGCGACATTCAGATCCGTATGCACTTTACAAATTTCTATGTCTCCATATTGAACATTTTCACGGATGGAGTTGAAGCGACGCTTGATGTGCCAGGTCTTCTTGTGAAACCTTGGGCTCATACTGGAGCATGCAGATGAACCTGTCTCCTAATCGTGGGTTGCGCTTCTCATTGCTGCCCCCTAGTACTTCTCTGCGATTGTTAACAATTTTGCTCCTATCTTTCACTATTAAGAAGTCATCGCTTTTAGAAATCATGAACGCACTCATGTGCAATGTAGGATATCTTGGCCGTAAGCTAACCATTGACATGCGACCTTTAGTCTCGATCCACTGAGACACAACTGTCATCGGGAGTCCCTGTTGAAGAACATCGTATAGTAATTAATATACTTAGCAATGAAAGTTTAGAAAAAAAATTATGTATGCAAAAGATGCACTGAGGACAAATAGTAAAAATCTTACCATCATTCCTAAATAGATGTGACCGTAGTTCAATACGATCACTATTGGTCACACGTTTTGAGTACTAACATTTCTAAGTGCAGGAAGAAAACTTGTCTTGACAGTATGAAGATCCTCAAGCCATGAAACATAATGACTTATCTCCTCGCAGTTTAGTTCAGCTCCGGGACAGTAGTTGGTCCTGTCCACCAAGCGCCGGACATGTTTGCTTGAATGGAAATAAGCTGTCAATAGAAATTAGTTGTCAACTGTTTTTGAATAAACAATATCAAACACATAAATATGGTTGAGAAGAACTCACTCAATGGTAGAACTGGAGGCGTCTGCACATCGACCCAGATGTCTCTATTACCTTCAATATCATCTTCCGGACGAATATCAAAGGTGATAACCATATCAGGCACAAATGCAAAAGCCTTGCATATTGCTTGCCAAGTTTTGCATTCAAGATAGGTGTACGTGTCTGCATTATATATTTTGACGTTGAAAGTATAACCATGCTCAGTTTTCAGGTAAACTCTCTTTACCTGCATAGTTTCCATAGCACTGAAACCTATCTTATCCAAGACAAAAATTCTTGCATGGCAGGGGATGCGCTAGTAGAATTGTGAAAACTAAAAATTATAAGTTGAAGCAAATGAAACATATATAATTCATGCTTAATTACGAAAAAAGACTTGTCATTGTGACTTACTCTATCGAATTCGAAGGTCTCATCCAGCTTGATGCTGAATCGTCTATCATCAAAAAGGAAATTTCTGTTGCACAGGCCGCACTGGTCTTCACAGTATTCGCACATAATGAAATCTTTTTCGTCGTCAGACAACATTTCCTATGTTCATATAGGCGAAACATTAAACACTTACTAATTTTATTAATTCAACTAATTCAACTACTTATATTAATTCAACTAGTTCTGTTAATTCAACTAATTCAACTAAGCATTTACTAAAATAAACTTGTTCTATTAATTTTCTTACTAAAATAAACTAGTTCTATTAATTCAACTAATTCAACTAGGAATTTAGTAAAAACAAACTACTTCTATTAATTTACTTATTAAACTATATAATAATATTTTAATTATATCATCAAATCTCATATACCTAAATTTTCTTACTAAAAATAAACTAGTTCTATTAATTCAACTAGTTCAACTAAGCATTTACTAAAAATAAACTAGTTATATTAATTCAACTAGTTCAAATAATCTCATATACCTAAATTTCTTACTAAAAATAAACTAGTTCTATTAATTTTCTTACTAAAAATAAACTAGTTATATTAATTCAACTAGTTCAAATCTCATATATACACCTAATTAATATCTAGCTCATTCATCTAGCTAACAATTGACATTAATATTTAACAACTTTTATATCTAATTCATCTAACATTAACATTCTAACATTCTTATCTACGAAATTCATCTAACATTAATCTAAACAATAGAAAACAGAAAATAAGTAAAAAAAATATGTGTGTGTGTGTAGTACTGTATGTGTAGTGTGTGTGTGTGTGTATGTGTCTGTGTGTGTAGTGTGTGTGTGTGTGTATGTGTGTGTGTGTACGAGCGGGGAGCAGCGGCGTACGGGCGGCGGCGCGAGACGACGACGCGACGGGACGGCGCGACGACGGGCGGCGGTCCGGGGGCGATCGACAGTGCGATCGAGACGGCGACGTAGTACGGGGCGGCGGCGCGAGACGGCGAAGACGGGGACGGCGACGACGGGCGACGTGGGCGGCGGGGGACGGTGCGACGGTGTGACGGTGCGTGGCGAAGCGGCGGTGCTGTGGGGGCGACGGCAGCGGGCGAAGCGGCGGCGGAGGCGACGGCGCGGCGGCGTCGGCGATGTCGCGGGAAGTTGGAGAAGAAGTGGTCGATGAAACTGAATATTTCGTCAGTGCAATATATATAGGAGGGGCCTTTAGTACCGGTTGGAGCCACCAACCGGTACTAAAGGCCAATTTTGGCCTGGCCAAGCGGCGGGAAACGGCCCCCTTTAGTACCGGTTCATTACCCCAACCGGTACCAAAGGCCAACCCATTAGTACCGGTTGAAGCCACCAACCGGTACTAATGGTTGTGCGCTGCCACCCGCGGTGCACTATATGTTTAGTCCCACCTAGACGAGCGAAGGGCAGCTGCACTGGTTTATAAACCCAGCCGTGGCTGCTCCTTCGAACCCCTTTATATAGCAGGCTTCTAGGCCTAACTAGGGTGCGCTGCCCTGTGAGCCTGCCGGCCCTTCTGGGCCTGAATTTGCACACCCTAGGTCTGGCAGGCCCACTGGACAGCGCCCCAATAATTTTTATATATTTTTTCTTTTCTGCATTATTTATTTTCTTCTATTTATTTTTGAGTAATTTTTTATATAGTTTTTTCTTTTCTGCTTTATTTTTTTTCTTCTATTTTGTTTCTGAGTAGTTTTTTGCTCTATTTAGTTTCTTTGTGAATATTTTTTCTTTAGTTGCTTCGAATGCTTCATTTTGGAGTGATTTTGAATTTCACGGTCATTTAGCTCTCTAAACAAATCGGTAAATGACTGGAAAATAGCAAATGATGTCAGAACATGTTGGAAATTGATGATGTCGCTTCGAATGCTACATAATGCTGGCTCAAAAAAGTCTGGAGTTCAAATAAGTTTAAAAAAATGAAGTGCCCGTGTAACAGGTGAGTTCTCGTCCGAAACCCTGATACTCCGAAAGAGATTGTCCAGTTTGTACACGAAGTGCGTCCAGTTTTTGCCGTGACACTCTCTACTCTTTCGCACATGCTATGCGGGTGAAATGATGATACCATGCCAAGTTTCAACATTTTCAGAGTTCATTTTGTTGTGATTTACTGTTTCACAGTCATCTAGCTCTCTAAACAAATTGGTAAATGACTGAAAAACAACAAATGATGTCAGAACGTGTTGGTAATTGATGACGTCGCTTCCAATGCTGCATACTGGACGCAAAAAAAGTCCGAAGTTCAAATAAGTTAAAAAAATGAAGTGCCCATGTAACAGATGAGTTCTCATCCGAAACCCTGATACTCCGAAAGAGATTGTCCAGTTTGTACATGAAGTGCGTCCAGTTTTTGCCGTGACCCTCTCTACTCTTTCGCACATGCTATGCGGGTGAAATGATGGTACCTTCAACATTTTCAGAGTTAGTTTTGTAGTGATTTTCAATTTCACGTTCATTTAGCTCCGATCTAAACAAATCGGTGACTGAAAAATAGCAAATGATGTAAGAACGTCTTGGAAATTGATGACGTTGCTTCGAATGCTGCATAATGCCGGCTCAAAAAAAGTCTAGAGTTCAAATAAGTTTAAAAAAATGAAGTGTCTGTGTAACAGATGAGTTCTCGTCCGAAACCCTGATACTCCGAAAGAGATTGTCCAGTTTGTACACGAAGTGCGTCCAGTTTTTGCGTGACACTCTCTACCCTTTCGCACATGCTATGCGGGTGAAATGATAATGATGATACCATGCCAAGTTTCAACATTTTCAGAGTTCATTTTGTTGTGATTTACTATTTCACGGTCATCTAGCTCTCTAAACAAACTGGTAAATGACCGAAAACAGCAAATGACGTCAGAACGTGTTGGTAATTGATGATGTCGCTTCGAATGCTGCATACTGAACGCAAAAAAAGTACGGAGTTCAAATAAGTTTTAAAAAATGAAGTGCCCATGTAACAGATGAGTTCTCGTCCGAAACCCTGATACTCCGAAAGAGATTGTCCAGTTTGTACACGAAGTGCGTCCAATTTGTAGCGTGACCCTCTCTACTCTTTCGCACATGCTATGCGGGTGAAATGATGAGACCTTCAACATTTTCAGAGTTTGTTTTGTAGTGATTTTCAATTTCACGGTCATTTAGCTCTGATCTAAACAAATCAGTGACTGAAAAACAACAAATGACGTCAGTCCGTGTTGGAAATTGATGACATCGCTTCGAATGCTGCATAATGCCGGCTCAAAAAAGTCTAGAGTTCAAATAAGTTTAAAAAAAATGAAGTGCCCGTGTAACAGATGAGTTCTCGTCCGAAACCCTGATACTCCGAAAGAGATTGTCCAGTTTGTACACGAAGTGCGTCCAGTTTTGAAGTGGGTGGCGGCCGGCGGGGGAGGATCGGCGCGGGGGATTGAGGGGAATACCGAGTGAGTGGAGAGAGTGAGGGCGTAAACATGTAAAAATATACATCAAAAATACATTGATTATCAATGATCTTTTTGTGTACACATAGAGTTCAATGAAGACCAAATGCTTGTGATAGTTTGAGAAGTAACATATTTAAGGTGGTAAAAATCTTGCTAGGGGAGCGAGGTGGGACTAAAAACAGCCTGCCACAACCTCTTTACTACCGGTTCGTTTCACGAACCGGTACTAAAGGTGCTGGCCGAGCCCCAGCATCTTTAGTACCGGTTCGTGGCATGAACCGGTACTAAAGGTTCGCACTGAACCAGTACTAAAGATCTCCTCCTGCCTAGCCATTTGTACCGGCACTAGTGGACACATTAGTGCCGGCTCAAATGCAAACCGGGACTAATGTGTCTCACATTTGACCCTTTTTCTACTAGTGGGTAAGAAACATATCACTTGTTCTGCTAGAAGAAAATAATTCAGCTTGAATAGGATGAAGGGACAGGAGTGGGTCATGAAAATCTAAAAGCGTATATCATCGATCATTATGAACAATTATCCGGATCTCCAGTAGAAAGCACGGTATCCACGAATGAGTCTGATATTGGAGATAGCCCTCAGCTTCGGTTGGAGGAGAATGATATTCTATCCGCACCGTTTACTGAGAAAGAGGTTCTAGATGCAATATCACAAATAAAACCGAATAAAGCATCGATACTAGATAGGTTTCCTACGGAATTCTATAGGCAATGTTGGCATATTATTAAGGACGATCTTATGCCTATGTTTCAGGCCAATATGTTTCACCTGAACTTTGGCATGATCACGTTGTTGCCAAAGAAAGAAGAGGCAATTCAGATCGAGCAGCTCAGGCCAATATGTCTTCTCAACGCGAGCTTTAAAATATTCACGAAAGTTGGAACCAATAGACTGACACGGATCGCCAATTTGGTGGTGCAACCGAGTCAGACAACCTTCATGTCTGGGAGGCACTTCCAAGAAGGGGTGGTCGTCCTTCATGAAATGTTGCATGAAATTCATTCGAAGAAACTAGATGGGGTTATCTTCAAAGTGGATTTCGAGAAGGCATATGATAAAGTTAAGTGGTGTTTTCTTCAACAGGCAATGCGCATGAAAGGTTTTAATGAGGCATGGAGGAACCAAAAAGGTAGTGTCGAAATCAAGGTTAACGATGATATTGATTACTATTTTTAGACACATAAGGGATTGAGACAAGGGGATTCAATGTCTCCTCTCTTATTTAATATAGTGGCGGATATGTTGACCATTCTTATAGGTTGGGCAAAGGAAAATGGTCAATTGGATGGACTTGTCCGTCATCTGGTCGATGGGGGAGTTTCCATTTTACAGTATGCTGACGACACTATTCTTTTTATGGAACATGACTTTGCAAAAGCGCGGAATATGAAACTCATACTATGTCTCTTCGAACAATTTTCTAGATTAAAAATAGACTTTCACAAGAGCGAGTTGTTCTTCTACGGTAAGGCCAAAGTAGAGCAAGACACATATAGGCAATTGTTTGGTTGTGAATTAGGTTCTCTGTG
The DNA here is from genome assembly GCA_021605145.1 of Aegilops bicornis. Taxonomy (NCBI): domain Eukaryota; kingdom Viridiplantae; phylum Streptophyta; class Magnoliopsida; order Poales; family Poaceae; genus Aegilops; species Aegilops bicornis. The sequence continues at coordinate 66,281,478 of CM038673.1, read as the reverse complement.
CTTCAATTATTTGGGCATACCGATTCATCACGGTAAGCTATCTAATAAAGAATGGAAGTGCATCAAAGATCGAATTAAAAAAACCTTAGCTGCTGGAAGGGCAAGCTAATGTCGTATGGAGGTCGGCTAGTGCTGATTAACTTAGTACTTACTAGTATGCCGATGTTTCTACTATCTTTCTTCGAGGTGTCGAAAGGGGTACAGAAGAGACTTGATTTCTTTCGGTCTCGATTCTTCTGGCAGTCAGATGAGGTCAAAAAGAAATACCGTCTCGCACAATGGGATATTTTATGCCGACCCAAGGACCAGGGAGGTCTCGGTATTGAAAACCTGGGAATTAAGAATAAATGTCTTATGAGTAAATGGCTCTACAGGTTAGAGACAAAGTCGGATGGTATATGGGCACAGATACTACGCAACAATTATCTACAATCGAAAACGCTAGCCCAGGTCACCGCAAGACCAACTGACTCGTCCTTCTGGAAGGGACTTATGCGAACAAAACATTTGTTCCTTCATAGGGTCAAATGGTTGGTAGTGGGATGTCAACAAGATTTTGGGAGGATACATGGTTGGGGGAGCGTTGGAATGCCTGGATGCACTTGGTACGGAGATTGATAGATGTTCAATTATCCAACCAACCCGATTCGATGCACTTTATCGCATGGATCTAATTAACTTTATCGCAATCCCGAGATCGTTACATATTTGGATCTAATTAACTTTATCGCAATCCCGAGATCGTTACATATTTGGAAGGTTAAGGTTCCCTTGCGTATTAATTTTTTTATGTGGTTCGTACACAAGCAAGTGATCCTCACCAAAGATAACTTACTAAAGATTGCCCCCTCGTAAAATTGCTTTGAAGAACGCTCCATATAGCAATTAACATTACTCTGATGCATCCATTTTGCATCATGATTTTATATTGATATTTATTGCATTATGGGCTGTTATTACACATTGTATCACAATACTTATGCCTTTTCTCTCTTATTTTATAAGGTTTACATGACGAGGGAGATTGCCGGCAGCTGGAATTCTAGACTGGAAAGGAGCAAATATTAGAGACCTATTCTGCACAACTCCAAAAGTCCTGAAACTTCACGGAGAATATCTTTTGAAAATATAAAAATATTGGGAAAAGAAAGCACCAGAGGGGCACCACCTGCCATCCACAAGGATGGAGGGCGCGCCCTACCCCCTAGGCACGCCCTCCGTCCTTATGAGCCCGCTAGCAGGCCCCGACACCCATCTTCTGCTATATGGTGTGTTTTGACCTGGGAAAAATCAGAAGGAAGATTTTGGGACGAAGCGCCGCCGTCTCGAGGCGGAACCTGGGCAGCACCAATCTAGGGCTCCGGCGGAGCTGTTCTACCGGGGAAACAGCCCTCAGGGAGGGGGAAATCATCACCATCATCATCACCCTCGATCCTCTCATCGATATGGGGTCAATCCCCATCAACATCTTCACCAGCAACATCTCCTGTCAAACCCTAGTTCATCTCTTGTATCAGATCTCTGTCTCAAAACCTCAGATTGGTACCTGTGGGTTGCTAGTAGTGTTGATTACTCCTTGTAGTTGATGCTAGTTTGTTTATTCGGTGGAAGGTCATATGTTCAGATCCTTAATGATAATTAATACTCCTCTGATTTTAAACATGAATATGCTTTGTGAGTAGTTACATTTGTTCCTGAGGACATGGGAGAAGTCTTGTTATAAGTAATCACGTGAATTTGGTATTCGTTTGATATTTTGATGAGATGCATGTTGTCTTTCCTCTAGTGGTGTTATGTGAACGTTGACTACATGAGACTTCACCATAATTTGGGCCTAGGGGAAGGCATTGGGAAGTAGTAAGTAGATGATGGGTCGTTAGAGTGACAGAAGCTTAAACCCTACTTTATGTGTTGCTTCGTAAGGGGCTGATTGGATCCATATGTTTCCTGTTATGGTTAGGTTTACCTTAATTCTCCTTTCGTAGTTGCAGATGCTTGCGAGAGAGGTTAATCATAAGTGGGAGGCTTGTCCAAGGAAGAGCATCACCCAAGCACCGGTCCACCCACATATCAAATTATCAAAGTAACGAACGCGAATCGTATGAGCATGATGAAAACTAGCTTGACACCAATTATCATATGTCCTCGGGAGCGTTTTGCTTTATATAAGAATTCGTCCAGGCTTGTCCTTTGCTACAAAAAGGATTGGACCACCTTCCTGCACCTTGTTTACTTTTGTTACTTGTTACCCGTTACGAATTATCTTATCACAAAACTATCTGTTACCGATAGTTTCAGTGCTTGCAGAGAATACATTGCTGAAAACCGCTTGTCATTTCCTTCTGCTCCTCTTTGGTTTCGACACTCATACTTATCGAAAGGACTATGATGGATCACCTATACTTGTGGATCATCAAGACTCTTTTCTGGCACCGTTGCCGGGGAGTGAAGCGCCTTTGTAAGTGGAATTTGGTAAGGAAACATTTATATAGTGTGCTAAAATTTACTGTCACTTGTTACTATGGAAAATAATCCTTTGAGGGACTAGTTCGGGGTATCTTCACCTCGACCGGAATAGCAAAGAGTTTTTCCTCAACCTACTGCATCTACTGAAAATATTTATTATGAAATACCTTCGGGTATGATAGAGAAACTGCTAGCTAATCCTTATGCAGGAGATGGAACATTACATGATTATATGTACCTAATCTATGTGGATGAAGTTTGTGGATTATTTAAGCTTGCAGGTATACCCGAGGATGTTGTCAAGAAGAAGTTCTTCCCTTTATCTTTGAAGGGAAAGTCATTGACATGGTTTAGGCTATGTGATGATATTGGATCATGGAACTACAACCGATTGAAATTGGAATTTCATCAGAAGTTTTATCGAATGCATCTGGTTCATCGTGATCAAAAATATATATATAATTTTTGGCCTCGTGATGGAGAAAATATCGCTCAATCTTGGGGTAGGGTTAAGTTAATGTTATATTGATGCCCCAATCATGAGGGCTCAAGAGAAATTATTATTCAAAAATTTTATGCTCGGCTTTCTCATAATGATCGATCCATGCTCGATACTTCTTGTACTGGTTCTTTTATGAAGAAGGATATTGAATTCAGATGGGAAGAATTAAACGCAACTATGAAGATTGGCAACTTGACGAAGGTAAGGAGTCAAGCACTAGTAGAAAAACACCTATTAGTCCCGGTTCGTAAGGGCCTTTAGTCCCGTTTCATGAACCGGGACTAATGGGTCGTTACTAACACGAACCGGGACAGATGGTCCTCCACGTGGCCGGTGCGCCGAGCCCAGGCAGGGGGGCCTTTGGTCCCGGTTGGTGGCACCATTCCAGTGGCTGGAGTTTTTGTTTTTTTAAAGGGGGGTTTGGGGTTTTGGGGGTTAATTTAGGTGTTTCATATATTGTGTTAGCTAGCTAATTAATAGAGAGAAGTGTCCTCTCTTATGTCCGTGCTTGGTCGATGCTACGTACTATATACATATAGCCCTCGACACGCTAGCTAGTAAGAAAATGAAGGGAACCATCGAGTACAGAAGTTCATCATGCATACCGAGAGAAATGATCGATCGACCTCTCCTTCTCCGAGAGATTGGTCGAACAACAAGTTTTCGTATCATGTACGTCCGACGCTACTGGCTACATACATGTACAATATATAAGATCTCTCAATTACAGTCCCCTAGCATTTGAAATCAACTTCCACATGGTATTCTCCGGCTTTATTGATGACGTGGTCAACAAAGAATCCCGCCAATTCCTCTTGAATTGCTTTAATGCGATCTGGTTCTAGGAGTTCATTCCAGATCTGCCACATCTAATTTGAAGAAGGGGTTAATTAATACATATATATGAATGAAACTCAACAGAAATGATGGTGTAATAAAATGAAATTGTGAATATTATTAATTGCTTACGCACTTCATATTTTCTTTGAGAGTAGCCCCGCTTATTTTTCAAAGTCGCGTTGTAGATGAACTCGCACATGTAGTATCCACAGAAATCAATCCCTTGTTCCTGCCAGAAGCACTTTACGAGAAATAGAGGTCAATCAAACTGATAATGAAGCATTATAAATGGCATTGATGAAAGTATAGCTATAGAATCAACCGGAGATGCGCACAACTAGCTAGCCAGTAGTACTTACTTTCGGGTATGTATATCGCAGCTCCTTCGGCAGTCCCGGAGCTTTTGCGGTGAACTGTTTCCAAACCCTGCAAGACAAAGAAAATAATTATTATTACTTGAGATATCAGGAAATGAACAAAAAATTGCCGCTATGGTGCGATAATGATCGATTGAACTTACTTGCTGAGCATTTCAGTCATGTCCGCATAGGTGATGGGATCTTTCTGTCTCGAGTCTAAGACGGTTACTAGTCCACGCTCAAGCTTAATCTCCAGAAGAATATAGTGGTACCTGCGCACGCATGCATAACTCATCAATTACATTACTATAACCTCGCTCGAGTAATAAGGGAAACTGAATATGCAAACGATCAGTAACACTCACTTGTCGTTGTAAGGAAAGAGTATGGTATCTTTGTTTTGATTTTCGATCAACGATTGTAGCAAGTTGTCCTCGGCCTCTTTGACGTGCTTTTCAACCAGAAATACATCTATGATATTTGTGTTAATGAACCCAATATCATAGATTTCATTTTTTGCACTCGACGATCTTCAATCTGCATAATATATTGAGGATAATTAATTATAAATACATGCAATGAAAGAGCCGAGCTATATATAGAGACTTAATGACAGAAATAGTACTTACAGGCAGTAGCAAAAGACCGTTAATTTATCGAGGGCCTTTTGATTGAAGAACGAAGAACTCCTCAAATGGAACACACAATGATCAGTTCCAACAAGGTCGTGCTCCTCTTTAATGTGCAGATACAAACTATTCGTCCCCCCAGACTCTCTGCAGGTTTTCATGTACCAAGTATGGAATCTTCGCATCATCGTTGTTAGAGATTTTTCATCTTTGACGAGAGGCTTCCCATACTCATATCTGTGTTCTTCCACCTTCATGTATTCAGGAAGTGCATCGTCAGGCAGGTAATCTTGTAGATTTCCATAACGGCCACCATCCCCGGAACATTAGCGACGATGTTGCCGCTAGACACATTGAGCGGGGGGCACGATTGGTTTGCTTTTCGCTGAGCTGGTCAATTTTTTTCACAGTTGCTCGTTCTTTTGCTCTTTGATGTCTGACAGTACTTCCCGACCGCTCCGCTTGGAGATATGTCTGTTCAGTAATGCGCTCATAGTTGGTTCTCGGCGGAGACTTTGCCGGTTTCCTCAGGGCAGCCAGAGTGCGCTTCGCTTTCACCGGATCTACCTTCTCCTTCGGAGGTGGATGTCTCTTTGCTTTCAACCCTGCAAACCAGTCATCCACTTCGGTCTGCGTGATCTTCGCGTTTTCCTCCTCGGTCCTCTCGTACGGTAAGTTCTCTGGAGTCTTCAGACAAGGACCGAATCTGTATTTCCTCCCGCCTTTCGTTGTACTGCTAGACGCCGGCAGAGCAGACGGAGCGGATGTCTTCTTTGCTTGCTTACGAGGCGGAGGAGAAGGACTATGACGCGCCGGAGCAGCCGGAGCGGCGGCGGGTCTCTTCTGCCCTTGCTGACAAGGCGGAGAAGGAGGAGGCTGGCTGCTCGGGCGCGCCGGCGCAGGCGGAGGAGGCGGAGTGCCGCCACGCGCCGGAGAAGGAGGCGGAGTGCCGCCACGCGTGCCCTGATCGTCACTAGCCGGAGGAGGAGGAGGCGGTGGAGGAGGCGGAGTGCCCTGACTCGCCGGAGGAGGAGGAGGAGGCGGAGGCGTCCAGTTCGGAAGGTTGATGAGCTCCTTCCGCCATATGCATGGAGTCTTCAGAGCAGAACCCAGCCTAGTCTCCCCTTCACCAGGGTGGTCAAGCAGGAGGTCCTCAAATCCCTCCGTTATTTCATCCACCATCACCTTAGCATATCCTTGGAATCGGTGGCGGTGATAAGTTGTGCGGGTCCACTAGGATAAACTTGGCCAACAGCCGCCTTGACCTTCAAATGCATCCATCGCGCCATAATGTGGCAATTTTGAGACTCCGTGATACCATCCACAGGATAGCTGGCAGGAGCCGTCAAGACATGCTCCGGCTGAAGCAGCTCGGTGGAAGCCACGCTGCTTCTCCGCTGAGCTGCCGGGGTAGCCGGGGAAGCTTGGCAGGTCGTTTGCTGCGATCTGCTGCTTCTCGTTCCTCTTCTCGTTCCTCTAGCCCCATTACCCTTTCGTTGCAGCGCCTGCAGTTGGTCCTGCTCAGCTTTCTTCCTCCTCTCGTGGGTTTTGTAACCCCCGCGTCCGGAAAACCAACCTTCCACGGAATGGAGCCTCGCGTGCCTCGTGGTCCGTCTGTGCTGCTCAGAATTCCCAAGGGCCATTGTGAGCTCGTCCCTTCTCCTCGTTTGGAAGGAACGTCCCTCGCTGCGCTGCATCGATATAGTGTCGAAGGTTCTTGACTGGTATTTGCAGTTGCTCGTCCGTCCCATCGGCACTTCCACATTACAGGTCCAAGGTTCCGCCAGCCCCGAAGAACCAAGTCCGACAACGGTCTGGCAAGTACATTGTCTCTCGTTCGATCCCTTTTTCAAGCAGATCATGCTCAGCCTTGGACCACTTAGGCCGGGCTTTGAGGTAGCCACCTGACCCCGTGCGATGGTGAAGCTTCTTCTTCGCAGCATTTTGCTTGTTTGTCGCCGACATCTTCTTACTCTTTTCCGATGTCTTGTGGGCCACAAATGCGGGCGATGATCTTTGATATTCTCATATTTGCCGATGAATTCTGGTGTCTTTTCTTTCTCGACAAACTGGTTCAGCTCTTTCCTCCACCTCCTCATTAGGGTTGCCATCTTCTTAAGAGCACAAGACTTGATTAATTGCTCTTTAACTGGCTTCTCCGGATCCTCCTCTGGCGGTAGGGTGAAAATTGCCTTCAGCTGAGTCCAAAGATCTTCTTTACGCATATCATTGACATAAGACACCTCGTGGTCTTCCTCCTTAGGCTTATACCATTGATCGATGCTGATTGGGATCTTGTCCCTAACAAGAACCCTTGACCGAGCAGAAAATGCCTTCCTTGTCCGGATGGGTTCAATCGGTTCACCGTCGGTAGCGATTTCTATGATCTCAAACTTTTCATCCGAGCTCAACTTTTCTTGGGCCTCGTCTCCTTGAAGTTGTGCTCGATCCGGAGGGCTAGAAATTATAAGGAAGAAAGACGAGAGTAATTAATATGTGTACATATACCAAAACAATGGATGCATCAATTAACTAGTCACCACGGGCTTAACTAACATATATATAACTGGCCGGACTCGGTTCGGTCATCGGAGCAGTCACCACGGTCTCCTTGTACCTCCATTGTGTCACTGGAGCCATCATGAACATAGTCCTCTTCTTGTACCGGCATTAATGGGTCGAAGCCATCATGAACATAGCCCTCTTCTTCACCCAGTCCTTCGGGACCATCGGTGTCGTTGAGAAATGACGCAACTTCATCACTTCCTTGTGCGATTATGTGCCCCAACATCGCTTATGTTTCTTCGTCTCGGGAGTGCTCCATAGTTTCTGCAAATATTTACAACATGTCAATTATTATTCAAACATGGTACAGATATATATATATATTAGTGGCAAACGTATAACTAGCTAGCTAATCACAATAAGGAATCATGTTAGTGGCCTCGACGCTGCTTCTCTAGGGTTTGGGGTCGCCTCGACCAAACGCTTCAAGGGTTAATTTGGGTGGCCTCGAGAGAGTTAATTTGTCAGGTCGGGGCGCGGCGGGAGGGGGTAGGAGACCAACATCGTTTTCTCTCTAGGGTTTGGGTGTCCTCGAGAGTTTTGGTCGAGCGAGAGGGCCGAGGGGTGTCTGCCCGTTGTATAAGTTATCACGGTCGAGAGGGGGTATATATATAGACCGCCCCTCATGTTGAAGTTATCTCGAGGGGTTATATCGACAACGGCCGCGACATACATATACATGGGAAAATAATGTTATCGGGGAGGGGGTATTGGTACCCCCCCTCATGTTGAAGTTTCTTCTTTCTCCTCTATTCCTTTCTTCTTCTTCTACTCTTCTTTTTCTTCTTCTCCCTCGAGAAAGGAAAATAAGGAAAAGGAAGAAAAGAGGAAGAAGGAAGAAGAAAAAAGTAGAAAAAAAGAGGAAAGAAGAAAGGAATAGAGGAGAAGAAGAAAATAGAAAATTTCTATTTTCTTCTTCTATTCCTTTCTTCTTCTCCTCTTCTTCTTATTTCCTCTTCTTATTTATTTCTCCTCTTCTTCCTCTCCTCTTATTCTCCTTTCTTCCTCTTCTTATTTTCCTTTTTCCTCTCATTCTTTTAGTATTGCTTGTTTTGAAAAAAATGTTCAAATCGAAAATTTCGAAAAAAAAACAAAGGTTTTGCCTAATGAATTGTTGCTATGAATATACAAACATTTGCATATTCTACAATAATTAATATCACCAAAAAAATCTATGAACAGAAAAAAAACCTAACTTTTCTAAAAATCTATCTTTTGCATATATGAAAACATTAATACACATATGAACAAAAAATACATATATGAAGAAAAACATGCTCTGAACAATTTTTTTATACATTTTGAACATCTACATACACATAGCCACATACATACACATATACATTATATATATGAACAAAAAAATTAAACTAATAAAAAAACAGAGCAGTGCGTGGCGGCTCTGGCGTGGCGGCTAGATGGCGATGGCGGCGGTGGGGAGTAGCGAGGCGCCCGGCGAGGGCGGGGACGGCAGGGCAGGGGCTCGGGCGCTTGACGGGCGCTGAGCTCGGGAGGCCGGCGAGGGGCAGCCTTGAGCTTCGGGAGGCCGGCAGCGAGGACGGCGCGGTTGAGGCGGCAGCCTTGGCGGCAGCGGCGACGGCGACGAGGTGGAGCAGCCTGGCGGCGTCGTCGGGGGCAACCGGCGATGGGATTCTGAATTTGTGTAAAGTGTTTGCTTATATAGCAAAGCCATTGGTCCCGGTTCATGAAACCAACCGGGACTAATGCACCCTTTAGTCCCGGTTGGTGCCACCAACCGGGACCAAAGGCCTCTTTTTCGGCAGCCCAAAGGGCGCGAAGCGGCGACCTTTGGTACCGGTTGGTGCCACGAACCGGTACCAATGCCCCCCCCCTTTAGTCCCGGTTGGTGCCACTAACCGGGACCAAAGGCCCCTGTGCTGCCCTCGTCGGGGCCAAAGTTTAGTCCCACCTCGCTAGTTGAGAGGGGCGCACAGTGGTTTATAAGCCCCACTGCCGCACCCCTCTCGAGCTCCTCTCCACCGCAGGCTTTCAGGCCTACTTGCTATTGTTGTGCCTGATGGGCCTTCTGGGCCTTCTGGGCCTACTGCGCGCCTTAATCCTGGCCCATAGTAGGGTTTCATGTCGTATTCAGGCCGTGGGGGCCCAGTAGGAGGCATTTTTTTCTTTACTTATTGTTGCTATTTTTATTTTTTTCCAGTTTTTTTGTTTTGTTTTCTGCATTATTTATTTTCTTTTGTTTTTTGCTTTATTTTTTAATTCTTTTTGCTTTTAGTTTTAGGAAAATTATAAACTTTCTGTTAGTGCCATTAGATTTCAAATTTGAAAACACTTTTTTTGTTTTTTTGTTTTCTTTCTTGCTTTATTTATTTTATTTTGTTTCTACTTACAACAAAAACTTATTGTTGCTATTTTTAATTATTACGAGGGCCGAACCATAAGACATTAAAGCATTTCGAATGAACTCTGAAAAAGTTGAAAGTTGGTATGGTATCATACTCGCTGGCCATACAAAGTTGGCATGGTATCATCATAATAGTTGCGGGAGAAAGTCTTCACTTTTTCTTCGCTTGTGTCATTTTCTTATTGCGCCGTAGCCATGGATAATCTTCATCGTTTATCGGGATCTTTGGGGTCAGCCTTGACTTTGAAGGGAGGAATTTCATGAAACTTTTCATAATCTTCAGACATGTCTGTCTTGTCCTCCACTCCCACGATGTCCCTTTTTCCTGAAAGAACTAAGTGGCGCTTTGGCTCATCGTATGATGTATTCGCTTCCTTATCTTTTCTCTTTCTCGGTATGATAGACATGTCCTTCACATAGATAACCTGTGCCACATCATTGGCTAGGACGAACGATTCGTCAGTGTACCCAAGATTTTTCAGATCCATTGTTGTCATTCCGTACTGTGGGTCTACCTGTACCCCGCCTCCTGACAGATTGACCCATTTGCACTTAAACAAAGGGACCTTAAAATCATATCCGTAGTCAAGTTCCCATATGTCCACTATGTAACCATAATATGTGTCCTTTCCCCTCTCGGTTGTTGCATCAAAGCGGACACCGCTGTTTTGGTTGGTGCTCTTTTGATCTTGGTCAATCGTGTAAAATGTATTCCCATTTATCTCGTATCCTTTCCAAATCAATACAGTCAAAGATGGTTCCCTGGACAACAAGTACAGCTCATCACAAACAGTGTTGTCACCTCGTACGTGCTTCCAACCAACTGCCGAAAGTCCTGATGTGTTCACATGTAATCCAATCGTCGCACTACTCCGGGTGTTTGGAGCGCAGACTGTTCTTGTGTTCATCGACATGCGGGGTCAACAAGGTAGAGTTCTGTAGAACTGTGTACTGTGCTTGAGACCAAGAATATCCGTCCCTGCATATTATTGAGTCCCTTCCAAGCGTGCCTTTTCCAGTCAGTCTCCCCTCATACCGCGATTTAGGGAGACCTATCTTCTTAAGGCCAGGAATGAAGTCAACACAAAACCGATGACATCCTCTGTTTGATGGCCCATGGAGATGCTTCCTTCTGGCCTAGCGCGGTTACGGACATATTTCTTTAGGAGTCCCATGAACCTCTCAAAGGGGTACATATTGTGTAGAAATACGGAGCCCAGAATGACAATCTCGTCAACTAGTTGAACTAGGACGTGCATCATGATATTGAAGAAGGATGGTGGGAACACCAGCTCGGCCCGACAAGACATTGCACCACATCACTCCTTAGCCTTGGTATGATTTCTGGATCGATGACCTTACGAGAGATTGCATTGAGGAATGCACATAGCTTCACAATGGCTAATCGGACGTTTTCCGGTAGAAGCCCCTCAATGCAACCGGAAGCGATTGCGTCATAATCACGTGGCGATCATGAGACTTTAGGTTACGGAACTTTTTCTGGCATGTTTATTATTCCCTTTATATTCGACGAGAAGCCGGTCGGGACCTTCATCTTGAGCAGGCATACAAAGAAGATTTCTTTCTCTTCTTTCGTAAGAGCGTAGCTGGCAGGACCTTCATACTGCTTCGGAGGCATGCCCTCTTTTTCGTGCAAGCGTTGCAGGTCCTCCCGTGCCTCAGGTGTATCTTTTATCTTCCCATACACGCCCAAGGAGCCTAGCGGGTTCACGCAAAGGTTCTTCGTCACGTGCATCACGTCGATCGAAGAGCGGACCTCTAGGTCTTTCCAGTAGGGTAGGTCCCAAAATATAGATTTCTTCTTCCACATGGGTGCGTGATTCTCAGCGTTATTCGGAATAGCTAGTGCGCCGGGGCCCTTTCCAAAGATTACGTGTAAATCATTGACCATAACAAGTACGTGATCACCGGTACGCATGGCGGGCTTCTTCCGGTGATCTGCCTCGCCTTTGAAATGCTTGCCTTTCTTTCGACAGTGATGGTTGCTCGGAAGAAATCGACGATGGCCCAGGTACACATTCTTCCCGCAGCTTACCAGGTATATACTATCGGTGTCAAGTAAACAGTGCGTGCATGCGTGGTATCCCTTGTTTGTCTGTCCTGAAAGGTTACTGAGAGCGGGCCAATCGTTGATGGTCACAAACAGCAACACCTTTAGGTTAAATTCCTCCTGTTTGTGCTCATCCCACATATGTACACCGTTTCCATTCCACAGCTGTAAAAGTTCTTCAACTAATGGCATTAGGTACACATCAATGCCGTTGCCAGGTTGCTTAGGGCCTTGGATGAGAACTGGCATCATAATGAACTTCCGCTTCATGCACATCCAAGGAGGAAGGTTATACATACATAGAGTCATGGGCCAGGTGCTGTGATTGCTGCTATGCTTCCCGAAAGGATTAATGCCATCCGCACTTAAAGCAAACCATATGTTCCTTGGCTCACTTGCATACTCATCCCAGTACTTTCTCTCGATTTTTCTCCACTGCGACCCGTCAGCGGGTGCTCTCAACTTCCCGTCTTTCTTACGGTCCTCACTGTGCCATCGCATCAACTTGGCATGCTCTCCGTTTCTGAACAGATGTTTCAACCGTGGTATTATAGGAGCATACCACATCACCTTCGCAGGAACCCTCTTCCTGGGGGGCTCGCCGTCAACATCACCAGGGTCATCTCGTCTGATCTTATACCGTAATGCACCGCATACCGGGCATGCGTTCAGATCCTTTTACGCACCGCGGTAGAGGATGCAGTCATTAAGGCATGAATGTATCTTACGCACCTCAATCCTAGAGGGCATACGACCTTCTTTGCTGCGTATATCTTTGTCGGGCAATTCGTTATCCTTTGGAAGCTTCTTCTTCAATATTTTCAGTAGCTTCTCAAATCCTTTGTCGAACCTGACATTCTACGCCTTCCACTGCAGCAATTCCAGTACGGTACCGAGCTTTTTGTTGCCATCTTCGCAATTGGGGTACAACCCTTTTTTGTGGTCCTCTAACATGCGATCAAACTTCAGCTTCTCCTTTTGACTTTCGCATTGTGTCCTTGCACCGACAATGACCCGGCGGAGATCATCATCATCGGGCACATCGTCAGGTTCCTCTTGATCTTCAGCAGCTTCGCCCGTTGCAGCATCATCGTGCACATCGTCTGGTTCCTCTTGATGTTCAGTAACATCACCGTATTCAGGGGGCACATAGTTGTCACCGTACTCTTCTTCTTCGCCGTCTTCCATCATAGCCCCTATTTCTCCGTGCCTCGTCCAAACATTATAGTGTGGCATGAAACTCTTGTAAAGCAGGTGGGTGTGGAGGATTTTCCGGTCAGAGTAAGACTTCGTATTCCCACATATAGGGCATGGACAACACATAAAACCATTCTACTTGTTTGCCTCAGCCACTTCGAGAAAATCATGCACGCCCTTAATGTACTCGGAGGTGCGTCTTGAACCGTACATCAATTGTCGGTTCATCTGCGTGCATTATATATAATTAAGTGTGTCAAAAATCATTACAGAACATCATGAATAGATAATTAAGTGACCACATTAATAGAAGTCCATCATCACATTAAAACCAAAGTACATACATAGTTCTCATCTAACAACATAAAGCTCTGCAGAGCATCTGAATTAATTAAACCATACATTGAAACTATGTAAAACATTTCAATGCGAAAACAAATGCGATCATAATCGCAACCAATGTAACAACTGATCCAACGGCATAATGATACCAAGCCTCGGTATGAATGGCATATTTTCTAATCTTTCTAATCTTCAAGCGCATTGCATCCATCTTGATCTTTTGATCATCGACGACATCCGCAACATGCAACTCCAATATCATCTTCTCCTCCTCATTTTTTCTAATTTTTTCCTTCAACAAATTGTTTTCTTCTTCAACTAAATTTAACCTCTCGACAATAGGGTCGGTTGGAATTTCCGGTTCAACAACCTCCTAGATAAATAAAATCTATGTCACGTTGGTCGGCATAATTGTCATAAACAATAAATGAACCAATAGTTATGAAAAGATAATATATACCACATCCGAATCAGAGAGGGGCGGATACCAAAACAATCGCACTATATAAGATGCAATAATAAAAGTAAGAAAATTATACAAGTATCTATATAAACATACAAGTAAGAATTTTTTTTCCTTTCAGAAAGAAGATAAGAACAAGAGGCTCACCACGGTGGTGCCGGCGACGAGATCGGCATGGGCGATCGACGGCGGTGAAGACGAGACGAGACGTGACGGACTGCTAAACCTAGACAAATATTAAGGAAAATGGAGCTTGGAGGTCGAGCTTGGAGAGGAGAAAGCTTAAGTAGTGTGGCTCGGACATTCCATCGAACACCTCATGTGCATAGGAGGTGAGCTAGAGCACCACAAAGCTCTCCCCTCACCGGCCACGAAAAACAGAGCACTGGGAGTGCTCTGCTCATGGGCGAGGGGTATATATAGGCAACTAATTGGTCCCGGTTGGTGACTTGAACCGGGACTAAAGGGCAGCCTTTGGTCCCGGTTCGTCCCACCAACCGGGACCAATGGTGGTGGGCCAGGAGCGAGGCCCATTGGTCCCGTTCGTCCCACAACCGGGACCAAAAGGTCCATCTGAACCGGGACCAATGGCCCACGTGGCCCGGCCGGCCCCCGGGGCTCACGAACCGGGTCCAATGCCCCCATTGGTCCCGGTTCTGGATTGAACCGGGACTAATGGGCTGGCCGGGCCTGGACCATTGCCCCCTTTTCTACTAGTGAAGTATAAACCTTAAGTTTGACTGTGTTAAATCTTTTATGGATACCGATGCCTTTCGTGATTTTAGCACTAAACATGGACTTGACTCTGAGATAGTAGCTTCTTTTTGTGAATCATTTGCTACTCATGTTGATATCCCTAAGGAGAAGTGGTTTAAATATAATCCTCCCATTGAAGTTCAAGTAGTAGAACTTATTAAAGTTGAAGAAGAAACTATTACTTACAATGTTGATCCTATTGTTCCTACAGCTTATATTGAGAAACCACATTTTCCTGTTAGAATAAAGGATCATGCTAAAGTTTCAACCATGGTTCGTAAGAGTTATACTAGAACACTTACACCCCCTAAACAAATTAAAGTTGAACCTAGTATTGCTATGGTTAAAGATCTCTTGGTCGATAGTATTTATGGGCATGTTATTTATTTTTGCCATGAAGCTGCTAGAATTGCTAAACCCGATACTAAAGATAAACATAGACCAGTTATTGTCATGCTTGTTGTTTCTATTAAAATAGGAGATCATTGTTATCATGGCTTATGTGATGTGGGTGCTAGTGTGAGTGCAATTCCTTTTACCTTATATCAAGAAGTTATGAGTGATATTGCACCTGCCGAGATAGAAGATATTGATGTTAGTATTAAGCTTGCCAATAGAGATACTATTTCACCAATTGGGATTGTTAGAGACGTTGAAGTCTTGTGTGGTAAAATTAAATACCCTATTGATTTTCTTGTTCTTGGTTCCCCACAAGATGATTTTTGCCCCATTATATTTAGTAGACCTTTCTTGAATACTGTTAATGCAAAGATAGACTGCGAGAAAGATATTGTTACTATTGGTTTAGGGGATATGCCTCATGATTTTAATTTCTCTAAATTTCATAGACAACTCCATGATAAATAATTGCCTAGTAAGGATGAAATTATTGGTCTTGCTTCTATTGCCGTGCCTCCTACTGATCCTTTAGAATAATATTTGCTAGACCACGAAAATGATATGTTTATGAATGAAGAAGGGAAATACATGAAATATTATTTAATCAAGGACCTATTTTGAAACACAATTTTCCTGTAGAAATCCTTGGGGATCCTCCTCCACCCAAGAGTGATCCCGTGTTTGAGCTTAAACAATTACTTGACACTTTGAAATAAGCTTATCTTGATGAAAAGAAGATATATCCTGTTTTTATTAGTGCTAACCTTTCAAAGCATGAAGGAAAGAAATTATTGAAAACTCTGAAGAAGCACCGTGCCGCTATTGGATATACTCTTGATGATCTTAAGGGCATTAGTTCCACTCTATGTCAGCACAAAATTAATTTGGAGCCTGACGCTAAACCATTTGTTGATCATCAATGACGGTTAAATCCTTAGATGAAAGAACTGGTAAGAAATGAAATACTAAAGCTTTTGGAGGCAGGTATAATATATCCTATTGCTGATAGTAAGTAGGTAAGTCCCGTTCATTATGTCCCTAAGAAGGGAGATATTACTGTTGTTCCTAATGATAAGAATGAATTGATCCCACAAATGATTGTTACAGGTTATAGAATGGTAATTGATTTTCGCAAATTAAAAAAAGCTACTACAAAAGATCATTAATCTATACCTTTTATTGATCAAATGCTAGAAAGATTATCCAAACATACACATTTTTGCTTTCTAGATGGTTATTCTAGTTTTTCTCAAATACTTGTGTCAAAAGATGATTAGGAAAAGACCACTTTTACTTGCCCTTTCGGTACCTTTGCTTATAGACGTATGCCTTTTGGTTTAGGCAATGCACCTGCTACCTTTCAAAGATGTATGACTTCTATGTTCTCTAACTTTTGTGAAAAGATTGTTGAGGTTTTCATGGATTAAATCTCGGTTTACGGAATTTCTTTTGATGATTGCTTAAGAAACCTTGATCGAGTTTTGCAGAGATGTGAAGAAAGTAATCTCATCTTGAATTGGGAGAGGTGCCACTTTATTGTTAATGAAGGTATTTTCTTGGGGCATAAAATTTATGAAAGAGGTAATGAAGTTGATAAAGCTAAAGTAGATGCTATTAAAAAATGGCGTGTCCTAAAGATATCAAAGGTATAAGAAGTTTCCTTGGTCACGTTGGTTTCTATAGGAGGTTTATTAAAGACTTATCTAAAATTTCTAGGCCTCTCTCTATTCTCTTGCAAAAAGATGTTCCTTTTGTTTTTGATGATGATTGTGTAGAAGCATTTGAAATACTTAAGAAAGCCTTGATTTCTGCACCTATTGTTCAACCGCGTGATTGGAATTTACCCTTTCAAATTATGTGTGATGCTAGTGATTATGTTATTGGTGTTGTTCTAGAGTAAAGAGTTGATATGAAACTAAATGTTATTTATTATGCTAGTAAAACTCTAGAAAGTGCCCAGAGAAATTATACTACTATTGAAAAAGAATTTTTAGCAGTTGTTTTTGCTAGTAAAACTCGACTCTTACTCTACCGTTAGGTCTAGTGTTCGAATATCATCTATGCCTACTTATTGAATATGGAAAAAAGAAAAAATGTAAATGGGCTGAGCCCAGGACGGTGAGGTGAGCCGCCCAATAGGAAACGCCGACTATGTACATCCACATTGTACGTATTTGGATGTAGGTATATCTTATGGTCAAATGACCAAACTGTGCTTATTCAGTTTGTGTAGGGGGGTGTGCCGAAGCAAGGCATGCAATGTGTGGTTGCCTTATATGATGATCTTGGTGTGGATGTGGATGAATGTGTGGGTGCAAGAAGGCGGGTTGCAGGTAGGGGTGTGAGTGCATGCAAGGTGCTTTGTGTCCTTAGAGCATCTCTAGCAGACCCCGTATATAGCCGCGACCCGCAAAATAACCGTCAAAATACGGGTCACTGCGAAAAATTCTGCCCGAGCAGACCCCTTAAACGCGTCCGACCCATAAATGATTTTGCGGGGCGCGTCAAAAGTTCAACCTCAACCTCTAGATTAATGGGGTGGGAGGCCAACCTGAGCCCGCCCCCTATCCACAACGAGATTTGGCGGGAGGGAACTTTCCGCATGGCCGTTCCCGCTTTCCCCCTCCTCGGCAGCCATTGCCCCGCCACCGCGCTCTCTGGTCCGTCTTCCCTGCCATTCCTCGCTGCCATGGAAGCCTCCCA
This sequence comes from Aegilops bicornis, assembly GCA_021605145.1. NCBI lineage: Eukaryota > Viridiplantae > Streptophyta > Magnoliopsida > Poales > Poaceae > Aegilops > Aegilops bicornis. The sequence goes on along the minus strand of CM038673.1, from coordinate 66,263,803 downwards.
GCCATCCCCCCTCACCGTGGAGGGTCGCGCATGCGCAATCCCCCCCGGCGGATCTCGTCGCCGGTCATGTCACCCCCGCCACCGCCCAACGCCCCAACGCGCCTGCCCGCAAGCGGTAATTGCAACGTCGTTGTTCAGGAAGCCTTGAAAAACTAGGCAAAGCCTTGAAATTTTGGTGTTTCCCCCTTTGTCGAGTTCTATATACGCAGGATTAGGCAAAGCCTTTTAAATATTTTTACTTTTTCTCCCCACTTCGCCAAGATCCATATATGTAGCACTCGGCAAAGCATTTTTAATAATTTTTGTTTTTATTTTCATTTTTTTCTTTCTCTCTTTGTCAAGCTACCTATATGTGGTTGTCCATGCAAGAGCCAGCGACGGTCAGATAGATGCCGGTGGCCGATCACTGCTAAGTCTCTGGGTTGGAGAAATCAAGGTCCCCATCATCCATTGCTGCAACTAGCTACCAAGACACACACCGGTCACTTTTCGATGAAACAACGGGCATCAAATTCCATGGTTTGCCACTTAAATTCCTCAACATCTCGGTACTAGAGAAAGCGTAACTCGCCACCAAGATTGGATCCAGTCTAGATGGTGTACTGCTCTCAAAATTTGGGGTTAAAAAATTAGTTTGGGTTTAAGTAATCAATCACTGGATCAATGCAGAAAAGCTCATGCATACTTCGTTTTTGGGGAAGATCATGCGTACCTCCTATGTTGCGGACATAACATGCTGCGATGGGTAGGGGTGCTGCTATGGGTGGCAAAATTTCGTGTTTTGACCCTTTTCGAGAAGTTGTTCGAGATCTGACCCTCGTTTGTAAAAAAAGTTGAGATCTAGCCCTTTTTCTACCGTCAAGGGGCATGGCGGTAGGGTATAACAGCCTATCGCCTAGGTCCCTGGCTGTAGGGTTGCACGCCCTACCGCAAAAAAAATTCTAAATTTCAGACACAGTACGTGTGCGCACCTACCACCGGGCATCTTGGCGGTAGGGTTACCCATGCTACCCGTGTGGCGGTAGGGATGCGTTGCTCTGACGTGGTCAAGTTGCTTACCGCCAAGGGCCTTGGCGGTAGGCTGCTATACCCTACCGCCATACCCTCTGGCGGTAGGAAAAGGGTCAGATCCCAAATTTTTTGCAAACAAGGGTCTGATATCGGACAACTTCTCCAAAAGGGCCAAAACACAAAATTTAGCCGAAATTTAGCCGCGGCCGGTTATCCTAAGTTATGGCACATGCGGTAGCTCTAGGAAGGGCGGTGGTGGGTCAGATGTATTTTTGAAAGCATCTAGTGACTTTTGTTCATCTTTTGATGGGCGTGTTCTGAGCTCAGGACTATCTTGTCTGAATGTCAAGACAATCAAGGGATCTTGCTTTCCGCAAAAAAAATCAAGTGATCTTGTTGTGAGGTCTGACCTCACCCGCCTTACACTTCTCTGTTGGACTAAGAGCAACTCCAATACGCCGACCCAAACTGTCCGCGCGTTTTCATTTGGATCAAAACAGACACAAAAGTCAGCCCAACACGGCGATCCAAACGGACGAGCATCTGTTTTTTCTCCGCGCACGACCCATTTCAGGCCCACATATGGGTTGGCTTTGCATCCGTGCGGACATGCAGCGGACATGCGCGATGCCCGCCCTTGTCCTCCCCCTTGCCCGCAAGTCGGTGGCACATTGGCCATTTCCCCTTGCTCCCATTGACAGCCAGCAGACCCGATGGCCCCACCTTTCGCTGCCATCACCTTTTTCCAGTGCCGAGGCCGACCGCCCGCACCCACCACACCCCTAGCAGCACGCCACCCCCCGACGGCCCCCTACTTTGGCGTTTGATGGACCATTTTCACCGCCTTCGCAGCACCCCGAGTCGGCGCCACCATGCCCACGCCTCCCCTGCCGGCAGCACGCAAGCATGGCTACCTCGCTCGTTGGACACCGCCATGTTCGCCTCCACGTCTCCAGGCCTGCTACTTGGTTTCGCAGAGGCGTGAGGCTCTTCGCTGGCCAGCTTCTTCCATGATGCGTGCAAGGTGTTCTACGGTTTGCCAGCAAGGTACAATTGACTCTGGGACGAGTTCTTTTTCCATAATTTCATTTGCGATTCGGATGATTCATCATTCGATGACATACTCCTATATTGTCATACTTGAGGCCGTGGCTTCAAAAGATCTCTGGATTTGGCACTCTTTCTTTGGCATGGCCGGATGTCACAACGAGATCAATGTGCTTCAACGCTCTCTGGTGTTTCTCAAAGGCTTGCAGAAGGCAACTGCCCGGAGGTCAATGTTGAGATCATTGTCCACCACTAGAACAAAGGATACTAGCTAGCTGACGGTGTCTATCTTCAGTGGACTACCCTTGTGAAGACAATCCCCATCCCTGTATGAGAGAAGAGGAAGAGATTTGCTCGAGCACAAGAGTGTATTGGAAGGATGTGGAACGTGCCTTCGGTGTTCTTCGATCTCGATGGGGCATCGTTCAGTATCACAAACAAGTTGTGGGAGGTGATGACTTCTTGTGTGATCATGCACAACATGATGGTAGAGGATGAGTGTCCGAATGAAATCTACGATCAAGGGTTTTAGTTTTGGGGGGACAATGTTGTGCCTGAGCATGAAGGAGCAGCCACGTTTGCACAGTTCACCAAATTTCATCATCAAATGCGTTATTGTGAAACTCAGTATCAACCGCAAGATGATTTGGTTAAGCATATGTGGGCTCACGTCGACAACCAATAGATGTATCCACTATTTTTTGTCTCAAATGTATTTGAGACAATTTTATTTTTATTTGGCTTGTAAACTATGAGATATTTATTTGGTTGTGAAACTATGAGATATTTGTATTTTGTCTGAATTATGTGAACTTGGGCCAAATTTTATTGATATGTCACAAAAAGAGATAAAAATGGCCGCAAATTGCCCGCAAGGACGAAAATGCGTCCGTGCGTTGGGCATGCTGCTGACCCAAACACAAAAAGGGGCGGACAAGCCGACCCAAAGGGCCAAAAAGTGGAAAAAACACGCGTCCATTTGGGTCGGCGCGTTGGAGTTGCTCTAAGTCCCTCTACTTTAGCATTAATTAGCATTTCCTCACTACATTTGGCCTATAGAAAGAGGAGATAACCATTATACATATAGTTGACGAGATTCATTAATAAAGAGCGCACTACTACTCTATTCCTCTGTGCCATAGTTTCCGTAATTTTGTGTCTTGGTGAGATCGATTACTTCCTTTAGATGTTTGCTTCGCAACCCTTGAACCGGACTCACCCGCAAAGGTTGCCACACATTTCATGGTCTGGCACATGAACTAATGGTCCAGTAGCACATTGAGGTGGACAGATACGGTTAAATTTTATGATCGTGGGCATGTGATTTGCCGTGGGTTATGATTTTCTCCAATTGGGCTGTTAGCAGGACTACACCTGCCAAAATAGTTTCCGTTGTTTCTCAAAACAGATGCTCCCATTTGTGTGATGAATTTGGTACTGACGCTCTAAGCTTAGATGTCTAAATGCTCTGAATCAATGTCTGCATTGAATGGATAAAAGCTTGCGACCCGTACTTGAAGAAACAAAGATGAGAAGAAATAGTGATACGGTTATTCTAAAAAAGGTACTATTAGAGTAAATAAAATCAAACAACCCTTCTATACCCACACGACAATTACACCCACAAAGCGATAGAAGTAGAATGTTCAAGACATTAAGATCATGATGTGATATGGTCTTTCAAATGTCATTTTGGCCACTATTTTTTTACAGTAGTGTACGTATGCATGGTACTTAGTAAACCATGGTATCATTTAAAATAGTTTTGAAAATATTATGTGTGTATGTGTGCGCGCGCGCGTGTGCGTGTGTGCGTGTGTGCATGTGTGCGTGTGTGTGTGTGTGTGTGTGTGTGTGTGTGTGTGTGTGTGTGTGTGTGGGCGCTTGGTAACATCTCTTTTATCTTCAGAGTCTACCACCACCAACAGGTGATCGTTATGCACAATTTCAACTCAATTGTTCCTTGTGTCACGTGTAACATCATTCATAGATTCAAAAACATATTCTTCATCCTCTTCATGCCTTGCCTCTTATTCTAATCATGGGGAAACAACAACTTATGCCTCCTCACCGCATCATGCTGGACACTAGAATGCCCTTCAACATGATGGAGTCTCCGCTAATGGGTGGGAAGTAGTTTTTCCGCCAGTTCACAGAACCTACCAATGGAATGAATAAAAATGACATATGGTCACCGCTCTACTATATTGGGCAGCCATAAGCCCACCATTAAAGGATCTCTCGTCTGGCCTCAAGTTTAACTCTGGTAATGGGCATCAATACACAAATCAGTGGAAGTGCACCACTAGTGAGAAGATGAATATAAGTATGTGGAAACCAGTCGACATAGGGCTAATCTAAAATAGTGATCCATTTGTGATTCCTGGTGTTCCTAGACCTGCAAATTATAATTCATAGCGTGCAAAGACACAACAAATAATGGATGGATTGGAATTGGATAATTCAAAAACAAAGAAATAAAATGAAAAATAAGCTATTCGTCATTTGCTTAGAGAATTGTTGCTTTTTTATAAGAGAAATGTGTGGTAGGGAATGACATGAGCTGAATGGTCCTCCAGTAGATCAGTAGGGGAGAATCCCTTTATTATGTGATTGGTCCTAAGGTTGGTTGCAAGCCATGAGAGCCTTAAAGTAATGCATTCAATTGCCTTTTAATTTTTAAAGGGAAAAATGCATTTATCATTTCTTTGCTTCAAAATGATGCACCTAGACATCAGACAATATATACAAATTTCAAGAAGAACAAAGCCCAACCAATCATGTCCTTTTTTGCAGCAAAAACTTCCGATCTATTCATCAAACATGATGGTTGTACGGAAAACACGAGAAGTGAAGAAGATTACACCCATGTATGTGGACCACCTAGCGACGACTGCAAGCACTGGAGTGCTTGTTATCACCCCTCCGTCGTCGGAGCCGGGAAAATCTTGTTGTAGTAGACAGTCGGGAAGTCGTCGTGCTAAGGCCTCAATGGCCTAGCGCACCAAAACAACAACAACAACCACTAATGAAGAGAAGCGTACATCTAAATGATCCAACTTGTAGACACATGAATGTTGACGAACGAAGATGGGATCCATCGAAAACAAGAACCAATCAAATCCGGCGAGATCCGTCGAAGGCACACCTTCACATGCCCTCCGACGACACGAAATACACCGCCGGGACAGGGGCTAGGCAGGCAGAATCTTATTTCATCTTCAGGGAGACGTTGTCGCTTCACCTTCCCAAGAAGGACACAAACCCTAAACAGACAAAAAAGAAACGCCTATAAATGATGCATGAGTCTCCTGCCGGCAAAGGCCTGGATCCACCGCGCCTCCATGGTCCTAAGGCCATAAGAGACGAGACAGATCGACAGCACCGCCAACGGGAGGCGGGGAAACCATAAACTCCTTGGGGCCTTTCTTTCTTTGTAGGAAGAAAGAAAACCCGACCGTCTCCCTCTCTCCTTCTTCAGCCCTCAAAGAAAGAGAAGTGAACCAAGTAAAACAAAGGCGGCCACGTGGAAGGTCATCACTGCGGCGGAGGGCTAGTGGCATGAAACCCTATCCCCTGCTCGTGCTCTTTCAATGGTGGAAAGGAGGAAGTGGTTTGTTTGATGCGGGAGCTGCGCGGAGTAGGATCGAATCTGTAAGTGAGTGGCAAAGTGGGTAATTTTGCTTAGAAGTTGCTCTCGCAACCATGGAAGTTGGTGTTACCAAGCTGTGGAAAATGCTCTAAGATGAAGCTCGAGAGAGTGGCCACGAGGGTGTGATACTGAGATGAGCTCCACCGCTGTCTGCTGATCTAGTGTCGGCGGCCACCGCCGTGTGCCACTTGGGCACGGCGTCCACCCAGCTAGGAGGCGCGAGCTCCTCCGCCGTCTGCTGTTCTGGCGTCGGCGGCCACCACACCGTCGTGTGCCACTCGGACATGGCGTCCACCCATAGCTGAGCTCCGCCGTGCCGCTAGGGGTTTTAGGTTAGGTCTCAACAACACCTTCTCCGTTCTCGGCTCTCCACTGGAGTTTTCAGGTCAGTCTCTTTGTAGTGCCAGTCTTGAGCTGCAGCCCAACCACCTTGATGCATGTACTTTGCTCTGGCGTCCCCTATTGCTTGCTTCATGGTCCAGTCGTAGGTTTCTCCTAGTTCGGTTCTGGCTTGCTCTATGGATGGTTCTTGTTTTGAGGATGCTATGCTCGCCAAGTATGGCTGCGGCACGGTTGCGGCGGTAGCTGGTCGCTGCCGGCCGGCCGGAGTGCTCGCCATGGTTCTCAACGAAGACGTCATGTTCTCGTCCATGGCCTCGCTGCCCTTCTGGTCAACTGGTTCGGGGGCAGTGCCAACGGCTACCGTGTCCAGCCTTGTCAGGGGGTCTTTTCTTTTTCAGGTAGCTCATGAGTGCATTGCTAAGGAGATCGTGCTCCGCGATCCATGGAGGTCTGGTTTCATCTCTGTTGGCATGTCTCTTTCTCACCTGGACTTTTCCGCACGTCGGGGTGCGAGGCTGGCTCATGCATGTCCTCATGCACGTAGGAGTGCTTGGGTTGCTAACTCCCTCCTGCCGTCCCTCCTCGGACCTCGGCCCCTGTGCACTCCGTCCCTGCCACGGGATAGCAATCACTTGGTTGCCTCAGCCATGCGTGCCCTGGATTCCGAGGATGCCGCCGCTCGTCTACAGTTTGGAAAAGAATTCTATAAGACCAGGTCTCACGGATTAGCAGGTGAGACCCATCCTGATGGATGACAAATGGCATTCACAAATCACAAAGCATCTACCCCACCCCCACCTGAAATCCAGGAGATCTGCCTCATGCAGGATCACGCTAGATTGCCATCAATTAGCCGCACGCTTATCACCCCCAGCCCCTAGCATTACGCCGACGCAGACGGCCTCTAACCAACCGCTAGCCGTTCCACGCGCGGATTCCCCTGTTTGTGTTGGCAACGCTCCGGCTACCTGCTACGAGCCTACGTCGCAGCCCGATCCTAGCTACACCCCCTACAGAGATGCTTTGCTTTCTCCCTCAAACGCTTCCCCTCCCGCTAATCACTCGAAGGCTGTGCCGTATCCTTTGCTAGGGTTTGGAAAGCCTAAAGACATGCATCATCGCTTCTTCTAATGCCTGTCCTTTAGTCACCGGCGGCGGGATTGCAGGGATCCGGCTGTCTGCTGGCTATGCCGCTCGGTTGGCCACCTTAGTTATCAGTTTAGTTACCGGTTGCTTCGCCCCTCTCATTGCCTTGCCCATGCGCTTTTAAGTGCTGGCGTGGGAGAGGGGCTCTCAGTTGCACACTCATCTTCCTCTCCTCTCGCCACCGCTTCATCCCTTCCAATCCAGCCACTACAAACTAGTCCTGCCATGGAGCCGGTCGTGCGTGGACGCCCCTCCTCCCTGGATATGCACTACCCTCTAGTGTCAGACCAAAACTCCCTTGTTTGCCTAGTCAACATCTCTCCTCCTAAGGCTTCCTTCCTCCCATGGCTCCGTAGGGTTTTCCGACACCACTTCGGCATCACTGCGATTCGGTTTGCCGGCTCTACTATTGGCACGGCTTTCGTCCTGTTCCAGAGGGAGTCCTAGCAAGTTGCTGCCCTTCGCGCTAGGGCACTAGAGGTGGGTTATCGCACCATCTGGATCCTGTCGCACAACGCGGGGGACAATGCTTTCCGCTTCGCCTACCGCCACGTCGTCAGCCTCTCCCTTGAGAAAATGCCACTCGAGATATGGAACAGGAGGGGAGTGGCGGCGAGCGTTGCCGGCTTCGCCAGCCTTTTCCGCATGGAGCACGCCTGACTCCATGGCAGCGAGTTCTCCATCATCTTCGTCCTTGTCAAGGTGGAGGCCCTGAACCATATCCCTCACCATCTCACTTTCCACTGCGTCGGCGGCAATGACATCTACACCGACATCATAATCAACGAGATCTGGGACGTCGCCCGCTCCCTTAGTGCCCCTACTGTCACGACTAGGCCGCCTGGCCGACATGAGGGGGATGCTGCCGAGCCACGCCCTCCTGCCCCTCCCGCTCCGTCTCGGCATGGGCATGCTCATCCTCGATCCTGCATGGAAGACCGTGCTTTCCATGCTTTCCTGCACCCGGAGGCGGCTTCGATGGGCGACTTCCTGGCCATGCTCAAGCTGGCGGCTAAGCCCAAGCTCATTGCTACGTCTCGAGCTTGCGTTGGTTTTCCCCGAAGAGGAGAGGATGATGCAGCAAAGTAGCGTAAGTATTTCCCTCATTTTTTGAGAACCAAGGTATCAATCCAGTAGGAGGCCACGCACAAGTCCCTGGTACCAGCACAAAATAACAGCTACTCGCAACCAATGCGATTAGGGGTTGTCAATCCCTTCACGGTCACTTACGAGAGTGAGATCTGATAGAGATAATATTTTTGGTATTTTTGGTATATAGATGCAAAGTGAAAAGTAAAAAAGCAAAGTAAAAACAAAGCAAGTATAAAAGTGATGGAGATTGATATGATGAGAATAGACCCGGGGGCCATAGGTTTCACTAGTGGCTTCTCTCAAGAGCATAAGTATTCTACGGTGGGTGAACAAATTACTGTAGAGCAATTGACATAATTGAGCATAGTTATGAGTATATCTAGGTATGATCATGTATATAGGCATCACGTTAGTGACAAGTAGATCGAAACGATTCTGCATCTACTACTATTACTCCACTCATCGACCGCTATCCAGCATGCATCTAGAGTATTAAGTTAAAAACAGAGTAACGCCTTAAGCAAGATGACCTGGTGTAGAGGAATAAATTCATACAATATGATAAATACCCCATCTTGTTATCCTCGATGGCAACAATACAATACTGTAAGTGCATCTAGTGCCACCCCTAGTTGGTTTTGGAGTATTGACGACAAATGTGGTTGAGGGACTAATGCGTTTGTGAGAATTGCAGGATAACGCAAGTGGTGTCCCTCATTGATTCGGTTTACCTACCGGAGACGACCCCTAAAAACGTATGAAGACATTGACGACAATGGTGGCATGTGAAGATATTCACATTGAAGACTATGACATGAGAAGACATTGAGTGAAGACTATGGAGCGCGAAGACCGTGTCGTTTCGTTGTTTCCTTTTCTTCTTTGTTGAGTCATAGGAACCACCAAACTGTTAAGTGGGGTCCAAGTGATCAAGTCAGAATGACTGAAGTGATGCTCAACCCAAATCCTATGTCTTCGAGCGTAGACAATGAGAGTAAAACTCATCCAGAGCTGGATGAGTCAGCTTTGCTTGTAGCCCAAGTAAAGTTGTCGTGTGTGTTTGAAATCTGACCGTTGGAACACGTGTCAGTTCCTTAGTGACCCAGGGTCATTTCGGACATATCATGTCGGGTTGCCTAGTGGCTATAAATAGCCTACCCCCTACACCATAAATTGGTGGCTGCTCAGAGTTAGTGCACGGCTTTTGTCGTTTGAGAGCAACCCACCTCGAAGCCTTTGAGAGAGAAATCCTTGTGAGGACAAAGCCCAAACACCCAGAGCAAAAGAGTGTTAGGCATCACTGAAGTCTTTCTGCCTGTGTGACCTGAAGACTTATTACACTTGAGGACTGTGAATCCTCCAGCCGGTTAGGCGTCGCGTTCTGAGCATCCAAGAGTCACTGTGGATTGCGGTGAGCCTTGATCTGTGAAGGTTCGGAAGTCTACCTTGAAGACTTACCAGAGTGATTGGGCGAGGACTGTGTGTCCTTAGCTCAATAGGAATAAGGTGAAGACGCGGTCTTCTGAGTTGAATCTCAGCCTCCCTAACCAGATGTACAGTTGTCACAACAACTGGAACTGGTCCAACAAATCATGTGTCTTCAACAAGTGACTGGTTCTATCTTCTCCCTCACCTTACTTAGAGTTTGTCTTCGTGAAGTCATTGCCTATTTGTCATACCTGTTTGACTTCATTGCTTGACTACTTTTGTTGATTGGCTTCTCACTATCTTCCATCTTGATCCTACTACCAAGCTGCTATTAGTCTTGCACTTTCACGTTATTGCGTACTAGACTATGGTTTGCTTGTTGTAGTTTATCTTCCGCTGCATATCAATTAGGTCATTTCTATTGTTTATCTTAGAAACATCCGTGTTTTGAAGACTTTCCTAAAAATCTCCTATTCACCCCCCTCTAGTCGATAACTAGCATTTTCAATTGGTATCAGAGCACGGTACTCCCTTGTTCTGTGTGATTCGGTTTAACCACCTGGAGTTTTAGCTATGTCGACTGCAGGGATAATCGAAGTGTCCGCTGCTTGCCCGTGTTCGATGGAACTGACTATCCCTCTTTGGAAGAATAAGATGCGCATGCATCTTGAAGCCATTGATGTCGACCTACGGTATGTCGTCAAGAACGGCGTTCCCAAAACTGGTGAAGGTGTCACCCTGCTGATGTCAAGAAGTTCATCCAAGCTGGACTCTCTGCAAAGAACATCATACGTGGTCATCGACCAAAGGACAGTATGGCCGTGTGAGTGCTCTGGAAGCGTCGAAGCTAGTGCGGATTTGGCTATCCAAGGTCAACGAAGGCGTCTCAACCCAGAGAGATCAAAGGATCGGTGTTCTGCAACCTCTTCAACCGCTTCAAGAGAAGCGACAATGAAAATGTCCAGCTCACATTTGATCGCCTCAACGACATCACAAATGAGCTTCATGCTCTCGGCACCACCGAGATCACCAAGCATGAAATCGTCAAGACACTACCGAGATCACTTGACAGCTCTTTTGACACCCTTGCCCTCATGATACAAGAACGCCCCGACTTCAAGACACTCGATCCGTCGATATACTTGAGAGGCTCAACACACATGAGTTCCAGCTTCGAGAAAAGAGATATCTATGGTCCAAACTATGGCCGAACTTGCGCTTTGAAGGCAAAAGTTGTTTCCTCATCTGAAGAAGAATCTGACTGCGGTTCTGATGATCCTGAAGACATTGGAAAGGAACTTGCTATGCTTGTGAAGAAGTTCGAAGTTCACTAGGAAGAAAGGCTTGAGAAAGTCTTCACGATCCAGCTCAAGAAATGATGAAGCTTCCACTCATGACTACAAGAAGAGAACCTATCACAAGTGCAAGAAAAGCTGGACATTATATCTACGAGTGTCCACGGTGGGACAATGAGAAGAAGAAGAAGAAGAGCAAGGAATATGATTCTGATGACAAGAAGAAGAAGAAATCTTCAAAGTCTTCTTCCAAGTCCTCATCAAAGTCTTCATCTCATAAGAAGAGCTCATCTGGCAAGGCTCGTGCTTTTGTTGGCAAGGAAATGGATTCAGAGGAGGAGTCTTCTTCTGAGGAGGTGGAGGTGGAGTCTAAAGAGGAGTCCGACCCTGGCGTTGCAAGTCTGACTTTAGCCACAACCTATGTTGCCAAGTCCATCTTCAACATTGAAGACAATGACTTCTACACCAACGTTGAAGCTGATGACAAGGACGACCCTGCTCCCACCTACTGCTTCATGGCATGTGGTGCCAAGGTAAAATCACGTGATGCTTACTTTCAAACATCAAGTGAAGATGACTCTGATTGTGAATCCAAACCCAGCTACAAAACACTTGCTAGAATTGCAACCGAACAACAAAGAGCTATAGAACATACTAAAAAACTGTTGGACAAAAGCGATGGCCTGTTGGACGCGGAAATGACACTTTCACAGTTCTTAGTTGAAGACATTAAAAATCTTCATGCTAAGTACCAAGAACTTGAAAGTCGTCATGAAACGGTCTCAACTACTCATGAAAAGCTCTCCTATGATTATCTTCAAAGGAAGCAAGAGCTTGAGAAATTGAGAGCGGATCATGAAGATCTTCAAAAAGAGAATGAGTCACTTCGCGCTCAACAGATCAGTTCCGCTCAGGATGGATTTGAGCCACCATGTCTAAAATGTCTTGAGCGTGATATCGCTACCTCTGTTCTTGAATGTTCAAGCTGCTGCTACTGTTGCATTGTCTTCAACTACTAATGTGGTAACTAACCCCTCTGCGGAGGATACCACGCTATTCTTGATGAAAATGCTAGGTTGAAGACATTGCTTGAAATAGGGATGTATAGAAGTGCGAAAGGGCATCGAGACACTGCGATGTCCTCAAAAGCAGATCTTGAACCGAAACCCTAGGAAAGAGGGTGTTGGGTTCGAGAGGAAAATGAATGTTGATGGTTCCTCTTTGGAAGCTTTGGCGGTATCCCAAAACCACATTGGTTGCTGCAAAGGGACCTTGGTGGATCCATCCACCTTATCTGGCTTTACCTGCTAACCCTATTATCATTGATGAATCCTTTGATGCAAACTATAAGCTGTTCAAGAATCAGAATGGTGAAGTGTTTGAGGTATATTGGTACTAAGCTGCAGGAATGGACCGTCTATGAAGAAGATGCAGGTTCCCAAAAGCTGTCTTGAGAATCTTCGGTGAGTGTCATCATGACACCACACAGGAAGAAGACAAACCCAGACCTAAGGCGTCATATGGTCCAAAGGCTTCATACAGACGGAGGACTCACTGAGTCACCCTAATGCCAATGTTTTGCAGGAAACCGTACTCAAATTTATGAATATGAGCGTGTGTCTTCAAACCGCTATGTTCATAGAACTAAGAACTTTTCTCGCTTATTCATACGAGTATCATTCATCTCCTGCAAGGCTATTTGCTAGGGCACCAAAGCGAAATTCTCAGATGCTTGCACTTAGACTCATTGCTTCTAAGCCACCCACGAAGATGTGGGTGGTTAAGAAGAATTAACTCTCTTTTGCAGGAAAGGGTCTCGGCCCGAAAATCAAAGGCGTCTGATGCTATAGCTGGGGACCTAAAATATCTTGTAGGGCACAAGATCAAATGCCCAAATGGTCTCACTATGTATTTTGTTCCTGAATCGTTTGCCATTCATCCTATCAGTCCTAATCTTGATTTAAGCTTCAATAATCCACTTGCCCGTCAAATGTTCATGCTTCACAATGCTCTTGGTGAAGCCTATCCCCTAACTGCATTTGTAGGGTATGACACCTCATGCTTCATAATGGATTATGGACGGTGGATGCACTAATCATATATTTGGTGATCGAAGTCTTCTCATGGACTCAACCTTACGTCCATCAGACAAGAGTCACATCACATTTGCTGACACTGGTAAAAGCAAGGTATTGGGTCTAGGTAGAGTTGCAATCTCAAAGGATCAACACATGGATAAAGTGATGCTTGTTGAATCCCTAGGTTTCAACTTGATATCTGTCTCAATGCTTTGTGACTTGAACATGATTGTGATATTCGGAAAATATCGTTGCCTTGTACTAATGGAATCTGACAAGTCTCTAGTCTTTGAAGGGTATAGGAAAGATGATCTATACATGGTAGATTTCTCGTGAGGTCCACAACTTGCCGTATGTCTTCTTGCAAAGCTTGAATCTTTGGCTCTGGCATCGGAGGCTGGGGCATCTTTGGAATGAGGAACTTACACACACTCGCCAAGAAGAAGCATGTCATAGGCATCGAAGGTGTCAAGTTCAAGAAGGACCATTTGTGTGGTGCCTGAAATTTGGAAAGATGACTAGGGCATAGCACCCCTCGAAGACAATCATGACGACATCTCAACCCTTCGAGCTGTTACACATGGATTTGTTTGGCGCTACTCATTACTCTACCCTCACAACAACTGCTTGTCTCTATGGCTTCGTCATTGTTGATGACTACTCAAGATACACATGGGTGCACATAATTCTCTACAAGACTGAAGTGCAAGATGTCTTCAGACGCTTCGCCAATCGAGCAATGAACAATTATGGCGTCAAGATCAAGCATATCTGAAGTGATAACGGCACTGAATTCAAGAACACCGGACTTGATCTTTATCTGGATACCATGGGAATCACTCATGATTTCTCTGTTCCATACACACCTCAGCAAAATGGCATCGTGGAGCGCAAGAACAGAACCCTCATTGAGATGGCTCGAACAATGCTCGACGAGTACAAGACACCAAGAAAGTTCTGGCCTGAAGCTATAGATACAGGTTGTCACGTCATCAACCGTGTTTATATCCATAAGCTTCTGAACAAAACATCCTATGAGCTCCTTACTGGCAAGAAGCCAAATGTCGGCTACTTGAGTATTTGGGGCTAAGTCTTTGGATCAAGGATCCCCATCACAAGTCAAAATTTGAACCTAAAGCTCACGAAGGCTTCATGCTCGATTCTGGAAAGGACTCGCACTCTCTGAGTCTTCAACCTTTATCTCTACAAAATCGTCGAAGCTGTAGGCGTGCGATTTGATAAAACCAATGGTTCACAAAGAGAGTTCCTGCCAAGTACACTAGACGAAGCTCCGCCCGGCGAATCTATCAAGCTAATGGGAACTGGTGAAATTATGCCTTCAAGCACAGCACGAAGAGGAACATATCATTTCGCACCTAACCAACGAGAAGACAATGCTCAGCCTGAAGACAATCCTCCCAATGATGACAATGATCAGCAAGAGCAAAGTCTTCGTCCAGTACAGCCTCGAGTTGCAAATGAAGTACAGATTGAGAATATAATCGATAGCATCACTGCACCAGTCCTCTTACTCGCTCAAGAGCAACACAGACTAGGAAATTTATGTGGGCACTTTTCTTTTGTGTCAATATCAGAACCCAATAAATTTGCTGAAGCCTTTGTGGAACCAGAATGGATACAAGCTATGCAAGAAGAACTTCAATAGTTCAAGCTAAACAATGTTTGGGAACTTTTCAAGCGCCCAGACCCTCGCATAAACATAACATTATTGGCACCAAATGGATATATCGAAACAAGCAAGATGAGCATGGTCAAGTTAAATCGAAACAAAGCACGGCTTGTGGCTCAAGGATATACTCAAGTTGAAGAAATTGACTTCGATGAAACATTTGGTCTTGTAGCTAGGCTTGAAGCTATTCGCATACTACTAGCCTATGCTAACCACCACAACATCTTGCTCTATCAAATGGATGTGAAGAGTGCATTTCTCAACGGAAATATTGAAGAAGAAGTATATGTCGCTCAACCCCGGCTTTGAAGATCCAAAACATCACGATATGGTGTACAAGCTAAATAAAGCCTCATATGGCCTCAAACAAGCTCCTCGCGCTGGTATGATCTGATCAAAGACTTCGTGAAGAGGAAAGGCTTCAAACCTGGATCCCTTGATCCCACACTCTTCACGAAGACATATGATGGTGAACTGTTTGTATGCCAAATATATGTGGATGACATTATCTTGGCTGCACCAACCGAAGTATAGTGATGAATTTGGATACATGATGCAAGAACAATATCAGATGTCCATGATGGGAGAGCTCAAGTGTTGGGGAACGTGGCGAAATTCAAAATTTTCCTACGTGTCACCAAGATCTATCTATGGAGAAACTAGCAACGAGGGAAGGAGAGTGCATATACATACCATTGTAGATCGCTAAGCGGAAGCGTTCAAGAGAATGGGGTTGAAGGAGTCGTACTCGTCGTGATCCAAATCACCGGTGATCCTAGTGCCGAACGGACGGCACCTCCGCGTTCAACACACGTACAGCCCGGTGACGTCTCCCATGCCTTGATCCAGCAAGGAGAGAGGGAGGGGTTGGGGAAGACTCCATCCAGCAGCAGACGATGGTGTGGTGGTGATGGAGGAGCGTGGCAATCTGCAGGGCTTCGCCAAGCACCATGGGAGAGGAGGAGGACTTGGGAGAGGGGGAGGGCTGCGCCAGGGCCAAGGGTGAAGCTCCCATGTGCCTCCCCACTATATATAGGGGTGGAGGGGGCTGGCTTCTTGCCCTCGAAGTCCATTGGGGCGTTGGCAAATGTGGGAGGAAAATGAATGTTGATGGTTCCTACTGGAAGCCTGAGCAGTATCCCAAAACCACATTGGTTGCTGCAAAGGGACCTTCAGTGGATCCATCCACCTTATCTGGCTTTACCTGTGCTAACCCTATTATCATTGATGAATCCTTTGATGCAAACTATAAGCTGTTCAAGAATCAGAATGGTGAAGTGTTTGCCAGGTATATTGGTACTAACTGCAGGAATGGACCGTCTATGAAGAAGATCTGGGTTCCCAAAAGCTGTCTTGAGAATCTTCCAGTGAGTGTCATCATGACACCACCTGGGAAGAAGACAAACCCCAGACCTAAGGCGTCATATGGTCCAAAGGCTTCATACAGACAGAGGACTCACAGAGTCACCCTAATGCCAATGTTTTGCAGAAACCGTACTCAAATTTATGAATATGAGCGTGTGTCTTCAAACCGCTATGTTCATAGAACTAAGAACTTTCGCTTATTCATACAGTATCATTCATCTCCTGCAAGGCTATTTGCTAGGGCACCAAAGCCGAAATTCTCAGATGCTGCACTTAGACTCATTGCTTCTAAGCCACCCCTGAAGATGTGGGTGGTTAAGAAGACTTAACTCTCTTTTGCAGGAAAGGGTCTCCAGCCGAAAATCAAAGGCGTCTGATGCTATAGCTGGGGACCTAAAATATCTTGTAGGGCACAAGATCAAATGCCCAAATGGTCTCACTATGTATTTTGTTCCTGAATCGTTTGCCATTCATCCTATCAGTCCTAATCTTGATTTAAGCTTCAATAATCCACTTGCCCGTCAAATGTTTATGGTTCACAATGCTCTTGGTGAAGCCTATCCCCTAAGCATCTTGTAGGGTATGACACCTCATGCTTCATAATGGATTATGGACAGTGGATGCACTAATCATATGACTGGTGATCGAAGTCTTCTCATGGACTCAACCTTACGTCCATCAGACAAGAGTCACATCACATTTGCTGACACTTGTAAAAGCAAGGTATTGGGTCTAGGTAGAGTTGCAATCTCAAAGGATCAACACATGGATAAAGTGATGCTTGTTGAATCCCTAGGTTTCAACTTGATGTCCATCTCAATGCTTTGTGACTTGAACATGATTGTGATATTCGGAAAATATCGTTGCCTTGTACTAATGGAATCTGACAAGTCTCTAGTCTTTGAAGGGTATAGGAAAGATGATCTATACATGGTAGATTTCTCAGCAGGTCCACAGCTTGCCGTATGTCTTCTTGCAAAAGCTTCAGAATCTTTGGCTCACGGCATCGGAGGCTGGGGCATGCTGGCATGAGGAACTTACACACACTCGCCAAGAAGAAGCATGTCATAGGCATCGAAGGTGTCAAGTTCAAGAAGGACCATTTGTGTGGTGCCTGCGAAGCTGGAAAGATGACTAGGGCATAGCACCCCTCGAAGACAATCATGACGACATCTCAACCCTTCGAGCTGTTACACATGGATTTGTTTGGCGCTACTCATTACTCTACCCTCACAACAACTGCTTGTCTCTATGGCTTCGTCATTGTTGATGACTACTCAAGATACACATGGGTGCACATAATTCTCTACAAGACTGAAGTGCAAGATGTCTTCAGACGCTTCGCCAATCGAGCAATGAACAATTATGGCGTCAAGATCAAGCATATCAGAAGTGATATGACCTTGAATTCAAGAACACCGGACTTGATCTTTATCTGGATACCATGGGAATCACTCATGATTTCTCTATTCCATACACACCTCAGCAAAATGGCATCGTGGAGCGCAAGAACAGAACCCTCATTGAGATGGCTCGAACAATGCTCGACGAGTACAAGACACCAAGAAAGTTCTGGCCTGAAGCTATAGATACAGGTTGTCACGTCATCAACCGTGTTTATATCCATAAGCTTCTGAACAAAACATCCTATGAGCTCCTTACTGGCAAGAAGCCAAATGTCAGCTACTTCAGAGTATTTGGGGCTAAGTGCTGGATCAAGGATCCCCATCACAAGTCAAAATTTGAACCTAAAGCTCACGAAGGCTTCATGCTCGATTCTGGAAAGGACTCGCACTCCTCTGAGTCTTCAACCTTTATCTCTACAAAATCGTCGAAACTGTAGACGTGCGATTTGATGAAACCAATGGTTCACAAAGAGAGTTCCTGCCAAGTACACTAGACGAAGCTCCGCCCAGCGAATCTATCAAGCTAATGGGAACTGGTGAAATTATGCCTTCTGAAGCACAGCCTGAAGAGGAACTTATCATTTCTGCACCTAACCAACCAGAAGACAATGCTCAGCCTGAAGACAATCCTCCCAATGATGACAATGATCAGCAAGAGCAAAGTCTTCGTCCAGTTCATCCTCCAGTTGCATATGAAGTACAGATTGAGAAGATAATCGATAGCATCAATGCACCTGGTCCGCTTACTCGCTCAAGAGCAACACAGCTAGGAAATTTATGTGGGCACTTTTCTTTTGTGTCAATATCAGAACCCAATAAATTTGCTGAAGCCTTTGTGGAACCAGAATGGATACAAGCTATGCAAGAAGAACTTCAATAGTTCAAGCTAAACAATGTTTGGGAACTTGTCAAGCGCCCAGACCCTCGCAAGCATAACATTATTGGCACCAAATGGATATATCGAAACAAGCAAGATGAGCATGGTCAAGTCGTCAGAAACAAAGCACGGCTTGTGGCTCAAGGATATACTCAAGTTGAAGAAATTGACTTCGATGAAACATTTGGTCTTGTAGCTAGGCTTGAAGCTATTCGCATACTACTAGCCTATGCTAACCACCACAACATCTTGCTCTATCAAATGGATGTGAAGAGTGCATTTCTCAACGGAAATATTGAAGAAGAAGTATATGTCGCTCAACCCCCTGGCTTTGAAGATCCAAAACATCCTGATATGGTGTACAAGCTAAATAAAGCACTGTATGGCCTCAAACAAGCTCCTCGCGCCTGGTATGATACGATCAAAGACTTCGTGAAGAGGAAAGGCTTCAAACCTGGATCCCTTGATCCCACACTCTTCACGAAGACATATGATGGTGAACTGTTTGTATGCCAAATATATGTGGATGACATTATCTTCGGCTGCACCAACCAGAAGTATAGTGATGAATTTGGATACATGATGCAAGAACAATATCAGATGTCCATGATGGGAGAGCTCAAGTGTTGGGGAACGTAGCAGAAATTCAAAATTTTCCTACGTGTCACCAAGATCTATCTATGGAGAAACTAGCAACGAGGGGAAGGAGAGTGCATATACATACCATTGTAGATCGCTAAGCGGAAGCGTTCAAGAGAATGGGGTTGAAGGAGTCGTACTCGTCGTGATCCAAATCACCGGTGATCCTAGTGCCGAACGGACGGCACCTCCGCGTTCAACACACGTACAGCCCGGTGACGTCTCCCATGCCTTGATCCAGCAAGGAGAGAGGGAGGGGTTGGGGAAGACTCCATCCAGCAGCAGCACGACGGTGTGGTGGTGATGGAGGAGCGTGGCAATCCTGCAGGGCTTCGCCAAGCACCATGGGAGAGGAGGAGGACTTGGGAGAGGGGGAGGGCTGCGCCAGGGCCAAGGGTGAAGCTCCCATGTGCCTCCCCACTATATATAGGGGTGGAGGGGGCTGGTTTCTTGCCCTCGAAGTCCATTGGGGCGTTGGCAAATGTGGGAGGAAAGAAATCACATCATTTCCTTCCCCACTGATTGTTATCCCCCCTTTTTAGGGATCTTGATCTTATCCCTTGGGATATGATCTTATTCCTTCTAAGGGGGATCTTGGTGCGCTTGACCAGGGGTGTGGGGCCTTGCCCCCACTACCCCACGTTCATGTGGGTCCCCCATGCAGGTGGGCCCCAATCCGGAACCTTCTAGAACCTTCCCGGTACAATACCGAAAAATCCCGAACATTTTCCGGTGGCCAAAATAGGACTTCCCATATATAAATCTTTACCTCCGGACCATTCCGGAACTCCTCGTGACGTCCGGGATCTCATCTGGGACTCCGAACAACATTCGGTAACCACATACAAACTTCCTTTATAACCCTAAGCGTCCATCAGACCTTAAGTGTGTAGACCCTACGGGTTCGGGAACCATCTGAGACATGACCTAGACGTTCTCCGACCAATAACCAACAGCGGGATCTGGATACCCATGTTGGCTCCCACATGTTCCACGATGATCTCATCGGATGAACCACGATGTCAAGGACTCAATCAATCCCGTATACAATTCCCTTTGTCTAGCGGTATTGTACTTGCCCGAGATTCGATCGTCGGTATACCAATACCTTGTTCAATCTCGTTACCGGCAAGTCTCTTTACTCGTTCCGTAACACATCATCCCGTGATCAACCCCTTGGTCACATTGTGCACATTATGATGATGTCCTATCGAGTGGGCCCAGAGATACCTCTCCGTCACACGGAGTGACAAATCCCAGTCTCGATTCGTGCCAACCCAACAGACAATTTCGGAGATACCTGTAGTGCACCTTTATAGCCACCCAGTCACGTTGTGACGTTTGGTACAACAAAAGCATTCCTACGGTATCCGGGAGTTGCACAATCTCATGGTCTAAGGAAAAGATACTTGACATTAGAAAAGCTTTAGCATACGAACTACACGATCTTTGTGCTAGGCTTAGGATTGGGTCTTGTCCATCACATCATTCTCCTAATGATGTGATCCCGTTATCAACAACATCCAATGTCCATGGTCAGGAAACCGTAACCATCTGTTGATCAACGAGCTAGTCAACTAGAGACTTACTAGGGACATGGTGTTGTCTATGTATCCACACATGTATCTGAGTTTCCTATCAATACAATTATAGCATGAATAATAAAAGATTATCATGAACAAGGAAATATAATAATAACTAATTTATTATTGCCTCTAGGGATATTTCCAACAGTCTCCCACTTGCACTAGAGTCAATAATGTAGTTCACATCGCCATGTGATTAACACTCACAGGTCACATCACCATGTGACCAACATCCAAAGAGTTTACTAGTGTCACTAAACTAGTTCACATCATCAAGTGATTAAGACTCAATGAGTTCTGGCGTTTGATCATGTTTTGCTTGTGAGAGAGGTTTTAGTCAGCGGGTCTGCGCAACATTCAGATCCGTATGTACTTCGCAAATCTCTAGGTCATATTGTAAATGTTGCTTCCAAGCTCCACTTGGAGCTATTCCAAATGGTTGCTCCACTATACGTATCCGGTTTGCTACTCGAGTCACTTTCGGATAGGTGTTAAAGCTTGCATCAACGTAACCCTTTACAGAACTCTTTGTCACCTCCATAATCGAGAAACATGTCCTTATTTACTCCAAGGACAATTTTGACCGTTGTCCAATGATCCATTCGTGGATCATTCTTGTACCCCTTGACTGACTCATGGCAGGCACACTTCCGGTGCGGTACACAGCATAGCATACTATAGAGCCTACGCCTGAAACTTAGGGGATGACCTTCGTCCTTTCTCTCTCTTCTGCCGTGGTCGAGCTTTAACTCTTAACTTCATACCTTACAACTCAGGCAAGAACTCCTTCTTTGACTGATCCATCTTGAACAGCTTCAAGATTATGTCAAGGTATGTGCTCATTTGAAAGTACCATTTAGCGTTTTTGATCTATCCTCATAGATCTTGATGCTCAATGTTCTAGTAGCTTAATCCAGGTTTTCCATTGAAAACACTTTTCAAACAACCCTATATGCTTTCTAGAAATTCTACATCATTTACGATCAACAATATGTCTACAACATATACTCATCGGAAATTCTATAGTGCTCCCACTCACTTCTTTGGAAATACAAGTTTCTCATAAACTTTGTATAGACCCAAAATCTTTGATCATCTCATCAAGCGTACATTCCAACTCCGAGATGCTTACTCCAGTCCTTAGAAGGTTAGCTGGAGCTTTGCATACTTGTTAGCGTCTTCGGGATTGTCAAAAACCTTACGGTTGTATCACATACAACCTTTCCTCAAGAAAACTGTCAAGGAAACAATGTTTTGACATCCTATATGCAAGATTTCATAAGTAATGCAGAATCGCTAATCCAATTCCAACAGACTCTTAGCATCGCTCTGGTGAGAAAGCCTCACCATAGTCAACTCCTTGAACTTGTCGGAAAATATCTTTAACGACGAGTCGAGCTTTCTTAATGGTGATACTTACCATCATTGTTTGTCTTCCTTTTAAAATCCATCTTTACCCAACGTCCTTACGACCATCAAGTATTTCTTCCAAAGTCATGGATCCTCTCTCGGATGTTATGGCCTCGAGCCATTCGTCAGAATCCGGGCCCACCATCGCTTCTCCATAGCTCGTAGGTTCATTGTTGTCTAGCAACATGACCTCTAAGACAGGATTACGTACCACTCAAGTAGTACGCGTCCTTGTCGACCTACGAGGTCCGGTAGTGACTTGATCTGAAGCATCATGATCACTATCATCAGCTTCCACTTCAATTGGTGTAGGTGCCACATGAACAACTTCATGTGCCCTACTACACACTCGTTGAAGTGATGGTTTAATGACCTCATTAAGTCTCCACCATCCTCCCACTCAATTCTTTCGAGAGAAACTTTTCTCGGGAAAGGACCTAATTCTAGAAACAATCCTTTTTGCTTCCGGAACTGAGACTGGAGGTATACCCAACTGTTTTGGGTGTCCTATGAAGAAGCATTTTATCCGCTTTGGGTTCGAGCTTATCAACCTGAAACTTTTTCACATAAGCGTCGCAGCCCCAAACTTTTAAGAAACGAAAATTTAGGTTTCTCCAAACCATAGTTCAAACAGTGTCGTCTCAACGGAATTATGTGGTGCCCTATTAAAGTGAGTGTGGTTGTCTCTAATGCCTAACCCATGAACGGTAGTGGTAATTCGATAAGAGACATCATGGTACGCATCATATCCAATAGGGTGCAACTATGATGTTTGGACACACCATCACACTATGGTGTTCCAGGCAGTATTTATTGTGAAACAATTTCCACAATGTCTTAATTGCGTGCCAAAGCTCGTAACTCAGATACTCATCTCTGTGATCATATCATAGACATTTTATCCTCTTGTCACGATTATCTTTAACTTCATTCTGAAATTACTTGAACCATTCAATAATTCAGACTTGTGTTTCATCAAGTAAATATACTCAACATCTACTCGAATCATCGTGAAGTAAGAACATAATGATATTCACTTTGCATGCCTCTGCACTCATTGGACTGCACACATCAAAATGTGTTACTTCCAACAAGTTGCTTTCTTGTTCCATCTTCGAAACCAAGGCTTTTGGGTCATCTTGCCCATGTGGTATGATTTGCATATCTCAAGTGATTCAAATTCAAGTGAGTCCAAACGATCCATCTGCATGGAGTTTCTTCATGCGTATACACCAATAGAAATGGTTCGCATGTCTCAAACTTTTCAAAAACGAGTGAGTCCAAAGATCCATCAACATGGAGCTTCTTCATGCGTTTTACACCAATATGACTTACATGGTAGTGCCACAAGTAAGTGGTACTACAATTACTATCTTATATCTTTTGGCATGAAAATGTGTATCACTACGATCGAGATTCAATAAACAATTCTTTTAGGTGTAAGACCATTGAAGGTATTATTCAAATAATTAGAGTAACCATTATTCTCCTTAAATGAATAACCACATTGCAATAGACATAATCCAATCATGTCTATGCTCAACGCAAACACCAAATAACAATATTCAGGTTTAGCACCATTCTCGATGGTAGAGGGAGGCGTCGATGCACGATCAACCTTGAAACACTTCCAACACATATCGTCAGCTCACCTTTAGCTAGTCTCCATTTATTCCGTAGCTGTTATTTCGAGTTACTAACACTTAGCAACCGAACCGGTATCTAATACCCTGGTGCTACTAGGAGTACTAGTAAAGTACACATTAACATAATGTATATCAAATATACTTCTGTCGACCTTGCCTGCCTTCTCATCAACCAAGTATCTAGGGTAATCTTTCTTCAGTGCCTGTTCCTCTCATTACAGAAGCACTTAGTCTCGGGTTTGGGTTCAACCCTGGGTTTCTTCATTGGAGCAGCAACTGATTTGCCGTTTCATGAAGTACCCCTTCTTGCCCTTGGCCTTCTTGAAACTAGTGGTTTCACTAACCATCAACAATTGATGCTCCTTCTTGATTTCTACATTCATGGTGTCGAACATTGCGAATAGCTCAAGGATCATCATATCTATCCACGATATGTTATAGTTCATCACGAAGCTCTAGCAGCTTGGTGGCAATGACTTTGGAGAAACATCACTATCTCATCACGGAAGATCAACTCCCACTCGATTCAAGTGATTGTTGCACTCAGACAATCTGAGCACAAGCTCAACGATTGAGCTTTTCTCACTTACTTTGCAGGCTAAGAAAATCGTCGGAGGTCTTATACCTCTTGACGTGCGCACGAGCCTGAAATCCCAATTTCAGCCCTCGAAACATCTCATATGTTCATGACGTTTGAAATCGTCTTTGGTGCCTCAACTCTAAACCGTTTAACCGAACTATCACGTAGTTATCAAAAGCGTGTATGTCAGATGTTCGCAACATCCACGAGACGGCGTTCGAGGTTCAAAGACACCGGCGGTGCATTAAGGACATAAGCCTTCTACTATCCGCATAATTGCTACATCAACTTTCAACTATATTTTCTCTAGGAACATATCTAAAACAGTAGAACTAAAGTGCGAGCTATGACATAATTTGCAAATTGTTTTGACTATGTTCGAATAATTAAGTTCATCTTATGAACTCCCACTCGAATAGACATCCCTCTAGTCATCTAAGTGATTACATGATCCGAGTCAACTAGGCCGTGTCCGATCATCACGTGAGACGGACTAGTCATCATCGGTGAACATCTTCATGTTGATAATATCTACCATACGACTCATGCTCGACCTTTCGGTCTCTTGTGTTACGAGGCCGTATGCGTACATGCTAGGCTCGTCAAGTCAACCTAAGTGTTTTAGCGTGTGTAAATCTGGCTTACACCCGTTGTATGTGAACGTAAGAATCTATCACACCCGATCATCACATGGTGCTTGAAGCATTTAACTTTCTCAACGGTGCACAGTTAGGTGAAACACTTTCTTGAAATTTTAATGAGGGATCATATTATTTACTACCGTCGTTCTAAGCAAATAAGATGCATAAACATGATAAACATCACATGCAATCAAATAGTGACATGATATGGCCAATATCATTTTGCTCCTTTTGATATACATCTTCGGGGCTCCATGATCATCATCGTCACCGGCATGACACCATGATCTCCATCATCATGATCTCCATCATCGTGTCTCCATGAAGTTGTCTCGCCAACTATTACTTCTACTACTATGGCTAACGGTTTAGCAATAAAGTAAAGTAATTACATGGTGTTGTTCAATGACACGCAGGTCATACAATAAATAAACACAACTCCTATGGCTCCTGCCGGTTGTCATACTCATCGACATGCAAGTCGTGATTCCTATTACAAGAAGATATCAATCTCATACATCACATATCATTCATCACATTCTTTTTGGCCATATCACATCACATAGCATACCCTGCAAAAACAAGTTAGACGTCCTCTAATTGTTGTTTGCATGTTTTACGTGGCTGCTATGGGTTTCTAGCAAGAACATTTCTTACCTCACGCAAAACCACAACGTGATATGTCAATTGCTATTTACCCTTCATAAGGACCCTTTTCATCGAATCCGATCCGACTAAAGTGGGAGGCGGCACCCGCTAGCCACCTTATGCAAAAGTGCATGTCGATCGGTGGAACTTTGTCTCACGTAATTATGCGTGTAAGGTCGGTCCGGCCGCTTCATCCCACAATGCCGCCAAATCAAGATTGGACTAGTAACGGTAAGCATATTGAACAAAATCAACGCCCACAACTACTTTGTGTTCTACTCGTGCAAAGAATCTACATAATAGACCTAGCTCGTGATGCCCTTTGTTGGGGAACGTAGCATAAATTCAAAATTTTCCCACGTGTCACAAAGATCTATCTATGGAGAAACTAGCAACGAGGGGAAGGAGAGTGCATCTACATACCCTTGCAGATCGCTAAGCGGAAGCGTTCAAGAGAACGGGGTTGAAGGAGTCGTACTCGTGTGATCCAAATCACCGGAGATCCTAGTGCCGAACAGACGGCACCTCCGCGTTCAACACACGTACAGCCCGGTGACGTCTCCCATGCCTTGATCCAGCAAGGAGAGAGGGAGAAGTTGGGGAAGACTCCATCCAGCAGCAGCACGACGGTGTGGTGGTGATGGAGGAGCGTGGCAATCCTGCAGGGCTTCGCCAAGCACATGGGAGAGGAGGAGGACTTGGGAGAGGGGGAGGGCTGCGCCAGGGCAAGTGTGAAGCTCCCATGCGCCTCCCCACTATATATAGGGGTGGAGGGGGCTGGTTTCTTGCCCTCCAAGTCCATTGGGGCGTTGGCAAAGGTTGGAGGAAAGAAATCACATCATTTCCTTCCCCACCGATTGTTATCCCCCCTTTTTAGGGATCTTGATCTTATCCCTTCGGGATATGATCTTATTCCTTCTAAGGGGGGGTCTTGGTGCGCCTTGACCAGGGGTGTGGGGCCTTGCCCCCACTACCCACGTTCATGTGGGTCCCCCATGCAGGTGGGCCCACTCCGGAACCTTCTAGAACCTTCCCGGTACAATACCGAAAAATCCCGAACATTTTCCGGTGGCCAAAATAGGACTTCCCATATATAAATCTTTATCTCCGGACCAATCCGGAACTCCTCGTGACATCCGGGATCTCATCCGGGACTCCGAACAACATTCGGTAACCACATACAAACTTCCTTTATAACCCTAGCGTCATCGAACCTTAAGTGTGTAGACCCTACGGGTTCGGGAACCATGCAGACATGACCTAGACATTCTCCGACCAATAACCAACAGCGGGATCTGGATACCCATGTTGGCTCCCACATGTTCCACGATGATCTCATCGGATGAACCACGATGTCAAGGACTCAATCAATCCCGTATACAATTCCCTTTGTCTAACGGTATTGTACTTGCGAGATTCGATCGTCGATATACCGATACCTTGTTCAATCTCGTTACCGGCAAGTCTCTTTACTCGTTCCGTAACACATCATCCCGTGATCAACCCCTTGGTCACATTGTGCACATTATGATGATGTCCTATCGAGTGGGCCCAGAGATACCTCTCCGTCACACGGAGTGACAAATCCAGTCTCGATTAGTGCCAACCCAATGACAATTTCGGAGATACCTTAGTGCACCTTTATAGCCACCCGATCACGTTGTGATGTTTGGTACACCCAAAGCATTCCTACGGTATCCGGGAGTTGCACAATCTCATGGTCTAAGGAAAAGATACTTGACATTAGAAAAGCTTTAGCATCTGAACTACACGATCTTTGTGCTAGGCTTAGGATTGGGTCTTGTCCATCACATCATTCTCCTAATGATGTGATCCCGTTATCAACAACATCCAATGTCCATGGTCAGGAAACCATAACCATCTGTTGATCAACGAGCTAGTCAACTAGAGACTTACTAGGGACATGGTGTTGTCTATGTATCCACACATGTATCTGAGTTTCCTATCAATACAATTATAGCATGGATAATAAACGATTATCATGAACAAGGAAATATAATAATAACTAATTTATTATTGCCTCTAGGGCATATTTCCAACATCAAGTTCTTGCCAAATACAATGGTTCAAGTACAATCCAACTGTAGACGTGCGATTTGATAAAACCAATGGTTCACAAAGAGAGTTCCTGCCAAGTACACTAGACGAAGCTCCGCCCAGCGAATCTATCAAGCTAATGGGAACTGGTGAAATTATGCCTACGAAGCACAGCACGAAGAGGAACATATCATTTACGCACCTAACCAACGAGAAGACAATGCTCAGCTGAAGACAATCCTCCCAATGATGACAATGATCAGCAAGAGCAAAGTCTTCGTCCGATTCATCCTCCAGTTGCAAATGAAGTACAGATTGAGAAGATAATCGATAGCATCAATGCACCTGGTCCGCTTACTCGCTCAAGAGCAACACAGCTAGGAAATTTATGTGGGCACTTTTCTTTTGTGTCAATATCAGAACCCAATAAATTTGCTGAAGCCTTTGTGGAACCAGAATGGATACAAGCTATGCAAGAAGAACTTCAATAGTTCAAGCTAAACAATGTTTGGGAACTTGTCAAGCGCCCAGACCCTGTAAGCATAACATTATTGGCACCAAATGGATATATCGAAACAAGCAAGATGAGCATGGTCAAGTCGTCGAGAAACAAAGCACGGCTTGTGGCTCAAGGATATACTCAAGTTGAAGAAATTGACTTCGATGAAACATTTGCTCTTGTAGCTAGGCTTGAAGCTATTCGCATACTACTAGCCTATGCTAACCACCACAACATCTTGCTCTATCAAATGGATGTGAAGAGTGCATTTCTCAACGGAAATATTGAAGAAGAAGTATATGTCGCTCAACCCCCTGGCTTTGAAGATCCAAAACATCACGATATGGTGTACAAGCTAAATAAAGCCTTTGTATGGCCTCAAACAAGCTCCTCGCGCTGGTATGATACGATCAAAGACTTCGTGAAGAGGAAAGGCTTCAAACACGGATCCCTTGATCCCACACTCTTCACGAAGACATATGATGGTGAACTGTTTGTATGCCAAATATATGTGGATGACATTATCTTGGCTGCACCAACCAGAAGTATAGTGATGAATTTGGATACATGATGCAAGAACAATATCAGATGTCCATGATGGGAGAGCTCAAGTGTTGGGGAGCGTGGCAGAAATTCAAAATTTTCCCACGTGTCACCAAGATCTATCTATGGAGAAACTAGCAGCGAGGGAAGGAGAGTGCATATACATACCATTGTAGATCGCTAAGCGAAGCGTTCAAGAGAATGGGGTTGAAGGAGTCGTATTGCCGTCGTGATCCAAATCACCGGTGATCCTAGTGCCGAGCAGACGGCAACTCGCGCGTTCAACACACGTACAGCCCGGTGGCGTCTCCCATGCCTTGATCCAGCAAGGAGAGAGGGAGGGTTGGGGAAGACTCCATCCAGCAGCAGCACGATGGTGTGGTGGTGATGGAGGAGCGTGGCAATCCTGCAGGGCTTCGCCAAGCACCATGGGAGAGGAGGAGGACTTGGGAGAGGGGGAGGGCTGCGCCAGGGCCAAGGGTGAAGCTCCCATGTGCCTCCCCACTATATATAGGGGTGGAGGGGGCTGGTTTCTTGCCCTCGAAGTCCATTGGGGCGTTGGCAAATGTGGGAGGAAAGAAATCATATCATTTCCTTCCCCACTGATTGTTATCCCCCCTTTTTAGGGATCTTGATCTTATCCCTTCGGGATATGATCTTATTCCTTCTAAGGGGGGATCTTGGTGCGCCTTGACCAGGGGTGTGGGGCCTTGCCCCCACTACCCATGTTCATGTGGGTCCCCCCATGCAGGTGGGCCCCAATCCGGAACCTTCTAGAACCTTCCCGGTACAATACCGAAAAATTCCGAACATTTTCCGGTGGCCAAAATAGGACTTCCCATATATAAATCTTTACCTCCGGACCATTCCGGAACTCCTCGTGACTTCACGGGATCTCATCCGGGACTCCGAACAACATTCGGTAACCACATACAAACTTCCTTTATAACCCTAGCGTCATCGAACCTTAAGTGTGTAGACCCTACGGGTTCGGGAACCATGCAGACATGACCTAGACGTTCTCAGGCCAATAACCAACAACGGGATCTGGATACCCATGTTGGCTCCCACATGTTCCACGATGATCTCATCGGATGAACCACGATGTCAAGGACTCAATCAATCCCGTATACAATTCCCTTTGTCTAACGGTATTGTACTTGCCCGAGATTCGATCGTCGGTATACCGATACCTTGTTCAATCTCGTTACCGGCAAGTCTCTTTTCTCGTTCCGTAACACATCATCCCGTGATCAACCCCTTGGTCACATTGTGCACATTATGATGATGTCCTATCGAGTGGGCCCAGAGATACCTCTCCGTCACTGCGGAGTGACAAATCGATCTCGATTCGTACCAACCCAACAGACAATTTCGGAGATACCTGTAGTGCACATTTAAAGCCACCCAGTCACGTTGTGACGTTTGGTACAACAAAAGCATTCCTACGGTATCCGGAGTTGCACAATCTCATGGTCTAAGGAAAAGATACTTGACATTAGAAAAGCTTTAGCATACGAACTACACGATCTTTGTGCTAGGCTTAGGATTGGGTCTTGTCCATCACATCATTCTCCTAATGATGTGATCCCGTTATCAACAACATCCAATGTCCATGGTCAGGAAACCATAACCATCTGTTGATCAACGAGCTAGTCAACTAGAGACTTACTAGGGACATGGTGTTGTCTATGTATCCACACATGTATCTGAGTTTCCTATCAATACAATTATAGCATGAATAATAAAAGATTATCATGAACAAGGAAATATAATAATAACTAATTTATTATTGCCTCTAGGTATATTTCCAACAGTCTCCCACTTGCACTAGAGTCAATAATGTAGTTCACATCGCCATGTGATTAACACTCCAGGTCACATCACCATGTGACCAACATCCAAAGAGTTTACTAGTGTCACTAAACTAGTTCACATCATCAAGTGATTAAGACTCAATGAGTTCTGGCGTTTGATCATGTTTTGCTTGTGAGAGAGGTTTTAGTCAACGGGTCTGCAACATTCAGATCCGTATGTACTTCGAAAATCTCTAGGTCATATTGTAAATGCTGCTTCCAAGCTCCACTTGGAGCTATTCCAAATGGTTGCTCCACTATATGTATCCGGTTTGCTACTCAGAGTCACTCGGATAGGTGTTAAAGCTTGCATCAACGTAACCCTTTACACCGAACTCTTTATCACCTCCATAATCGAGAAACATGTCCTTATTTACTCCAAGGACAATTTTGACCACTGTCCAATGATCCATTCGTGGATCATTCTTGTACCCCTTGACTGACTCATGGCAGGCACACTTCCGGTGCGATACACAGCATAGCATACTATAGAGCCTACGCCTGAAGCTTAGGGGATGACCTTCGTCCTTTCTCTCTCTTCTGTCGTGGTCGTGCTTTAACTCTTAACTTCATACCTTACAACTCAGGCAAGAACTCCTTCTTTGACTGATCCATCTTGAACAGCTTCAAGATTATGTCAAGGTATGTGCTCATTTGAAAGTACCATTTAGCGTTTTTTGATCTATCCTCATAGATCTTGATGCTCAATGTTCTAGTAGCTTAATCCAGGTTTTCCATTGAAAACACTTTTCAAACAACCCTATATGCTTTCTAGAAATTCTACATCATTTCTGATCAACAATATGTCTACAACATATACTCATCGGAAATTCTATAGTGCTCCCACTCACTTCTTTGGAAATACAAGTTTCTCATAAACTTTGTATAGACCCAAAATCTTTGATCATCTCATCAAAGCGTACATTCCAACTCCGAGATGCTTACTCCAGTCCTTAGAAGGTTAGCTGGAGCTTTGCATACTTGTTAGCGTCTTTCAGGATTGTCAAAACCTTACGGTTGTATCACATACAACCTTTCCTCAAGAAAACTGTCAAGGAAACAATGTTTTGACATCCTATATGCAAGATTTCATAAGTAATGCAAGAATCGCTAATCCAATTCCAACAGACTCTTAGCATCGCTACGAGTGAGAAAGCCTCACCATAGTCAACTCCTTGAACTTGTCGGAAAATATCTTTAACGACGAGTCGAGCTTTCTTAATGGTGATACTTACCATCATTGTTTGTCTTCCTTTTAAAATCCATCTTTACCCAACGTCCTTACGACCATCAAGTATTTCTTCCAAAGTCATGGATCCTCTCTCGGATGTTATGGCCTCGAGCCATTCGTCGGAATCCGGGCCCACCATCGCTTCTCCATAGCTCGTAGGTTTATTGTTGTCTAGCAACATGACCTCTAAGACAGGATTACGTACCACTCTGAAGTAGTACGCGTCCTTGTCGACCTACGAGGTCCGGTAGTGACTTGATCTGAAGCATCATGATCACTATCATCAGCTTCCACTTCAATTGGTGTAGGTGCCACATGAACAACTTCCTGTGACCTACTACACACTCGTTGAAGTGATGGTTTAATGACCTCATTAAGTCTCCACCATCCTCCCACTCAATTCTTTCGAGAGAAACTTTTCTAGGGAAAGGACCTAATTCTAGAAACAATCCTTTTTGCTTTGAATCGAGATCGGAGGTATACCCAACTGTTTTGGGTGTCCTATGAAGAAGCATTTTATCCGCTTTGGGTTCGAGCTTATCAACCTGAAACCTTTTCACATAAGCGTCGCAGCCCCAAACTTTTAAGAAACGACAATTTAGGTTTCTCCAAACCATAGTTCAAACAGTGTCGTCTCAACGGAATTATGTGGTGCCCTATTAAAGTGAGTGTGGTTGTCTCTAATGCCTAACCCATGAACGATAGTGGTAATTCGATAAGAGACATCATGGTACGCATCATATCCAATAGGGTGCAACTATGATGTTTGGACACACCATCACACTATGGTGTTCCAGCGGTATTTATTGTGAAACAATTTCCACAATGTCTTAATTGCGTACAAAGCTCGTAACTCAGATACTCATCTCTGTGATCATATCATAGACATTTTATCCTCTTGTCACGATTATCTTTAACTTCATTCTGAAATTACTTGAACCATTCAATAATTCAGACTTGTGTTTCATCAAGTAAATATACTCAACATCTACTCGAATCATCTGTGAAGTAAGAACATAATGATATTCACTGCATGCCTCAGCACTCATTGGACTGCACACATCAAAATGTGTTACTTCCAACAAGTTGCTTTCTTGTTCCATCTTACTGAAACCAAGGCTTTTCAGTCATCTTGCCCATGTGGTATGATTTGCATATCTCAAGTGATTCAAATTCAAGTGAGTCCAAACGATCCATCTGCATGGAGTTTCTTCATGCGTATACACCAATAGAAATGGTTCGCATGTCTCAAACTTTTCAAAAACGAGTGAGTCCAAAGATCCATCAACATGGAGCTTCTTCATGCGTTTTACACCAATATGACTTACATGGTAGTGCCACAAGTAAGTGGTACTACAATTACTATCTTGTATCTTTTGGCATGAAAATGTGTATCACTACGATCGAGATTCAATAAACAATTCTTTTAGGTGTAAGACCATTGAAGGTATTATTCAAATAATTAGAGTAACCATTATTCTCCTTAAATGAATAACCACATTGCAATAGACATAATCCAATCATGTCTATGCTCAACGCAAACACCAAATAACAATATTCAGGTTTAGCACCATTCTCGATGGTAGAGGGAGCGTGCGATGCCTGATCAACCTTGGAAACACTTCCAACACTTATCGACAGCTCACCTTTAGCTAGTCTCCTTTTATTCCGTAGCTGTTATTTCGAGTTACTAACACTTAGCAACTGAACCGGTATCTAATACCCTGGTGCTACTAGGAGTACTAGTAAAGTACACATTAACATAATGTATATCAAATATACTTCTGTCGACCTTGCCTGCCTTCTCATCAACCAAGTATCTAGGGTAATCTTTCTTCAGTGCCTGTTCCTCTCATTACAGAAGCACTTAGTCTCGGGTTTGGGTTCAACCCTGGGTTTCTTCATTGGAGCAGCAACTGATTTGCCGTTTCATGAAGTACCCCTTCTTGGCCTTGGCCTTCTTGAAACTAGTGGTTTCACTAACCATCAACAATTGATGCTCCTTCTTGATTTCTACATTAGCGGTGTCGAACATTGCGAATAGCTCAAGGATCATCATATCTATCCCTGATATGTTATAGTTCATCACGAAGCTCTAGCAGCTTGGTGGCAATGACTTTGGAGAAACATCACTATCTCATCTGGAAGATCAACTCCCACTCGATTCAAGTGATTGTTGCACTCAGACAATCTAAGCACAAGCTCAACGATTGAGCTTTTCTCACTTACTTTGCAGGCTAAGAAAATCGTCGGAGGTCTTATACCTCTTGACGTGCGCACGAGCCTGAAATCCCAATTTCAGCCCTCGAAACATCTCATATGTTCCGCGACGTTTTGAAATCGTCTTTGGTGCCTCAACTCTAAACCGTTTAACTGAACTATCACGTAGTTATCAAAACGTGTATGTCAGATGTTCGCAACATCCACAGACGACGTTCGAGGTTCAGCACACCGAGCGGTGCATTAAGGACATAAGCCTTCTACTGTCCGCATAATTGCTACTGTCAACTTTCAACTATATTTTCTCTAGGAACATATCTAAAACAGTAGAACTAAAGTGCGAGCTATGACATAATTTGCAAATTTTTTTTGACTATGTTCAGAATAATTAAGTTCATCTTATGAACTCCCACTCAGATAGACATCCCTCTAGTCATCTAAGTGATTACATGATCCGAGTCAACTAGGCCGTGTCCGATCATCACGTGAGACGGACTAGTCATCATCGGTGAACATCTTCATGTTGATAATATCTACCATACGACTCATGCTCGACCTTTCGGTCTCGTGTTCCGAGGCCATGTCTGTACATGCTAGGCTCGTCAAGGCAACCTAAGTGTTTCACGTGTGTAAATCTGGCTTACACCCGTTGTATGTGAACGTAAGAATCTATCACACCCGATCATCACGTGGTGCTTCGAAACGACGAACTTTCTCAACGGTGCACAGTTAGGTGAACACTTTCTTGAAATTTTAATGAGGGATCATATTATTTACTACCGTCGTTCTAAGCAAATAAGATGCATAAACATGATAAACATCACATGCAATCAAATAGTGACATGATATGGCCAATATCATTTTGCTCCTTTTGATATACATCTTCGGGGCTCCATGATCATCATCGTCACCGGCATGACACCATGATCTCCATCATCATGATCTCCATCATCGTGTCTCCATGAAGTTGTCTCGCCAACTATTACTTCTACTACTATGGCTAACGGTTTAGCAATAAAGTAAAGTAATTACATGGCGTTGTTCAATGACACGCAGGTCATACAATAAATAAACACAACTCCTATGGCTCCTGCCGGTTGTCATACTCATCGACATGCAAGTCGTGATTCCTATTACAAGAAGATGATCAATCTCATACATCACATATCATTCATCACATTCTTTTTGGCCATATCACATCACATAGCATACCACCGCAAAAACAAGTTAGGCGTCCTCTAATTGTTGTTTGCATGTTTTACGTGGCTGCTATGGGTTTCTAGCAAGAACATTTCTTACCTACGCAAAACCACAACGTGATATGTCAATTGCTATTTACCCTTCATAAGGACCCTTTTCATCGAATCCGATCCGACTAAAGTGGGAGAGACTGGCACCCGCTAGCCACCTTATGCAAAAAGTGCATGTCAGTCGGTGGAACCTGTCTCATGCAATTGTACGTGTAAGGTCGGTCCGGGCCGCTTCATCCCACAATGCCGCCAAATCAAGATTGGACTAGTAACGGTAAGCATATTGAACAAAATCAACGCCCACAACTACTTTGTGTTCTACTCATGCAAAGAATCTACGCAATAGACCTAGCTCGTGATGCCCTTTGTTGGGGAACGTAGCAGAAATTCAAAATTTTCCTACGTGTCACAAAGATCTATCTATGGAGAAACTAGCAACGAGGGAAGGAGAGTGCATCTACATACCCTTGTAGATCGCTAAGCGGAAGCGTTCATGAGAACGGGTTGAAGGAGTCGTACTCGTGTGATCCAAATCACCGGAGATCCTAGTGCGAGCAGACGGCACCTCCGCGTTCAACACACGTACCGCCCGGTGGCGTCTCCCATGCCTTGATCCAGCAAGGAGAGAGGGAGAGGTTGGGGAAGACTCCATCCAGCAGCAGCACGACGGTGTGGTGGTGATGGAGGAGCGTGGCAATCCTGCAGGGCTTCGCCAAGCACCGCGGGAGAGGAGGAGGACTTGGGAGAGGGGGAGGGCTGCGCCAGGGCAAGGGTGAAGCTCCCATGCGCCTCCCACTATATATAGGGGTGGAGGGGCTGGTTTCTTGCCCTCCAAGTCCATTGGGGCGTTGGCAAAGGTTGGAGGAAAGGAATCACATCATTTCCTTCCCCACCGATTGTTATCCCCCTTTTTAGGGATCTTGATCTTATCCCTTCGGGATATGATCTTATTCCTTCTAAGGGGGGATCTTGGTGCGCCTTGACCAGGGGTGTGGGGCCTTGCCCCCACTACCCACGTTCATGTGGGTCCCCCCATGCAGGTGGGTCCCACTCCGGAACCTTCTAGAACCTTCCCGGTACAATACCGAAAAATTCCGAACATTTTCCGGTGGCCAAAATAGGACTTCCCATATATAAATCTTTATCTCCGGACCAATCCGGAACTCCTCGTGACATCCGGGATCTCATCCGGGACTCCGAACAACATTCGGTAACCACATACAAACTTCCTTTATAACCCTAAGCGTCGCCATCGAACCTTAAGTGTGTAGACCCTACGGGTTCGGGAACCATGTAGACATGACCTAGACGTTCTCCGACCAATAACCAACAGCGGGATCTGGATACCCATGTTGGCTCCCACATGTTCCACGATGATCTCATCGGATGAACCACGATGTCAAGGACTCAATCAATCCCGTATACAATTCCCTTTGTCTAACGGTATTGTACTTGCCCGAGATTCGATCGTCGATATACCGATACCTTGTTCAATCTCGTTCGGCAAGTCTCTTTACTCGTTCCGTAACACATCATCCCGTGATCAACCCCTTGGTCACATTGTGCACATTATGATGATGTCCTATCGAGTGGGCCCAGAGATACCTCTCCGTCACACGGAGTGACAAATCCCAGTCTCGATTAGTGCCAACCCAACAGACAATTTCGGAGATACCTGTAGTGCACCTTTATAGCCACCCAGTCACGTTGTGATGTTTGGTACACCCAAAGCATTCCTACGGTATCCGGGAGTTGCACAATCTCATGGTCTAAGGAAAAGATACTTGACATTAGAAAAGCTTTAGCATACTGAACTACACGATCTTTGTGCTAGGCTTAGGATTGGGTCTTGTCCATCACATCATTCTCCTAATGATGTGATCCCGTTATCAACAACATCCAATGTCCATGGTCGGAAACCATAACCATCTGTTGATCAACGAGCTAGTCAACTAGAGGCTTACTAGGGACATGGTGTTGTCTATGTATCCACACATGTATCTGAGTTTCCTATCAATACAATTATAGCATGGATAATAAACGATTATCATGAACAAGGAAATATAATAATAACTAATTTATTATTGCCTCTAGGGCATATTTCCAACATAAAGTTCTTCCTTGGTCTTCAAATTCGTCAGCAAAGGCATGGCATCTTTATATCTCAAGAAAAATACCTCCAAGATTGTCTGAAGAAGTTTGGATTGCAAGAGTGCAAAGGATACACGACGCCAATGCCAGCCAAACACCATCTGGGTCCCGACGACAATGGTAAAGAGTTCGATCAAAAGGTATACCTCTCCATGATTGGTTCCTTACTTTACCTATGTGCATCTAGGCTAGATATTATGCTTAGTGTTTGCATGTGTGCTCGATTCAAGCGGCACCAAAGGAATCGCATCACTTAGCTGTGAAGCGAATTCTTCGATATTTGGCTCACACCCCAACACTCAGATTATGGTATCCAAAGGGCTCAAAATTTGATTTGGTTGGATTTTCGGATGCTGATTATGCTGGTGACAAGATGGATCGCAAGTCTACATCAGGCACATGTCACTTTCTGGGACGATCACTTGTCTGTTGGTCTTCAAAGAAGCAAAACTGTGTATCACTCTCAACTGCTGAATCTGAATACATTGCTGCTGGATCTTGCTGTGCTCAGCTTCTATGGATGAAGCAAACTCTCAAAGACTATGGCATCAATCTGAAACAAGTACCTCTCTTCTGCGACAACAAGAGCGCCATCAAGATTGCCAACAATCCAGTCCAGCACTCGAAGACAAAGCACATTGAAATTCGTCATCATTTTCTCAGGGATCATGTCATGAAGAAAGATATTGACATCATTCACGTCAACACTGAAGAGCAACTAGCAGATATCTTCACAAAGCCCTTGGATGATAAAAGGTTTTGCAAGTTACGGTGTGAGATAAATATCTTGGAATCCTCAAATGTCCTGTGATCAAGCACACATCCTAACACTTATGCATGTTGATGACTTAGATGTGCAACACACGAAGTAACATATATCTTCAATCAATGAAGACTTACATTCTGAGTGTGAATACATTAACGTGGAATTTGACTTTGGAGCGCCATGATAATTGTGCGCCGTGTCTGGGTCTAATACTTCCTATACGATGGGTAACACCACCACCAAATTTCTTTGTTTGAAGTGTTTCACTCATGGCGTTATTTCTGCAATATCTTCGCATTTGATTTGTCTTCAGCTTCAACCTATCTTCTTGATTTTCTTCACTATGTTGATTTGGTTGTTGTCGATATATATATATATATATATATATATATATATATATATATATATATATATATATATATATATATATATATATTATTACATCCTCTACAACATTCACTTATAGCTATGTCTTCCAAGTTGAATCTTTTGAACTAAGTGAATGTGATCGGACCCCAATCTCTCTATGCTTTCTATCTCAAACTCTATCTGTCCAAATCATATGCATTCTATTGAAGCTGTCGAATGTCTTCTCTGCGTCCTTGTCGTGAGAAGACACGAGACAAACTTTAAGTCTGTTTTAAATGATTCATCCTTCTTGTTGAAATCCGGAGAAGCCGGAGCGACCATCGACAAACCTGGCGGGCGTGGGAACGTGGGACAACTCAGAGTATGTTGCATGATTGCCACGTGCCCCTCAGATGGGAACCGCCAGGGGCACCTGCGTAATTGCGCTGTGCCGCACACCTCCTTATAAATACATGTCCCCTGCAGTAAAGAAGACCTTCTTCCACCTCTCCACCTCGTCAAAACCCTAGCGCCACCGCTAGCTCTCGACGCCCGGGGACGGCGCTTAGCTGCCGCGACTTCTCCGGCGCCGTCCTCACGCTTGACGCGAACATCGTCCTCTCCGCTGCCGCCGTAGGTGTCCTCCGTCGCCAAGTTAGGGCACGGTGGATTGAACTGCTCGGCCTCCTTTTCTTCCCGTATAGCAGTTCTTCAAGTGGTAAATATAACTCTATTTTTACCATCTTTTTGATCTTCAAGATTCATCCTACTTACCAAAATTGGTTTCTGCCCATACTATGTTAGATCTATTACATGCATCTCATACTGCCTAGTATATTCACTTAAGCTTCACAACTAGTTAGATTCCTCACTTGCACTTATTCACGGATTCGTACAAATCTGGAACCAACTCTCAGCGTATAAGTGAATATCTTCGCATCATGAGGTCAATGTCTTCAAACTGATTTATCTTCAAAATCTTCTGAGAATGCATATGACCTCTTCCCTTCCCTCGCATCTCTAATGCTGTCACAGGTACATGTCCGTGGGAGAATCCCTTGGTTCTCATAGTCTGCATTCGTTTGCAGAATTCTTACAACATCAAATTAACTCTCCCGAAGCCAGTTCCTGTTTGTCCAGCAAACGCAAGCCTTTGAAGCCTTTGAACGTATTGAAGCCATTCAGTTTGAAGTTCATGGCTGCAGAGAAATCAGCTAGGAAGGGCGGCAGACAGCGTCGTGAGGGAACCTCAAAAGATCTGCCTGATGATCTTGCAGAGCTTTACAAGACAGATCCCGAAGACAATTACAATCAGCGCAAGACGCGAATCCAATGGATTCGACGATATTGGGCTGAACAATGGTTCAAGTACAATTTCGTGACCCAGGAATATGCCGAGAAGAATGCTATCAGAAGCCCTTGGGGTGATATTTTTTTCAAGGCCTTCCACCCAAGAACATGGCTGAAGCTATTACACAGGGTTTCTATCCTTGTATGGTCTATGGACCTCAGCCCGAGAATGCCGACCCAACGTCTTTGCTCTGGTGTCGTGATGATAATCTCTTCAAGCGCAACTTCCAGCACGCAAAGGCTTCGGCCAAGGAAAACAAGAAGTCATTGGGATTAGACTTCAACCCTGGTCCCTCTGCTCCCCGTGCTGACGGCTCACGTGATGCTGAACCCAATGTCATCGGCCCCTTTTCAAACCTTGATGGCCTCATCACCTACATCTTGGTCCAAGGTGCCAAAGTGGATCACTCTGATGATGATGCTGAGTCCGATGAAGCACCAGCTCCAGCTCCTGCTCCTGCTCCGAAGCCGCAGAAGCAAAAGAAAGTCAAGGCTTCAAAGTCAGCTACTCCTCCAAAAGCTTCACGTGTGAAGCCACTGGCTACTGCACCTCCTGAAGCCAGTGTGCAGTCTGAAGATCAATCCAGTATCTCCAAGAAGACGGAGAAGAGGAAGAAAATTGTCAAGAATACTGAATCGACATCGACTCCTGCTGCCATTCTGCGAGAAGAGCACATTGATCATCCGGTGATGAAGATCTTCCAGATGATGCCCTTGAGCAACTTATCAAGAGCAAGGAAGAAGCAGAAATTTTCAACAATTTGCCTCTCTTTG
Organism: Aegilops bicornis; assembly: GCA_021605145.1. Classification (NCBI taxonomy): domain Eukaryota; kingdom Viridiplantae; phylum Streptophyta; class Magnoliopsida; order Poales; family Poaceae; genus Aegilops; species Aegilops bicornis. Next base: position 66,223,178 of record CM038673.1, on the reverse strand, counting down.
ATGTGGCAATCATCCATCACTTCATTGATGAGTGGTTTGACACCCCAAACATCAGCTTTGAAGATCTGCAACTTCCTATTGGCCTCATCGTCTCCTTCAATGGAGCCATTGCTTCTGAGCTAGCTCTTGCTCAACACATCGTTGAACTGAAGAACAAAATCGACTATGAAAAAGCTCAGTTCAAGAAGCATATGGCTGCACTCAGCCTGCAAGATGTCAAAAACTTCAAGGTCATGCTACACGACCTCAAAGAAGCCTTTCTCAAGAAGCGTGAAGAAGCCAGAGGCTCTCGTGAGAGCATGAAGAGTGTGGCTAACAAGTGTGTGCTTGCCTACAATGAGGCTGAGAAGCGTAAGGCTCTTGGTCGTCCTGGCATTGACCCCAGAATGGCTGCAAAGAGAAAGAAGTTTTCAACTGACCAAGCTGCACCTTCAAGGCAGGAAGAACCCTGCATAGTCTTCCCAAGCAGCATGACTGGCTCGAAGCCAAAGGTCAGATCAACCGCTTACGAGCGAGAAGAAGGCGAGGGCTCTTTGAGGCTGAAGCCAGAAAAAGGTAACATCCTGAAGCCTCTGATGCTGCTCCCTCCAAGAAGAAGCTCAAGACCAAGAAGAATCGGGATGCTCCCACAGAGCCCTTGGTTGTTGAACCCATTTCAGTGGTTCATCCCGCGTCTGCAACCCAAGAACTTCGCATGACTGTTCATGAGCCTGCTTCCACAGAGGCTCCTGAAGCTGGAGAGATTCCAGCAGTTGATCCCATCACTGCTGAAGACATTGGTCACCATGACAATGTTGAAGATGATGAAGTTCTTCCTCAAGTTGAATTCACTGTGGTATCATCGCCTGTTAAATACGAACAATGAACTCATCGACATTAATTGGTCCTCGGCGCCAATTGCTCAGATGCTTCATGGGCTGATCGCCCGCAACAAGAAGACTCCCCTAGTACTCCCCAACAACAAGTCACTCCCCAACAACAAGTCACTCCCCAACAACAAGTCACTCCCCAACAACAAGTCACTCCCCAACAACAACAGCAAGAAGAAGAGGAAGACTTTGAGGCCCAGGCAACCCCATCTCCAAAGGCGTCGCCAAAGATTTCGCAGCTTCGCAAAGGTCAAAGGCCTCAAGTACCTCTCTCGAGCGTTCCAGAAGGAGAAGTGCACCACCAACCTGTTGCACGTCAAGTGTTTTCAGAAGCCACTCCAACTGTGAATGTCTTCGAGTCTCAAGCCAAAGCTGCTGAAGACAATCCGGCTGCATCAGCCGAAGACACCCAAGAAGAAGAAGAACGTGTCCCTACACCCCTGTTATTGAAGAAGTTATTCCTGATATCAACGTGCCAGTGCCCGACCCTCCAGCTCCTCAAGTGGAGGTTGAAAACATTGAGGCTGCCACCTCCAACACCAATGAAGCCAATGACGTGGTCATGGTTGAAGCAAATGTGGAGCCTGCACCAACAGCTCCTGAAGCCAATGAAGGAAATGTGCCTGAAGCCAATGAGGCAACTGCTCCCGAAGCATCTGCTGAGCAGCCTGAAGCCTCAGTTGTTGCCACTGCTCCAGTTCCGCCACCAAGGCCCTACACAATTGAGCAAGCATACAACTATGGTCAGCTAATCACAGTAAGATGGCCTGTTCTGGTCCCTCCGCCTCATGCCTCTGGTCCTCAGTTTGAATATCATATTGCGCATAGGCCTCAGGTCCAGAAGCCGAAGCCAAAACTGCCAAGGTTTCCAAGCACTGCCACCTCTACAGGTTCTTTCAATGCAAATGGCTTCAAAGCCCACAACACTTTCTTTGACAGAGCAAAGAACCCCTACACAAGGCCAAGGATATCATCTGACCATTTCTGGAGCTATCAGCAATGAAGCTATTACTCCTGCGTTCTGTATGATCAAGGGCGCATTTTCCCTCATATGCGCCTCGACACTGAAGCCATTGCCGGACTGTCGTGCTTAGAAGAAGCACTTGATTGCTTTCGTGATGCAGGTCTGCTCGGCTTCGTTACAGACAAAGAACACTGGAATGAAGAACTTGTGCTTCAATTCTATGCTACCCTGCTACTACAGAGATACGAAGACATGGGTTCTCGAGTGGATGACAGGAAATGTTCATCATGAAGCCAAAGCTCTTGACGTCATTGAGCTCATAGGCCTACCCACTCCCGGAGAGCTGTTTGAACCTTGTTGTCAACTCCACCGCGATGCACTGGAGAGCATATTTCATAAGCCAGAACCCAACATGAGTCAGATGTTGAGCATGATGAAGCCACTGCCACATGACGTTGAATACCCTTAGGACTTCTTTGTTTATGACCTTGAGTATCTGCCTATGGCCTATCATCAAGCGAACTCTATGGCCTATCAAAGGGCATTCATCATCTGCAAAATTTGCAGGAGCAATGAAGACATTGGTCTTTTACATCCTCAATAGCATCAGCTTCAATACGCAAGAATTATTCATCCGACAATTGGCTGCGTCTGGATCTGATCTGTTTGGTCTGAAATTTTACGCTCCATGGGTCATGCGCCTCATCAAGATGCACTCTGCTATCAACTATCAGCCCTCTGCTCGCAATCATCTTATCTTTCTACCAGAGGTTGATATGTCAGTTGAAGCCATATACCTGAGCCCGCCAAAACGCCACTTTGTCTTCAGAATGCAGATCACCATAGCTTCTCTCAACCCATGGAAGGCGTCCAAGCGGTATCTCGTGTCTATCCTCTGGCTGGGAACACACGTCTGCCTCATCGTGCGCGGACTGAAGCCACTAAGAGCACAATTGGCCAAAGGCCTCGGAAGCGCTCTCGAGTCCTCAATGATCGAGAACTTCTTGTCGCACTTCATCAGAAACAAGATAAGCATCACTCCTGGCTCAAGCGACAAATGCAAAGCCTCTTGGTGGACGTCAATCGCATTCGAAACCTTGCCACCAAGAATGCTTTTGTCACTCACGAGACCTGTCGGCGATCATGGAAGAGTTTGACCCTGCTCAGTGCTGAAGCAGATCTTCAAGACGATGGCTTCACTGAACGCTTCAAGTTTGACTCCACTCCTCCACGGAATGCAGTCCTACGACGAACTCCATCACTTGAAGACTCTGACTATTCTTCCTCCGCGGCAACTGTCAATGCCAGAGTGATCAATGATGAAGATGATGCTACTTCACCGCCCCCTACTTCTGCACGAATCGACACTGCACCAAGTTCGTCTGCACCGCCAACCAACAACGACAACCCTGCTGCATCATCAACTTCTGAAGAAAACGAGTAGACGCTCTATGTCTTCAAACCTTTTTGGTCCTTACTGACAAAAGGGGGAGAAGCATATGAGTTTGATAGTCTTCAAGCGGGTTCATAAGGGCGGTTGCATAATATTTTGCCTAGTGTTTACAACTCTCGCTTTTGATACATTTGGTTCTTTGTGACTTAAACTCGATGGTCATCTGCTACTTATTTGCTTTACTCTGGTGCGATGATAAATTCCGCATGTGCGACGATAACTTCCACTTAGATCATTCTGCAGACGTCCATTTTTCATTATGCATGTCACTCTCTTAGTTATATCATTTCATGCATGATGAATTATCTTCATAAGTTGAAGAGGATCTCCACAAGTACAACCTGCCATGTGCATTTGCATTCCAAAAGCAAACTACTTATGTGCACATCTTCAGGGGGAGCCTTTGCCACTTATGAAGACAATTCCCTATCCTTTACAATTTCACGTATTTTATCACCGTTGAAAACTTCAACAAGTTTGTCATCAATCACCAAAAAGGGGGAGATTGTAAGTGCATCTAGTGCCACCCCTAGTTGGTTTTGGAGTATTGACGACAAATGTGGTTGTGGGACTAATGCGTTTGTGAGAATTGCAGGATAACGCAGGTGGTGTCCCTCATTGATTCGGTTTACCTACCAGAGACGACCCCTAAAAATGTATGAAGACATTGACGACAATGGTGGCATGTGAAGATATTCACATTGAAGACTATGACATGAGAAGACATTGAGTGAAGACTACGGGCCTTGAAGACCGTGTCGTTTCGTTGTTTCCTTTTCTTCTTTGTTGAGTCATAGGAACCACCGCCTTTGTTAAGTGGGGTCCAAGTGATCAAGTCGGAATGATCAAGTGATGCTCAACCCAAATCCTATGTCTTCGAGCGAAGACAATGAGAGCAAAACTCATCCAGAGCTGGATGAGTCAGCTTTGCTTGTAGACCAAGTAAAGTTGTCGTGTGTGTTTGAAATCTGACCGTTGGAACACGTGTCAGTTCCTTAGTGACCCAGGGTCATTTCGGACATATCAGGTCGGGTTGCCTAGTGGCTATAAATAGCCCACCCCCTACACCATAAATTGGTGGCTGCCCAGAGTTAATGCACGGCTTTTGTCGTTTGAGAGCAACCCACCTCGAAGCCTTTGAGAGAGAAATCCTTGCGAGGATAAAGCCCAAACACCCAGAGCCAAAGAGTGTTAGGCATCACTGAAGTCTTTACATGCATGTGACCTGAAGACTTATTACACTTGAGGACTGTGAATCCTCCAGCCGGTTAGGCGTCGCGTTCTGAGCATCGAAGAGTCATTGTGGATTGCCGGTGAACGCAGTCTGTGAAGGTTCGGAAGTCTACCTTCAAGACTTACCAGAGTGATTGGGCGAGGACTGTGTGTCCTTAGCTCAACGGGAATAAGGTGAAGACGCGGTCTTCTGAGTTGAATCTCAGCCTCCCTAACCAGATGTACAGTTGTCACAGCAACTGGAACTGGTCCAACAAATCCTGTGTCTTCAACAAGTGACTGGTTCTATCTTCTCCCTCACCTTACTTAGAGTTTGTCTTCATGAAGTCATTGCCTATTTGTCATACCTGTTTGACTTCATTGCTTGACTACTTTTGTTGATTGGCTTCTCACTATCTTCCATCTTGATCCTACTACCAAGCTGCTATTAGTCTTGCACTTTTACGTTATTGCATACTAGACTATGGTTTGCTTGTTGTAGTTTATCTTCCGCTGCATATCAATTAGGTCATTTCTATTGTTTGTCTTCGAAATATCCGTGTTTTGAAGACTTTCCTAAAAATCGCCTATTCACCCCCCCTCTAGTCGATAACTAGCACTTTCAAATACGTGCCTTGCAACCCTTTCTATTACTGGGTAAGGACACCGCAAGATTGAACCCAAAGCATGCACTTCTCCCATTGCAAGAACTACCAATCTAGTTGGCCAAACCAAACGGATAATTCGAAGAGATTTGCAAAGATAACTCAATCATACATAAAAGAATTCAGAGAAGATTCACATTTTATTCATAGATAAGCTGGATCATAAACCCACAATTCATCGATCTCAACAAACACACATAAAAAGAAGATTACATCGAATAGATCTCCATGAGAGAGGGGGAGAACATTGTATTGAGATCCAAAAGAGAGAAGAAGCTAGCTAGCTACTAGCTATGGACCCGAAGGTGCAAGTAAACTACTCACACTTCATCGGAGAGGCTATGGTGTTGATGTAGAAGCCCTCCATGGTGGATGCCCCCTCGTGAGCTCGAGAACAGGCCCCATGATGGGATCTCGTGGATACAGGAAGTTGCGCGGTGGAATTTGGTTTTTGGCTCCTGTTACGATCGTTTGAAGTGCGTAGGTATATATAGGAGGAAGGAGTACGTCGGTGGAGCGGCAGGTGCCCACGAGGCGTGGGCGCGCCTAGGGCGCCCCACCCTCGTGACCGCTTCTTTCGTTCCTTGGAGTAGGGTCCAAGTCCCCTGGATCACGTTCGGTGAGAAAATCACGTTTCCGAAGGTTTCATTCCGTTTGGACTCCGTTTGATATTCTGTTTCTTCGAAACACTGAAAGAGGCAAAAAACAGCAATTCTAGGCTGGGCCTCCGGTTAATAGGTTAGTCCCAGAAAAATATAAAAGTGGAAAATAAAGCCCAGTATAGTCCAAAACAGTAGATAAAGTAGCATGGAGCAATCAAAAATTGTAGATACGTTGGATATGTATCAGGCATCCCCAAGCTTAATTCCTGCTCGTCCTCGAGTAGGTAAATGATAAAAAGAGAATTTTTCATGCGGAGTGATACTTTGGTATAATTTCAATGTAAATCTTGTTAATTATGGTATGAATATTTAGATCCGAAAGATTCAAGACAAAAGTTCATATTGACATAAAAAAAATAATACTTCAAGCATGCTAATCAAAGTAATCATGTCTTCTCAAAATAGCATGGCAAAAGAAAGTTCATCCCTACAAAATCATATAGTTAGGCTATGCTTCATTTTCGTCACACAAATATGTTCCCAACTTCTATACCCCCGATGACAAGCCAAGCAATTGTTTCATACTTAAATAATCTCAAACTTTTTCAACCTTCACGCAATACATGAGCGTGAGCCATGTATATAGCACTATGGGTGGAATAGAATATGATGATGGGGATTGTGTGGAGAAGACAAAAAAGGAGAAAGTCTCACGTTGACGAGGATAATCAACAGGCTATGGAGATGCCCATCAATTGATGTCAACATGAGGAGTAGGGATTGCCATGCAACGGATGCACTAGAGCTAAGAATGCTCAACAAAAGAAAACTAGTGGGTGTGCATCCAACTTGCTTGCTCATGAAGACCTAGGGTATTTGAGGAAGCCCATCGTAGGAATATACAAGCCAAGTTCTATAATGAAAAATTCCCACTAGTATGAAAAGGACAACTTATGAGACTCACTATATGAAAAACATGGTGCTACTTTGAAGCACAATATATGAGACTCACTACATGAAGAACAAGGTGCTACTTTGAAGCACAATATATGAGACTCATTACATGAAGAACAAGGTGCTACTTTGAAGCACAAGTGTGGGAAAAGAGGATAGTAACATTGCCCTTTTTATTTATTTTATTTTTTGGGCCTTTCTTTTTTTCTTTTTTTGGGCAATGCTCTAATAATGATGATCATCACACTTCTATTGATTACAACATAAGGATTACAACTCGAAACTAGAACAAGATATGACTCTATATGAATGCCTCAAGGTGTGCGGGATGGTGCAATGAATCAAGAGTGACATATATGAAAAATAATGCAAGGTGGCTTTGCCACAAATACGATGTCAACTACATGATCATGCAATGGCAATATGACAAAAGTAAAGTATGTCATGATGATGATGGACGGAACGGTGGAAAGTTCATGGCAATATATCTCGGAATGGATATGGAAATGCCATTATAGGTAGGTATGGTGGCTGTTTTGAGGAAGATATAAGGAGGTTTATGTGTGATAGAGTGTATCATATCACGGGGTTTGGATGCACCGGTGAAGTTTGCACCAACTCTCAAGGTGAGAAAGGGCAATGCACGGCAATCAAGAGGCTAGCAAAGGCGGAAAGGTAAAAGTGCGTATAATCCATGGACTCAACATTAGTCAAAAGAACTCATATACTTATTGCAAAAGTTTAGAAGTCATCAAAATCAAGTACTACGCGCATGCTCCTAGGGGATAGATTGGTAGGAAAAGACCATCGCTCGTCCCCGACTTCCACTCATAAGGATGCACAAGCCAGGTACACTTCATGTTTCAAATTTGTTACACAACTTTAACCATACGTGCATGCTACGGGATTTGCTAACTTCAACACAAGCATTTCTCAACTTCACAACTACTCAACTAGCACGACTTTGATATTATGACCTCCATATCTCAAAACAATTATCAAGCATCAAACTTATCTTAGTATTCAACGCACTCAAAAGAAAGTTTCACATATCTTGAATACCAAGTATCTTAACATTAAGCAAATTACCATGCTATTAACGACTCTCAAAATAATCTAAGTGAAGCATGAGAGATCAAGTTTCCTTAAAACAAATCCACCACCGTTCTCTAAAAGATCTAAGTGAAGCACTAGAGCAAAAATTATCACGCTCAAAGGATATAAGTGAAGCACTATGAGCAAAACTATCAAGCTCAAAAGATATAAGTGAAGCACATAGAGTATTCTAGCAAATTCCAATCAAATTGTCTTTTCTCAAAAGGTGTGTACAGCAAGGATGATTTTGGTAAACTAACAAGCAAAGACACAAATAATACAAGATGCTCCGAGCAAAACACATATCATGTGGTGAATAAAAATATAGCTCCAAGTAAATTACCGATGGAAGTGGACGAAAGAGGGATGCCTTCCGGGGCATCCCCAAGCTTTGACTTTTTGGTGTCCTTGGATTATCTTGGGGGTGCCATGGGCATCCCCAAGCTTAGGCTCTTGCCACTCCTTGTTCCATAATCCATCAAAAGAATTCACCCGAAACTTGAAAACTTCACAACACAAAACTCAATAGAAATCTCGTGAGCTCCGTTGCAAAAAGAAAACAAAAGACTACTTTAAGGTACTGTAATGAACTCATTCTTTATTTATATTGGTGTTAAACCTACTGTATTCCAACTTCTCTATGGATCTTAAATTATTTTACTAGCCATAGATTCATCAAAATAAGCAAACAGCACACGCAAAACAGAATCTGTCAAAAACAGAACAGTCTGTAGTAATCTGTAACTAACGCAAACATATGGAGCTCCAAAAATTCTACCAACATTAGACGACCTGGAAAATTTGTTTATTGATCATCAGCAATTGGAATCAGTATTTTATCACGTTCTGGTGATTTTTAACAATTACAGCAAGATCAAATAACTATCATCCAAGAAGATCCAATAGGTTTAACTTGGCACAAACACTATTTAAAAGATAAAACCACATCTAAACAGAGGCTAGATGGATTATTTATTACTATGCAGCAAGGAAAAATATTGGGTTGTCTCCCAACAAGCGCTTTTCTTTAAAGCCTTTTTAGCTAGGCATTGAGATTCAATGATGCTCACAAGAAAGACAAAAATTGAGGCACAAAGAGTGCATCGTAAAATATGTGTCGGAGTAATGGGCCACGGGTAGGAAAACCCGAGCCCCTGGACCTTTCAAAACATCAGGGCAGACTGCACCCCTCAAGACCCCAAGACGAAGGGCCGCTGAGGGAGTCCCGGACTAGGGGGTGTCCGGATAGCCGGACTATCGTCACGGCCGGACTCCAAGACTATGAAGATACAAGATTGAAGACTTTGTCCCGTGTCCGTATGGGACTTTCCTTGGCGTGGAAGGCAATCTTGGCGATACGGATATGTAGATCTCCTACCATTGTAACCGACTCTGTGTAACCCTAACCTATCCGGTGACTATATAAACCGGAGGGTTTTAGTCCGTGGGGATCGAACAACAATCATACCATAGGCTAGCTTCTAGGGTTTAGCCTCCTTGATCTCGTGGTAGATCTACTCTTGTACTACCCATATCATCAATATTAATCAAGCAGGAGTAGGGTATTACCTCCATCGAGAGGGCTCGAACCTGGGTAAAAAATCGTGTCCCTTGTCTCCTATTACCATCCGCCTAGACGCACAGTTCGGGACCCCCTACCCGAGATCCGCCGGTTTTGACACCGACATTGGTGCTTTCATTGAGAGTTCCTCTGTGTTGTCGCCATCAGGTAGGATGCCTCATCTCGTCTTTAAAGACGATACCATCGTCAAAGAAGCCTTGGCCATCGGGTCGACTCTTCGCTAGGCGGTTTTCTCATGACCGCTAGTTCGCCGCTTGCTACCGACGATGACCACTCGAGTCATCGAAACCAATCTCCATGTTAGTTCGGAACTTGCCGAACAGTTAGATCCGATCGAGCTCTCCTCCGTAAACGAGCTCTTGGATCGCATCGCTGCCCTGGGAGTCGCCACAGATTACGACCGGATCGGGCCTAAAACCGATCTGAGAGAGATCAACTCTCCCCAGGCTACCCATCATGTTGCTATGATAGAGGCTACCCATCATGTTGCTACGTCCGGATTCCCGATCCCTCCATGCCGGATTCCCGCGGAGGGACGAATGTCGATCAAGCCCTGAACTTAAAGTCAGGCGGCAGGTCGGACTCATTGGATAGCACTCAAAAATCCAAACTCCCGAGTTCGGAAACTTCTCGGCCCTTAAGTCCTAAATTGGACGGGGTTCCAGATTTAGTGCCACCCGCCCACCCAAACATTAGCGATCTCTCTCGAATTCGGCAAGAGCCCGCTGAAACAGTACATCATTACTGGGCCAGATTCCTCCTGGTTATGAACAGGATAAAGGACTGCCGAGAGGAGGACGCAATCCCAATTTTTTGCAATAATTGCACGGACAAGGGAATCCTAAACGCCATAAGTCATCGCGAAATTACACGCTTTGCTGACTTGGTGACCATAGTACAAAAGTACTGTGCGATGGAGAGTGCCTGGAAAACCGAAAGTAAATTTTGGGATAATCCGGCCCCGAATACATCCCTAGTCCGGAACAAAAGGGTGCATCATTATCAAGCACCTGGGTTGAATACCAAAAAACCAAAACCCCCTAAAGGGTACGGAACCGTCTTTGGAGGGTTGGCTAAACGGACCTGCAAAATTCATAGCACGGAGGGCGCCACTCCAACTCATAGCCTTGAGCATGTTGGATACTACGGCAGGTGGCCAAAAGTGGCGAAGAGCTTCTAGCTTCGAGAATCCCAGCCCAAAGCAACACCAAAGACGGTGTTAACAGTCTTGAGACTTTCGCATCAAATAACATGCGAAAACGACAACTCCGCAACCTTGCCGAAGTCTACCAAGTAGCAACAATAAATCCATGGAGTGACACGGCTATTACCTTCAATGCCAGTGACGAACCTAAATTCCGAACTGCCCGGGCACCAGCCGCATTGGTCCTCAGCCCGATAGTAGACGGCTTTCACCTTACTAAGGTACTCATGGATGGCGGCAGCGGACTAAACCTCATCTATGAGGAAACCCTCCGAAAAATGGAAATAGACTGGAACCGCATTGAGCGAAGCAGCACAACCTTTAGAGGAATAATCCCGTGCCGGGAAGCATGCTGCACAGAAATCACGCCGGACGTAGTGTTCGCTTGCTTGACAATTACAGGTCCGAGGAGGTCACATTTCAAGTGGCCCCGTTCAACAGCGGATATCATGCTTTATTAGGACGAGAGGCATTCACAATTTTCCAAGCTATACCCCATTATGGGTACATGAAGCTTAAAATGCCTGGTCCCAACGGAATCACCACTCTCGCTAGTCATCCGAACATAGCACTCCGCGCCGAAAATAAGACAGCCGCACTAGCCCTCGAGGCACTATCCGAAGCCCTAGCGGCTGAGGAACTCACCGCGATGCACTCCACGGTGAACAAGGATGATGTGATACTTGATAAAAGATCAAAGTCCACCTCTTTTAAACCAGCGGATGAAATAGTCAAATTCCAAGTCCACCCAACGGACCTAGCAAAGACGGCCTCCATCGGGGCACAATAAAACCCTGATGTAGAAGCCGCACTACGAGAATTTCTAAAAGAAAACTGGGACATCTTTGCCTGCACCCTTCAGACATGCCAGGAATCCCACGTCAGCTAGCCGAGCACAGCCTAAATATCCTAAAAGGATTCAAGCCAGTCAAACAGGCTCTTCGGCTATTTTCCGAACCCTAGAGACAGTCCTTGGGAGAGGAGCTAGCCAAACTTTTTGAGGTCGGATTCATCATAGATATAAAACATCCGGACTGGCTAGCGAACCTGGTGATGGTACCAAAGAAGGATAAATCCTGGCGCCTATGTGTTGATTTCAAAGACCTTAATAAGGCTTGCACAAAGGATCCCTTCCCCCTCCCTCGAATTGATCAAATCATTGATGCTACAGCAGGACATGACTCATTGTGCTTCCTCGACGCGTACTCCGGCTACCACCAAATCAAGATGGCGGAGCCAGACCAAGCTGCAACAGCATTCATCACTCCATACGACCCGTTCTGCTTCAGCACAATGCCCTTTGGGCTCAAAAACGCCGACGCAACATATCAGCACATGATTCAGACATGTCTGGCAAACCAGATCGGCAAAACGGTGGAAGCATATGTAGATGACGTGGTCGTAAAAACCAAGCACGTCGAAACTCTAGTAGACGACTTGAGGCTCACATTCGACAATCAAGCTCAATCTGGAAAAATGCGTCTTCGGCGTTCCAGCCGGAAAGCTCCTGGGCTTCATTGTGTCCGGTAGAGGAATTGAAGCAAACCCAGCCAAGATTCGAGCTCTGTCACAATTGGATATTCCAAAAGACCTCAAACAAATACAAAATTGACGGGATGTGTAGCGGCTCTAAGCCACTTTATCTCCTGCTCAGGAGAAAAGGCATTACCTCTTTACCGCCTCCTCCGCCGCACCGAACACTTCGAGTGGACGGATGCATACGGCCGGACACGAAGAAATAAAGGCCATTTTGGCAACAAATCCGGTCCTGGCCGCGCCCAACGTGGGCGAACCAATGCTATTATATATTGCCGCAACACATCAAGTTGTCAGCACGGTGCTTGTTGTCGAACAATTCTATTCCCTGTTCAAAAACCGGTTTATTATGTGTCCACTGTCCTAACTCCATGCAAGTCCCGGTAACCACACTATCAAAAGATAGCATACGCGGTGTTCATGGCATCCCGGAAGCTGCGACAGTACTTTCAAGAGTGTTTGATAACGGTAGCCTCCGAAGTACCTCTTAATGACATTATAAACAACCGCGACACGACGGGCCGGATTGCTAAATGGGCCATAGATCTCCTCCCATTCGACATAACTTATAAGCCACGACGAGCTATTAAGTTGCAGGTTTTGGCCGACTTCGTGGCCGAATGGACTGAATCCGAACTCCCTAAAGAGTACGGAGCATACTCCAATTGGATCATGCACTTTGGCGGCTCCAAAATGTTGGCTGGCCTGGGGGCTGGCATCGTCCTGACCTCCCCAATCGGGGACACAGTCCAATAGGTCCTTCAGATAATGTATACGGACTCCAACAACGCAGCCGAATACGAGGCCCTTCTACACGGCCTCCGGATGGCAGTATCCATGGGCATTCAACGCCTAGAGGTGCGCGGGGATTCAAACCTCGCAATATCTCAAATAAACGGAGACTTTGACGCCAAAGATCCGAAAATGGCAGCATACCGCAATGCGGTCCTAAAAATGTCACCACGGTTCGAAGGGCTCGAATTTCATCATATAGCCTGGGATAACAACCAGGCGGCGGATATATTGGCATGCATCGATGCAAAACGTGATGCCGTCCCACCCAATATCTTTTTGAAACAGCTGTTCAAGCCATCCGTACTATGGGAAGGGGAGTCCGGCAATAACAATCCGGACCCAACCGCACCGCCTGACGCCGAACACTCTGACACAACCGGAGGCTCCGCCCCCGAGATAACACCCTCTGCTCACGAAATAATGGCGGTTATCTCCCGTGGACGGAACCATTCCTAGCCTAACTAACTAGGCAGGAACTCCCAGAAGACCAAAATGAGGCTCGCTGCATAGTACGGCGCTCTAAAGCCTATAAAGTCCATGAGGGAGAGCTTTATAAGAAAAGCACTACCGGAGTCCTTCAAAGGTGTATCTTCGAAGAGGAAGGGCGAAACCTCCTGGCTGAAATTCATGCCGGACTGGGTGGGCACCACGCCGCAGCCCGGGCCCTTGTAGGCAAGGCCTTCCGTACAGGATTTTATTGGCCGACGGCCCGGGCAGATTCGCAGGACTTAGTCCAACGATGCGTCGGTTGCCAGCTTTTTGCTAACCAAAGCCACATGCCACCCACCGCCCTTAAAACTATACCCATCACCTGGCCATTCATGTGCGGGGCTTGACATGGTTGGACCCCTCAAGGGAGGAACCCACAAGCAAAAATACCTATTGGTCATGGTGGATAAATTCACCAAATGGATAGAGGCCAAGCCTGTTAAAACGGCCGAATCCGGACCAGTGATAGACTTCATATCAACGGTAGTGCACCGTTACGGTGTCCCCCACAGTATCATCACTGATAATGGCACCAACTTCACGGCCGATGAGGTCAAATTATGGTGCAAAAACATGGGCATCAAGCTCGATTACGCCTCAGTCTATCACCCTCAAACCAACGGCCAAGTCGAAAGGGCAAATGGTCTAATCATGAGCGGCATTAAACCCAGACTAGTGCGGTCCCTCAAGGATTCTAACATGCACTGGGTTGAGGAGCTCGACTCCGTACTCTGGGGGCTGCGGACCACGCCGAATTGTACTACGGGATTCACACCATTCTTCATGGTGTACGGCGCAGAGGCAGTCTTGCCCTGCGACATAATACATGACTCACCTCGCGTGTGCATGTATGAGGAAAGAGAAGCCGAGCTCGATCGGCAGGACAGTTTGGATGCATTGGAGGAGGAGCGCGACGTGGCAAAAGCTCGTTCCGCATTCTATCAACAGCAGGCTCGAAGATATCAAAGCAGAGAAGTACGGGCCAAAGCTTATAACGTTGGTGAACTAGTTCTATGCCTGTCGGACAAGAAAAAGGACAAACTCAAGACCAAATGGGAAGGTCCCTTCATCATTGACCAGGTCCTGACCGGCGGAGCATACCGTCTGCGAAACGCATCGGATAACCGACTCGAGCCGAACCCATGGAACGCAGCCCGTCTACGAAGATTCCACGCCTAAGTGCCGGACTCCAAGTTCGTCTCCTTCCTCCGTCCGCATTCTTTATTTTTGCTTTTGTGCTGTCTTTTATTTCTCTCCTTCCTCCTTCTTCTTCTTGTAGCCTCTAGAGGCTCGTTTGCGCTTTTTTCGCACACACTTGACGCGCTGTCCGCTCATTATACTCGGGGCTTCTTTAATGTAAGCTTATTTATACGGCTTCATGCCCAACACATGCGTTAAACTTCCGCATGTACCTTTTATTCACCATTATATGCATCGATATGACTTAAGTTTTGGCCAAGCTGGGTTGCCTGGCTCCTGTGCTTACCCCTACGTTCCCGATTGTTTGGCTAGGTGGTAAAGGGAGCACCTCTGCGATTGTTACTATCGGGTCAGCCGGATGTGTACCTCAGACTGGGTGAAGCCGAAAGCTAGCGTTCTTAAGGGAATATTCGGTCGGTGAACTGAAAGATGATTTTTAACTATTTACCCATCTGCCCCCAGATGATTTTCTGCTTACATAGCAGCTTTGACATGGGCATGCATCCCAGCGAAAGGAACCCTTAACGGAACTATTCTCCCTGGAAGATGTTTCTTACTACCCATGTGATATAACATAACTAGTTGGGCACTTGTCTGATACAGCAACAATGACCCCTAGGCCTTGTCTCCATGCATACCACGGTTCTTATATAACCACGAAGGTATTCGGGCACACTCCAGACTATTGGGTCCGGAGGTCGAAGCGAAAAGGTCCGCTATGACAAACGATCTACAGTCCTGCTAGAAGACATTCTTTCATGTCATATTTTTCAATAGTCAACTCGACTCATTGTATACCTCCTCAATGCCATCTAATAGGCTATCTAATTTACAATCTTGCTGGGAATACTTAGCGGCCAATTCCCATCGGGTCAGATACTAAGCTTACAGGATCTCCATCCCATCCGCCCCACAGGTCTGACCTCGGCCATGTGGTTTGGGTCAGCCTTCGTGTACCGCGTCTTCACCATGGCCCAGGCCTCCCTGGCGCCTTGACGGCAGGCCAATATCTTCCATAGCCGGAAGCGCCGCCGTGCTCCTTGAAGCCGCTCCGCCAGCTCCCCAATGCCTTCGGGCAGGGAGATAGATGGCCACAAGGCCTGGCCGATGCCTTTCATCACCTGCCGGACTCGTTCGTGTAGCTGACACAATTCGGGAAGAAGATCACCCGAAGAACTGAGCATCTCCTTCTCAGGACGACCTGTGAGCAAACCTACATACATGTTTATATTAGTGGCCTTCCTCGCCGAACTCTTTTCAAAGTTCGCTCAAGCACTTACTGAAAATGCCGCGACGAAGCCGCCGATTCTCCTTTACGGAGTCAGACAACTGGGCACGGACGTCCTTTACTTCCTCACCCAGCTTGGTGTTGGCGTGTTGGAGGTTATTCTTCTCCCGCCGCACCCTCGTAAGCACGCTCTCGCTGACCTTTAACTGGCGTAAGAGTTGTTGCTTGTCCGGATCTAGTCCGGCGCCATCTGCAATGTTTTGGTCAGATTTACACACCCGCCGCACTTTATAAACTATTTATCTTTTAAAGCATATATTACCATAGGGGGTCTCTGTAGCTCCCCCTGTAGCGGCTAGTGCGGCCTCAAGTTGGGCCTTGCACTCTTCAAGCTCCCCGACAGTCGGGTATTCTTTCTCAGAAGATCCTCAGATAACAAATGATCCTTAAATCAGTTATTCTAACTATTTTAAGTCTCGAGACTCTTGACATATATAACTGTCAAATTTTCTTACCCGTATGTCCTTTACATACTGCTCCGTGGCTCTGGCTAGACCATCTTGAGCGGCACGGAGGTGCGCATCTCCCGAATCAAAGGCATTCAAGGCCTGTTGGGAGAAACATGCGTCACGAAGAACTGTCCGGCGACGCCTGTGATTCAAGGCGCTCTCCACCTCGGAGTTGGTGGCGGACAACCTGTCGGCATCCTCTGTCGGAGGAACATCCGACGCACGTCTCGTGCTCGCCTCAGCCTCTGGACCCGGCTTTGAAGCTTGGCCGGTGAAGGTTCGATTGGCAACCTCTCCGGACTCAGTCCGGCGAGCGCTCTTTTTCCTCAAGAGAGCATCAGCGTTAGTACGCCTTCCAGGAATCAATCCTGGGAGTGTGGTGACACGCCATACCGTTCCGGCGGAGTTTCGATCCGGACCGCACTTCTTTTTAACCTGCGGGGCTGCGTTGCCCTTTGTTGGCCAGCCGCCGCAGGCTCGGCTTCCTGCCTCAAAGGTACCCCCTGCGAAACACCATTGGTATACGGTGATCAAAAATAAGCATGGATGGGTCATTATCAGGGTTTTGGGATCTTGGTCTCAGTTACCTATGGGGCTGGAATTATTCCGGGGTAATCGGCCGTAATGGCTACCAAAGCATTGTCGATGCTAAGTTGGTAGAACACCCCATCGATCAACTCCACCGTTATATCCGTATCCTCTTCGAAGGTCGGATCGAGGGACCGCTCCGGATCCTCGGGTTGTGGGGGCGGGCTGTGCATCTTCTCCACAGTCCGACGCAGTTCCTGCGCCAAAATCATAAAATGAGATATTTAACTACGGGAACATGGATCGGACAGGTCACAAAGATGTTTGCTTACCCAGCTTCGAGGATTATTCGAAGAAAACTCCTTTAGTGGATTGGCGCGGAGGAAATCCTCCTCCTCTCCTTTATACATGGCAGACAAGATCTTCACCAGTTCGGTGACCGATCCCGGCCCTTTGCGGCCGTGGCGGGTGGCATCATCCTCCCCGGCGCATGAGCCAGTAACCTTATTCGGCTCATCAAATAACGCACATCCCAGTCATCTTCTCTCCGGGGGCTCTAAGGGTGCTATCTTAGGCGCTTCTTCAGAGGAGCATTGTTGAACTCCGGAAGGCCGATCCGAATAGGATCCGGCAGCGGGACGTCCTCCATGTAGAACCATTCCGAAGGCCAGTCTTCGGACGCCTTCTTTGGGGTTCCGGATATATATCCGGTCCCGGCAATGCGCCATAGCTCGGCTCCGCCCACTTGATATATTGACCCCTCATGAGAACGGGGTACTAGGCAGAATATTCTCTTCCACATCCCAAAATGAGTCTTGACGCCTTAGAATAGTTCGCAAAGGGCCACAAAGCCCGCGATGTGCAGGATGGAGGCAGGAGTAAGGTGGTGCAATTGGAGGCCGTAGAACTCCAAGAGCCCCCGGAGAAACGGATGGATAGGAAATCCGAGTCCTCTTACTAGATAAGAGATGAAGCACACCCGCTCTCCTTTAGAGGGATCGGGGACGCTCTCCGCTTGCTTTCCGCCCTTGTAGGTGGCAAGTCCGCTCGAACCGGAACCATGAAGGCCGGGGGGAGAAATCCCTTGGCTTGGAGTATAACTAGCTTGCTATGCGGGACTGAGCATCTCTCCCAATTTCCAGGCTGAGGGCTGGGATCGCGAGAGGAGGAGCCGCGTCGACTGTCCATGATGGAATGGGCTTTGGTCAGAGGCGCTCTGATGAAAGCTCCCGAAGGAAATAGATGGTGTGACTTAGATCTAGATCCTTGCCCCTTTTATAGGCGGCTCATTTGCGCGGCTAGGGGGGTAATTCTAAAAATACCCTGGCTTTTCGCATTCATTCAAACACGTGGAAGATGGCCTTTATTGGGCGTAGAAGCCGAGGAGCGCAGCATTTATCAGAAGCCGGACACTATTCGACAAGTATGTGGAATTTGGAGAAGAACCCGCCTCGCAATGCCGAAGACAATCAACGCGCCGGACTCATCGTCATTGAAGCCTGGTTCGGGGTCTACTGAGGGCTATCGTCACGGCCGGACTCCAAGACTATGAAGATACAAGATTGAAGACTTCGTCCCGTGTCCGGGTGGGACTTTCCTTGGCGTGGAAGGCAAGCTTGGCGATACGGATATGTAGATCTCCTACCATTGTAACCGACTCTTTGTAACCCTAACATATCCGGTTTCTATATAAACCGGAGGGTTTTAGTCCATAGGACGAACAACAATCATACCATAGGCTAGCTTCTAGGTTTTAGCCTCCTTGATCTCGTGGTAGATCCACTCTTGTACTACCCATATCATCAATATTAATCAAGCAGGAGTAGGGTATTACCTCCATCGAGAGGGCCCGAACCTGGGTAAAAACATCGTGTCCCTTGTCTCCTGTTACCATCCGCCTAGACGCACGATTCGGGACCCCCTACCCAAGATCCGCCGGTTTGACACCGACAGCCTCCTTCGAAAGTCGGCGGCAGAGCCAGCCGATCGCCCTCCCAGCCGAGTCCCAGAGACGGCCTCGAGATGAGCCGACTCCCAACTGGCGGCTTCCGGAGAAGCCGGCTAAAGGGAGTCGGCCCGCGACTGCAACCACCTCCTGCCTAAGCAACTACGGACGGGATGGGATGTGGCCGTCGCGCGGCCCATTCCTGCCCCGTTCATGAATGGTAGACATGGCCACAATGCGCCGTACTGATGGAGATCTCCGTCCGGCGTAGCACTGTTGCCACGCCGGCCCTGACATCAGCCCCATGGGCAGATCCCTGTACCCACGACGGCCTGTCTGTACGACCAGAGACGGCGGGACCCGCCTGTCGGCGGAGGTGCAGAAGACGGCAAGAGCGCCGGAAGACGGACCCGTTGGGAGTCGGCCCCCAGGAGTCGGCCGGCCCCTCCCACGGGCCCGCACAATATTAACCAGACGAGACAGGGAATGGCAACAGTGATCGCCCGCCAGGCGGCGGCGCTGTCGCCATGACCCCATGACCAAGCTGGCATCATTAGAGGCGCGGCTACAGTAATACGCAGCCGGCAAGACCCGCCCGCGGCGGACAAGGCTTGTCGGCCCCATGATGGGCCGTCGGCAGGGCCCACTAGTCTGCAGGACCCGTAGTCGGCGGAGAAGACGGCGACCTAAGAGACAGACGGCTGGGACACGCGCCCAGCCGGATTACCATTGTACCCCCCGGGGGTAGGCCTATATAAACCCCCCGGGGCACCCATGCAAGAGGTTGGACCCTAATAGTTTTAGACACACATAGAGGGAAGAGAAGAGCTAGCCGTGCCCTTCTCCTTCCTCACCCCGAACAGCTCAAGGAGCAACCTTGTACCAACTTTGCCATAGTGATCATCCGGAGACCCCGCAGAGCAGCAGTAGGGGTGTTATCTCCACGGAGAGCCCTGAAGCTGGGTAAGATCTGCCGGCGTGCATGCCTTCGCCTCATCCCGTTTCCAGGCACCGGCGACGTTCTACTCGCCCCCACCATGATAAGCGTCCTTTGGCATATGTCGCACCCAACCCCCGACATTTGGCGCCCACCATGGGGCCTGGTGCACCGTCGTCCGGGGACCTGCTCTGGACGGGAACCCTTTTCCTCCCTGGCGAGCGCAGCCAGCCCGGCACGCTAGACGGAGTCTGTGCCGACGCGCTGCACGACGCTGAGATCGCCTGCTCAACCAGCTGCCTCGTCGAACTTGTCGGCGAGGTTTGCCTCTCCGACGAGCCTGCATCCGACGCAGGCACGGGCGGCCCCGAGAGCCTCCTCGCGGGCCTCCTCGAACAACTCCATGCCCCGAGAGTCCATAGGCTCCACCGACCCGATGCTGGTCGACTCCGACACCGCGTCGCTCGACGCGTTACACACCAACGTGGTGGTTTACGATGAGCCGCTCCCTCGCGCGGAGAGCGGCGGAAGCACCGTCACGGAAGTGCTCGTCATCGGTCATGGCGAGCCTTCCGGTGATGGAGCTCATGACCCTCTCGACGCGGCTCTGCAAGACCTGACCGCGCCCATTCTGGAAGACGCTAACGCTGGGATGCTGGAGGCACACCGCCTTCAGCTCCTCGAAGGCGCGAATAAGCTGGCAAGCATGCGACGCTTGTCAGAAGCCTACCAGCGTGAGATGGATCGCGCTGTGGGCGGCTCGCCGGCTCCGACTGGGCCTAGCTGCCTAGCCGTGGTCCAGCAGCGCGGCGTAGCCATCGCCAACCTGTTCGGGGGCCAATCGCCCTGTGTACGCCATGCCAGCGGAGAACATCCGCGCCGCCCAGGCGGCGACGGACGAGCTGGACAACTTCGAGGGCAGGGAGCGCCGCCTGATGACGGAGCGAGTCTAGCAGCTCCTCGACGCGGCTGCCGCGCAGGACGTAGCCGGCTGTCGCACGGAGGCGCCGCGACGACAAAACGATGACTTGCCTCCCCGCCGAGATCAAGGCGCGACATCTCGGACGCCGATTGGCGGTGTCCGTGGAAGATAAAACAAGGATCCGGCTGTCAGCCACAGTCGGACTCACATCTCCATTGAGCGCGACCAAGACGGCCGCCCAAGAGCACTGGAGCGGCGGGACGACTATCTACCTCCTCCTCCCCGCAGAGAAAGGCGAGTCTCCCCGCCACCCGTCGAGCATCTGACTCTCGGCGGCCGCCTTGGACGCCGAGAGGGAGTCGGAGAAAACGACGCCCGCCACCGGATCGACCGACTCCACCGATCCCTAGCGCTGGAAGAAGAAGACGAGTTGGGCCCGCCCTGTTTCGGACCTTGCATCCGAGACGAGCCCTTCCCCAGAGGGTTCACACTCCCCCAAGATACACCCAAGTACACCGGCTCCGTGAAGCCGGAAGACTGGCTAGTTGACTATTCCACGGCCGTCAACATAGCGAACGGCAAAAGCGTGTTGCCGTAAAGTATGTTCCCCTCATGCTCCAGGGCACGGCCCGGACATGGTTGAACAGCCTGAAGCCCCGCAGCATCAACAGCTGGGTCGACTTCACCGAGGCCTTCGTCCGCAACTTCACGAGCACGTATAAGCGACCTCCCAGTGCCTCGCCCGGCTTTCCTTGTGCGTGCAAGTCCCCAACGAGTCCACTCGCGACTACCTCACGCACTGGGCCGAGCTCCGGAACTCCTGCGAGGGAGTGCACGAGGTGCAGGCTATCGAGTACTTCACCGCCGGGTGCAGAGAAGGCACCCTCCTCAAGCACAAGCTCCTTTGCGACAAGCCGGAGACCCTCGACGAGCTGCTGATCATAGCAGACAAGTACGCAACAGCCGACTCCTCCATGAAGACGGAGATTGAAGTCAGTGCGACTGGCAAGGTGGCTGCTCAGGCTCCCAGAACTCCGGCTGGAGACACCAGTCGCAACAACAGAAACGATCCTGGCGCAAGGCCCCACAGCGGCTTCCAACAGCCGGCGGTGGCGGCGATCGAAGACCAGCAGCGGAAGGGCAGCCTCCGGCCAAGCGGCAAAAGGCGGCAAGTCCAAGCGGTTCTTGGCCTTCTCTTCTGACGAGACTCTAGATGGTCCCTGCAAATTCCATAGCGGTGCGAAGCCGTCAAACCACACCACCCGAAAGTGTCACTGGCTCACCAGGATCGCCAAGGGAGACGGCCTCCTGCCTCCCCTGCCTGCTGGGCCGCCGCCTCCACCGCTGCCCCAGCAGCCGGCTGTCAGGCCAGTCGGCGCAGTACAAGACGAGTACCCAGAAGAGCATGGAGCTTATGTAGTGTTCACCAGTGTGGCCGACGACCGACGCAGCAGGCGGCTGCAGCAGCAAGAAGTGAATGCAGTAGCATCAGATGCTCCAGAGTTCATGCACTAGTCCGAGAAGCCTATCAGTTGGAGCAGGGCCGATCACCCAGAGGTGATGCCAAACCCGGGCTCCTACGCCCTGGTCTTGGGAGCCACCTTTGCAACGGATAGGAGGGCCGCTCGCTTCTCGCGAGTGCTGATAGACGGAGGCAGCAGCAGCAGCATCAACATCCTGTACAAGGACACGATGGAGAAGTTAGGAATCAAGCAGAGACAGCTTCAGAGCAGCCGGACTATGTTCCACGGCATTGTACCTGGCCTTTCCTGCTCACCGATCGGCAAGATCCTGATAGACGTCCTCTTTGGGGACAAAGATCATTTCTGCCAAGAGCCAGTTTGGTTCGAAGTGGTGGACCTCGAAAGCCCGTACCACGCTCTGCTTGGCCGACCTGCTTTGGCCAAATTCATGGCGGTCCCCCACTACGCCTACCTCAAGATGAAGATGTTGAGTTCAAGGGATTACGACCGTGGCCGGCGACTATAGAAAGTCGTCGCTTGCTGCCGAAAGCAGTCGGCTGGCCGAGTCCCTGGTGATTGCGGCTGAGAAGCGGCTTCTTGATCGGGTTGTGGCGATGGCCGGCAAGCAGCCAGAGATATCGCCCAACCCCAAGGAGTCGGAAGCCGAGGGCTCGTTCAAGCCGGCCAAAGAAACAAAGAAGATACCCTTGGACCCGGAGCACCCGGAGAGGTACGCTGTCATAGGTGCAAACCTTGACAGTAAATAGGAAGGCGAGCTCGTCGATTTCCTCCGTGAGAATCGGGACATTTTCGCATGGTCCCCTAAAGACATGCCGGGTGTACCGACGGAATTCACCGAGCACAAGTTACATGTCTGATCTGATGTGAAGCCCGTCAGGCAGCCCTTGCGCGGCCTGTCAGAAGAGAAGAGACGAGTTGTTGGAGAAGAGATAGCCCGGCTCCTAGCAGCCGGTTTCATCATGGAAGTGTTCTTTCCAGAATGGTTATCAAACCCGGTCTTGGTACTGAGGAAGAACAAGCACTGGCGGATGTGTATTGACTACACAAGCCTCAACAAAGCTTGCCCCAAGGACCCGTTCGCTCTGCCAATGATTGATCAGGTGATAGACTCCACAGCCGGATACGAGCTGTTGAGCTTCTTAGATGCATATTCAGGATATCACCAGATCAAACTGAACCCGGCCGACAGACTGAAGACCGCCTTCATCACGCCGTTTGGAGCTTCACGCTGCGACCATGACGCGTTTGGCTTAAGGAATGCCGGCGCCACCTTTCAGCGTTGCATGCAGAAGTGCCTCCTCAAGCAGCTCGGCAGAAACGCCCACGTCTACATGGACGATGTGGTGGTGAAGACGGAAAAGCGAGGAACACTGCTGGAAGACCTCAAGGAGACCTTTGAGAACCTGCGCCGATTCCAGATCAAGCTCAACCCCGAGAAGTGCGTCTTCGGAGTACCAGCCGGCCAGCTCCTTGGTTTCCTGGTCTCCGAACGCGGCATAGAGTGCAACCCTGTGAAGATCAAGGCCATCGAGAGGATGGAAGTACCCCGCCGACTGCTAGATGTGCAAAAGTTCACCGGCTGTTTGGCGTCCATCAGCCGATTCATCAGCTGGCTGGGCGAGAAAGCTCTTCCTTTATACCAGCTCAGGAAGAAGACCACCTTCTTCGAATGGAATCACAAGGAGGATGAAGCTTTTCTCCAGTTGAAGAAAATGCTGACTACTCCCCCCGTGCTGGCGGCCCCGACTCCCAAGGAGCCCATGCTCCTGTACATTGCCGCCACCAGCAGGTAGTCACCGATCATTGTAGTTGAGCGCAAGGAGGAAGGCAAGGCGCTACCTGTCCGAGAGACCGGTATATTACATGAGCGAAATGCCGACCTCCAAGCAGAACTACCCCCACTATCAGAAGATGTGTTACGGCGTGCACTTTGCCGCCAAGAAGTTGAAGCCTTACTTTCAAGAGCATCCAATCATTGTGGTTTGCACAGCCCCACTAGCCGAGATCATCAGAAGCCGAGATGCTTCTGGCCGAGTGGCCAAATGGGCCATAGTGTTGGCCCCCTACACTATCTATTACCGGCCCCGCACCGCCATCAAGTCGCAAGCACTGGCCGACTTCCTCGTCGACTGGGCCGAGACCAAGTACCTGCCGCCAGCGCCCGACTCCACCCACTGGCGAATGCATTTTGATGGCTCCAAGATGCGCATCGGCTTGGGAGCCGGCGTTGTCCTCACTTCCCCCAAAGGCGACAAGCTCAAATACGCGCTGCAGATCCATTTCGCCGCCTCCAACAACGTCGCCGAATATGAGGCGCTCATTCACGGGCTCCAGCTTGCCAAAGAGCTTGGCATTCGCCGGATCCTGTGTTACGGCGACTCCGATTTGGTGGTCCAACAGTCATCTGGCGACTCCCCGCGAGTCACCATGTACACCGAGGAGGAAGTAGAAGAAGCACGACAAGACGGCGTCGATCTGCTGGAAGAGGGTCGGCTGTTGGCACTCAGCCGGTCCAGCATCTACCAGCAGAGCCTGCGCCGCTACTACAACAGGAAGGTCAAGCCGAGATCTTTCCAAGAGGGCGACCTTGTGCTCCGACTGATCCAGCGAACAGCCGGCCAGCACAAGCTGTCGGCGCCTTGGGAAGGCCCCTTCATTATCAGCAAAGTGCTGGGCAACGACTCCTACTACCTGATCGATGCTCAGAAGCCCCGAGTGTCGTGGTTCTAAGTATGACAGTAGAATGGGGGTAGGTATGTAGAGGCAAGATCCTAGCTATGGAGTAGTTGTATACGCAAGGGATTTACGAGTTCAGGCCCTTCTCGGAGGAAGTAATAGCCCTACGTCTCGGAGCCCGGAGGCGGTCGACTGGATTATATGCGTATGTGTTACAGGGGTGCGAACCCTTCTACCTGTGGAGGGGGGTGGCTTATATAGAGTGCGCCAGGACCCCAGCCAGCCCACGTAGTAGAGGGTTTAAGGTGCGTTAAAGCTAGGCGTTACTGGTAACGCCTTACATAAAGTGTCATTAAGGTCATAAAGACTATTTAACTATAGACCGTTTGGGTACCGAGTGGCTCTTGGACTCCTGGTGGTCGAGTGGGTCTTCATGGTCGAGTGCCTTTGAATCTGTCGAGTGGAAACCTACTAGGTCGACTGGAAGGCTGCTTCTCTTGTGAGTGTCCTTGTGGAGGGTACCTTTGGGCAGGTCTATGATCCTACCCCAGGTACATGACTTCATCATTAGCCCCCGAATGGATCGAGGTTTGAGTGAGGAAGGAGTTGATAATCTTTCCGACCTGTTCTTCGTGTTGTGAGTGTGTCTTACTCTGGATCAACGACCTTTTAGTGATGGCATCAACTTCTCTTTCAGTCGCCTTGATCCATTCTTCACGTTTGTCGAGTGAACTTTTTGAACCTGAGGATTTCCGGCTGACGGATCGGAGGAAATCTGTTATCGGACGAAGTTGCTCTGCGGTTAGCGGATTTCACGGGATCCGAATTTTGGGAAGCCTTGAAGCGAGAAAACGCGGCTTTTCGGATGGGATAAGACGATGACGCCTCGATCTTCGCGCGCCTTTTTCGCCACGTATCGATGCGGCGCGCTGCTTCTTGAGGATTGTGACGGGCTTGCCTGGGCCTACCGGTCAGCCACTCGGAAGCGGCCCCATATAAAGCGTTGGACAGGGCATTTTGAACAGTACGACCTCAGACTTCTCCTCTCTCCGCCTCCAAATCTTCTCGCCGCGCTCTTAAATGCATCGCGCGAAGCTTCGGTACTTGTCTCGCCGGCGACCATGGTGAAGGAGAAGACTGCAGCCCTGGAACGGGTGAATAAGGCAGTGGCGAAGGCCAAGGGGAGAGCGCCCAGTCTGGGCGGCTCCTCTTCGCGGTCCAAGCTGCCGCAGGGCTGGGTCCAAGGAGACTGGATCCGCTCGACCATCACCGAGAAGGATCTTGCCGATCTGTCCAATGAAGGACTGATCCCCCATGGGTCCGCGAGGCTTCCGGGCACGGAGTGGCAACCGCAGCCTGAAGAGGGTGAGTGTGTCCTCCTGGCCACCCATGTAGATCGGGGGTTTTCTCTGCCGCCAAATCCTTTTTTTCGGGGGTTTTTGAACTTTTTTGGAGCGCAACTCCATCATTTCACTCCAAACTCCATTGTCTATCTTGCTGCTTTCATTTCCCTATGCGAGAATTTCTTGGGTTGTCGACCGCACTGGGGTCTCTTCAAGCACATATTCACCTGTCGCTATCAGACAGTGAAGAAAACGAACCCGAATGACGAGAGGACCCAAGTAATCCAGATGTGTGGGGACTCGGGGTCGGATGAGGGGGAAGAGCGCCTTTCCAGCTATGGCTCTCCCCGACTCGGTTAGAGGTGCAATCGACCTGGTTTCTTGCCAAGACCAGCCGACGCCTTGGGGCGATCAAGGCTCCCTCCTTTCTCCATGAGTCGAGTGAACAAGCCATCTTCCACGAAGGTGTTACGGAGGAGAAGGCCCAAGTAAAGTTGCTGATGGAGCGTGTAGTCCAGCTTATTCGCGAGCGGGTGACCGGCATGGATCTCTGGAGGTTTTTCTCCGACGGCGTATTCAGCCACTCCAATACCAAGGTCATCCGATGTGGATGTACTCGAATGCGGATGATACCACTCGGGTCCATCCAGAGGAGGTCGATGACGCCACACTGGAGAAGTGGATGACTGCCATCACAGGAAACAAAGACAACCCTCGCGGAGCTAGGAGGATTCCACCACTCGACCAGAGTTACCAACCAGACAAGGTATAACCACTTATCTCCGACTGTGATTCTGCTGCATTCATTCTGTTTTGATGCCAATTCATCGACTGACTTTCACCTTGTTTTGTTGTCTTCTAGGTCACCACTGAGATGTACTCGATGCCCAATGGGGCGCGGGAAACAGTCGAAGAAGAAGAATGAAGTGGAGGTGAAAGTCCGGAGGAATGGAAGTCCAACGGCGAGGAGGATGAGGAGGATGATAGCTCTGATGACGAGGAGGAGGAGGAGGAAGAGGAGGAAGACGTCGATCCTCCTCGCTCGGAGGGAAGGTCCAAGTTGATGCATGACCCGGCGGCCGGGCGCGGTAAAGCTGTTGTGCCCACCGGGCAGTCGATGAAGCGACCTAGGACAACTTCTCCCGCGCCGACTGAGAAACCGCCGAAGCAACCTCGAGCGATGTCGTCAAAGCCGGCGAAGGCCCTGCCCAAGATGCGAATGGTCATCCCCACCATCTCCGGGTAACCAACAGAACCTTGTATTTCCTTATTCAACATGAGTGAACTTTTGGTCGACTTGATGACTAATCAGCCGATTCTTGAAATCTACAGCGCCGCTACCTCCGAGACTTCAGCCAAGAACGAAGATCAGGAAATGGAGGATGCGGCCACCTCCAACCTTGGTAAGATCTCTGAGGTTTCGCTTTTAGTCGACTGGAGCTTTTAGTCGATTGGACTTCCATGTTTACTTCTGAATCTTTCTTGTAGTTCCGCCTCACATCATTGATCTCCCCGATGATGACGAGGAAGCGCCATTGAGGAAGAGGAAGAACAAGAAAGTGCCTGCTGGCAAGGCTGCTCAAGTCGCGGCGATTCTTGAGACGCTAATTTCCGAGGGAGGCAACCCCACTCGGACTTCTGTGTCTTTTGCTGTACCGCTGACAAGTGCCCGACCCACTTCGCCGACTGCTGATCAACCATCTCTCTTTGCTACACACCACGTCCCGGAAGACCAAGTAAGTGCTACTAAGGAGGCAATCATGACGGGGATCATGATGGAGCAGGTGAAAGCGGTCCGAGAGGCTAGTCGGTGACCTATGATGCTAGTTCAGCTCTCGAGCAATGTCCAAGTAAGTCGGTCGTTGCTTGCTTTGTTAGGATATGCTACCAAACTGCTTCCTTCTCGGAGATTTCCATATCTGTACACACACGGGGTGTGTGTGTCGATTGAACTTTTGTGGGGGCACGCTGAGTGCACCTTGGAGTGTAGTCCCGAGACTATGGTCGATTGCGTGCGATCGGCTATAATCTTTATGCTGTGATCTTCTTCACTCGACTGGATGGACCAAGTCGAATGGGCAAGTAAAACCGGTGGGCGACGCTAAGTGCACCCAGGGGTGTAGTCCCGAGACTATGGTCATTGCGTGCGATCGACTATAATCTAAAGAGCTATATATATATATATATATATATATATATATATATATATATATATATATATATATATATATATATATATATATTACTACTGACTGACCCGTGACAATTAGCCATGGTTTTAGAATCATAACCTTTTTGCCTCTTTTGGTCATTTGGTGAACCAAATTGGTAAACCAGTGGGGGCACACTGAGTGCACCCGGGTGTAACCCGAGACTACTTGTCGAATGTTTTGATTCATTTGTAGTCTTAGAAATGCTACTATTTTTCCTTAATCACTCGGAAGTGATCTGTCTTTGATGTCTTTCGTTGGTTGACTCTTTGTAGAAATCTTGTGAGCTTGTGGCTCGCTATACTGAGTTAGAGAACAAGCAGATCCAGCTCAACCTCGATTTGAAGCTTGCTCAGGAGAATTTGTAGAAGGCAAAGGATGAAGCAAAAGGTATGGCTGGTGAGAATTTTGGACGACTGCATTTGTTTTTCTGTTCATTCTCAACTCTGTTCTCATTGTTGCTTTGTAGATAAACTGGAAGAGACTTTGAAGAAGAAGGACCTTGACCTTGCAGAGGCACAGAAGGCGGCTTTGGAGAAAACAAAGCTCATCAAGAGAAGCTTGCCTCGGTCGACAAACTCGAAGATGAAAATGCCAAGCTGAAAGCCGCTCTTGACGCGGCTAACAAGGAAGTTAGTCGTGAAGAGCGACAAGATTGTTCTGTCGACAAGGCTAATGGCCAAGCGGGGAAGCGAAACGACTTGGAGATTTATCTTGGAGGGCTCGCCAAGAAGCTGTTTCTCATGCTTGAAGGTAATCTCTTTTATCCGAATGTCTTGCTCTCACCGGCTCATCACATGATCGTTATTTTGAGTCTGGGCTGTGTTTTCAGAACTCTGCCAAAACTTTGAACAAGAAACCAGTCGAGTGGAAACCAGCTTGGACCCCATCAACTCTCCTGTGAAGGACGAAGCTGCTATGAATGTGCTCCGACTGGAGTCTCGCGTTGCTAGCGTGGTGGATTATCTTGCTCGACTGAAAGTTGCAGTGTCGCGGATCGACTCGACTCTCTGGCCAGAACAGACTCTTTAGAATGATCTTGAATCCCTGATGACTCGACTGAATGAGATTCCAAGTCGAGTGCAAGAATGGAAAAAGTCTTCTGCCAGGTGTGGTGCTGATGTTGCTCTATCTACGGTTCGTGTCCACCGCAAAGAAGCGCCAAGAGGACAAGCTGGTGTCTCTCAAGGTTGCCAATACCAGGAAGCACGACTTGGATCTTTCATGGAGACTTTCATCGCTGCTGCTACCCGTATTGCCGACTTAATCGACCTCGACCAGTTTGTTGCACCTTCCAGTCCTCCACCGGAGGAGTAAAAAACTTCTAAGACCCACTTTAAATTTGCCTCGGAATGCCGAGTGGTTTTTGTAACCGATAAACTTTAACAGGCTTAACGCCTGAGCACCTTTGGATCCGTAGGAAGTTTATCCGAACTTGATTTTTCCTTTAACATGCTTTGTTTGCCTTCGAGAGAACTTTATTCCTCATTCGGAAGATATTCCGTTGAAATTCCAGTCGACTTGTGCTTCATCTATCCTGCAGGTAGAGATGAAACACAGATCGCGACCGACCTTGTCGCCCCTTACGGATTGGGACGAACCGCACGCGTTGTACTTGTGGCGAAGCTCGAAGGAGGAGGTAGCGATCGACCTGCACCTCATCGTCCTTGCAGACTGGGATGGACCGCACATTGTACTTGTGGCGAAGCTCCGAAGGAGGAGGTAGCAGTCGACCTGCACCTCGTCGTCCTTGCGGATTGGGATGAATTCCTTACTTAGGCGAGCACTGGGCTGCAGCTAAGCCACCGAGTGGGAGGTTTGCTCTCCACTCGGTAGGATTTTTATTACTTAGGCGAACACTAGGTTGCAGCTAAGCCTCCGAGTGGGAGGTTTGCTCTCCACTCGGTAGGATTTTTATTACTTAGGCGAGCACTAGGCTGCAGCTAAGCCCCCGAGTGGGAGGTTTGCTCACTACTCGGTAGGATTTCTATTACTTAGGCGAGCACTGCGCTGGAGCTAAGCCCCCAAGTGGGAGGTTTGCTCACTATTCGGTAGGATTTCTATTACTTAGGCGAGCACTGGGCTGCAGCTAAGCCCCTGAGTGGGAGGTTTGCTCTCCACTCGGTAGGATTTTTATTACTTTGGATGTTAAGGCGAATCCTTGGGCTGTTGTAAGCCCCAGGTGGGAGGCTGGCTCACCACTCGGTAGGATTTGAATACTTAGGCGAGTACTTGGACTGCAGCTAAGCCTCAGGGTGGGAGGCTGGCTCGCCACTCGGTGGGATTTTGAATACTTAGGCGAGTACTTGGACTGCAGCTAAGCCTCGGTGTGGGAGGGTGGCTCGACACTCGGGTGGATTTTGAATACTTAGGCGAGTACTTGGACTGCAGCTAAGCCTCCGAGTGGGAGGCTGGCTCGCCACTCGGTAGGATTTTGAATACTTAGGCGAGTACTTGGACTGCAACTAAGCCTCAGGTGGGAGGTTGGCTCGCCACTCGGTAGGATTTTGAATACTTAGGTGAAGCGGATTCGCAGCTAAGCCCGAGTGAGAGACTAGCTCGCACTAGGAAAGGATTTTTTTTACAAACTTAGGCGAATCGGATTCGCAGCTAAGCCACCCACTGGGGGAAATTTCAACAAAAAGCAATAAGAATCACTGGGAAAATTATAACATTCTTGTCTTAGATAAACAAACTACAGAAGTACTTTTATTACATCTCAACCGAGTGAGTTTTAAGTGTAAAAGGGGCGGAGCAGCTCCGCGTTCCAAGCTCGAGGCTCGTCGATCTGGCGATCAACGTTGTAGAGATGATACGCTCCGTTGTGGAGGACTCTTGTGACGATGAAGGGACCTTCCCAAGTGGGGCGAGCTTGTGTGGTTTCTGTTGATCCACTCGGAGGACTAAATCTCCCTCTTGGAAGGCTCGACTCTTCACATTTCTGGCATGGAATCGACGCAAGTCTTGGCGATAGATAGTCGGCGGATCAGGGCCATTTCTCTCTCCTCTTCCAAGAGGTCGATTGCATCTTGTCGGGCTTGTTACGCTTCTTCTTGAGTATAGCTCGACTCAAGGCGCATTGTGAAGCAGGTCACTCGGCAGAACTGCTTCAGCTCCATAGACCAGGAAGAATGGAGTTCTCCCAGTCGACCGATTAGGAGTGGTCCTCAATCCCCAAAGAACTGATGGAAGTTCGTCGACCCAAGCTCCTGATGCGTGCTTGAGATCACGCATCAGCCGTGGTTTCAGCCCTTTGAGAATGAGGCCATTCACTTGTTACCTTTCGTCCATACGGTGAGGATGAGCCCTTTGAAGCATAGTCGACCAGCGTGCCTTGAGAAGCGCAGAAGGCTTTGAACTTGTCATTATCGAAGTTTGACCCATTGTCGGTGATCATCCTATGCAGAACTCCATATCTGAATATCAACTCTACGATGAAAGCGATAGCGGTGCATGCATCGAGGTTCTTGATGGGCTTGGCCCGATCCACTTGGTGAACTTGTCATTGCTACTAGCAAATGAGTGAAGCCGCTTCTGCCAGTTCTCAATGGTCCAATCATGTCCAATCCCCAAACAGCGAAGGGCCAGACGAGTGGAATGGTCTTCAAGGCTGAGGCGGGCTTGTGCGACATGTTGGAATAGAACTGACATCCTTCACACTTGTCAACTATTTCTTTTTCCATTTCATTTGCTTTTGGCGGTAAAATCCCGCTCGGTATGCTTTAGCCACAATGGTCAGGAAGGACGCATGATGGCCACAGGTCCCCGAATGGGTATCCTCAAGAATTATCGACCTTCTTACGGCGTGATGCACACGGCCGACTCGATCACGCTTTCTACGAACAATTGTCCCTTGATCCTTTGTAAAGGCCTTGGATCGTCGGACGATCTGTCGAGCCTCTTCTTCATTCTCTGGGAGCTCTTTCCTTAGGATATATGCGATGTACAACACCGTCCAGTCGGGAGTGATGACCACCACTTCCATAATTAGGTCGACCACGGCTGGGATCTCAACTTCAGTCGGATCATTCGCACTCTTTTGCTGTGGGGCTTCTTCCATGAAAGGATCCTCCTGCACTGAAGGTGCGTGAATGTGCTCCAAAAATACATTACTGGGAATGGCTTCCCTTTTGGATCCTATCTTCGCCAAATCATCTGCAGCTTGATTTTTCAGTCGGGGTATATGATGAAGCTCTAACCCCTCGAATTTCTTTTCCAGCTTTCTCACTGCGTTACAATAACCTGTCATAGCCGGGCTTCTGACATCCCACTCCTTCATCACTTGATTAACAACCAGGTCCGAGTCGCCGTAGACCATAAGGCGACGGATGCCCAGTGAAATGGCCATGCGCAACCCATACAGGAGTGCTTCATATTCTGCTTCGTTGTTTGAAGAATCAAAGTGAATCTGGAGAACATACTTGAGCCTATCTCCTCGGGGGGAAACCAATACAACCCCTGCACCAGAACCGTTCAGCATCTTGGAACCATCGAAAAACATAGTCCAGTGTTTCGAGTGAACTTGAGTCGGAAGCTGCTGTTCAGTTCACTCGGCGAGGAAATCTGCTATTGCTTGGGACTTGATGGCTTTCTTTGCCTCGAATTTGATATCAAGGGGAAGGAGTTCAATCACCCATTTTGCCACTCGACCAGTTGCATCTCTGTTATGAAGAATTTTGACAAAGGCGTCCGACGACTGTAATGGAATGATCGGAGAAATAATGAGCAACCTTCTTCGTGGTCATATAGATCCCATAAACAAGCTTCGATAGTGAGGGTATCTTTGCTTTGATGTGGTCGATGCCGGAAAGATAATAAACTGGGCGTTGAACTTTGAAGGCTTTTCCTTCTTCTTCCGCTTCGGCCGTAAGTAATGCAGTCTTGACGACTTGTCCGATGGCTGCAATGTAAAGCAGCAAATGCTCTTTGCTGATTGGAGCAGCAAGCACCGGCTGGAGTGGAGAGCGAGCTTTGAGCTCGCAAGCGCTGCATCAGCTTCTAGAGTCCACTCGAACTTGTTCCGACTTCTTCATCGATCGGTAAAGAGGCAATGCCTTTTCACCGGCGAGAGATGAATCGACTTAAAGCGGCCAAGCATCCGGTGAGTTTGGACATCGTGCACATGCAGGGCGCTTCAATCGGAGTATGGTGCCAACCTTTTGCAGGTTAGCATCGATTCCTCGCTCAGAAACGAGAAAACCGAGTAACTTTCCACCAGGAACTCCAAATGTACACTTTGATGGGTTAAGCTTGATATCATACCTCATCAGATTGGCAAATGTTTCAGCAAGGTCAGTCAACAGGTCGGAACCTCTTCGTGACTTGACCACTATATATCGTCCATATGCGCTTCCACATTCCGGTGATTTGAGTGAGCAAACACTGAATCATCCTCGTGAATGTGGCTCCGGCATTCTTGAGACCGAATGGCATGGTGACATAACGAAGCACCCGAATGGAGTGATGAGCGTTGTTTTAATCTCATCGGGTCGAGCCGGATCTGATGGTACCCGGAATAGGCGTCTAAAAAGACAACCTCTCGCATCCCGCAGTTGAGTCGACTATTTGGTCGATCACGAGGAAGAGGAAATGATCTTTCGGGCAGGCCCGATTGATATGCTTGAAATCGATGCACATGCATAGCGACTTGTCCTTCTTGGGGACCATGACAACGTTGGCGAGCCACTCGGAGTGGTAGATCTCTCGGATGAACTCTGCTGCTAAGAGCCGAGCCACCTCCTCGCCAATGGCCTTTCTCTTCTAGACAGCGGACCGCCGAAGATACTCTTTAACCGGTTTGAATTTTGGGTCGACTCGTAGGCGATGCTCAGCCAGCCCCCTGGGAACACCCGGCATGTCAGCAGGCTTCCATGCAAAGATGTCCCAGTTCTCACGGAGGAACTGGATGATCGCTTCTTCCTATTTTGAGTCGAGTGTTGTTGAGATGTTGGTCGGAGCAGCATTGGGATCAGTCGGGTGAATGTGAACCTGTTTCGTCTCGCCAGTCGACTGAAATGCTGACTCCGTAGCGGCCTTCTTAGCTCGCAACAAATCACTTGGATCTGCAATTTTCTGATACTCTTGTAGCTCTACCACTGCAAACTGAGCATCGGCGATCTTAGAGCCTTTCTAGAAGCACTCTTCTGCCTTCTTCCGGTTGCCCGTGACAGTGATCACGCCCTTGGGACCAGGCATCTTCAGTTTAAGATACACGTAACATGGTCGAGCCATGAAACGTGCATAAGCTGGTCTCCCCAGAATAGCGTGATAAGCGCTCTGGAAATCCACGACCTCGAAGGTCAACTTTTCTTTCCGGAAATGCTTTGAATCACCAAAAACTACATCAAGAGCAATTTGGCCGAGTCACTCAGCCTTCTTTCCAGGAATGACTCCGTGGAAGCTCATGTTATTCTTGATGCGAGTCTGGACATCGGAATGCCCATCCCTTTCAACGTCTCCGCGTATAATATGTTCAAGCCACTACCACCATCCATCAGGACTTTGGTCAGTCGAGTGCCTTCAACAACTGGGTCGACCACCAATGCTTGCCTCCCAGGGGTGGCAATGTGCGTCGGGTGATCGGGCCCAGTCGAATGTGATGGCGATGCAGGACCATTTCAGATAATTGTGAGTCGCCGGAGCAACCAAGTTCACTTCCCGATTGATAACCTTCAATTGACTTTTGCTTTCGACGTCAGCAAAAATCATCAGGGTGGAATTGACCAGGGGATATCCACCATCACTGTCATCTCTGTCCTCAACTTTGTCTGTCTCCTTATCCTTATCCTTGAGCTATTTCCCTTGGGCTGCTGAATCAAGAGCCGACATCGTCGAGTGGTATGTTTCGGGTAAATGAGTTTACCCTCTTCATCTTTCTTTGTATGAATATGACATGGCAAATCCAACACGTCGTTTCCATCCTGGTCTTTCACCTTCTTGGGGTTCCAAGGACCCTTGGGTTTCCCCTTGAACTTTCATGGGGTCACGGCCAAGGCCTCTCCGGGAGCCGCTGGCTCGGCTTCTTACGCTTCCATTGGAATTTCCTCCGCCGGCCTCATTGGCGGCCGATTTATATTTACCACTCGAGCCGATCCTCTTCTTCACCATTTGCATACTTGGTGGCAACCTCCATCATCCGACTCTGGGTCATATCTCCGGTTCGACCAAATTTCAAACTCAATTCTCTGTTCTTGACGCCTTCCTTGAAGGCACAGACTGCCTGATGATCAGATACATTCTCGACTGTGTGGTGCAAAGTGATCCACCTCTGGATATAGTCTCTCAAAGTTTCACTCGACTTTTGCACACACGACTGCAACTCCGTCAAACCTGCTGGTCGTTTGCAAGTTCCTTCAAATGTCCTGACAAACACTCGGGCAAGATCTTCCCAAGTGTAAATCTTGCTTTGGGTGCTAAGCGATTCAACCATGCCCTGGCTGAACCCTCCAACATAAGAGGCAAATGCTTCATGGCTACCTAATCGTTGCCACCGCCGATCTGAACCGCCACTCGGTAATCTTCAAGCCAAGTGTCAGGCTTGGATTCTCCAGTGAACTTACTGACTCCAGTCACCAACCTGAAGTTGGGAGGAATCAATGCGGCTCTGATGGCTCTGCTAAAACACTCTGGTCCCGATACATGAACTCTGCTGCTGGAAGGAACATCTCTATCATGGCCGTCTAGGTGAGCTCTGTTCCTGTCGACCAAACGTTGAACAATAATAGATCTTGCATCAAAGCTCGGTTCCACAGGGTCGATTGGAACTCTTCGCCAGACCTTTGTGTTGGCGTCTGTCGTCCTGCTTTGCCGAGGAGCGTATGATCCACCCCTTGGGGGAGGAGTGGGCACTCGACGTCGATCGTTGCGATCGAATCGGTGCTCATACTGCTCGCGGCCCTTGTATTGATCATCATGCCGGCCCCCACGTTCCTCACGCCTCGGGGCCGATCTCGGACTATGGGCCGACTGGACTGAATTCGCAGCGACGGATCGGCTGTGAACCCTGTTCTGCGACTGGGATACAACTGAGTTTTGATCTCCTGCCGCCCGGAACAAATCCCTGATTTGCTGCAGACCTCTACCCGCCTCTGACTGGGAAGGCTGAATTGACTCTGCTATACGGGCGGCAGCTGCTAAATTCTGAATCGGAGTTCGATATACCTGAGTTGGCGGTTGAAAGAGCTAGCGTCGACTGGATTCTGGAACCCTTGGTCGCGTACGCTCGTCGAGTACTCGCTGAAGATTCTCGGTCGAGTGCGCTTAGCCAGGTTAATGGCGTGCATCCTCCAAGGCGCGAGCCTCGGGGGTTTCTCCAATGATAGGAGTGTGAAGTGCATCCATGTTCCAACGGCGAAGCTCCTCCCTCTGGAGCGAAGTGAGGGGCTCGGGCCAGTACTCTTCGTGGGCTTGCTCGGGATCGCCTCCACCGCCACCTCCGTTAGTCTTGGGTGAATCGAGGGACTGCATGGTCCATCGACCATCGTAACCTCTGCCTTGGTCATCGCTATCGCATTCGGACGCAGTCTCTACGAACCAGTCGAACAGGCCGTAGAGAGATTCGTCGGGCTCGATCGCCCGTGACTTGGGGATGGCCGACTGGGCAGGCCACCGCATGCCTCACCCACCGCTGAAGCCTCGATCGGCCGAACGCTTGCGCGGTGGGAGGCTGGGAGTGAAGAGGCGCAGGAGCCGACCCATCTTGGGTCGACGGTTGCCGCAAGAGGGCGTCAGCGGACACACGCGAAAGTCGTCGCCGCATGACGGGAGCGCGGCCCACGTCGAGTGGAGCCTCCTGAAGCCAAGCGGAGTCGTCGGCGTCGAACGTGAGCGCACCGAGACGGATCTCGTGGCCGTCAACCAGAACTCCACCGAATCCATGGTGTAGGAGATCGAAAGAATCCCAACTTCTCCAACAAATCGCTAGAACACCTGCCCCACGGTGGGCGCCAACTGTCGTGGTTCTAAGTATGACAGTAGAATGGGGGGTAGGTATGGAGATGCAAGATCCTAGCTATGGAGTAGTTGTATACGCAAGGGATTTACGAGTTCAGGCCCTTCTCGGAGGAAGTAATAGCCCTACGTCTTGGAGACCGGAGGCGGTCGACTGGATTATATGCGTATGTGTTACAGGGGTGCGAACCCTTCTACCTGTGGAGGGGGGTGGCTTATATAGAGTGCGCCAGGACCCCAGCCAGCCCACGTAGTAGAGGGTTTAAGGTGCGTTAAAGCTAGGCGTTACTGGTAACGCCTTACATAAAGTGTCATTAAGGTCATAAAGACTATTTAACTACAGACCGTTTGGGTACCGAGTGGCTCTTGGACTCCTGGTGGTCGAGCGGGTCTTCATGGTCGAGTGCCTTTGAATCTGTCGAGTGGAAACCTACCAGGTCGACTGGAAGGCTGCTTCTCTTGTGAGTGTCCTTGTGGAGGGTACCTTTGCGCAGGTCTATGATCCTACCCCAGGTACATGACTTCATCACCGAGCACGCAAGAGGGACAACTCCGGCAAAGAGACGGAACGGCCATGGAATGCGAATCTTCTCCGAAGATTTTACAGTTGATGCAGTATGTACCATGCTACCTTTTGTGTTAAAGTACCAAGACTTCGGGGCCCCCGAGACGAGCTCGGGGACTGCCCTCTTTTGTTATCTGTATGATAAGAATTACGCCTTCAAGTATATTACTATTTGTTATGCCGCTTGGCACCGGGTTCGACTAGTCGGCCCGGGGACTCGCCGCCTTGCGCTATAAAATGCTTCCTGCAGTCAGACAAGTAATGTGCGGTGCCTAAGCCGTCTCCTGTCAGAAGCCGCAGCTTGCAGAGCGACTGTTTGGTGGGCACGAGTAAGGAAGAACGGGCGCCCACACGAAAAATGTCTAAGGACCCAAAGCATAAACATAGCTTAAGCCGGCTTCCAGCCCCTTTTTGCAAAAACTGACTCTTGAGCAGTCGGCTTGCTGCTTTCTATCCAACCTGTTTAAAAAACTCTATAAAATGGCCAAGTACTTGCCTTCCCAAGAGTAGCCAAGCACTTGATCCAAACGGCAGTCCACAGAGCGGCTGTGTGACGGGCAAGGCGGCGACTAAGGGAAGGCGGCAAAGGAAAGAGCCATAAGAGCAATGAGCAAGGAAAGATAAAATTAGGATAATATTTACACAGCATAGGCCCTTGTCCGAATATTCGGGCAGAAGTTCAAAATACACCCCGCGGGTGGAATTATGCGAATTAACAAGTTTTTTCAAAGACTGTCAAAGCAGATAAAATAAAGGCAAGACAGCAGCCTAGGAAGTGGCAGACGGGTTTGGAGGGCGGAGGAGGCAGCGGTGTCAGCGCCGGACGGCCAGTGGCGATCTCGGCTTGATCATCTCCGGCGGCGGCCGGACCAGACGGGCGCGGCTCGTTGCTGGAGGCGCGGTCGAGCTGAGGCTGGTCGCCCTGAGGCTGGTTGGCCTCTTCTGGCGCCTCCATCTCTTCTCCGTCCTCCGCCTCGCCTTCCTCCTCGGCGCTGGAGCCAATCACCTCCGCCGAGTCCTCGTCGTAATCCGGGTTCATCCCGAACCACTCCGGCGGCGCCTCCCTGCCGTCCTCAGCCCGCTCAGGGACGAAGACGCTGTTGTCCGTGTAGTCGGCGATCGCCACCGCACGCTCGACAAGGGCGTCTTCCGCAGCCAGCAGCTCCGCCTGAGCCTCTGACCGGAACGCGGCCAGCCAGTCCAAATCCAGCCCTGGATACCACGCCTTGACGAATTCCAAGGCACGACGCGCTCCAGCCCGGGCCGCGGAACCCTTCCAGGCCTCAAGGCGGCCAGCCGCGACCTCCAGCCAGTCGGCAGTCCGACTGGGAGTACGCAGAACCGGCATGTCTGGCCATAGGGCAGCAATCACCTGGGCGCCGACACGTTGAAGCCGGCGCAGCATCCGATGGGCCGGCCGCAGGCGAGCCTCAATGCTCAGAAGCTGCTCGTCAAGGAGCCGGGGGGTGTTGGCAGCAATCTCAGCACCACTCGCTCTCCG
The DNA here is from genome assembly GCA_021605145.1 of Aegilops bicornis. Classification (NCBI taxonomy): domain Eukaryota; kingdom Viridiplantae; phylum Streptophyta; class Magnoliopsida; order Poales; family Poaceae; genus Aegilops; species Aegilops bicornis. The sequence goes on along the minus strand of CM038673.1, from coordinate 66,183,761 downwards.
CGCCTCACGATCAGCCTCGATAGCTTGATTGGCCGCCTGCGTGTGGCCGGGGAAGAAGTCTGCCAAGACAAAAAAGAAGCAAATCAAAAAACCAGGAGTCGGCCTGACCTATAGTCGGCGGCCCAAAGGAGAAAAGTAGAGAAACTCACCGTCGACGATGTCCTCGATTTCTTGGAAGCCGGAGGTCAGCTGTGCTTCCTTGTCGGTCCAGGAGGAGCGCTCGCTCTCGAACTCGGCCAGGAGAGCAGCCTCTCTCTTCTCCGCATCGTCCTGCACCGCCTTAAGCAGCTCCCTTTGCTCCGCCAACTGCGTAGCCAGCAGGTCACGCTCTGCGGCGAGCTTGCTGCACTCCTCCCCTTTGGCGCGCAAGGCGGTGTCGGCTGCGCCCAGCTGCCGTCGGAGAGTGGCGTTGGCCTCTGAAGAATAAAAATAAAAAGGACGTTAAGTCGTCAATTAAAGAAGGTCGCCGGGAAGATCTGGCCCGACTGCTCAGCAGTCGGCCCGAATCTCGGGGACTACAGCCAGCAGTGCTTGTGCGCCTTGAAAGAAGAAAGAAGACTCACCCCGGCTCCTCGACAAGTCGGCGGTCCGCTTGCTCAGCTCCTCAACATTGCGGTTGAAGGCAGTGGCGTGGAGGTTGTGATACTCATGCGACAAGCATTTCAGACAAAGGTAAATGTTTGGAACTAAACTGATAGAGTTCCGAGCCGCCTGCTCAGCAGCCGGCCCGAAACTCGGGCACTACACCCAGTGGGTGCGCTGGCGCGCCCACACAAAGAAGAACAAGGAAAAATTCAAAAAGAAACATACCCGCACGGTGGTTCGAGATGCCAGGTGCGCCTTGGTACAGTTCTGGATGGCGTCGCCCTCAGCTCGCAGCTTCGCCTGGACGTCCAGAAGCGCCGTGTTCAGCGGACCTGTGCCGCCTCCTCGCACCCACCCAACGGGCGCGGCGCTTGTCGCCTCGGCGTCTGGAATGGCCGAGCTGGCGGCGCCGGTCTCCAAAGGGCATGGCGCCGAAGTCGCCTTTTCAAGACGGCGGCGCGCTGGCGAGGCGACTTTAAGGAGCAGCCTCGCCACAGCTTCGTCGTCAGTCGGCAGCACAGGCGGGTCCGCCGGTTGTTTGCCTCATGCGCTCTCAGACAGCGGCGGAGGCGGCGGACGCGGCGGGGGCGGCACGGACGTGCCCAACAGGGAGGTCTCGCCACCTTCCCTCTCCATGACGGGGAACTCGCTGCCGGCTCCCTCCGTCTACCCCGTGAACTCCGGCGGCGGCGGCGCAGAGCTCAGCGGGGTGACAAGCAGCGCCGATTGGAAGCGTGCGGCCTCCTCGGCTCGCCGCTTAGCCGCGACGGCGGCTTCGGCCTCCTCCAGCTTCCTCTGGGCGGAAGCCGCCGCCTTCTCGGCCTCCGCCTTCTCAAGGCGGGCGGCCTCCTCCTCGTCGCACTTCTCCTGCGCGTTCCGCTCCATCGCCTCCCGGAGGTCGGCGGCGGGGTTAATCCGCCGAGTATTGGCGAACGTCTCTGCCGACCCCATGACGGAGGCGGAGGCGACCCTCTCTAAAATAAGGCGAGCCCTGATGCGAAAAAGACATGTAAAATACTTGGACAAGATGAACCAGAAGAAAACAAGACAAAATAGAAGCACTTACGGGGAGACCAGCGGCGGCTTCTTCACTTCCTTGCGGAAGCAGTTCGCCTTTGCGACCGGCTCTTCTCGCTGGGTCGCGGTGGCCGCCCCCTTGAACTTATTCGCCCTGCCGCCTGGCAAGCTCGGCCCGGCCCGGCGCTTCTTCGCGCCGCCTCGACCACCCAAGCTGGCAGAGGAACTCGCGCCCGGATGGCCGACCTTCGGTTGGCGGCGGGGGACGACTTCCCTCTTGCCGTCATCTTCAGGCCAGTCGGCGAAGGTAGACGAGGGCCTGAAGTCGTCAACCCCTCCTCCTCCCCCTCCTTCGGCGTCGGCCTCCATCGCCGCCGCCCTGAAGTCGGGGTCGTTGACGTAGCTCTCCGCCCGGTCGGGGACGAACTCACGGGTCGGCCCCGTGGTGTCGGCTGAGGGCTGCATGAGGGGGTTCTGACTCGGAAAAACCAAAGAAAATCAGAGTCGGATTCGGCTGAAAAAGAAAATAGAAGAGGAAGAGAGATGACTTACCACAGGAGGGGGGTTGGCGCGTGAGTATGGCTCCTTGCCAAACTGCCAATCCGCCATGAGATTGCAGTTCGCCAGGAAGTTCACCGTGTCCGCCACCTCCGCGTGGGGCATGTCCTTGGAGCACAGCCGACTGGGGTCCCGGTGGCCGCTCATCTGACAGATCAGATGAGGTCGGCCTTGGAGCGGAAGGACTCGGCGCGCCATCAAGGCGACGACAATTGCCCAAGTCAGGCCCTCCATTGCGTCGGCCTCGGAGTCGCGACAATGCGGCGGGCGTCTGCAGGAGTCAGCGTCCTGGCCCGATGGGACCAGCTGGGGAGCCGCCCCGCCAACTCGCCGGCTCCGTAAGGCGGCAGGTTGACCCAGTCGCCTTCTGGAGCGACGTTCTTCACGTAGAAGTAGGAGCGCTGCCACATCTTCACCGACTTGATCAGCGGGATGGCGGGGAAGGGGTTGTCGCCCACCGGCCTCCGCATCGCGATGAAGGTGCCGCACAGAGCCGGCACGCCGGCGACGTGCGTGCCGAGCTTGGCCTGGAAGAATTCCCCCCACAGCTCGATGGTGGGGAGAACACCGAGGAAGCCCTCGCACAAGGCGGCGAAGGCAGCCAGCAGCACCACCGTATTCGGAGTGAGGTGGTGCAGCTGGAGCCCGTGAAACTCCAAGAAAGCGCGGAAGAAGCCGCTCGTCGGTAGCCCTAGACCGCGCATGAGGTGCGAGTGGAATATGACCCGCTCGCCCTCGTCCGGCGCCGGCGTTATCTCGCCCGCCGGCGCGGCGCGGGTCCGCACTAGGTTCTTGCCGGGGATGCGGCGCGTCTGGCGGAGGAACTCAATTTGGTCGTAGTCCACCTCGGAGCCGTCCAACACGCCGGAGCGCGCGGCGGAGGAAGAGCTCATCTCCGCAGCGTGGTGTGGTTCGGTGCGGCGGCGGCAAGAGGAAGACGAAGCGAGGAGGAGAAGGAGCGAGAGCAAGCGGGGGAGGCAGGGAGATGGGTGCGCGTACTCCGCCGCCCCCCTCCTCCCGCCTACTTATAGGCTTATAGGCGGAGAAGCCGACGGGGCGGGCGTGGGATTAACTGCGCCCAAAACCCCACGCCCCCCATGATTTGACCCACGAAGTTACTGCGCGCAGTAACACCGTGGGAACCCCAACCGCCCACACGGCCGCGACGGATCCGTTCGTGTGCTGAGGCGTGGTAGGGGCCGCCCGCTTTGACCGAGCTGTCTCGTCACGCAGCGTGTGTGGGCGAGGCAGACCTGCATGGCGTCACGCGACGGGCCATAGCGGGCAGCTGCACAGGCGTGTCGAACGCTGCCCGGATCCCGCCACGACCTTCAAACCCTTTGAGGAGCAAGACGGCCTCCTGCGAGTCCGACTCCAACTAGTCGGCCTAAGAGAAAGACGGCGAGCCAAGCTCAGATTCTTCCACTAGAGGGATGAAACTGATGAGGCTCCTCGACGTGTTGCCCTCGGCGCCTCACCAGATTCGGGGACTACTGTCGGAGTAATGGGCCACGGGTAGGCAAACCCGAGCCCCTGGACCTTTCAAAACATCAGGCAGCATCGCGCCTCAAGACCCCAAGACGAAGGGCCGCCTCGAAAGTCGGCGGCAGAGATGCCGATCGCTTCTCCCAAATACCGAGTCCCAGAGACGGCTCGAGATGAGCCGACTCCCAACTGGCGGCTTCCGGAGAAGCCGGCTAAGGGGAGTCGGCCCGCGATTCCAACCACCTCCTGCCTACGCAACTACGGACGGGATGGGATGTGGCCCCCGCGCAGCCCATTGCTGCCCCGTTCATGAAGGGCAGGCATGGCCACAATGCGCCGTACTGACAGAGATCTCCGTCCGGCGAGGCAATGTTGCCACGCCGGCCCTGACATCAGCCCCATGGGCAGATCCCTGTACCCACGACGGCATGTCTGTATGACCAGAGACGGCGGGACCCGCCTATCGGCAGAGGTGCGGAAGACGGCAAGAGCGCCGGAAGACGGACCCGTTGGGAGTCGGCCCCCAGGAGTCGGCCGGCCCCTCCCACGGGCCCGCACGCCATTAACCAGACGAGACAGGGAATGGCAACAGTGATCGCCCGCCAGGCGGCGGCGCTGTCGCTATGACCCAATGACCAAGTTGGCGTCATTAGAGGCGCTGACTCTGATAATCCGCAGCCGGTAAGACTACCACAAGTGACAAGGCCTGTCGGCCCCATGCTGGGCCCGTTGGCGGGGCCCGGTAGTCGGCAGGCCCCAGCAGTCGGCGGAGAAGACGGCGACCTAAGAGACAGACGGCTGGGACCCGCGCCCAGACGGGTAGGCCTATATAAACCACCCGGGGCACCCATGCAAGAGGTTGGACCCTAATAGTTTTAGACACACATAGAGGGAAGAGAAGAGCTAGCCGTGCCCTTCTCCTTCCTCACCCCGAACAGCTCAAGGAGCAACCTTGTACCCACTTTGCCATAGTGATCATGCGGAGACCCCGCAGAGCAGCAATAGGGGTGTTATCTCCACGGAGAGCCCTGAAGCTGGGTAAGATTCGCCGGCGTGCATGCCTTCGCCTCATCCCGTTTCCAGGCACCGGCGACGTTCTACTCGCCCCCACCATGATAAGCCATCCTTTGGCATATGTCGCACCCACCCCCCGACAACATGTGACAAACACACTTAAGTCTAACATACTTCCTATGCATAGGCATATTATAGGCAAACAAATTATCGTAGCAAGCAAAAACTAGCATATGCAAGGAAGCGGAAAGGAACAATAGCAATCTCAACATAACAAGAGTTAATTTAGTAACATGAAAATTTCTATAACCATATTTTCCTCTCTCATAATAATTACATGTAGGATCATAGGCAAATTCAAAAAAGTAGCTATCACAAAGTATATTCTCAACACGATCCACATGCATGCAAAGTTGATACTCTTCCAAAATAGTGGGATTATCATTAACTAAAGTCATGACCTTTCCAAACCCACTTTTATCAAAAATTCATAAGATTGAACATTCTCCAAATATGTGGGATCTAAAGTTGACACTCTTCCGAACCCACTTTCAATATTATTGCAAACAATATTATCAATCTCATATTCATCATGGGGCTTAAATAAATTTTCAAGATCATAAGAAGAATCACCCCAATCATGATCATTGCAACAAGTAGTAGACATAGCAAAACTAGCATCCCCACGCTTAGGGTTTTGCATCTTATTAGCACAATTGACACCAAAAGAATTTATAATAAAATCATTGCAATCATGCTTTTTATTCAAAGATCTATCGTGAGTCACTTCACGGATTTCAGGCAAAACATTATAAAGATAATCTAGTGCATCCAAATCACTAGGAATTGGTTCATCATAATTGGATCTCTTAAAAAGATTGGCAAGCATATGAGGATCCATAGATATTGGCTTCTTTGTTTAAGAATAAATACTCAACTATTTCAACCAAACGAGCAAACGAGCCAAGTAAGACATCAAGGCAAACGGAAAAGAGAGGGCGAATAAAACGGCAAGGGTGAAGTGGGGGAGAGGAAAACGAGAGGCAAATGGAAACTAATGTAATGCGAGAGATAGGGATTGTGATGGATACTTGGTATGTTCACTTTTGCGTAGACTCCCGACAACGGGCGCAGAAATCCTTCTTGCTACGTCTCGAGCTTGCGTTGGTTTTCCCGAAGAGGAGAGGATGATGCAGCAGTAGCGTAAGTATTTCCCTCAGTTTTGAGAACCAAGGTATCAATCTAGTAGGAGGCCACGCACAAGTCCCTCGTACCTGCACAAAGCGATAGCTACCGCAACCAACGCGATTAGGGGTTGTCAATCCCTTCACGGACACTTACGAGTGAGATCGATAGAGATAATATTTTTGGTATTTTTTGGTATATAGATGCAAAGTGAAAAGTAAAAAGCAAAGTAAAAACAAAGCAAGTATAAAAGTGATGGAGATTGATATGATGAGAATAGACCCGGGGCCATAGGTTTCACTAGTGGCTTCTCTCAAGAGCATAAGTATTCTACGGTGGGTGAACAAATTACTGTTGAGCAATTGATGTAATTGAGCATAGTTATGAGTATATCTAGGTATGATCATGTATATAGGCATCATGTCCGTGACAAGTAGATCGAAACGATTCTGCATCTACTACTATTACTCCACTCATCGACCGCTATCCAGCATGCATCTAGAGTATTAAGTGAAAAACAGAGTAACGCCTTAAGCAAGATGACATGATGTAGAGGAATAAATTCATGCAATATGATAAATACCCCATCTTTTTATCCTCGATGGCAACAATACAATATGTGTCTTGCAACCCTTTCTGTCACTGGGTAAGGACACCGCAAGATTGAACCCAAAGCCATGCACTACTCCCGTTGCAAGAACTACCAATCTAGCTGGCCAAACCAGACGGATAATTCGAAGAGACTTGCAAAGATAACTCAATCATACATAAAAGAATTCAGAGAAGATTCAAATATTATTCATAGATAAGCTGGATCATAAACCCACAATTCATCAGTCTCAACAAACACACATAAAAAGAAGATTACATCGAATAGATCTCCATGAGAGAGGGGAGAACATTGTATTGAGATCCAAAAAGAGAAGAAGCCATCTAGCTACTAGCTATGGACCAAGGTCTGAAGTAAACTACTCACACTTCATCGGAGAGGCTATGGTGTTGATGTAGAAGCCCTCCGTGGTGGATGCCCCCTCCGGCGGAGCTCCGGAACAGGCCCCAAGATGGGATCTCGTTGATACAGGAAGTTGCGGCGGTGGAATTAGGTTTTTGGCTTCTGTTCTGATAATTTGGGGGTACGTAGGTATATATAGGAGGAAGGAGTACGTCGGTGGAGCGACAAGGGGCCCACGAGGCAGGGGGCGCGCCCTAGGGGGGGAGCCCCCCACCCTCGTGACCGCCTCTTTCGTTCCTTGGAGTAGGGTCCAAGTCCCCTGGATCACATTCGGTGAGAAAATCACGTTTCCGAATGTTTCATTCCGTTTGGACTCCGTTTGATATTCTGTTTCTTTGAAACACTGAAAAAGGCAAAAAACAGCAATTCTGGGCTGGGCCTCCGGTTAATAGGTTAGTCCCAAAAAAATATAAAAGTGGAAAATAAATCCCAATATAGTCCAAAACAGTAGATCAAGTAGCATGGAGAAATAAAAAATTATAGATACGTTGGAGACGTATCACTCATCAACGGCGCCGCTTTCTCCATCCCCTCTGAAGCTCAGATCATGCACGAAGATGAGGTCTGGATCTGCCTCAACTTGTCGCTGTTGGTGGCGGATGTGCGCACGCCGCGGGTTACGTTCTCCTTTGATGTGGACGACCTGAGCTTCTCCTTCAAGCTGGAGCTCAACAACAGCAGGGTTGCTACGGGTGTAATCCCTGTGAGGCCGCTTGTTTGGGAACGTAGCAATAACTCAAAATTTTCTACGCATCACCAAGATCAATCTATGGAGATTCTAGCAACAAGAGAGGGAGAGGATGAGCATCTTCATACCTTTGAAGATCGCTAAGCGGAAGCGTCACTAGAACGCGGATGAGGGAGTCGTACTCGCGGCGATTCAAATAGCGGAAGATCCGATCTAACGCCGAACGGACGACGCCTCCGCGTTCAACGCACGTACAGCCCGGGGACGTCTCCTCCTTCTTGATCCAGCAAGGGGAGATGAGAAGTTGAGGGAGAGCTCCGGCAGCACGACGGCGTGGTGGTGGAGCTTGCAGTTCTCTGGCAGCACTTCGCCAAGCACAACTAAGGAGGAGGTGGAGTTGGAGAGGGGGAGGGCTGCACCAGCGGCAAGGGGTTAAGCTCCCATGCGCCTCCCCACTATATGTAGGGGTGGAGGGGGCTGGTTTCTTGCCCTCCAAGTCCATTGGGGCGTTGGCAAAGGTGGGAGGAAAGAAATCCCATCATTTCCTTCCCCACCGATTGTTATCCCCTCTTTTTAGGGATCTTGATCTTATCCCTTCGGGATATCTTATTCCTTCTAAGGGGGGATCTTGGTGTGCCTTGACCAGGGGTGTGGTGCCTTGCCCCCACTACCCGCGTTCATGTGGGTCCCCCCATGCAGGTGGGCCTCACTCCAGAACCTTCTAGAACCTTCCCGGTACAATTTTGAAAAATCCCGAACATTTTCCGGCGGCCAAAATAGGACTTCCCATATATAAATCTTTACCTCCGGACCATTCCGGAACTCCTCGTGACGTCCGGGATCTCATCCGGGACTCCGAACAACATTCGTTAACTGCACACTGATTCCCATAATAACTCTAGTGTCACCGAACCTTAAGTGTGTAGACCCTACGGATTCGGGAATCATGCAGACATGACCGAGACAGCTCTCTGGCCAATAACCAACAGCGGGATCTGGATACCCATGTTGTCTCCCACATGTTCCACGATGATCTCATCGGATGAACCACGATGTCGGGGATTCAATCAATCCTGTATACAATTCCCTTTATCAATCGGTACGTTAGTTGCCCGAGATACGATCGTCGGTATCCCAATACCTCGTTCAATCTCGTTACCGGCAAGTCACTTTACTCGTTCCGTAATGCATGATCCTGCGACTAATACTTAGTCACATTGAGCTCATTATGATGATGCATTACTGAGTGGGCCCAGAGATACCTCTTCGTCATACGGAGTGACAAATCCCAGTCTCGATTCGTGCCAACCCAACAGACACTTTCGGAGATACCTGTAGTGTACCTTTATAGCCACCCAATTACGTTGTGACGTTTGGTACACCCAAAGCATTCCTACGGTATCCGGGAGTTGCACAATCTCATGGTCTAAGGAAATGATACTTGACATTAGAAAAGCTTTTAGCAAACGAACTACACGATCTTATGCTATGCTTAGGATTGGGTATTGTCCATCACATCATTCTCCTAATGATGTGATCCCGTTATCAATGATATCCAATGTCCATGGTCAGGAAACCATGACTATCTGTTGATCAACGAGCTAGTCAACTAGAGGCTCACTAGGGACATGTTGTGGTCTATGTATTCACACGTGTATTACGGTTTCCAGTTAATACAATTATAGCATGAACAATAGACAATTATCATGAACAAGGAAATACAATAATAACCATTTTATTATTGCATCTAGGGCATATTTCCAACACCGCTGGTGATGGATGATGGTTTGTTCCCGTGTTTCGACTACATCAAGGGGCGTTTTCGCGGGAAAGCTGTCGTTCTCTTTTATTCAACTTCTGGTGCAAGATGCTTTGGGACGGAGGCTCTCTGCTCCCAGACGCTCCGCTTCTTGTCTCATCGAATGTAGGCAACCCCCCCAATACTAACATGCCAGTTGGGCTGCTGCCTGCGGTTGGGCCTGTGCTTCCGTTCAAGGGCCTGGGTCGCCCCGGCGGAGGCCCAATTCCCAGCTCAACAGCATTATCGAGCTCACCAGATCCTCATATCCCGGCCAATCTGACCGCGGCCTTTTAGCCACATCCCAATACCCGAGCCTGGGATCCTACTGTGTGGTCAACCGTCGCCGGTGGTCGACACTGCTCTCCAGCACGGGGCCTGTGCGGCGCTCCCCCCGCAGGCTGTTGTTGAGCTCCACGGGACCCAAGCCTCGGCTAGCAGGAGGAGGAGGAGGCGCCGCCACTCATGCTCACTGTTTCTCCCCGGCGTAGCCCGCGCATCAGGCGCGCCTATGACGGGGTGCGTGTGGGATCGATCGAGCGCGGGGCCAAGAGAAATGCGCTGGCATATGATTCCGGCCCCAGTTGCGGGCTGTCTCGTCGCTCCGGCTCTTGCTGTGGTCGTCGCAAGAAGGTGAAGACAGCGGCCATGGCTGGCCTCCTTGATTTGCCGCTGCTGGACACCCCATCCCCGCTTACCCGGGGCAAGCTGAAGCAGATTGCCCAGTGCTACGACCTCAACGTCAGCGCCATCCTAGATCAAGCCAAGAACCGTGCGGCCTCTGCTGCTTCTGAAGACGCAGCAGCTTCCACTTATGTTAGTTCCTCCTCTGGCTCCTCTTGTGCGTCTTTGATCCCCTTAATGGTTAGGTCTTTCCTACTCATCCAGGCCTATGGGCATTGCTGTCCGTCGCTGCGTCTGTATCAGTCATGAGTCTGTTTTTAGCTTCTCCTAGTTCGTTCTTGTCTCTGTTTTACTTTGGTCAGTCTGTTAGTCCAAGTCTGCTCTGCTTCAGGGTCCATGTGTTCTTTTGGTCTGTTAGTCAGAACCATGTATGTTGTTTTTCAAGCTTTTTTGTTTTAATGTTACTTTCTAGCTGCATCAACATGATCATGCCTACGTTTTGTCCTTCAGTTCTGGGTTGTATGTTCTTTACTACATTATGAAGATTCTCAACTGGAATGTCCGTGGACTTGGCGAGGATGATAAGTGCTCGTTGGTTTGTGAAACTATAACCTCTTGCTGCCCTAGTGTTGTTAGCTTGCAGGAAACGAAGCTGTCCTCTGTTTCTAGCTTCAAGTTGCAAACTTTCCTGCCTATAAACCTCAAGGAGCATGCTGTCACTCTCTCTGATGGCCCAGCCGGGGAAATTCTGGTCACTTGTGACCCTGGCTTGGTCTTGGGTCAAGTTATAGCTCTACACAAGCATCATGTCACTCTGAAGATGTCATCTACAACAGCCAACTGTTCCTTTTTGCTTACTGTTGTGTATGCTCCGTGTCTGAACAATGAGATATCCAGCTTCTTTGAGGCAGTTAGCAGTATAGCTGGCCCAACAGATCTTCCATGGGTGGTGCTGGGCGATTTCAATATGTATAGGTTTGCACACGAAAAATCCAGAGGCCAAGTCAATTGGAACATGATGGAAAATTTTAACTCATGGATTAGGAGCCACGGTCTGGATGATGTTCAGATTGACAATAGGCTCTTACCCGGTCTAACAAACGAAGCATGCCTACTCTCGTTCGGCTGGATCGTGTGCTTGTTAACGCAACCTGGAACTTATCTTTCTTGCAGACAACTACTACTTGCATAACTTCGACGATGTCTGATCATGCACCTGTTCTTGTGTCTTTCTCTGCGGACACGGTTAGAAGTAAGTTGTTTCGTATGGACAACCATTGGCTGGAGCTGGAGGAAACTAGAAACATCATAACTGGATGCTGGACTAGAGGCACAAGAGACATCAGACCCTCTGCATCTCTTATCAATTTCACGATGAGACGAGTTCGTGCTGCTTTGCGACAATGGTGCCGCAAGAAATCTAGCCTACGGTTTCTCTTGGACAACAACAAGCATGTCATTTGTTTCCTGAATGCCGCCGAGGAGAAGCGCCAGCTCTCTGCTGTGGAGGCAGTGCTCAGGGATTTTGCTACACCCAAGGCAGAGCAGTTGATCCTTTGGTGGTGTGTGTCCGGGGACGAAAACAACTAGTTTTTTCATGCAGCGGCCAACTGCCAAGCTCGTCGCAACAAGATCAAGGTTATCATTCAGGATGGACTGGAACACTTTGAGAATAGTCAGAAGTTAATGTTGGCTATGGAATATTTTAGAGCTATTTTGGGCCAGCCTGCTGCCTCCATGGATACAGTGGATCTGAGCTCTTTGTACACTCCCCTGGATTTATCAGAACTCGTGGATGCGTTCTCCTGGGCAGAGATTGTGGAGGCCGTTAACAGTTCGCCGAACAACAGAAGCCCGGGCCTTGATGGTTTCACTAATGAGTTCTATAAAGCTTTTAAGTCTCTGCTTAAGGATGTTCTTCTCAGATTCTTTGGTGACCTCCACAGAAATGATGTTGCTCTTGCCAGCATCAAGTCTGCTTTCATTACACTTATGCCAAAGAAGGACACGCCCTTGGAAATGCGAGACTACAGGCCTATCTCCTTGGTGAATAGTGCACCAAAACTGGCTTCTAAAGTTCGGACTAATCGGCTGAAACGGTGGATTCCTTCCTTGATCCACTCTCTTCAGTCTGGTTTCTTGAGGGGATGGTCAGTCGTTGAAAATTTTATGTTGGCTGCTGAAATGATCCAATATGCCCATAAGAGGAAAAGGCCAGTCATTGCTCTGAAGTTGGACTTCCACAAAGCCTTTGACAGTGTCAGTTGGTGTTGTCTCAACAAAAATTTTGAAGCCAGAGGTTTTCCCCGGTTGTGGATGAGTTGGATTCCCACACTCTGTCGACTGGCAGCTCCGGAGTGCTCATCAATGGTGAACTGGGAAATCCCATTCTAGCAAGGAGGGGTTTTCATCAAGGAGACTCTCTGTCCCCCTACCTCTTCATTCTTGTTGCAGATGTGCTCCAGAGGATATGCTGCCACCTCTTCCAAGAAGGCACGTTGCAGCACCCTCTCGGCTCTGGCAGTTTATTCCCGGTGCTGCAATACGCGGATGACATGCTAATCCTTTTCCAAGGTAGCACGCTGCCCTCACGGCGTTCTCCAAATTCTCTGGGCTCACTATAAATTTCCACAAGAGCACTCTTGTTCCTGTCTTTGTGGATGCAGGTACGGCCTCCACTATTGCTCAAATCCTTGGTTGCCCCATCTCCTCCTTCCTGTTTACTTACCTGGGGCTTCCACTTTCTTTGCACAAGATTACACATGGTATGCTCCTGCCATTCATTCATAAGGTAGATCGTAGGCTATCCCGCTGGTTGGCCACCTTCTTATCCTTGGGGGGGAGGCTGACTCTCATCAATTCCGTGTTGGCTGGCATCCCAAGCTATTTTATGTCTTTGTTTTTCTTGGCCCAAGGAATCACTAGGAAAGTTGGAAAGTCTCCTACGTGCTTTCTTCTGGCAGGGCAAGAATGAGGTTAAAGGTGGTCAGTGCCTTGTGGCTTGGGACACGGTTACGCTGCCTCGTGCTAATGGGGGTTTAGGCGTTCGTCAACTACAAGCTCATAATCAGGCTATGATGTGCAAGTTTGTTTCCAAAGTCCTGCAAGCTTCTGATATACCATGCTACGACTAGTTTGCCTCACACTACCGCCAAGCTGCTATACCTCTGGGAGCCAACAGCAGGGACACTCAGAGGTAATGATCATATGGAAAGGCTTTAAGAATCTCATTCCTATGATCATTAACTCTTCTAGATGTGTGCTGGGAAATGGAGATTTGGTATCCTTCTGGCAAGACCAGTGGCTCGGGGAGGGACGTCTATGGCTTATGTTCCCGACGTTATTTTCGTTTGCAATCAGCCCAACGTGCTCAGTGCACTCTCAGTTTTTGAACGGAGCGTGGGGAGTGCAGCTCCACCCCAACCTTTCCCAAGCAGCTACGGAGGAGTTGACAGCACTGAACCTGCTCCTATCAGCTGTGGCTCCAACGTCTTTGCGCAAAGATGAGCGCTTTTCCTCGATTGGATCTAGTCAGCTCAGCACCAGTTATTTTTACAGGTTGTTTACTTCCCGAGGGGTTATGACAAACCTTGACGGCTGGATCTGGGACTCTTTGATTCCCCTCAAGCACATGATTTTCCTTTGGCTAGCTTTTCGAGGACGTGTAAATACCAGAGATAATATGGTGAAAAAGTGTTGGTCGGCGGTTGCTCCTTTTGCACATTGCGATGTTTGCCCTGCTGTTGAATCCATCAACCACCTGCTGCTTCGATGTGCTACAGCCTCTACTCTCTGGAGCAAGTTGATGCTGGACACTTTGGCATGCTCATCATCTGACATTCTGACTTTTGTGGAACAAGCGGGTCATCAGCTAAGTTTCAACCGCAGATGGAATGTTGCTTTTGCTGCTTGTGCCATCACCCTCTGGCACGCAAGGAACGACAGGGTTTTCAACTCCAAAGTGTGGACGGAGGCTTACATCCACTTCTATGCAGCAGACTTACTCCGTCTTTGGAGTCACAAAGCTCAAAAACAGCAACATAGGGATGACCTATGGGTCTGGAGCCAAAAATTAGCTGCTTAGTCTTTCTTGTTTGCTGGTTGTAACTCCCCCCTCTCCCCCCTCGTCTTGAGGGCACTTGTCTCTTGCACCTTGGTGCAATGGGCAAGCTTTGTAACTGGTTTTATCATCAGGCCTTGGCCTGTTTTGAAATATAAGGTCGGCATCCAGCCACCTTTCCTTTCAAAAAATCTCTAGCTTTTCAAAATCTACTCTGAGCAGGCGACCTTTGGTCTAGATGTTTTTCCAAAGCAGAAGTTGGCTTAGAAGTCAAACCAAACGGACCCACAGATAGTTCATGCACATCTGTTTGTAGTTACGAATGCACGCACTAACATGATCTAAAGCACACGTCACCACCGGATGGTTTAATTCAGAAGAAACAAGGGCAAAAAATACTGAACTTCCATATAAAACTAAAGGAAAGCCTAACTGTAACATGAGCATGAGCTTCCATCAACAGACTATTTTGCAAATCACATAACTGGACATTAGATCGCATACCCTAATTTTTAATGACTTACTTGCATAGTCAATGTTTTTCGAATTTTTCGATTGAAACACACACTTCGAATAAACATACAGAAGCGAGCACAAGCTTTTGGACGGGAATATTTTTAGGAAAAGGCTTACCTTCACCCGACCGACCACGCGCGCCGCGTCCGTCGGATCGTCTGTGAGAGCCCGGCGTGAGAGCTCGTCGTCGGCGTGTTGGTTGGAGATAGCAGACGTACAGGGGGATTTGTTTCCGAAACAGAGGGGTTGTTGCAGGAAGTAAAAGGTGGTCACGTGCGCGCGATGGTCAGATCCGACGGCTGTCAGAGCGCTGATCGAACGGAGCTCCATGCGGCGGATGTTTTCAATACATCGGCCGGCTGACGCGTAGGGGCGCCCATATTTTTTATAGTCAGACTAAATGCGCCCGTTGTAAGAGCTGTATTATATATGAAAGAGGGGAATATAGTTGTCTGGAATAGAGTTGTGTGAATATACTACTCATCCCTCTGTAAACAAATGTACTCATAGAGTTGTGTGGAATAGAGTTGTAGAAAGTGGTGACATCGGGACAGCAGCGTTGCTTTGGCAGTAGGCGTAGACGAGATTTTTAGACGAGACACACGAGGGCGGCATGCACATCCCTAAGCGCCCCGCTTTGTCTGCAGGCTGCACTTCGAGCCTATATAAAGCCTTGATAAAGCAAAGCACGCCAGGCAAGCTAGCTGCTAAACCCAAGCAGCAGCGAGGAGCTCAATCACCATGGCGGGCACCACCAAGGTCGCAGTGGTTTTGGGCATTGTTCTAGTTTTTCTGCAGGTGTCGTGCGCCGTTTCCGGGCGCCCCACTGTTACAGAAGGCAAGTTTGAACTTCGACAGAACGTCCCGGCGACAATGACGGTGAACGGCTTCCAGCAAGGAGAGACGGGCGGCGGGCTGGCGTCGTGCGACGGTCAGTTCCACAGCGATGATGAGTTCACAGTGTCGCTCTCGTCGGAGTGGTACGCCGGCGGGCCCGGTGCGGCAAGTTGATCCACATCGCCGGCGGGGCCAACCTTCACATCATCGCCAAAGTCGTCGACGAGTGCGCCGGCTGCGACAACGAGGTCGGCGCGTCGATGCATATCTGGAAGAATTTCAATCTTGACCCCAGTGTCGGGCAGGTGGACATCAAATGGTCCGACGTGCCGGACGAGGCCTAACCCAAACTGAAACTTAAACGTGCATGCATGCATCCATGGTGTCAGTCCATCAGTGGATCGAGTTATTTGCTTTCAAGTTTGGACACCGCTAGGCATCAGACTACTGCTAATTGCATTCTATCAGATCATTCATTAGCCGTTGGATCGGAAGCAACACGTACGTTGGATCTGCTTAGTCCAGGCAAGAGATCCGGTTGACTGGATCGCTAATTCGGTGGGACTGCTTATGCATCAATGATGACTGCGTTTATTTTGTATGGTAACTAATCCAGCACTAATAATGTGGAATTGACGATTAATTAGCCCCCTATTTTAGGAAAATAATCCCTGTTTTCACGTAGAAAACATTGTTTCCAATGTATTTCAATTTGTTGCAAATTATTCTACTCCCTAACGTTTTTGTTTCTTTCCATAACAATGAAATAAATGCGTGTTTATGTCGATTGGACAATTAGCTTCCAGGGTGAATGAGATTCGGCTCAATTTGGTGAAAAAAGATCACAATATTGTTTCCAGAAACTATAGTATTGCTTCATACGCAATAGGAATTTGCTTCTATCAAAAGCAAAATTATTTTCACTATCACAATCGCACATGCTTCAACCGAACAGGGAGTGTGCATCTAGAGAAATAAAATTTTGCTCCCTTCCTACGGTGAATTTGCTTCTTGAAGAAAACACCTCAAATTATAAGGACAACCTTTTTTATGAGATCTCGCAAAAAAAACCTTTTTTATGAGATCGGTAACCACAAATATTTCTTTTGATTGATTGTGCCACATATGCTTCCTAATAGGTTCTTGTTTGCTTTCATAAACATTGACAAGCGTCCGCCTAGGTCCTTTCCTATTTCCAAGCTACATATATGCTTCCTATTTGCTTCACGGAGCTTGACGATGCAACCGCATCGCTTGTTATTCGATGTGTTGGGAAGCAAGCAGGCCCGTCGGCCATTATCTTGAGCTAAGTTATCATCGTGCCAAAAGTTTTCGTCGCCATTGCCACCAGTTTCCATTGCCAATTCTTCTACTTCTCATCGTGACTCGTCTGCATGCTGCTGGTGCCCCCTATCCTTGAGCTCCTCATGCCTGCTGGTTAGCATGCCACCTGGCTGGCGTCGACGACCTATAAGTACCTTTGAAGCATAATAAGTTTAGGCACGATGCATAATAATAGAAGGTAGGAAGCAACAACAAGTACTAGAAAGAAGGTTCGAAAATCAAAATACATGTACAGAAACGTTGGATGCTTATAAATAAACATTTCGAAGCATGGTCCTATATTGCGGTAAAGTACCTGAACTGAAGAAATATAGATAAGATTAGGAAGCATGGATATCTCAAGCACCAATTTCATGTTATTTCAATAAAAGAATGGAAGCATAAAAACTGAAAGTAGAAATTGGCAATGCTTACTGCCAACATATGCATGCACATCATTTTGTGATTTGCAAACCAACTCCATTCAAATTGATTGGTTCTATTTTTTTATGCACACATAAAAACAAGGCAGAAACATGATAAAAACATGGAATCAATTTGAATAAATTACCATCAAACAATGGTAAAAATGAATTCAAATCTAGAAACAAAATGGAAGAACAATCAACGGGTGGTCACTGCTAGTTCACCGATCGAGGGGTGGTTGAGATGTCGGGCACACGGCACACCTACAGCCTCCGTCCAACCTGTGATGTATGATGGAGATGGCGGGCACAAGCACCTACTGTAGGGATGTCGCACCGGCGAGCTCACTGGTGGCTGCATCATGGAGCAGGTCATGTATGGGTTTAGGTTTGGATCTGGGCCATGTGGTGGATGTTGTGGCCGGCAACGAGGTGGAAAGGAAGCACACTGTGCAGCAGATTGAATCTGGGCTGAGAAATCGAAGAGGATAGAAGCGGCGTTGTTGATGGCGAGCTCGAGCGTGCATGCGGGAGAGACGAAGGAGGGGGGCAGGAGAGATGGAGCAGACGAGAGAGACAAGGGATATGCAATCATTCATGCGTGATGTACGTGTGGTTAGCAACAGCTGAGAGGAATTATAGGAACAAGGGTCAGTGCTTAATTTCTCCACTGTGGGATTGAATTGGAATCGATGGACAAGGAGGGGTCTGACGTTGTCTTTCTACCAGACTACAGATAACAAGTGTTTCCCTTCAAGTTTCAACTTTCAAGGCTGTACTATTTGAACTGGGGTATGCGTCAGTCCCTTAATGTCTCAGGGTCCTTACTATTTGCCCGGCCGTCTTCGGAGCAGAGTACGTACGTAGCTGAATAATAATGTATATAAAGTACTCCCTCTGTGGAGCCCTGTATCTTCTTCTTATTTAGCATGTTAGGGTTATTGCCCTAGGCGTGGTGATTTGCTTTATATGTAGGGAAATGATAATGAATCATCCGGCCGATTCTACTCCACATCCGCTGCGGGGAGAGCCTACCACATGTCGGACCAGTCCCACACACAACAAATCACAAGATTTCGTCCATGTTTCTGAAACATGTGGAATGTTCTAGTGGCAACTCAATGATGCACACACTTTTTTTTTCAACATAACGTTTGTTGTAAAAAAATCTGCAAGATAAGCTCTGTTGCAAAAAAAAAAATATCTACAACACAATTTTTGTTACAAATATTTTGTGCAACATGTCCTCAGTTAGGTTTTTTTTTGTAACACAACATATGTTGCAAAGTGAAAAATGACTCGGCGCTAGATTTGAGCCTGATCTTACGGCTCAGGAGCCGACGGATCTTTTAAAATAATCAGCCGGACGACGCATGTATATAAAGCAGGGAGAAATCACGTTTCGAGGAGGAATTGATGATGGGGTGACGACGCAAACATGCACTACAAAGCGATTGCGTCGGTAGTACTGTTGATCACTAGATAATGATCCATTTGTTCCTTTAGAAGCCATTTAATTCCATTTACTAAAAGGTGGTTATACATTTCACGCAAAGAAAATGTATGAACAAAGTGACAAAAGCGCGGCAGAAACTCGATCGATGTATATGCACATAAGGTGTTTTTGAAGTGATGCGAACCCTCACCCAACATTTTCCAACTCATGCAGTTTGCCATCACGAACATGAGCGTGCGCCCACAGGAGGCGATCTGATGGTGCAGATGATGTCCCCTCTGAGGATTTATAGCAAGAGGGAGATTCATGACAGTTGTGAAGGCCAGACAGTGCATGTTGTAATTTTGGTTATGAATTGTTAATGGGAGTGGCTAGAGATCAGTTGATTGAATTTAAAATTTGGGTCAGGCATTTTTTCCTCATAACTTTTTCTGAACATTGGCAGGAGAACTGCCAAATTCATTGATCAGAAGAGGATTAACAAGATCACCTCCAGAGGAGGAAAGCACAAAAAAAGGCTAGTGCAGAAAGAAAAGAAAGAAGAAGAAACCCGCTGGAACCAACACAAACCCAAGCTCCGGCGACAACCGCACACCATCGGAATCCATCGTCGAGACCTCCAAGCTGACGCCTCCAAGAAGGAAGTGGTGTCGAGAACACCACCATCATTCGATCTAGCTCCGCCAGATCTTAGGTTTTCGCCCGGAGACCTCAGCCACGAGGTAGGAAGAGCAATGAGCTCCACGGCAGCACCTCCAAGGCAGAAGACGACATCAATAGATGTCGTTACCGTCGGCACCGACGAGGTCGATGCACGATTTTCATCCGAAGCCAAGCCTTCTGCCAACCATCTTGGATCCGAGACCAACCTAGCGCCATCGTGCAGAACGGGGCCGAGCACAAACACCAGACACGGGATAATCGCTGCTGCACGCAAAACCTAGGCTAGCACACGCCAACTGACCGATCTGCACCGCCGCTCGCAGGACCTGGGCGAACCAAATCGACTCTGGCCATCCTCCGGCTCCGTGCACAGATCTGGGCCAGAATTCACACCGTAGCCCACATGAAAGACCGAAGTAGAACCATAACAGGCCGGCCCGCACCGACGCGCACCGAAACAGAGCGAAAACCAAGCCAGAAACTTACATGCTCTTACTGCAGCGCGCAACGACTGGACGTCCGTGCTGAATCTGGTCTACCCGAGCCTCCTCTAGCACCAACAGGCTGGACGACGCCCCTGCTCCATGAGCTGGACGTGCACACACTCGCAAGGAGGAACCCACCAGCATCCACCGGCACCACCACTACCGCCTCCCCTATCCAGGCGCCACCGGCCAGCGAGATCTGGGCGCAGGTCTGCCCAAACTCAGATCGGGCTTGGAGCCCCTCACCGTCGTGACGCCCAACCTCCTCGCGCACCGGCGCCGCCACCCAGCTGATCCGCTCTGGGGGCGCTGATTGCTATCATCCCGTGCCCCGCACGCTGCCAAACCACGCCGGGAGCAGCGCCTGGAAGCCAAGCAGACACACCATCCATCCCCGACAAGCCGCCCACATCACCCCGTCGCACCGATCGGCCTTCGCCCGCCCGCGTCCATCCGCAAGCACCAGCGTACGCACCGCAGCGCCAAACCGGCCGCACCGGCCGGCACCAGCTCGCAGCGCAGCCTCCACGCCTCTTCTTAGCCAGGCAGCCCGCGCAGCCAAGGCCTCTCGAGAGGGAAGAAAAACGGAGTGCCCCTCCGCTGCCGAAGCCGCGCGGTCTTTGCCCGGGGCGGGATTTCGCCCGGGTCGCCTGCGGGGGGACGACACGGGCGTCCGTGCTTCTTTTGTTTCCGTCTGTGCTTCCTCACAACTGGCCAGCAAGCGGCCGAGCTACTCGAGGGCAAAAGCAGCCCGCCGCCCAGCCCATGCAGAAAAGGGGCAGTCCAACACTCCATGCATGCAGCAGGTGACTGTGTCGCTCGTGTCGTCACACGCAGCACCGTATATGCATAGGCTAAACTACTACTACTATTACTACTACAGCTAGCTAGCTTCGAACCAACTCTCGCCCATCTACGTATGTATCAGTATGTGGTCAGCAGCATGAACAAAACACAACCTACTCTATATAGATACACGAATGTGCTAAAAATCATGTATAAAATAGTACAGTTTTTCAAGCTAAAATACTGTAATACGACAAAAAATCAAGCAAGTATAAATGAATAAAGACATACTAGCAAAAGGGTTTGTGCATTGCAACAGGAAAGAAAATGACACACGCTCTTAACTCAATAACCATGACTCGAGACCCTAATAGGTCCGCGTTCTTTATTTTCACATGGCATCACATTTGTGTTGCCGACCGTGGCCTTGGTACTCACACAACGAAAACGCGTTTGAAGGTAGCCAGTCCTAACACCTCCTCTCTCTCTCTCTCTCTCTCTCTCTCTCACACACACACACACACACACACACATACACTCGCACGGAATAAGATGAGAAATATGTTGTTTTTCCCCACGAGGATTTTCAGAGTTGTGAATGCGTGGTTATCGATATTTTTTCCTCCCAATCTGGTTTTAATGGGTATTTATTTGCAATTAGGATCATTGCTGATACAAAAAAAACGGACCGTGCATTATAGATTAAGTTTGCACCCAAAACAATATTTCAAAATAGTTAACAGCTAAAAACAAAAACATATTTAGATTCTACGCTAATCAAATTTCCTATATAACATGTTAAAACTGGAGTTACAGTTTAAAAGATACGGATAATTTTGTTTTAGATAAGCTACAGATCAATTAACCGAAAAGTTGAGGGGGGGGGGGGTCTGTTAAAATAAAAAACGATTCGTCTGATTTAAATATGGGCGGCGGGTAGATTACCTGAAACGTCAGAGGGTTTTCTGAGAAAATACAAAAAAAAGGCTTGGATGTGACTTAAACGTGTACCGCAGGTTAATTTACATAAAATAGAGGTTTTTTTGTAAAATAGTGCGACGGTGATCGGATCGAAGCACTCAGAGCTTTATTAATATGTATAGATACCCTGAAAAAAATAGACACATACTAAAAAATGAAGTTGTTTCCGAAGCAAGAATGAAGCCCTTTCAGAAGAAAGAAATAGAACAACCAAAAAGAAAAAGGATGAAGTTTTCTAAAAAAGAATGAAACCTTTAAGACGAAAGAAAAATAAAAAGAACTTAAAAACTTGCACACAACTTTGGACTCAAATTGCACTTTTTGGAATATTCAAAGAATGAGCATATAATAGTGTTTTTTGAAGAAAGAATGAATTAGTGGCACTGGTATTACCCATTAGAAAGAAAGAAAATGATAAAATTGCACACAATTTACACAAAAAATTCATATTATATAATATGCGAGAATGAACATATAATAGTGAAATTTTGCAAAACCAAAGTTTACTTAGAAATAATGTAGTAGTGGCATTGGTATTACCCTTCAAGAAAATTTACAAAACAGAATGAAGTTCTATATGACCAAAAAAACCAAATCAGTGGCTCTGTTATTAACCTGTTATAACAAAAAAATTAAATAAAAATTAAATCATAATCAAAATAATTAGGTTTTCTATTGAAGAATGAACTAGTTGCATTGGTACCACCCTTTAGGAAAAAATAATGCTTAGAAAAAATTTAATGCAAACAATTACAAAATTTGCAGACTTTATACAAAAAGTTGCGCTTTTAAAATATATGCAAGAACAAGAATGCTTAGAAAAAATTTAATGCAAACAATTACAAAATTTGCAGACTATATACAAAAAATTTGCATACTATATACAAGAAGAAATAAATTAAATAATAAAATAGAAAATAAAACAAAATGAAAATAATAAAATTTTGTAAGGAAGAATGAATTAGTGGCATTGTTATTTCCCTTTAAGAAAATAAAAATATCTAAAGCAAACAATGACAAAATTTGCACACAATATACAAAAAATATGCTTTTTAGAATATGCAAGAATAAACATATGATAGTTGATTTTGACAATAACTAAGTTTCCTACGAAGGAATGAATTAGTGTCATTATTATTAGCTTTAAAAAGAAATAAAAATTAAGAGAAAAGTAAAATAGAATTTTAATAACAAAGTCTTTTTTAAATGGATTAGTAGTACTGATATTACCTTTCAATAAGAAAAAAATAAAAAAAATTGCACACAACTTTGTACTGAAATTGCACTCTTTTAATATATATAAATTATTATATAATAATACAATTTTTGCACATATTGCATAATATTTGTGTTTATGTATTTACCATCTCAGAAAATTTAAAAATTAACCACAAAATAAAAATTAAAAATAAACTAATAAATTTAAATATAAATTAAAAGCAAAAACAAATAACAAATGTAAAACAGAAACACGGATAAAGGGGAAGACTAGGTCGCACCTGGTAACGGGCTTCGGCCTGTTAAGGAATTGACTGACCCAAATATATGGTCATAGACCAAACACGTCGGAGAACAAACCAGAAAAAAAAGCACGAATCGCAAAGCAAAATCAACAGCACACAAAATCGACTGTCCCGGATTAAAATTCAAGCGACTTACATGCAGCTAAATTGCAAAAATACACAAATATAAAAAATAAACCTTAATCAAAAAAGAAGAATGAAAAAACAAAAGTAAACATGCACATGAAACAAAAGGGACAAACAAGGAAAACAGCACACTCACACAGTGCACAGGTTCTAAAATTGGCATGCATTCGATCCATGCATGTGCGTGCCAAGAGGCACCAACAGGAGGCATGGATGCATGGAGGCTGCGTCATGCACTCAGCAAGTTAAGAGGAAATCGGCTGAAGAAATAATATGGTCAGTCAAATCCATGGTGACCTTGCAAAAGAAAAATGACTGTCCGAAGTTAAAACTTCAGTTGCATGACATATAGCTAAAGTAATTTTAATTCCATTTGTGAATCAACCTCTGTTTGGATGTTCAGGAGAACAGTGGTATTCCATGCTCACCAGAGTTCAAGTTCTAGACTTGACATTGGTGCTTGCCTGCAAATACTTGCCGGTAATTATTCTTCAGAAATAACTTGTTAGGGTATGTGATATTTTTCACTATATTAAAGAGTATGTGACATTTCTTTATAGAGAACAACTGTTTTCCTCTAAAGAAAAGAGCAAGCAGCAGCTTATTTTCTTCTTATCTTAGAAAAAAGCAATTCTTTCTCTCTCTCGCCCCATCTATCTCTCAATACACACACATACACACCGAACGGCACAACACTCACACTCACATATCATCCCCCCGGCCTGCTCGCCCCGCTACAGCGTCTCCGCCTCCATCTCTCCCCTTCATGGCTTCTCACTTCTGCATCCCCTCGACACGCGGCATTCAGCCTGCACCTTCCACTCACCACCGTCTCCTCTCCTCTCTAAGGCGTCACCCGCCCCCTCATCTCCCCTCCACAGCATCAGAGGCTGATTCCCGCTGCCAAGGAGTGCATACCGTCGAAACCAACTGCTTGACGGCCTGGAGACGGAGCAGCACTGACTCCTTCAAGCAGAGGTAGCTGGGAGTAGACGTAGGGTTAGCAATGATACCGATCCATATGTGCCTGCATTAATTGTTGTGTTTCTTCCCATGATCTCATGGTGTTATTTGTCCAATGTGTTGTCCATCGATATCACCGCGGTGGGGTACTTAGTTTTCGTCCAATGTGTTGTCTTTTTTACGCATGTAAGCGATGTTGAGGTTGTGGTGGCACTGTGGCAATAGAATAAGTCCTGCAACCTCCTCCCTGTATTTGATAATGTTCCTTCTAACACCAATCGTAGGCTGGTGTAGGCATGGTGCTAACAATATCAAAAGAGGCACCGTGCTAGCAACAAAACAAGTCCTGTCGAACTGCCGGGCATAAAATAAGTCTTTAAACTTGATCAGGCTGCAAGTGGGACTGTATGTGGGAGTCCCACAACAATCCATCTTGTTCTAGTACAGTTTGATGTTGAAAAATAGGCATCCCACCAAAACTAACATAAATTAAGTGGAATAAGTGGGATTCCCACTTAACAAAGTAGAGCAGTCAAAAAAAAAAACAGTAGTACATGTAACATCTCGAAACACATGCAGAGCAGCATATGTCCACCACCTCCAGCGCGACCCAACACCGGCACTCCGGGCCGCTGCCGTCGCGTGAAATAGCCATTGGTGCCTTGGAGCTGGAAGCCGTCGAAGTCTGTCACAGCGGAACCGTGACAGGGCCTCTCGGATCTGTCCATTTCTAGCAGCTTGGGGAGGTTTCGTGGCGCGAGGCGAGCTTCTTCGGGCAGCCATTAAGGTCCTACAGGAGAGAGAGGGGAGGGAGATGAGAGGAGGGGAAAACAAAAAGAGGAAGGAGCGGGGGCGGCGCGGCCTGGCTTCTCAGGGCTCGATCTGGGTCCTGCGCGTAGAGGGGAAGACAGGGTCAACGGGCACCGGCGAGTGCCCTTTTGGCTCGATCTCGAGCGGAAGCGGGGCAGGGACCCTGAACGACGATGGCGACTGGCGGCTGCAGGAGCTCGCTGCGGGGTTGTTTAGCTATAGTGGCAAGGTGGGCTCCCTATGGGAAATGTGGGAAATGTGGGCTGGCCCGATTATCATTTTTTGTTTCTAATGCAAGCCCACTAAAGCAAATTAAGTGGGGTGGGTTAAATAGTCCCACTTAATCCCACCTTCACCTGCAGCCTGAAGGCCTGAAGTACAAATTCAAATCCGTGGTCCACATTACGTATCCCACACAAGGGATTCAAAATTCAAAGGTGCTCCACAAAAGTCTCTCAGAGGGCGGGTGTACTTCCATTAACCAATGCACGCATAGCATGGTCAAAAGATCTGACCGCCCCACAACAAATTCGAACAACGCTTCACTGCCTCACTCCAGGTTTTCGAAGTACATGAAATTTTACAGGTGTCCCTGGTACCCCTCATCATGATAATCTCACATCACTAGTAAAAAATAGGTCTATTGATCCAGTTGGTGAGGGCCTTTAGCCCCGGTTCATGAAACGGGACTAAAGGGTCGGTACTAATACCCTGGCCCTTTAGTCCCGGTTCAATCCAGAACCGGGACTGATGGGCCTCCACGTAACCTGGCGCTGGCTGAGCCCAGGTAGGAGGGTTTAGTGGGTTGGTGGCACCAACCGGGACCAATAAAGCATCCACGCCACATTACGTGCTGGAGTTTTTGTTTTTTTTAAAGGGGGGGAGGGATGGGGTTTGCGGGTTTGGGGAGTTAATTTAGGTGTTTCATATATTGTGTTAGCTAGCTAATTAATAGAGAAAAGTGTCCTCTTTTTTATCCGTGCTTGGTCGACGCTACGTTCTATACATACGTATAGAGAGGACTAGCTAGACACGCTAGCTAGCTAGTAAGCAAACGAAGGAAACAGAAGATTGTCATGAACATATATGCATACAGAGGGAAGTGATATCGACCACCTCTCCTTCTCCGAGAGATTGGCCGAACAACAAGTTCACGTATATCTATCCGACACTACTGTCTACATATATACAATAATTATCTTTTACAAAAATAATCTCCTAACATACGGACGCGTGGTCCACATAGTATTCTGCGTCTTCGGCGATCACGTGGTCAAGAAAGAATGCCGCCAATTCCTCTTGAATTGCTCGCAGGCGATCTGTTGCTAGTAGTTCATCCCGCATCCGAAACATCTAATTTTAAGAAGGGGGTCAATACATATATATATGAATGAATGAAACTCAACACAAATGATGGTAAGAAAATAAAATTGTGAATATTGTTATTTACGCACTTCATATTGTTTGTCAGAGTAGCCCCGCTCATAGGTCGTGTTATGGATGGACTGCATAACGTAGTATCCACAGAAATCATTCCCTTGTTCCTGCCACAACCACTTTACAAGAAATAGAGGTCAATTAAACTGATAATTAGCAAGCATGTTAACTGGTATTGATGAAACTAGCGCTTGAATCACTAGGAGATGCGTGGAATATGCTACTATCGTACTTACTTTCGGGTGTCTAAATTGCAGCTTCTTCGGCAGTCCCGGAGCTTTTTTGGTGAATTTTCTCCAAACCCTGCCATACAAAGAAAACAATTACTTGATATCAGAAATGAACAAAGTTGCTGATATGGTGGATAATGATCGATTTAAATTACTTCTCGAGCATTTCAGTCATGTCCGCATACTCCTTGGGATCTTTTCGTCTCGAGTCTAAGACAGTTACTACTCCCTGCTCAAGCTTAATCTCTAGGATAATATAGTGGTACCGGTGCACGCATGCATAACTCATCAATATTACATTACTATAACCTGGACTAATAAGGGAAACCGAATATGCCACAAGACAGTAACACTCACTTGAAGTTGTAAGGAAAGAGTATTATATCCTTGTGTTCATTTATTACTGACGATTGTAGCAAGTTGGCCTCGGCATTTTCGGCATGAAATTCAACCTCAGTTGCATCTATGAGATATGTGTTAATGAACCCAATGGAACCCACTTGTCTTTTCTTCAATTGGCGATCTTCAATCTGCATAATATAGTGAGGATAATTATAAATACATGCAATGAAAGAGCTGAGTTATATAGAGACTTAATGACGAAGTAGTACTTACAGACAGTAGCAGGTGACCGTTGCTTTATCGAGGGCCAATTGATTGAAAACTGATAGAACTCCTCAAATGGAATAGGCAACAGTTCAATTCCAACGAGGTCATGCTCCTTTTTAACTCTCACATACAAAGTACTCTTCCCCTCAGACTCTCTGCAGGTTTTCATGTACCAATCATGCAATCTTCGCATCATCGTTGATAGAGAGCTTTCATCTTTGACGATATGCTTCCCGTACTCGTATCTTTGTATCTGCACCTCCAAGAAATCATAATGTACATCGTCAGGCAGGTAATCTTCAGGATTGCCATAACCGGGCACCATCCTCGGATCGACGATGTCGCTAGCAGGCACCTTGAGTGGGGGGCATGATTGCTTCGCTTGTTCGCCGAGCTGGGCAATTTGTTTCCCAGCTCGTCGTTCTTTCATTCTTTGATCACTTTTAGTACTCCCCGACCTCTCCACTTCGGAAAATGCCTTCCCAATAATGCGCTTATAGTTGCCTTTTGGCGGAGACTTGGGTGGTTTTGTCAGGGCAGCCAGAGTGCGCTTCGCTTTCACCGGATCTACCTTCTCCTCCGGAGGTGGATGTCTCTTTGCTTTCAACCCTTCAAACCAGTCATGCACTTCGGTCTGCGCGATCTTCACGTTTGCCTCGTCGGTCCTCTCGTACGGTAACTTCTCTGGATTCTTCAAACAAGGACCGAATCTGTATCTCCTCCCGCCTTTGGCTGTACTGCTAGACGCCGGCAGAGCAGACGGATCAGATGTCTTCTTTCCTTGCTTACGAGGCGGAGGAGAAGGACTACGATGCGCAGGAGCAGCCGGAGCGGCGGCGGGTCTCTTCCGCCCTTACTGACGAGGCGGAGAAGGAGGAGGCTGGCTGCTCGGGCGCGCCGGTGCAGGCGGAGTGTCGCCACACGCCGGAGAAGGAGCCGGCCGAGTGCCCTGATTGTCACTCGCCGGAGGAGGAGGCGGTGGAGGAGGCGGAGTGCCCTGACTCGCTGGAGGAGGAGGAGGAGGCGGAGGCGTCCAGTTCGGAAGGTTGATGAGATCCTTCCGCCATAGGCATGGAGTCTTCAGAGCAGAACCCAGCCGATACTCCCCTTCACCGGTAGGGTGGTCAAGCCGGATGTCCTCAAATCCCTCTGTTATTTCATCCACCATCACCTTTGCATATCCTTCTGGAATCGGTCGGAGTGAAAAGTTAAGTCGGGTTTAGTAGGATAAACAGAGCCAACAGCCGCCTTGACCTTCAAATTGCTCCATTCCGCCATAAGGTGGCAATTTTGATACTTCGTGATAGCATCCACGGGATAGCTGGCAGGAGCCGTCAAGGCATGCTCCGGCTGAAGCAGCTCGGTGGAAGCCACGCTGCTTGAGATGGCGGGGTAGCTTCGGGGGAAGCTTTGGCAGGTCGTTTGCTGCGATCTGCTGCTTCTCGTTCCTCTTCTCGTTCCTCTAGCCCCATTACCCTTTCGTGCAGCCTGCATTTGGCTCTGCTCCAGTTTCTTCCTCCTCTCATGGGTTTTGTAACCCCCTGCGTCCGGAAATCCAGCCTTCCATGAAAGGGAGCCTGGCGTGCCTCGTGTCCGTCCGAGGTGCTCGAGATTCGAGGGCCATTGTGAGCTCGTCCTTCTCTGCATGCAGGAACGAACTTCCCTTGTTGCGCTGCTTCGATATATTGCTTTAGCCTCTTGGTGGTATGTCCAATTGCTCGTCTGGCCCAAATGCACTTCCACGATACAAGGTCCAAGGTTCCGCTTGACCCTCAAGAACCAAGTCCGCAACGGTCTGGCCAGTTCATTTTCTCTGGTTCGATCCCTTTATCATGCAGATCATTCTCAGCCTTGGCCCACTTAGGCGGGCTATGAGGTAGCCACGACCCCGTGCGATGGTGAAGCTTCTTCTTCGCAGCATTTTGCTTGTTTGTCGCCGACATCTATTTACTCTTTTCCGATGTCCTGTGGGCCACAAATGCGGGCGGTCATCTCTGATCTTCTCATATTTGCCCTTGAATCTGGTGTCTCTTTTTTATCGACAAACTTATTCAGGTCTTTCTTCCAATGCCTGAATAGCTCTGCCATCTTCTTAAGAGCAAAAGACTTGATTAATGGCTCTATAACTAGCTTCTCCGGATCATCCTATGGCGGTAGGGTGAAATTTGACTTCAGCTCAGTCCAAAGATCATTTTATCATTGACATAAGACACCTCAGGCTCTTCGTTCTTAGGCTTATACCATTGCTGGATGCTGATCGGGATCTTGTCCCTAACCAGAACCCCGCACTGAGAAATAAATGCCTTCTTTGTCCGGATGGGTTCAATTGGTTGGCCGTCGCGCGCGATTTCTATGATCTCAAACCTTTCATCCGAGCTCAACTTTTTCTTCGGGCCTCGTCTCTTTACCGAAGTTGTGCTCGATCCGGAGGGCTAGAAAAAGGAAGAAAGACGAGAGTTAATTAATATGTGTACATACCAAAACAATGAATGCATCAATTAGCTAGTTAGCACAGGCTTAACTAATATATATACCTGGCCGGACTCAATTCGGTGATCACCGGAGCAGTCCTCACGGTCTACTTCTTCACCCTCTCCTTCTTCCACCGGCATTGGGTCATCGGAGCCATCATAAGCATAGCCAGCTGCTTCTTCACCCTCTCCTTCCAGACCATCGGTGTCGTTGAGATACATCAACGAGCTGAGGCATCACTTCCTTCTGCGGTTATGTGCCTCAACAACGCTTCGCTGCTTCGTCTCGTATGGGTGTCCATAGTTTCTACAAATATTTACAACATGGCAGATTATTATTCAAACATGATAGATATGGATATATTAGTGGCAAACGTAGAACTAGCTAGCTAATCACAATAAGGAATCATATTAATTAGTGGCCTCGATGCTGCTTCTCTAGGGTTTGAATTGGCCTCGACAACGCTTCAAGGTTTTGGGTGGGCCTCGAGAACGCTTCACGGAGGGGGTAATATCGCCCCCCCCCCCCCCCCACGTGTTGAAGCTATCGGGAGGGGATATATCGACAACAACAACGACGACACTACATCGATGTCCCACAAGTGACGTGGGCATCGACGCCCGCGTCACTTGTGGGACGTGGATGTACTGTCCGACACCAACTGCCACATGTATCTCACACCGACGATACTTGCTATTTAATTAGGGTTTCCTCTACCGCTCGGCGACCCTCGACGACCCTCGTTTCCCGATAAAAAAGAGGAAGAAGAAGAAAAAGGAGAAGAAAGAATGAGGAGAACTCCTCTATTCTTTCTTCTCCTCTTTTTCTTCTTCCTCTTCTTTTTTATCAAGGGTCGAGGATCGTCGAGGTCGAGGTCAAGGGTCGAGGATCGCCCGGCGGTCGGGAGGTTGCCTAGTGTCAAAGGATTCAACAAAACCATGTCTTCATCATTAGTAAAATAGCAGGTGCGTGATGGTACGAAGCTCTCCAAAGTTATTTTGGAATGGAGTCCCAGATAGGATAATTCGCTTTTTGGTACAAAGTTCAGCAAGAACCTTCCGAATATCTTTATTTGGAAGGCCTTTGCTGAAATTCGTACAAAAAGGCAAATTATCCTATCCGAGACTCCATTCCAGAATAACTTTGGAGGACTTTGTACCATCATGCCCTGGTTACTTCCGGCTAATGATGAAGCCATGGATTTCTTCAATACTTTGACACTAGGAAACCTCTCTCGACCACTTGAATCCTCGACGACCCTGGAACCCTCGAACCCTCGACCCTGAAACCCTCGACCCTTGACCCCTTAACGACCCTCGACCCTCTACCCTAGTTCCCGACCCTCGACCCCTTGGCGATCCTTGACACCCTCGTTCCCGATAAAAATTAAGAAGAAGAAGAAGAAGAAGAAGAAAAAAGAGGAGAAGAAGAAAGGAATAGCTAGAGGAGAAGATCGAAGAAAAAAAAAGAAGAACAAAAAGAGGAGAAGAAGAAAGGAATAGTGGAGAAGAAGAGAAAATAGATTCTATTTTCTCTTCCTCTCCACTATTCCTTTCTTCTTCTCCTCTCTTTTTCTTCTTTTTTCTTCTTCTTACTTATTTCTCCTCTTCTTTTCCTCTCCCCTTCTTCTTTCTTTCCTCTTCTTATATTTTCTTCTTTCCTATCCTTCTTTTTCTAAAATTGTAAGTTTTGCATATATAAAACTTTTCTAAAATTATAACTATCTATATATGAACAAAAAACTTTCTATGAACTAAAAAAACATCGCATACATCACATACATTATAGCCACATACACATATACATCACATATGAAAAAAAATAAACTAATAAAAATAAAAAAACATATTGCAACATATGAACAAAAACATATAGCCACATACATACACATACATTATATATATATATATATATATATATATATATATGAAAAAAATAAACTAAAAAACATACATTATACAGCATATACAGAGCATTATACATACATTATATATCTGAAAAAAATGCAATGAACAAAAAATATATATAAAAAAAATGCAATGCACAAAAAAATGTATGTATAATGCCGGCGGCGGCGGCTCTAACGGGCGGCGGCGGGCGTGGCGTGGCGGCGAGGGCCTCGGCGACGACCATGGCGGGCATAGGGCGTGGCGGGCGGCAGCGGCGATGGCGGCAGCGGCAGCGGCGACGGCGCGGCGATGACGACGCAGCGTCGGCGAAGCGGCGGCGGCGTCGAGCGCTGGCGGCAGCGGCGAAAGCGGCGACGAAGCGCGGACGGCGTCGAAGCGGCATGACGGCGTCGAAGCGTATGGACGGCGTCTGGCGGCGGGGCGCGCGGCAGCGGACGGCGTCGATCTAAACAACTGGCGGCGTCGATGAAACCTGGCGTCGTTAGGCGGGCGAGGCAAGCTGGCGATGTGTTCGTCAAATTTTCCTAAGTGTTGTATATATAGCAAGAGCATTAGTCGGTTCGTGGCACCAACCGGGACTAATACCTACTAGTCCCGGTTGGTGCCACCAACCGGGACCAAACCGCCTTTTGGTCGGTTGGTGGCACCAACCGACTAAAAATTTGTCCCGGTTGGTGCCACGAACCGGGACTAATGCACCCCTTTAGTCCCAGTTGGTGCCAGCACCGGTGCCACCAACCGGGACCAAAGGCCTTCTGCTGCCTCGCGCCCAAAGTTTAGTCCCACCTCGCTAGTTGAGAGGGAGTCGCACCTGTTTATAAGGTGCGGTGCGGCTTCCCTCTCGAGCTCCTCTCTAAAGCAGGCTTTCGGGCCTAAATCTGCAATCTGTGCATGTGGGCCTACTGGGCCTTCATGGGCCTGAATCCTGGCCCATAGGGTTTCTAGTCGTATTCAGGCCTTGGGGCCCGATGGGTGGCACTTTTTTTTGCTTTATTTTTTAGTTATTTTGCTTTTAGTTTTAGAAAAATTATAAACTTTACATTAGTGCCATTAGTTTTAAAATTTGAAAATACTTTTTTTGTTTTCTTTGTTGCTTTATTTATTTTATTTTGTTTCTACTTACAACAAAATACTTATTGTTGCTATTTTTATTTTATTTTCAAGTTTTTTTTTTGTTTTCTGCATTATTTATTTTTCTTTTGGTTTTTTGCTTTATTTTTAATTCTTTTTGCTTTTAGGGCAGCAAAATTATAAACTTTCTGTTAGTGCCATTTGTTTTAGAACAATTATAAACTTTCTGTTCGTGCCATTAGTTTTATAAAATTTGAATTCTTTGAAATTTGTGTGAATCACAAGTTTGTGAGCTCAAGAAGGCGTGAAGGGACGGGCTTATAAACGGTGTGAGCGCCCTTGGTTGGCGAGGTTTTCAAATTCATAGTTTTCAAATGAACTCTGAAAAAGTTGGCATAGCATGTGCATGTACAAAGCGGACAATGGTATCATACTCGTTTGTTACAAAGTTGGCATGGTATCATCATAATAGTTGCGGAGAAAGTCTTCACTTTCTCTTCGCTTGTGTCGTTGCTTATTGCGCGTAACCATGGATAATCTTAATCGTTTATCAGGATGCTTGGGTCAGCCTTGACTTTGAAGGGGAATTTCATGAAACTTTTCATACTCTTGAGACATGTCTGTCTTGCCCTCCACTCCCGGGATGTCCATTTTCCCGAAAGAACTATGTGGCGCTTTGGCTCATCGTATGATGTATTCGCTTCCTTATCTTTTCTTTTCCTCGATGCAGTAGACATGTCCTTCACATAGATAACCTATGCCACATCATTGGCTAGGACGAACGGTTCGTCGGTGTACCCAAGATTTTTCAGATCCACTTTGTTGTCATTCCGTCTTTGTGGGTCTACCTGCACTCCCGCCTCTGACAGATTGACCCACTTGCACTTAAACAAAGGGACCTTAAAATCTACTCCGTAGTCAAGTTCCCATATGTCTACTATGTAACCATAATATGTGTCCTTTCCCACAGCCGGTTGCTGCATCAAAGCGGACACCGCTGTTTTGGTTGGTGCTCTTTTGATCTTGGTCAATCATGTAAAATGTATTCCCATTTATCTCATATCCTTTTCAAATCATTACAGTCGAAGATGGTCCCTTGGACAACAAGTACAGCTCATCACAAACAGTGCTGTCACCTCTGAGACATGTTTCCAACCAACTGCTGAAAGTCCTGATGTGTTCACATGTAATCCTGTAAATCGCCTTTGCTCAAGGGTGTTTGGAGCGCAGACTGTTCTTGTGTTCATCGACATACGGGTCACCAAGGTAGAGTTACGTAGAAGCATGCGGTGTGCTTGAGACCAAGAATATCCGTCCCTGCATATTATTGAGTCCCTTCCAAGCGTGCCTTTTCCAGTCAGTCTCCCCTCATACCATGATTTAGGGAGACCTATCTTCTTAAGGCCAGGAATGAAGTCAACACAAAACCCGATGACATCCTCTGTTTGATGGCCCATGGAGATGCTTCCTTCTGGCCTAGCGCGGTTCTGAACATATTTCTTTAGGACTCCCATGAACCTCTCAAAGGGGTACATATTGTGTAGAAATCTGGGCCCCAGAATGACAATCTCGTCGACTAGATGAACTAGGGCGATGCGTCATGATATTGAAGAAGGATGGTGGGAACACCAGCTCAGCCCGACAAGACATTGCGCCACATCACTCCTTAGCGTTAGACGATTTCTGGATCGATCACCTTCCGAGAT
The DNA here is from genome assembly GCA_021605145.1 of Aegilops bicornis. Taxonomy (NCBI): domain Eukaryota; kingdom Viridiplantae; phylum Streptophyta; class Magnoliopsida; order Poales; family Poaceae; genus Aegilops; species Aegilops bicornis. The sequence continues at coordinate 66,149,406 of CM038673.1, read as the reverse complement.
ATTGCATTGAGGAATGCACATAGCTTCACAATGGCTAATCGGACGTTTTCGGTAGAAGCCCCCTCAACGCAACCGGAAGCAGCGATTGCGTCATAATCACGTGGCAGTCATGAGACTTTAGGTTCGGAACTTTTCTCCGGCATATTTATTATTCACTTTATATTGACGAGAAGCCAGTCGGGGCCTTCATCTTGAGCAGGCATTTAAAGAAGATTTGTTTCTCTTCTTTCGTAAGAGCATAAATTGGCGGGACCTTCATACTGTTTCGGAGGCATGCCCTCTTTTTTCGTGCAAGCGTTGCAGGTCCTCCGTGCCTCGTGTGTATCTTTTGTCTTCCCATACACGCCCAAGAAGCCGAGCAGGTTCACGCATAAAGGTTCTTCGTCACGTGCATCACGTCGATTGAAGAGCGGACCTCTAGGTCTTTCGGTGAGGGTAGGTCCCAAAATATAGATTTCTTCTTCCACATGGGTGCGTGATTGTCGGCGTCATTCGGAACAGCTAGTCCGCGGGACCCTTTACAAAGATTACGTGTAAATCATTGACCATAGCAAATGCGTGATCACCGATGCGCATGGTGGGCTTCTTCCGGTGATCTGCCTCGCCTTTGAAATGCTTTCCTTTCTTTTGACATTGATGGTTGGTCGGAAGAAATCGGCGATGGCCAGGTACACATTCTTCCTGCAGCTTCCCAGGTATATACTATCGGTGTCAAGTAAACAGTGCGTGCATGCGTGGCATCCCTTGTTTGTCTGTCCTGAAAGGTTACTGAGAGCGGGCCAATCGTTGATGGTCACGAACAACAACGCCTTTAGGTGAAATTCCTCCTTTTTGTGCTCATCCCACGTACGTACACCGTTTCCATTCCACAGCTGTAAAAGTTCTTCAACTAATGACCTTAGGTACACATCAATATCGTTGCCGGGTTGCTTAGGGCCTTGGATGAGAACTGGCATCATAATGAACTTCCGCTTCATGCACATCCAAGGAGGAAGGTTATACATACATAGAGTCACGGGCCAGGTGCTGTGATTGCTGCTCTGCTCCCCGAAAGGATTAATGCTATCAGCGCTTAAAGCAAACCATACGTTCCTTGGGTCATTTGCAAACTCATCCCAGTACTTTCTCTCGATTTTTCTCCACTGTGACCCGTCAGTGGGTGCTCTCAACTTCCTGTCTTTCTTATGGTCCTCACTGTGCCATCGCATCAACTTGGCATGCTCTCCGTTTCTGAACAGACGTTTCAATCGTGGTATTATAGGAGCATACCACAGCACCTTCGCAGGAACCCTCTTCCTGGTAGGCTCGTCGTCAACATCACCAGGGTCATCTCGTCTGATCTTATACCGCAATGCATCGCATACCGGGCATGCGTTCAGATCCTTGTATGCACATGATAGAGGATGCAGTCATTAGGGCATGCATGTATCTTCTCCACCTCCAATCCTAGAGGGCATACAACCTTCTTTGTTGCGTATGTACTGTCGGGCAATTCGTTATCCTTTGGAAGCTTCTTCTTCATTATTTTCAGTAGCTTCTCAAATCCTTTATCAGGCACAACATTCTCTGCCTTCCACTTCAGCAATTCCAATACGGTACCGAGCTTTGTATTGCCATCTTCGCAATTGGGGTATAACCCTTTTTTGTGATCCTCTAACATGCGATCGAACTTCAGCTTCTCGTTTTGACTTTCGCATTGCGTCCTTGCATCGATAATGACCCGGCGAAGATCATCATCATCGGGCACATCGTCTGGTTCCTCTTGATCTTCAGCAGCTTCGCCCGTTGCAGCACCATCGTGCACATCCTCTTGATGTTCAGTAGCATCACCGTATTCAGGGGGCACATAGTTGTCATCGTACTCTTCTTCTTCGCCGTCTTCCATCATAACCCCTATGTCTTCGTGCCTCGTCCAAACATGATAGTGTGGCATGAAACCCTTGTAAAGTAGGTGGGTGTGAAGGATTTTCCGGTCAGAGTAAGACTTCGTATTCCCACATATGGTGCATGGACAACACATAAAACCATTCTGCTTGTTTGCCTCAGCCACTTCGAGAAAATCATGCACGCCCTTAGTGTACTCGGAGGTGTGTCTGTCACCGTACATCCATTGCCGGTTCATCTGTGTGCATTATATATAATTAAGTGTGTCAAAAATCATTACAGAACATCATGAATAGATAATTAAGTGACCAAATTAATAGAAGTTCATCACCACATAAAAACCAAAGTACATACATAGTTCTCATCTAACAACATAAAGCTCTGCAGAGCATCTAAATTAATTAAACCATACATTGAAACTATGTAAAACATTTCAATAAGAAAACAAATGCGATCATAATCGAAACCAAGGTAACAACTGATCCAACGGCATAATGATACCAAGCCTCGGTATGAATGGCATATTTTCTAATCTTTCTAATCTTCAAGCGCATTGCATCCATCTTGATCTTGTGATCATCGTCGACATCCGCAACATGCAACTCCAATATCATCTTCTCCTCCTCAAGTTTTTTATTTTTTCCTTCAAGAAATTGTTTTCTTCTTCAACTAAATTTAACCTCTCGACAATAGGGTCGGTTGGAATTTCCGGTTCAACAACCTCCTAGATAAATAAAATCTATGTCACGTTGGTGGCATAATTTTCATAAACAATAAATGAACCAATAGTTATGAAAAGATAATATATACCACATCCGAATCATAGACAGGGCGAGGGCCGTGAGGCGGAAACCAAAACCATCGCACTATATAAGATGCAATAATAAAAGTAAGAAAATAATACAAGTATCTATCTAAACATACAAGTAAGAATATTTTTCCTTTCAGAAAGAAGATAACAACAAGAGGCTCACCACGGTGGTGCCGGCGATGAGATCGTCGCAGGTGATCGGCGGCGGTGAAGACGGGGACGGGGCGTGACGGACCGCTAAACCTAGATAAATATTGAGGAAAATGGAGCTTGGCGGTCGAGCTTGGAGAGGAGAAACCTTAAGTAGTGTGGCTCGGGCATTCCATCGAACACCTTGTGTGCATAGGAGGTGAGCTAGAGCACCACCAAGCCCTCTCCCCTCGGCGGAAAAACAGAGCAGTTTGCTCTGCTCTTGTGAGGGGCTATATATAAACAGCACCATTAGCCCGGTTGGTGGCATGAACCGTACTAAAGGGAAGCCTTTGGTCAGTTCAAGCCACCAACCGGGGCTAATGGTGGTGGGCCAGAGCCAGGCCCATTGGTCCCGGTTCGTCCCACCAACCGGGACCAAAAGGTCCGGACGAACCGGGACCAATGGCCCACGTGGCCCGGCCGGCCCCCTGGGCTCACGAACCGGGGCAAATACCCTCATTGGTCCCAGTTCTGGATTGAACCGGGACTAATGAGCTGATCTGGCCTGGGCCATTGCCTCCTTTTCTACTAGTGCATGCAATTCTTTTAGGAAGTTGATCCAGCAATGTCTAAGCAAAAAAAAATGCAGTGGTCAGCGTCACAACGTGTGATTGGACCTCAATTGAAGAATGAACAGATGCCATTTTAGCTAGTATACTGCCCATTGAACTCAGAGATGTAAGTCGGCGATGCACACATCGATGTCCTCACCATGACCACATTTTAACCACAATATTGAAAAAAAGTATCCTGCCAGATTTAGCCTAATCGAGCTGCAAGGGATAAAGTCATCTTTTGCACGGCTCGTGCATACCTAGGATATACTTCCTCCGTCCCATAATGTAAGACGTTTTTTGACACTACATTAGAGTAAAAAAGTCTTACATTATTGGGATTGGGGGAGTAGAAAATACGATTCATTCGTCTCAACCAACCAGCCACCGAATATGTCGTTCAAGCATTGGCAGAATCAAACCATCTTCTCGCCATGGTGTTGTGCATCCTTTCTATCTCGTCACTCGGGTGTGTCTCCGTTGGGTCCATCATCATGAAGGTACTAGATCATGTTGACGTGCGTTGCCGCGCCCGTTCATTTTTGTAATGAATTAAGTAAAATATCCGTAAATACATGAAGTTACCAAACACGAATGTTGAATCTGTATAACTTGATTCAGACATTTGGGTTTGTGGTTGTAGTGTGGAAGCGAAGATTGGGTGCACATTGCCATGCCACGACCATCCATTTTGATGAACGAACATTAGACGTATATGAGAAATGTAGACGAATTAAATTCCTTTGAAATTCCAACATTCATTCATGATATGAGATTGAAAAGAATAAACACACATATAGTCATGAAAAAAAAGATGATCTGATACTTGAACTCTTGCGAGAGCATTGTGCTAGTAAATAAAGCTTCGAAAAATGTGAGGAAGATCATATGAAGCCTTCCTCAGCAACCACATTATTGAAAAAAAAAGCACAGGAAAGCATAACAAAAATTTCTGAAGGATTACCTTGATATTTCTAAGTGACATGGTGCAATTTTCCTTCAGGCTTTATTTCTTCACATTTACTAAACAAATATTCTTTCTTTAATTAGGAGCCACCTTTAGCACAAGAATGACCTGGCTGGTTCTTGTTTCTGAAGTCCTAAACAAAACAATGGACAGTTGAAGTGGAGTTTTCAACTTCGGTTTGGTGCACGTATGACTTAATGCTTCACAAAATGTACTCAAAAAATGTTCAGTTAATCTTCTGCATTGTTAGGTTTCAAACTGAATGCTGGATTCCTGAGAAACATTAGGCAATCGTTCAGTTAACATGCCATAAGATACCTGAACAGGGAGGTAGACCACGGAGAGCAGGGCAGGAACTGCAGTGTACAGTAATGTTGTTTGGTGTCCATTAAGGATTCAGAGGCGAGACTGAGGAGAGACGGAGGATGGCAGTAGATTGATAACGCCACCGGCAAGCTCCGAGACAAAGCACAACCAGTGAGAAGCAGATGTTGGCATTCTCACCCTTCCATTCCCGCGCTCATGCTTGCACCTTGCATCCCCGACACCAAGCGATCAATTCGGGGTGACATCCTCTCTTTGGGGATGTCTTTACCTTGGCGACATCAGGCACCATCGACTGTCTCCGCTCGGCTTTGCCGGGCCAATCAACATGAGCCCCGATGGCTGCTGTACCGTCGTTGCAGTTGGTAGAGGGGGCGTCGGACTGTCGCTCGGCGTCAGCGGGGTCGTCGATGAGCTCTTCACATAGGAGCCGCCGCCGTCAGCTCGCAAAGCCATCATGAGCAATTGCCATCACCTCTCGTCGGCTCCGCGAGCAACGCCATACGCCGCTGCTGTCGAGAAATTTGCGCCCGCCGCCGCAAAGGAATCCGATTTTTTTTCAGGGGCGAGAATGCGCTTTGCTGCCGGTGCGAGCTGAATGGGGCAGATAATGTTACCAGCCCAATATAAGCCCAGTTAACCACAACTCTACTAAATCAACCTCCGGAGCAGCGGCCCAAGAGACCATGGGCTGCAGCATGAGGAGATGCAACGTAAAATCTGTACCGCTCGTTAAAGGATCCAATGGATGGCGAACAAAATCACTGTGGTGGCTCGGTGGTCGCTTTGTTATACTGTTTCTCAATGCACCGGGAACCGGAACCGCAATGCCATACCAAGTCAAGCATGAAGGTATGCACCGGGAACGTGAACTGCAATGCCATACCAACTGATAATAACACACATTACTTATGAGATACCAACGCAATAAGCGTCATTCATCTAGGGTTGTTACCTTCTTTAGTCAGTCGATCTTGTATACCATGAACTTATAGTACGTCATCTGTAACCCTAATCAACTTCATCAGTAGGTTTGGAAAGTTCTTCCTGCAATTTATGCCCAAATTTCTTTAGCGCAACGAACAATATATTTCGTGCACCTATCCTCACATTAATTATCACCCCTAAATTTGCAGCTCCCTGTCAAAATAGGCCATCATGTTGTCGTTGAACCTGAGAACATCCAAAACCGAAGGCTCATCATGGTTTAGACCTTCTCCCCTCACTCTTTACCGGAGGATCACCTGGCGGATTCCGTGCATCACTGACCCTCACTGCTTCTTTTTTTTGAAAGCCACCCTCACTGCTTCTGCTCGTGCAAAAAACGGAATTCTACAGTTCCGAAGGTACTCAACAAACCCAGGCTGGCCACATGATCCATTGCAGAGACGACACGATCCCTAGCCATGTCCCTTGTAGTTTATGTTGAGCATTCACCTCGCGCCACCATTGACCCAAATTAAATGGAGTCAGCACAAGATTCATCAACAGATGTTCCGACTATACATGCTTGGAATGACGGCAGTCACCTAATGCTGGCTGCAGCGGCCTACCCATGTCTGCCGTTGTAACACCCTCCTGAACGCTTGCATCACCCCTGAGATTAGAAATGTAGTTAGAGAATCTCCAACAGCCGCGTTTAATATAGGCGCGCACGGAAAACAACACTTTTAGCGCGCGCGAAGCGTTTTCGTGTGCGCATGGCAAAGAATTGCGCGCGGGAAAAAACGGCCCAACGCACGCTAATTTTGGCGCACCGCGTCCGGCGCGCTCTATAAAACACGCGCGCCCGATGCTCTGACCGCGCACTCAAGCGCCGCCGCCCCCTTCTTTCCCCCGCCGCTCTCTTCTTCCTTGCACCCGGCGCCCCGCCGCCGTCGCTCCCAACGCTCTCTCCCCCGACGACGACATGCCACCGTGCCACCGAAGCATCTCCGACTACTACGGCGTCCGCGTCCGCCCTTCCGGCGCGTTCTATGCGGAGATCCGCTCCAGTGGCGCGCGTCTCGCTCTCGGGACGTTCGAGACCGCGCACGAGGACGCCCGCGTGTACGACGCGGCGGCGTGGCGCATCCGGAGGCCTCACGCACAGATGAACTTTCAGGACGTCTAGACATGCGAGCAGGTGCAGGCAGTCGCCCCTCCGCCGCGGATAGTAACTGACGCCAACCGTGTCGAACACCGTCGGCAGCAGCGCCGCCTCCTCATCAGCGAGGCGGACGAGCAAGCCATGGCAGAGTAACGCCGGCGCCACCCGGAGGACGTGTCAACGAGAACGCCTTCTGGGCGGAGAGGAGGGCAAAGCGGCGCGCGCAACGGGCAGATAGGCGTCTTCGGAAGGCACTAGCGATATCGCAATGCAATCTGGGACATGCATCATTCTTCTCCGACAACGACGATCGGTGGGAAGATGCGTTTCTTGATATGTCGGACGAAACAAGCCAGGAGGAGGACTATGACCCAGAGTAGTTTTTAGTTGCATCATAGTTTTTACGTCGGACTAGTGTCTTTTTTTACCTATCTATGCTATAAACTATCTATGCTATGAGATGAACTATCTATGTATCACTATTTTTTATCTATTTTGTTATCTATGCCTATGGTTTTTTATTTGGTTTAGAGTGTATAGCATCTTTTTTTTTTGCAGCGCCTGCTGAAGCGGCTCCAGCGCGCTATATTTTACAGCGAACCGTGCCACCCAAAAACTCACGATTCTGACGCACTAAACTGCTTTTTAGCGCCATGCGTTACGCGGCTTTTGGAGATGCTCTTATACCAGCTAATCAGGCCCAAAAGCATGGTACACATATTTTACGCTTACCTGCACGCTCATCATTACGAGGTCTGGGGAGCTAACCTAGACACTGTTGCATTACATCTGTAAACCTGCCATAACGTTTCCTCCGACTCAGATGGACTCCTTCACGGCCAGCTGATGCCTGCTCTTCCTACTATAGTATCCACGCTTCTGCTGATGAAGTCATGTACCTAGGGTAGGGTTATAGACCTGTCCAAGATATTCTCCCCAAGGACATCTCTTAAAGAAAACACTTTTCAGTCGACCTGGAAGGATTCCACTCGACGGACCTGAAGACACTCGACCACCAGCCAACCACTCGACCACCAGAAGATCTACAGTCAGTCTGCACGCAAACAGTCGGTCATTAAGTGGCTTTATGGTCATCATAGCACTTTATGTGGGACATTACCAGTAACTCCCTCTCTTAATGTATCTTAATCCCTGCATAACTGAGGGCAGGAGGGGTCTGGCGAACTCTATATAAGCCACCCCCTCCTCAGTGTAAAGGGTTCGCACCCCTCTAACTCATATGCATATAATACAGTCGACCGCCTCCGGACTCCGAAACGTAGGGATGTTACTTCCTCCGAGAAGGGCCTGAACTCGTAAACATCTTGCGTATACAACTACTCCATAGCTAGGATCTTGCCTCTCCATACCTACCCCCATTCTACTGTCAGACTTAGAAGCACGACAGTTGGCGCCCACCATGGGGCAGGTATCTTAGCGACTTGTTGGAGAAGTTGCAGTTTTTTCCGATCCCATTCATCATGGTTTCAGGTGGAGTTTTGGTGGAGGGCCGTGAGATCCGTCTCGGTGCGCTCACTTTCATCGCCGATGACTCCGCTTGTTTGCAGGAGGCTCCACTCGACGTCGATGCACTCCCCGTCCGCGGGGCAACCCACTTTCACGCGTGCGTCCGCGGCGTCCTCCTGCGGCAGCCGTCGACCCAGTATCGGTCGGCTTTTGTGCCGTCCTCCCTCCCAGTCTCTCGTCGGCGCAAGCGCTCCGGTCGGTCGGGACTTCAGCGGTGGGTGAGGCATGCGGTGGCCCGCCAGTCGGCCACCCCTCAAGTCGCGGCAATCGAGCCCGACGAATCTCTCTACGGCCTGTTCGATCTGTCGACTGGCTCCGCAGAGACTGCATCCGAGTGCGATAGCAGCGATCCAGCGGCGGAGGTTCTGATGGTCGACGGACCACGCAGTCCTCCTGGTTTCCCCCACGCCGACGGAGGCGTTGGCGGAGGCGAGCCGGCGCAGGCTCACGAAGAGTACCAACCCGAGCCCCTCACTTCGCTGCAGAGGGAGGAGCTTCGCCGCCGGAACATGGATGCGCTTCACACTCCTATCATTGGAGAAACCCCCGAGGCCCGTGCCTTAGAAGATGCGCGTTTGGCCAACTTGGCTGAGCGCACTCGACTGGAAAATCTCCAGCGAGTGCTCGACGAACGAGCGCAACAACGGGTCCCGTCGTCCAGTCGACGTCAACTCTTTCCACAACCGACTCAGGTATACCGAACTCCCATTCAGAATCTAGCAGCTGCAACCCGTATAGCAGAGTCCATTCAGCCTTCCCAGTCGGAGGCTGGCGAGGCTTACTCGGATCGTAGATTTGCTCCGGGCAGCAGGAGATCAAAATTCAGCTGTATCGCAGTCGCAGAACAGGATTCACAGCAAATGCGTCGCTGCGAATACAATCCAGTCGGCACATAGCCCAAGATCGCCCCCGAGGCGTGAGGGACATGGAGGCCGGCTTGAGCAGTATGAGGACCGATTCGATCATGATGATCGACGTCGAGTGCCCACTCCTCCCCAAGGGGTGGGTCATATCGCGCCTCGACAAAGAAGATGATGACGCCAAAGACAAGGTGTTCGGCGAAGGATTCCAGTCGACCCTGTGGAACCAGGCTTTGATGCGAGATCCGACATCGTTCAAGGTCTGGTCGGCGAAACGAGCTAACCGAGAAGGCCATGATGTAAATGTGCCCATCAGCAGAGTACACGTCTTAGGACGAGTGTTTTAGCGAGCCATCGAGCGCGGTGATTCCTCCCAACTTCAGGTTGGGACCGAGTCGATAAGTTCACCGGGTGAGTCTAAGCCGGATACTTGGCTTGAGGACTACCGAGTGGCTGTTCAGATCGTGGCGGCAACGATGAAGTGGCCATGATACACCTGCCTCTTATGTTGGAGGGCTCAGTGAGCATGGTTGAATCAGTTAGCACCCAGCATCATTTACACTTGGGAAGATCTTGCCCGAGTGTTTGTCGTGACATTTGAAGGAACTTGCAAGCGGCCAGCAGGATTGTGACAGAGTTGCGATCGTGTGCGAAGTCGAATGAAACTACGAGGATTACATCCAGAGATGGATCACTTTGCACCACACAAGAGAGAGAATGTATCTCGATCATCGGGCGATCTGTGCCTTCAAGGAAGGTGTTAAGAACAAAGAGTTGAGTCTGAAATTCGGTCGGACAGGAGACATGACCCTGAGTCGAATGATGGAGATTGCCACCAAGTACGCCAATGGTGAAGAAGAGGATCGGCTCCGGAGTGGCAAGTACAAGTCAGCCGCTAATGAAACCAGGGGAGGGAACTCCAGTCGGAAACAGAAGCGGAAAGCCGAGCCAGCTGCTCCTGAAGAAGCCTTGGCCATGACTCCAGGAGAGTTCAAGGGGAAACCCAAGGGACCTTGGAACCCCAAGAAAGTGAAAGACCAAGATGGAAATGATGTGTTGGACTTGCCATGTCACATTCACACGAAGAAAGATGAAGGGGGTAAACTCATTTACCCAAAATATACCACTCGACAGTGTCGGCTCTTGATTCAGCAGTTCCAGGGGAAGTAGCCCAAGGACAAGGAGAAGGAGTCAGACAAAGTTGAGGACAAGGAAGATAGTGACGGTGGATACCCCCAGGTCAATTCCACTCTGATGATTTTTGCTGACGTTGAAAGCAAAAGTTGATTGAAAGTTATCAACCGACAAGTGAATATGGTCGCTCCGGCGACACCCGGTTATTTGAAATGGTCGCAGACCACCATCACGTTCGACCAGTCTGATCACCCGACACACATAGCCACCCCGGGAGAATAGCGTTGGTGAGTCGACCCGGTCGTCGAAGGCACTCGACTAACTAAGGTTTTGATGGATGGTGGCGATGGCTGAACATCTTGTATGCGAGAGGCGTTGAAAGGGATGGGCATTCCGATGTCGGACTCAGCACCAACAACATGAGCTTCCATGGAGTCATTCACGGAAAGAAGGATGAGTCACTTTCGGCCAAATTGCTCTCGATGTGGTTTTTGTGACTACAAGAATTTTCGTAAGGAAAAGTTGACCTTTGAGGTCGTGGATTTCTAGAGCGCTTATCACGCTATCCTGGGGAGGCCGGCATATGCGCGTTTCATGGCTCGACCATGTTATGTGTACCTCAAACTGAAGATGCCAGGTCCTAACGGTGTGATCACTGTCACTGGCAATCGGAAGAAAGCAGAAGAGTGTTTTCAGAAAGGCTCTAAGATCGCTGATGCTCAGATGGCAGTGGTAGAGCTGCAAGAGTACCAGAAAACAGCAGACCCGAGTGATTTGTTGCGAGCCAAGAAGCCCGCCACGGAGTCAGCATTTCAGTCCTCCGGGGAGACGAAACCGATTCATATTCATCCGATTGATCCCAATGCTGCTCCAACTCACATCTCAACAACACTCGACTCCAAATAGGAAGAAGCGCTCATCCAGTTCCTCCGTGAGAACTGGGACATCTTCGCATGGAAGCCAGCTGACATGCCGGGTGTTCCCAGGGGACTGGCTGAGCATCGTCTACAAGTCAACTCAAAAGTTAAACCTGTCAAAGAACATCTTCGACGGTCCGCCGTCCAGAAGAGAAAGGCCATTGGCGAGGAGGTGGTTCGGCTCTTAGCAGCAGAGTTTATCCGAGAGATTTACCACTTCGAGTGGCTCGCCAATGTTGTCATGGTCCCTAAGAAGGACAATTCATTGCGCATGTGCATCGACTTCAAACATATCAATCGGGCCTGCCCGAAAGATCATTTTCCTCTCCCCCGCATCGACCAAATAGTCGACTCGACTGCGGGATGTGAGCGGTTGTCTTTCTTAGACGCCTATTCCGGGTACCATCAGATCCGTCTGTATGGACCCGACAAGATCAAAACAGCTTTCATCACTTCATTCGGGTCCTTCTGCTATGTCACCATGCCATTCGGCCTCAAGAATGTCGGAGCCACGTTCATGAGGATGATTCAGAAGTGTTTGCTCACTCAAATCAGTCGGGATGTGGAAGCATACATGGATGACATTGTGGTGAAGTCACGGAAAGGTTCTGACCTGTTGTCTGACCTTGCTGAAACATTTGCCAATCTCAGGAGGTATGATATCAAGCTTAATCCATCAAAGTGCACATTCGGAGTTCCTGGCGGAAAGTTACTCGGTTTTCTCGTTTCCGAACGAGGAATTGAGGCCAACCCAGAAAACGTTGGCACTATACTCCGAATGAAACGCCCTGTGCGTGTGCACGATGTCCAGAAGCTTACTGGATGCTTGGCCGCTTTGAGTCGTTTCATCTCTCGCCTCGGTGAAAAGGCATTGCCTCTTTACCGACTGATGAAGAAGTCAGACAACTTCGAGTGGACTCCACGAAGGCGATGCAGCGTTTGCGAGCTCAAAGCTCGCTCTCCACCACCGGTGCTTGCTGCCCCAATCAGCAAAGAGCCATTGCTGCTTTACATTGCAGCCACATGACAAGTCGTCAGTACAGTACTTACGGTCGAGCGGGAAGAGGAAGGAAAGGCCTTCAAAGTTCAGCGCCCAGTATATTATCTTTTTGAAGTATTAACCCCGTCAAAGCAAAGATACCCTCATTATCAGAAGCTTGTGTATGGGATTTATATGACCGCGAAGAAAGTTGCTCATTACTTCTCGATCATTCCATTACGGTCGTCGTGACGCCTCATTATCGTAGATTCTCGCATACAGAGATGCAACTGGTCGAGTGGCGAAATGGGCGATTGAACTCCTTCCCCTTGATATCAAGTTTGAGGCAAAGAAAGCCATCAAGTCCCAAGCAATAGCAGATTTCATCGTCGAGTGGATTGAACAACAGTTGCCGACTCAAGTTCACTCGGAGCACTGGACCACGTTCTTTGATGGTTCCAAGATGTTGAATGGTTCCGGTGCTGGGGTAGTATTGGTTTCCCCCCGAGGAGATAAGCTTTTATATGTGCTCCAGATTCACTTTGATTCTTCCAACAATGAAGCGAATCTGAAGCAATCATTGTATGGGTTGCGTATGACCATTTCACTCGGCGTCCGTCGCCTCATGGTTTATGGCGACTCAGTTCTAGTGGTTAATCAGGTGATGAAGGAGTGGGACGTCAGAAGTCCAGCCATTACTGGTTACTGCAATGCAGTGAGGAAGCTAGAGAAGAAGTTTGAGGGGTTAGAGCTTCATCATATACCCCGACCGAAAAAATCAAGCTGCTGATGATTTGGCAAAAATAGGGTCCAAGAGGGAAGCCATTCCCAGTGATGTGTTTTTGGAGCACATCCACACACCGTCGATTCAAGAGGATCCTTTCACTGAAGAAGCTCCCCAGCTAAAAAGTGCCACTGATCCGACTGAAGTTGAGGTCCCAGCTGTGGTCGACCTGATCATGGAAGTCGTAGTCATCACACCCGACTGGACAGTGCCGTACATCGCATATATTCTGAGGAAAGAGCTCCCAGAGAACAAAGAAGAGGCTCGACAGATCGTCCGCCGATCCAAGGCCTTCACTGTGATCAAGGGACAGTTATACAGAGAAAGCGCGTCTGGAGTCGGCCAGAAATGCATAACGCCAGAAGAAGGTCAGATAATTCTTGATGATATCCACTCGGGGACCTGTGGTCACCATCGTCCTCTCGGACCATCGTGGCTAAAGCATACCGAGCGGGATTTTACTGGCCAAAAGCAAATGAAATGGCAAAGGAAATAGTCGACAAGTGTGAAGGATGTCAGTTCTACTCCAATATGTCACACAAACCCGCCTCAACATTGAAGACCATTCCACTCATCTGGCCTTTCGCTGTTTGGGGGTTAGATATGATTGGACCACTGAGAACTGGCAGAAGCGGTTTCACTCATTTGCTTGTGGCAGTCGACAAGTTTACGAAGTGGATCGAAGCTAAACCTATCAAGAACCTCGATCGCGTAATCGCTATCGGTTTCATCGAGAGTTGATATTCAGATATGGAGTTCCGTGACAGCATCATCAACGACAATGGGTCAAACTTCGATTCCGACAAGTTCAAAGCCTTTTGCGCCTCTCAGGGCACGCGAGTCGACTATGCTTCAGTTGCTCACCCCCAGTCGAATGGACAAGCAGAACGAGCAAATGGTCTAATTCTCAAAGGACTGAAACCTCGGCTGATGCGCGATCTCAAGCATGCAGCAGGAGCGTGGGTCGACGAACTTCCTCGGTTTTTTGGGGATTGAGGACCACTCCTAATCGGTCGACTGGGAGAACTCCATTCTTTCTGGTCTATGGAGCTGAAGCAGTTCTGCCGAGTGACCTGCTTCACAATGCACCCTGAGTCGAACTCTACTCTGAAGATGAAGCGGAGCAAGCCCGGCAAGATGCAGTCGACCTCCTTGAAGAGGAGAGAGAGATGGCCCTGATCCGCTCGACCATCTATCAGCAGGACTTGCGTCGATTCCATGCTAGAAATGTGAAGAGCCGAACCTTTCAAGAAGGGGAGTTGGTCCTCCGAGTGGATCAACAGAAACCACACAAGCTTGCTCCCACTTGGGAAGGTCCCTTCATCGTCACCAGAGTTCTCCACAATGGAGCATACCATCTTTACAACATCGATCGCCAGATTGATGAACCTCGAGCTTGGAATGCGGAGCTGCTCCACCCCTTTTACACTTAAGTACTCACTCGGGTAGATGTAATAAAAGTACCTCTGTAGTTTGATTATCAAAGACAAGAATGTTATAATTTTCCCAGTGATTGTTATTAATTTTCGTTTACATAAGGAATTTCCCCTAGTGGGTGGCTTAGCCGCGAACCCGTTTCGCCTAAGTTTGTAAAAAAAATCCCTGCCGAGTGGAGAGCCAGCCTCCCACTCGGGGGCTTAGCTGCGAATCCGTTCGCCTAAGTATCTGAAAATCCTACTGAGTGGTGAGCGAGCCTCCCACTCGGAGGCTTAGCTGCAGTCCAAGTACTCGCCTAAGTTTGAAAATCCTACCGAGTGAGGAGCCAGCCTCCCACTCGGAGGCTTAGCTGTAGTCCAAGTACTCGCCTAAGTGTCTAAAATCCTACCGAGTGGTGAGCCAGCCTTCCACTCGGGGGCTTAGCTGCAGTCCAAGTACTCGCCTAAGTTTGAAAATCCTACCGAGTGAGAGCCAGCCTCCCACTCGAGGGCTTAGCTGCAGTCCAAGTACTCGCCTAAGTATTTAATACAATGTGCGCTTTGCAAGGACGGCAAGGTACAGGTCGACTGTTGCCTTCCGCTTCAGAGCTACGACACAAAATTCCTCCTCGGAGGCTTAGCTGCAGTCCAGTACTCGCCTAATTTTGAAAAATCCTACCGAGTGGAGAGAAAACCTCCCACTCGGAGGCTTAGCAGCAGTCCAGTACTCGCCTAAGTTTGAAAAATCCTACCGAGTGGAGAGCAAACCTCCCACTCGGGGGCTTAGCAGCAGTCCGATTACTACTTTGAGTTTGAAAAATCCTACCGAGTGGAGAGCAAACCTCTCACTCGGAGGCTTAGCAGCAGTCCAGTACTCGCCTAAGTTTGAAAAATCCTACCGAGTGGAGAGCAAACCTCCCACTCGGGGCTTAGCGCAGTCCAAGATACTAGCATAAGTTTGAAAAATCCTACCGAGTGGAGAGCAAACCTCCCACTCGGAGGCTTAGCGATGAGTCCAAGATCGCCTAAGTTTGAAAAATCCTACCGAGTGGAGAGCAAACCTCCCACTCGGGGGCTTAGCAGCAGTCCAGTACTCGCCTAAGTTTGAAAAATCCTACCGAGTGGAGAGCAAACCTCCCACTCAGGGGCTTAGCTGCAGTCCAGTACTCGCCTAAGTATCCGAAAATCCTACCGAGTGGAGAGCAACCCTCCCACTCGGAGGCTTAGTTGCAGTCCAGTACTCGCCTAAGTACGAAATCCATTCCAATCCGCAAGGACGACGAGGTGCAGGTCGACTGTTACCTTCTCCTTCGGAGCTGCGCCACAAGTACAACGTGCGCTCCATCCCGATCTGCAAGGACGACGAGGTGCAGGTTGACAGTTACCTTCTCCTGCGGAGCTGCGCCATAAGTACAATTCGAACTCCATCCCTGCCTGCAAGAACAACGAAGTGTAGGTCGACTGGATTTTCCACCTCAGAGTTGCATCTCAAACACTGAAGCATAATCCGAGTGAAGAACAAAGTTCACTCGAAGGCAAACAAAAGCATATTTCGACGATAAGTAAAGTTCGGATAACATCCTATGGATGCAGAAGTACCCAGGCCTCAAGCCTGTTAAAGTTTATCGGTTACAAGATCACTCGGCATTCCGAGGCAAATTTAAGACGAATCATAGAAGTTTTTTACTCCTCAGGTGGAGGACTGGAAGGCGCGACGAACTGGTCCAGGTCGATCCCATCAGCGATCCGGGTGGCTGCAGCAATGAAAGTCTCCATGAAAGATCGGAAGTCGTACTTCTTGGTATTGGCAACTTTGATGGACGCCAGCCTTTCCTCTCGCGCCTCCTTGCAGTGAACGCGGACCAGAGACAGAGCAACATCGGCACCGCATCTGGCAGAAGACTTTTTCCATTCCTGCACTCGACTTGGAACGTCATTCAGTCGAGTCATTAAAGACTCGAGGTCATTTTGAAGTGTTTCGCCAGGCCAGAGTGTCGAATCAATCCGCGACACCGCAACCTTCACACTACTAGGGAAAAGGCTAGCAGCAGCGCGGGTTTTAGATGTATCAGTAGCGCGGGTATAGGCGCTACTAATAAGGTGCTACAGCTATTGCTTAGCAGCAGCGGCGTACAGCCCGGCCAGCGCTCTGCTAGGACAAATAGCTGCAGCGTTGTTCGTTACCACGCTGCTGCTTAGGTAACTACTTGCATCGTGTTTTCTGTCCATCGCTACTAGTATTCTTTTTTTATTTTTTATTTTTAGTGTATTTATGCGCCATCATACAAATATTGGTACAATACTAGTTATGAGGTTTACATCATTATGTCCATAACAGTGTGTCAAATGAAGGTGGATTAGGTTCAAGTGGAGGCAATATGTGGTGCATGTCAAAAGTATACTACTAATCCAAACTTGATCTATTTTGGACTAGTAGTACTTCGATGTGCACCACATGTTGCCTCCACTTGAATCTAATCCGCCAAAGACAAGCTATTTAATCATCATCATGGTCATTACCACCAACAGTATTTATTTAATCACCACTAACACTAGCTAATAATAATCATCATAGTCATTACCACCAACACTAGCTATTTTATCATCATAGTAATAGTGTAGCACATCATCATCCTGAAACTCATTTCTAGCTAGCTAATCACTCCTGCTGCTCTCTCTTAGGTAAAACAACATAAAACATGTGTAGCTCTCCTCCTTGATCAAGTTGGAGCATGCAGATGAACCTGTCTCCTAATCGTGGAAAGCGCCTCTGTTTGCTGCCCCTAGTACTTCTCTGCTCCCCCAAGACATATTTGGTCCAGTCTTGCACTATTAAGCATCCGTCGCTAATCTTGAATGCACTAAAGTAATCTGTAGGATATCTTGGCCATAAGCTAATAATACTCATGGTACCTTTAGTCTCGATCCCATAAGGCACAACATTCATCGGGAGTCCGTGTTGAAGAACATCGTATGGTAACATACTTAGCAATGAAGTTTAGCTTCAAAAATAATGTATGGAAAAGATGCAATGAGGACAAATAGTAAAAATCTTACCATCCTTCCTAAATGGATGTGACCGTAGTTCATTACGAACACTATTGGTCGCACGTTTTCAGTACTAAAATTTCTAAATCCAGAAAGAAAATTTGTCTTGACAGTATCAAGATCCTCAAGCCATGAAACATAATGACTTAGCTCCTCGCAGTTTAGTTCAGCCTCAGGACAGTAGTAGGTCCTGACTACCAAGCGCTGGACATGTTTGCTTGCACCGAAATAAGCTGACAATACAAATTAGTTGGCAACTATTTTTGAATAAACAATATCAAAGACATAAATATGGTTGAGAAACTTACATAATGGTATAAGCGAGGCGATACGCACATCGACCAGATGTAGGTATTACCTTCAATATCATCTTCGGACGAATATCAAAGGTGATAACCATATCAGGCTCAAATGCATAAGTCTTGCATAGTGCTCGCCATGTTTTGCATCCAAAATAGGTGTAGTCGTCTGAATTGTATAATTTTGCATGGAAAATATAACCATGCTCGGTCTTCAAATAAACTTTCTTTACCTCCGCAGAATGACTGAAACCTATCTTATCCAATACAAAAACTCTTGCATGGCAGGGGATACGCTAGTAGAATAGTAAAAAAATATAAGTTCAAGCAAATGAAGCAGATGTCATGCTTAGCTACGAAAAAAGACTTGTCGTTATGACTTACTGTATCCACTTCGAAGTTCTCGTCCAGCTTGATGCTGAAGCGCCTATCATCATCTAGGAAGATTCCGTCGCACAAGCCGCGCTCGTCTTCGCAGTATTTGCAAATACCGAAATCCTTTTCGTCGTCAGACATTTCCTATGTTCATAGTTAAAACATTAATTGAAAATCGATCGAAGACAACTACCAGGATACTCAACACACAAATCCGGTGCACTCGATATTTCCTACATATTCTGGCACAAGTCATGCCAAAATTCAGTGAAAAATCCGGCATGACCTTTGCTAACATAGGACATATTGAGCGCCGGAAATTTGCCAGAACGGAAATGAATCAACACTCCGGCAAAACATAGGCCACTCGGAGGTGTAACATGCAAACATGACCGGCCACTTGGATATTGAGCAACACAAGATATACATTTCAAAATATCTTATAGGACTCAAATTAGCATGCATTCAATAAGCAAAAGTAAATCATCTCATGCGTCCCTACATCGTCGAATATTATCACTAATACATCACGAGTAGTGTCATACATATAACATCACTAATACAACTAAAACCCTAGCACACGACGGGTATCGGCGCGGGCGGTGGACACCCACAGAGAATGAACCATCACGGGATCATAGCTCCAGTGAGATCCCTGGAGAACCTGCTAGGTATTGGAGAACGACCTGTGCTCCAACGCAAACAAGTAGCGACGGACGTGCGCGTCCTCCCACTGACACGGTGACGCACCACCTCCGCGGAGTCCTCGAGCCTCTGGATCGTCACTTGCCCACGCGACCGCCACCAAAGAAGGTTCGGGTCAATGACAGGCTGGCTCCTCACCAAGCTGCGCCCCCCGGTAGGTAGCACCTCCCAGTACCACCCCGGCGGAGCCCAGTCCCGGACATGGCCGATCTGGTCAAGAAGGTGTAGATCCTCACGACTCGGACGATGAGGATGCGGATAGGCATCGCCCACGCCGAGGCGGGAAAAATTGCTTTAACTAAAAATAGAAACAAGTTCTTACTAACTAGTTCTATTAATTCAACTAGTTCTTACTAAAATAAACTTACTATAAATAAAAATATTCTAGTACCTAATTAGTACCTAGTTCTTAATATGCAACTAAAATAAACTTACTATAAATAAAAATAAACTTAATATGCAACTAAAATATAAAGAAACCCTAGGCAGAGGTAGGGGAGAGGGAGGAGCGGGCGTGCTCACCTCGGGTGCCTGTGACGAGGGAGGGGCAGGGCGGCGCCAAGGTCGGGGTCGGGCTTTGTGGCGGATGGCGGCCAAGGCCGAGGTCAGGGTCGGGGCGGCGTCCCGGGCGGCGTTGAGGTCGGGGGCGGGGGCAGCATTGAATCTGGGGTCGGGGTGGCGTCCGGGGCGGCGTTGAGGTCGGGGGCGGGGGCGGCGTTGAGGTCGGGGGTCGGGGTGGCGTAGAGGGTGCAAAGAGCGCGCGGAGGCCGACGGGCGACGGCGGCGGCGAGAATGGAGAGAGTTGGATTTGGGGGAAAGTGGCGTGGGGAAGGACGAACCTCGTGGTTAAGTCAGAAGTAGCAGTAGCGCGTTCCGAGAAAAGTGTTGCTGCTACCTTAGCTACAGCGCGTTCGCTAATACACGCTACTGCTACTCCTTTCTCTTTTTTCCCTTTTTCATTTAGTTTTCTTCATATTTTATTTGTTTCCTTTCACCTTATTCTATTTCTTTCATTTTCAATTACCTTTCCATTTTATTTCATTTAATTTTATAACCTTTAGCAGCAACGAGTTTATATTAAAACGCGCTGCTACAAACAAATAAGCGATTCTTGTGATTAAATCATAGATCGCTACTACTATGTGTAGCTTATGGGCTAAGCCGTGGGAATTTTAGTAGTAACGTGTGTACAGCAAGACGGCCATCTTGCTAGATCTTTATCTGCAGCGCGGTTACCTCAGGCGCGCTACTGCTAATTAGCACCAGCGTTTTTTTTGACCCACGCTACTGCTAAAGTTCTGTGTATAGGGTTTTCCCTAGTAGTGTCGGTCGAGCGAGGTAGTCCACCACAGCGGCGACGCGAGAATCCAGTCGGAGCACATTCATGGAGGCTTCGTCCTTTACGGGGGAGTTAATGGGGTCCAGGCTTGTCTCCACTCGATTAGTCTCTTCCTCGAAGTTCTGACAGAATTCTGCAAACACAACTCGAGTTCAAGCTAATGGTTCTATGATGAGTCAGTGATAACAAGTCAGTCGGATAAGAGGAATTATCTTCAAGCATGAGGAATAGTTTCTTGGCAAGCCCTCCCAGATAAGCCTCTAGAACATTCCTCTTCCACGCCAGTTTGCCAACCTTGTCGCTCAGAGCTATCTTGTCATTCTTCAGTCGGCTAACCTCCTTGTTGGTCGTGTCGAGAGCAGCTTTCAGATTGGCGTTCTCTTCTTCAAGTTTTCCGACTGAAGACAGCTTCTCTTCTGCGAGCTTGGTTTTGTTCAAAGCCGTTTTCTGCGCCTCGGCAAGGTCATGATCCTTCTTCTTCAGAGCCTCCTCCATTTTGTCTGCAAAATGACAGTGAGATTAGAATTAGGAAGGGACAGAAAGACAAAGACAGTCGTCTAGTTCTCACCAGCCATAACTTTTGCTTCGTCTCTCGCCTTCTGCAAGTTCTCCTGAGCAAGCTTCAAGTCAAGGTTGAGCTGGATCTGTTTGTTTTCCAATTCAGTATAGCGAGCCACAAGCTCACGGGATTTCTGCGAAGAATCAATCGACAGCATCAAAGATAGGTTACTTCCGAGTGACTAAGAAAAATCATTGCGTTTCTAAGACTACAGCCGAATCAAAATATTCGACAGTAGTCTCGGGGACTACACCCAGTGGGTGCACTTAGCGTGCGCCCACTGGTCTTACCGACTCGGTTCGATCAGTCGACCGAAAGAAAAAAAGGAGTTCTTCATACTACGGTCGACTGCCAGCAGTCCACCATAGTCTCGGGGACTACACCCAGTGGGTGCACTCAGCGTGCCCCCACCGGTTTCAAGATTCCATTCGACATGGTCCGACCAGACCGAGTGAAGAAGTTATCAAAGAGATACAAAGTATAAAGACTACGGTCGACTGCCAGCAGTCCACCATAGTCTCGGGGACTACACCCAGTGGGTGCACTCAGCGTGCCCCCACCAGTCCAAAAATTCAGTCGACACACCCAGCGGGTGTACAGATACGAGGATCTTCAGAAAGAAGAGTTTTTCAGGTAGCATATCCTAACAGAACAAGTGGTGATCAACTAACCTGGACGTTGCTCTGAAGAGCTGAGCTGGCATCATAGGCCGCTTGGCTGGCTTCCCGGACCACCTTCATTTGCTCCATCTTGAGCCCCGCTTGGCATATAGCCTCCTTAGCAGCACCCACTTGGTCCTTCGGGACGTGGTGCATGGCGAAAAGGGAGGGCGGATCAGCAGTCGACGTTGAAGGCTGGATACTCGTCAGCGGCACAGCGAAAGACACAGAAGTCCGAGTGGTGTTGCCACCCTCATGAACCAGCACCTCAGGCATCGATGCAACCTGAGCAGTCATGCCGGGCAGCGCCTTCTTAGTCCTCCTCCGCCTAACGGGCGCCTCATCATTATCATCAGGGAGATCAATGACATGAGGAGGGACTACAGGAAAGATTCAAAGTTAAAAATGGAAATCCAATCGACCAAAAGAGAAATTACAGCGATCATACCAAGGTTAGAGGTAACAGCATCTTCCATCTCCTGGTCTTCGTTCCTGACTGAGGTCTCGGAGGTGGCAGCACTGCAGATTTCAGAAATCAGTTGATCAGTCAACAAGTCGACCAAAAGTATGTCCACGCTGAACAAGAAAGCACAAGTTCTGCTGTACCCGGAAATAGTGGGGATAGCCATCTTCATCTTGGGCAAAACCTTTGTCGGCTTTGACGGCGTCGCTCGGGGTTGCTTCGGCGCTTTTTCAGTCGGCGCCGGAGAGGTCGTCCGAGGATGTTTAAATCTGCCGCCTGACAGCGCGATAGCCTTCCAAGGCCGACCGCGGGGTCATGGGTGAGCTTGGACCGCCTTTCCATGCGAGGAGGGCCGACTTCTTCCTCCTCTTCCTGCTCCTCCTCTTCGTCAGAGCTGTCGTCATCTTCGTCCTCCGCGCCGTCGGATTGCCATTCCTCCTAGCTTTCACCTCTGCTCCCTTCCTCCTCCTCAACTGGTTCTTGCGCCCCATTGGGCATCGAGTACATCTCAATGGTGACCTGGAAGACGACATACAAGACAAAAGTCAATCGACCGATTTGAAGCAAACAATATGGAGAAAACAGGATTACAATCACGGATGCAGGAATGGACCTTGTCTACTTCATAGGACTGGTCGAGTGGAGGGATCCTCCTGGCCCCTCGAGGGTTGTCCTTGTTTCCTGTGATGCCCCCAAGACATCTTTCCAGCATATCATCCTCGATATCCTCCAGGTGGATCCGAGTGGTGTCCTCAGTGCCGGAGTACAACCACATTGGATGGTCTCGGGCTTGAAGCGGCTGGATGCGTCGTCGAAGGAAGACCTCCAGGAGATCCATGCATGTTACCCCGTCTCGAATGAGCTGGACAACTCGTTCTACCAACACCTTCACCTGCGCCTTCTCTTCCGGGATCACTTTCAAAGAAGATGGTTTGCTCACTTGGTCCATAGAAAAACGAGGGAGTTGATCGCTTACTGGCGTTAGGCTGGTCCTTGCAAGAGAACCAAGTCGATCGCCATCCACGGACTGACTTCGGGTAAGATCATGGCGAAAAAGAGCTCTTTCCTCTCATTTGGACCCCAAGACCCCACACATCTGAATCACTTGAGTTCTCTCGTCACTCGGATTGGCCTTTTTCACCGCTTTGGGAGCGACAAGTGAAAATGTGCTTGAAAAAGGCCCCAATGAGGCCGGCAACCCAAGAAATTCTCACACAGCGACACAAAAGCAGCAAGATACACGATGGAGTTGGGAGTGAAGTGGTGAAGTTGTGCCCCAAAGAAGTTCAGAAATCCCCGAAAGAAAGGGTGAGGCGGCAGAGAAAACCCGCGGTCGACATGGGTGGCCAAGAGAACACACTCACCCTCTAGAGGTTGTGGCGTCCACTCCTTCCCCGGGAGCCGCGCTCTTCCGTGGAGGATCCGTCCTTCATTGGCCATGTTGTCGAGATCCTTCTGGCTGATCGTCGAGCGGATCCAGTCGCCCTAGATCCAGCCCTGCGGCAAGCTGGCCCTTGACGAAGATCCGCCCCGACTGGTCGCTCTTCCCTTCGCCTTCGCCGTCGCCTTCTTCGCCCGCTCCAAAGCCACCGTCTTCTCCTTCACCATTGTTGCCGGCGAAACACGCACGGAACAGCAGCACTGAGGTGGAATCGCTCGCGGCGGATGAATCTGAGGAAGGAAGGAGGAAAGGGGAACGCACTGTTCAAAAACCCCCGTCCGAGGCCTTATATGAGGTTGCTTCCGAGTGATCGATCGGTAGGCCCGGACGATCCTGTCAAATCCATAGCAATCGCCGTGACGCGATACGTGGCGAAAAAGGTGGCGCGGAGATCGAGGCGTCCCTGCCTTATCCCGTCCTATTACTGCGGCTTCCTCCTCCCCGCTTGTTTCCCGAAAATTCGAATCCTGCTAAATCCACGCGCCGCAGAGAAAATCGTCAGACAGAAGATTTCCTCCGTCCTGTCACTCGGTGTTCACCAAGTACAAAAAACACACTCGACACATACAAAGAATGGATCAAGGCGACTAAAAAAGAAGTTGAAGTCGTCACCTAAGCTTATTGATCCAGGACAAGACGTGCTCATCACACAAAAAATGGGTCGGAAGAGTTCTGAACTCCTTCCTCACTCAATCCTCGATCCATTCGGGGGCTACTGATGAAGTCATGTACCTGGGGTAGGGTCATGGACCTGTCCAAGATACCCTCCCCAAGGACATCTCTTAAAGAAAACACCTTCAGTCGACCTGGAAGGATTCCACTCGACGGACCTGAAGACAGTCGACCACCAGCCAACCACTCAACCACCAGAAGATCTACAGTCAGTCTGCATGCAAACGGTCGGTCATTAAGTGGCTTTATGGTCATCATAACACTTTATGTGGGACGTTACCAGTAACTCCCTCTCTTAATGTACCTTAATCCCTGCATGCATAACTGAGGGCAGGAGGTATCTGGCGAACTCTATATAAGCCACCCCCTCCTCAGTGTAAAGGGTTCGCACCCCTGTAACACATACGCATATAATACAGTCGACCGCCTCCGGGCTCCGAGACGTAGGGCTGTTACTTCCTCCGAGAAGGGCCTGAACTCGTGAACATCTTGCGTATACAACTACTCTATAGCTAGGATCTTGCCTCTCCATACCTACCCCCCATTCTACTGTCAGACTTAGAACCACGACACCTGCTCCCACCGCCCAAGCTATGGGGGGCATCATCTTTCGACCCTTAAGCATCTACTGCAGAACCATGAGCATACCTTCATATCCTGAAAAGAACAGGTTAGCGTTGCAAAACTATTTGTTCGTATGACTCCAAGTACATGTGAAATGCCGAATTTGTTAGAAGGATAAAGACGGATGGGTGGAATCGATGATTATTACTTGAGCCTCGTGGGCATATGTTATGACCGGCGTCACTTATAGTCGGAGGAGGTCCAATGGCACGTCTAGTTAGGGGCTTGGTCCAACTTATCTTTATTCTTATTAGCTCATCGAGGATTATATAAACATTTGTAAGGCCACGTTTTGGAATTAAGCAATAAGTCATAACTATTGCCCAGCTCCCTTCACGAGCCGGAACCCTAAAACCCTAGCCGCCCCTGCGCCCTACTCCTCTCGCCCGCGCGATCACGGCGCCGTCTCGCCGCCACTCGCATCAAGCCCTTCGCCATCCTCCCTTCCATCCCTACAACCTAAGGGCTAGGCCTGATAGGATCCCAGCTCTTATCAATCTGGTATCAGTTGTCTCGGGATCGGTCATGTCTACGCCTCTCCCCACCACCACCCTCCGCCGACCAGCACCACACCGCCGGTGACCTCCGCGGCTGGCACGCCGTCCTTGTTCAGACCAATGTCCTCTTCCGCCTGGACGCCGCCAAACGCCACCCCCGTCGTCTTCACCCCGGAGGAGATATGACGGCTCCCCTCCGGGACCTCATCCAGGTGGTCGCGGGCATCCGCACATTCCTCGTGAGCCCGTATGCGCCACAGCCGCCTGGGCCCTTCCCACCGCCCCACCTCCGCAACAGCCTCTGTGGCAGTCGCCACCCTCGGCGACCCCCTTCGCCCCCACCGTGCAGCCGCTGCCGTGGCAGCCGCCACCCGCGGTGCACATCGGCGCCTCCTCCATGCAGCAGCAGCAACAACACTCCATGTACCCTTCCATCATCCACGACAGACGCAGCCGCGCTTCTCCAAGCTCGAGTTCGCCACCTACGACGGAACCATGGACCCCCTGAACCGGCTCAATCAGTGCGACCGGTTCTTCAGGGGGCAACGCACGCTCGCATCCGACCACACCTGGATCACCTCCTATCACCTCTAAGGCGCCGCCCAGACGTGGTATTACGCCCTTGAGCAGGATGAGGGTGACATGCCCCCATGGGAGAGTTTCCGCGAGCTTTGCCTCTTACGCTTCGGGCTGCCGATACGCGGGAGCCGGCTGGCGGAGCTTGGGTGCCTACCTTTCACCTCTACGGTGCAGGACTTTGCCGGCCGCTTCCAGGCCTTGGCGTGCCACGCGCCCAGTGTCACGGCTCGCAAGCGGGCCGAACTGTTCGTTGGCGGTCTGCCGGATCATACGCGCGTGGACATGGAGATGACGGGACCACAAGGCCTCTAGACGTCCATGTATTATGCCGACGCCTTCGAGCGCCGCGCGGTGGCCACGCAGCAGGCGTCACCGTCTGGCGGTTTCAAAACCGGCAGATCCCGGGTAGGGGGCCCAAGCTGTAAGTCTGAGGATCGATGGTAACAATGATCAAAGGGACACGGTGTTTACCCACGTTCGGGCCCTCTTGATGAAGGTAAAACCCTACTCTTGCTTGATTATATTCAATGAGTATAGGGGTTACAAGAGTTTATCTACCTCGAGATCGTAATGGCTAAACCCTAGCTTGGTTAGCCTATCGATGTTGTGATCATGCCTTTGGTCTAAATCCTCCGGCTTATATAGATACCGGAGGGGCTTAGGATTGTACAAATTCAGTTTAACAGAAAGGAAACAGTATATCTGGAAACTTAAACTTGTCGTTCACACATACGGGAGTCCAAACCGGACACAAGAGGTGGTCATCTTCCTTGTATCTTGACGGCCCATTAGTCCGGCCCATATCGAATAGACCGGACGCCCGAGGACCCCTTAGTCCAGGACTCCCTCACCGTCCCAGGGCGCCCGACAGCCCTCCCGGCCGCCACCGACTCCACCAGCGTCAGGCGTCGGCCCAACCCTCAGGCGCCCGGCCGCTAGCGCGCTCTTCTGTCAGCTCACCCCGGCTAAGCAGCTCGAGCGTCGTCGTCAGGAACTATGCTACAACTGCGACGAGCCCTACGTCCCGGGCCACATTTGCCCGCGCCTGTTCTACTTGGAGGCCATGGGCTATATTGAGGAGGACGCGACCGCCGCCTGTCTGGGTGATCCTCCCCCCACATTGGCCGACAAGGTTCCTCCGAGGCCGGACCAGACGAACGCCCTTGTCATCTCCCTCCATGCACTCGCGGGCATCCGGACGAAGAAGACTATGCTGCTGCCGGTGACGATCAACGGCGAGCGGTTCCTCGCACTCCTGATTACGGGCTCCACCCACAACTTCCTGCCAGGGGCCACCATGCACCGCCTGGTGCTGCAGCCGACCGGCGGGGAGCATTTGCGCGTTACCGGGCCAACGGTGACCGCCTCCACTGCCAGGGTATTGCTCGGCATGTCCCCATCATCATCGGCGACAAGCACTTCACCATCACCTGCGTCGGCATCGACTTGGGCTGCTTTGACTTCACCCTCGGTGTCGACTTCTTACGGACTCTGGGCCCCATTCCCTAGGACTTCGACGCCATGACGATGATTTTCGGGCGCCTGGGTCGCTGCGTCCAGTGGGAGGGCGTAGGCGGCGCCTCCCAGAGGCTCCTCAACACCAGTAGACGGCGGCCACCATCAACGTTGAGCATTTCCTTTTAGCTAGCCTGTTGCAGTAGCACAGTGACCTCTTCAACGAACCACAGGGCTTGCCGCCAGTCCGGCCCTATGACCACCGCATCCACCTGCTGCAAGACACAGCTCCCGTTGTTGTGCGGCCGTACCGCTACCCCCATCCACTACTAGGAAAAGGCCTACTAATGGCGCACCGGTTTTGCCTACTAATGGCGCACTACCGGTGCGCCATTACTATCACGCCACTAGTATTTTTTACTAATGGCGCACCACTGGTGCGCCATTAGTATCTGGTATACTAATGGCGCACCACGCAGTGCGCCATTAGTATCTGGTATACTAATGGCGCTCCACATAGAAGTGCGCCATCAGTAACAATTTTTTCAAAAAAAATTCAAATTTTTTTCTTAATCTCAGATCACTATAGCTTAATCTCGGGTCAATATGCTTAAACTCAGGTCAAATCACACTCCATGGTCAAACTTCCCGAAAGGTCACCATCCTCACACTACTCCAGCCCAAGCACACTTAACTTCAGAGTTCTATCCAACCCCAGCAACAGCTCACTTCAGAGGCACTTGTTGATATATTTAGCATATCAATCCTATTATAGCTTGTTGATGTCTAGGACTTTGTTCATGTTCATGACTATGATGAAATTTTGAAAAATATTTCAAACTTCCCGGTCATATTACGTATCATTTTTTGAAAAACAATTCAAAATAAATTTCAAAATCAATTTTTTTTCAATTTTTTTGCCTCCAGATCTTAAAAGCCCCGTAACTTTTTTCTGTTAGGTTTTTGAGGATTTTGAAAATGTTTAACGGGGTTCCCCTAGTTAAATTTGGATGTAACTTTTCGAGTAGATGATTTTTCATAAAAAACTTTTTCATCCGAGTTAGTATGCAAAAGTTATGCCCATTTTACAAATTTCCAGAGAGATTTTGCAAATAAAGTCGAAATTTATATTTGTAAATTTTCTCAACAACTAGACCACATATCACATGGGAAACTTATTTTTTTTTTGACATTTTTATCATTTTTTTTTATTTTTTTAAAACTGAAAAGGCGGTCCACGGGGGGGAAGGGGTGCATTCGGTGGAAGTTGGGCAAACTAGAAATGGCACACCGTGTGGTGGTGCGCCATTAGTAGTTAAACTAGTAATGGCGCACCACACCCACGGTGCGCCATTACTAGTTTTGAAAAAAAATATATAAAAATTTGATTTTTTTTAATTTTTTTTGAAATAAACTTAGTAATGGCGCACTGTCCATAGGTGCGCCATTACTCACAACTTTTTTTTATTTTCTTTTTATTTTTTTTCAAAACTACTAATGGCGCACGGTGGGTATGGTGCGTCATTACTATGTAGTAATGGCGCACCACTCCCACGGTGCGCCATTAGTAGTTTTGAAAAAATTAAAAAAAAATTACTAATGGCGCACCGTGGGATGTGGTGCGCCATTAGTATTTAGTAATGGCGCACCACATGTACAGTGCACCATTAGTGTCCATCCCATCTATAGCCTTTTTCCTACTAGTGATCTTTAGAAGGACGAGCTGGAGCGGCAGTGTGCGATCATGCTCGCTCAGGGCATCATCCTGATCTCGACATCACCGTTCTCCGCGCAGGTGCTCCTTGTGCGCAAGGCCGACGGTTCATGGCGCTTCTGCATCAACTACTGTGCTCTCAATGCCAAGACGCACTGGTGGAAAAACAGGCTTCCGTCCAGCCCCATAAGTCGCGAAGCTGTAGGAACCGCGACTAATGGGACCTTTAGTCGCGGTTCTGGAGGTGAACCGCGACCAAAGGCTGGCCTGTGGCGCTCGGTGGCCAGGCAAGACGTGAGGTCTTTAGTCGCGGTTTGCCGGGACAACCGCGACTAAAGGTTTTCAGGCACCTTTTAGTCACGGTTTGCCGTGCCAACCGCAACTAAAGCCCCTCCCTATATATACCCATCCGGCAGCCAACACTTAGCCATTTGGAGCCATTCTCTTCACAAGTGGGTGTAGGTTTGCTTTTGGTTCCTCTTATGCACATAAGGTGTTTGATGAAATGCCCCAAGAGCATGAAACAAACATGACATGAAGTGTTGGAGCCACACTCCTCGATCGCGGTTAGCAACTTGATGAACCTTTGATGTGTCATTGATAAAATATGCATGTGTGTAGTTCATTGTTTAATTTATATTGTTTGTAGCTAGTTAGTTTAACAAATGCATGATGGTTAATTATATATTTTATATTATAATAATGCAGATGAATCGGCAATGGATGTACGGTAACCGACTCTCCGGCGAGTTCACTACGGGTTTGAAAGATTTCCTCATAGTGGCTAATGCGAACAAGCGGGGGGGTTTTGTTATCTGTCCATGTGTTATCTGTAAGAATCAGAAGGGGTACTCTTCCTCAAGAGATGTTCACATGCATCTGCTTGACGGTTTCATGCCAAGCTATAATTGTTGGACCAAGCATGGAGAAAGAGGGGTTATAATGGAAGAAGATGAAGAAGGGGATGATTTCATCGATGAAAGCTATCTTGCTCATTTCGGTGATACTTTCATGGAGGATGCTTTGAAGGTGAAGGGAAGGTGAAGAAGAGGCACGTGATGATCCCGTTGATGATCTTGGTCGGACCATTGCTGATGCACGGAGACGCCGCGAAACTGAAAAGGAGAGGGAGAATTTGGATCGCATGTTAGAGGATCACAGAAAGGCGTTGTACCCGGATGCGATGATGGTCTGAAAAAGCTGGGCTGCACACTGGATTTGCTGAAATGGAAGGCAGAGGCAGGTGTAGCTGACTCGGCATTTGAAAACTTGCTGAAAATGTTGAAGAATATGTTTCCAAAGGATAACGAGTTGCCCGCCAAAGACGTCTGAAGCAAAGAAGGTTGTCCGCCCTCTAGGTTTAGAGGTTACGAAGATACATGCATGCATCAACGATTGCATCCTCTACCGCATGATGAATACGAGAATTTGAATGAATGCCGGTATGCCTTGCATTGCGTTATAAGATCGAGGCGATGACCACGTGAGCGATGTTGAGGGCCGAAACCAGGAAGAGGGTTCCCGCCAAGGTGATGTGGTATGCTCCTATAATACCACGGTTGAAACGTCTGCTCAGGAACAAAGAGCATGCCAAGTTGTTGCGATGGCACAAAGAGGACCGTAAGTCGGACGGGAGTTGAGACACACCGCAGATGGAACGCAATGGAGAAAGATCGACGGATGGTTCAAAGATTTTGCGGTGACGCAAGGAACATAAGATTTTCTCTAAGTATGGATGGCATGAATCCTTTTGGCAGCAGAGCTCCAGCCATAGCACTGCCCGTGACTCTATGCATCTACAACCTTCCTCCTTGGTTGTGCATGAAGCGGAAGTTCATTATGATGCCGGTGCTCATCCAAGGTCCGAAGCAACCCGGCAACGACATCGATGTGTACCTAAGGCCATTAGTTGATGAACTTTTACAGCTGTGGGGTGGTGTCCGTGTGTGGGATGAGCACAAACAAGAGGAATTTGACCTACGAGCGTTGCTTTTCGTAACCATCAACGATTGGCCTGCTCTTAGTAACCTTTCGGGACTGTCAAATAAGGGATACAATGCATGCACGCACTGCTTACATGAGACTGAAAGTGTACATTTGCCAAATTGTAAGAAGAACGTGTACCTTGGGCATCGTCGATTTCTTCCAAAAATTCATCCAGTAAGAAAGAAAGGCAAGCATTACAACGGCAAGGCAGATCACCGGCCGAAGCCTGCGGAACGCCAAGGTGCTGATGTATTTGATATGGTACAGGATTTGAAAGTCATCTTTGGAAAGGGTCTGGCGGACAATCAGTTCAAGGGAGCCGACGGGCACGCAGCCATGTGGAAGAAGAAATCTATATTCGGGAGCTAGAATATTGGAAAGTCCTAGATGTCCGCTCTGCAATCGACGTGATGCACGTTACGAAGAATATTTGCGTGAACCTCCTAAGCTTCTTGGGCGTGTATGGGAAGACAAATGATACACAGGAAGCACGGCAGGACCAGCAACGTTTGAAAGACCCTGATGACCGGCATCCGGAATGGTTTCAAGGTCGTGCCAGCTACGCTCTGACCAAAGAAGAGAAGGTCATCTTTTTTGAATGCCTGAGCAGTATGAAGGTCCCGTCTGGATTCTCGTCCAATATAAAGGGAATAATAAACATGGCGGAGAAAAAGTTCCAAAACCTGAAGTCTCACGACTGCCACGTGATTATGACGCAATTGCTTCCGATTGCTTTGAGGGGGCTCCTGCCGGAAAATGTTCGAGTAGCCATTGTGAAGCTATGTGCATTCCTCAATGCAATCTCTCGTAAGGTAATCAATCCAGAAGTTCTACCACGGTTACGTAACGATGTGATCCAATGTCTTGTCGATTTCGAGTTGGTGTTCCCGCCATCCTTCTTCAATATTATGACGCACCTCCTGGTTCACCTAGTCGAAGAGATTTTCGTTCTCGGTCCTGTATTTCTACACAATATGTTCCCCTTCGAGAGGTTCATGGGAGTATTAAAGAAATATGTTCAGAACCGTGCTAGGCCAGAAGGAAGCATCGCCAAGGGCTATGGAAATGAGGAGGTAATTGAGTTTTGTGTTGACTTTGTTCCTGACCTTAAGCCGATTGGTCTTCCTCGATCGCGGCACGAGGGGAGACTAAGTGGAAAAGGCACGATCGGAATGAAATCAACGATATGTATGGACGGCCATTCTCATTGAAGCACACCACCTTGACCGACCAATTCCAGCTAGGTGGCTCCGTACTTTGAGAAACACAAGAATATTTTACGTTCGACAACCCGGGAAGCCTGAATCCTGGATTAGGAAGGCCCACATGGAGACTTTCGGCAGTTGGTTGAGAAAACATTTAATGAATGACAATGATGTTGTAGATCAGCTGTACATGTTGGCCAAGACACCATCTTCGACTATAACGACTTTCCAAGGGTACGAGATAAATGGGAATGCATTTTACACGATCGTCCAAGATAAAAAGAGCACCAACCAAAACAGTGGTGTCCGCTTTGATGCAGCAACAGAGAATGGGCAAGAGGTCACATATTATGGTTACATAGAGGAGATATGGGAACTTGACTATGGACCCTCCTTTAAGGTCCCTTTGTTCCGGTGCAAATGGTTCAAGCTAACAGGAGGTGGGGTAAAGGTGGACCAGCAATACGGAATGACAATGGTGGATTTCAACAATCTTGGTTACCTTGACGAACCATTCGTCCCTAGCGAAAGATGTCGCTCAGGTTTTCTATGTGAAGGACATGAGTAGCAAACCGAGGAAACGGAAAGATAAGAAAACGATCAGTACATCATGCGATGATCCAAAGCGCCACATTGTTTTTTCAGGGAAAAGAAACATCGTGGGAGTGGAGGACAAGACAGACATGTCAGAAGATTATAATATGTTTGCTGAAATTCCGCCCTTCAAAGTGAACACCGACCCAAGCATTAAGTTAAATGATGAGGATGCTCCATGGATACGGCACAATCTAAAGCAAGCAGGGACACAAGGTAAGAAAAATGTTGTGTAATTATTTATTGTACCAAACTTTTTTGAATGGATCATGTGAATTATATTACCCGTGATGTGTTTGGTGTCCATTTTGAATGATTCGAGATACCACTTGATGATACATGAAATTTGGAGTGATTTAGTCATACTCCTGCCTAGGCGTATAATATGCATACTCGTAGTCTTCATAGCCGCCGTCGTCGTTATCTTGGTAGTCGCCTTCTAAGTTGCCGATAATGCATTTCTTTGTCGTCATTGTCGTCGAGGCGGCGCTAAGTGGCTTCGAACTGAGGGTAAGCGAGGCGGGGGATATCGCCCGGCGTGATGTAGTCCATGACGCTTCTGCGAGTCCGGCCATACCACCATAGCCGACGGCCGCCTCGTGGAAATTCCTGGAGGCAGACCGTCCTCCTCATACCGGCGAGCGCCCTCTCACGCCGATTGATGAAGAAGGCGTCCCAAGTATGCTGGTTATCCGGATGCCGTGAGATTCATCCGCTGCTCGGTGTGAGGTCGAGGTAGTAGTGGTTCGTGATGGCCGCCCGGTATGCAGTACCGAGGGGACGGGAGGGACTGCACGCCGGGCGCTTAGGCTCCAGCCGGTGGGGGCCTTGGTAGCCCGGTGGACAAGGGTAGTTCGGCGCAAAGCTCCTCCACCTGCTGGTAGGTTAGAGTGGGTGCGGTGGAAGCCATGAGAGAGTGATGAGAGATTGTAGAGATGTGATAATGCTGGCCAAGCCGGGCTACATATATGTAGTGAGAAATGGCGGGGAAAATGGGAGCGGGAAGACAGGAGGCGGGAAGAAAGTGGCGGGAAGAAAGAGGCAGGAAGACAGGGAAGAAATGGCGGGAAGAAGAGGAATCCAGAGCTGGACATCTAACCTTTAGTCCCGGCTGGTTGGTGCAACCGGGACTAAAGGTTAGACAGACAACGTGGGTAGCGCATTTACGCCTCGGAGGAACAAGACAAAGCAGAAGCGGCGTGCCTATAAAAGGAGCATCGATCTGTGCGAAGATAGAGGCGTGAAGAAATGGCGGGAAGACATAGGCGGAAAGAACTGGCGGGAAGGCGGCGGAAGAACTTGTGGGAAGACAGAGGCGGCCGGAAGAACTTCTCTGAATTTTTGATATATTATTTGTATTTTTAGAATTTTGAAATGAATTAGTTCTATTTTTCTGAATTTTTGATATATTATTTGTATTTTTAACATATTGAATTGAATTAGTTTTATTTTGACATATTATTTGTATTTGCCTCGTAGGGTTTGGAGACGGTTCGTAGATACAAAGGACGTAGAACTTTATATGCATTAAATTATGTATGGAAACTTGTTCAAAATTGTATATGGTCATCCGATGATATTGAATATATATTGTATATTCCTCTTGAATTCTTTTTGGTTCTAATTTCAAATTTGTTTGAAATTGTACATTCATATGCATGTATGTAGTACCGTAGAATATGTGAAACTCCTTCAAAATTAAAATAAAGCACAAAAGAAATAAAACAATACAAATTAAACAGAAAACAATACAAATTAAAAAGAAAACAATACAAATTAAACAGAAAACAGGTTTGGGGGGCTAAAACCCTAAACCTGCAGCTGTTTTAGTCGCGGTTGGCAGACCAACCACGACTAAAGGTGTGAGAGCATAAAAACCATAAAAACTCTTTAGTCGCGGTTGGGCAGGCGACCGCGACTAAAGGTACCTTTAGTCACGGGTCTCGTCGCCAACCGCGCGACTAAAGGGGGCGGGAGCATAAAACCCGCCAAAAACCCTTTAGTCGCGGTTGGGCAAGCGACCAGCGACTAAAGGGTACCTTTAATCATGGTCTCGCCGCCAACCGCGACTAAAGGGGGGGCTATAAATACAAGGCTCCGATTCTCGTCTTCTCCGATTCCGATTCTACTTTGTTCGTCTCAACGCTGCCTTCGCCCCTCGCCCTCGGCGCCGCCCGCCGTCGCCCTCGCCCTCGGCGCCGCGTCGCCCTCGCCTACAGCCTTGCGCGCCGGCCGGCCTCCTCGGTACTGCCGCCTCGCCCATCATCTTCTCCCCTTGCTCCCCTGGCCTCTTGCGCTCCCGTAGCCACCGCGCCGCCATGGCCGAGCTCGACTCCGCTGAGCAGCTGGCCGCTGTCACTGTAGTCGTTGCAAAGGTCGGGGCAAGCACTGCAACGTGCTGAGGGCGCCTCACTAGTGCCTCCCGAGCCTCTAGCTCGTCTCCTCTTGCCCTCTGGCTGCTTGCCGCACCTCGGCCGAATTCCGGCGTCGCCGTAGTCGACGCCGCCGTCGACTCCGTCTGTTTGAGACGCGTGAGTGTTGTAGATCGACGCGACATCCTTTTCCCCGATCGAACGTGCCAAGTCCCGCGCTAAAAGACCCCCTATGCGCATTTTATGGCGAAGTCCGGCGAGCGCCGCCGCGTTTCTGGTCACCAGCGTTGCTCCGGCGCTGGCCGCCGATGTGGCTGACCGAGGGTCACCCCTGGGTCGCTGCCAGTGGGCCCCACGGCCCCGTTGACTGGGTTGACCCAATCAACATGCTGACTAGGCAACCCAGTGTCACTGACAGGCAGGCCCCACTGCGTAATTAATCTAACAAAAACATTTTTATAAATAAAATTAATTAATTAACCTAAACGGTCACTCACATGTGGGGCCCTACTAATTAACACTGTTTAATTAAAATAAACTACTGTTAGTCCCTCACGAGTATGACATGTAGGACCCAAGTGGTCATTTTGACGATGAACCGGTCTGTTGAACTACTGATGTCATGCGACACTCTGCCGACGTCATAATTCCATTCATGTTAATTTAAATAGTCTTTGAAAATTCTAAAATCTTTGTAAAATCATTAGAAATTAAACCGTAGCTCAGATCGAAAAACTATATACATGAAAGTTGCTCAAAAAAATTCAATGAATCCGAATACACGGTTCGCTCAAAAAAATTCTCAGAAACGAATGGACTTTCATGCAAAATAGCCGACGACGTACGACCAGAAACACTATTTGCTTTATTAAAAATTAAAAATGACATTCGTGAAGACGTGGTTGTCTGTTGTCCTCGCCTCCCTCCGTGTGTGTTGTCCTCGCCTCCCTCTCCGTGGCGCGTAAATGCCGCCCGTCTCGCGCTCTACCGCGACACCCTCTCCCACCCTTCCTCGCCCCTCCTTTTGCCACCGCCCTTTCGCCACCGCCACCGCCACCGCCCCCTTCTTCACTTAATTAATTTGTTTTTACTACATGTTTTCAGGACTGACATAATGGCGGACGATAGAGCTGACCCGATTATGGACAACTATGATCCGGACGGTGAAGCACATATGTTCGGCATCATAAACGGCGATATTCTATATGTGCCGACCGGAGAAGAAGAAGATGATATCTCTTCTTATCTGAACCTTGACGGTGAAGATGAAGGGCGCCGTCAGCAAGATGATGCCGAACAAACGTCGATAAACCACGATCTTCAAATGGAAGTAGCAACCACCTCCGGCGCCGAGGTATATATATACATTGAGCCTCTGGTGATACAAACTAACTGATTTGAATAAATATGTGTGTTCTAACGCGCGCGACTCTCTTTCTTATTTTAGCCCTCGGCGGATCGTCAAACAATCGAGTACGTCGTCAAAGCGTGGCGCAACCAAGACGATGAAACAAGGAGAAACATGCACCATCGAGGTTGTCGACAAGGTAACCGCAGTCACTGGAGCCCCGCAAGAACGCCACCAAGTTTGTCAGCCAATGCGGAGCCATTGTTAGAGACAACGTCTCGATCACCGTCCCAGGAGTGGAATGAGCCAAAGAAGGCACGAATTGATGGTTTCACTTTTGTCGATAAGAGAACAAAAAAGATTGCTTCAAGAAGCTTATGGAACATTTCGTTCTACATCCGGAATACAACAAATTCGATGAGGAGGGTAACAAGATTGAGGAAAACAAGGAGAGGAGGAGGCTAGTCAAACAGTTCGCTCTTCATAAGATGGCCGACGATTCCGAAATTCAAGCAAAATCTAGCCCATGACTTTGTCAAGCAGAACAAGACTCGGATTTCAAAGGACAATATGAGAAACTGAAACATGATTGGCCAGAATTTGTGAAGCAAAAGAAATCGGAGCAGTTCATTCAAATATCGAAAAAAATAAGGAAAATGCGGCTAAGAAGGAGTACAATCATGTTACGGGGCCAGGAGGGTATCGCATTTGGGTGCCTAGGTTGGAGAAGATGGAGAACGAGCTGAGGGCGCGAGGAATCCGTCCAGTGCACGGAGGGATGGGACCCAAGGGCCAAAAGCTGGTGGTACGGGCATGGGGAACGCTGAACCCGGAGACAGGGGGAGTGTGTTTACCGGGAAAATTAATTAAACCCACCCAAGCCCTTATTGACGCAATGAAGGATGCTCAACAGGGGAAGATCAAGTTCAATGAGAGAACGACGCTACCGACAAAAGCCCTCGGGAATCCTGAACACGGAGGATATTTACGAGGCATGGGGCACATTCCGTGGAAAATAGGGTTCCCCGAGCGATGACCCGCACGGTTCTGAAGCCGTAAGAGAAAGATGGATCGGGAATCAGATGTTGTGGCGCGGTTGGCATCGGAAATGGATGTGATGAAGAAAACCATGAGTGTACTAGTAGCGAAAGAGATGCAGCTCGGGTGCAGCATGAAGATCATCCGGCGGATCTCGGAAGCCAGCAGCGGAGAAGCTGCGTGTCTTCCACGGAGGCCCCACCGGCTGTTGCAGATTCACCGACGATCGTTATTTCTGCACCGGAGCATCCGGTGGTCGAATTTACTGCACCGGAGCCTCTGGTGGTCGAAATTACTGCACCGGAGCCTCCTCTCTACCCCGTTGACGATATAAAGGAGATTAAAGAATGTCATCTGTATTATCCTATCGTGAACATGTCCATGAATGTAGCCATCGGCAGTGCTTTACCATGTTTACCTGGAGCACTCCACCACAACAACCCCATTCAAGATGGCTATGCTCGTGTCACGGTGGAGGACATAGTCCAAGGGTTTGAGGACCGGGAGATTGACATTGCTACACCTGAAGGGGAGAAAAGACTTGGAGATGTCAAGCGCCCTTTCATTCTATGGCACAAGAAGTTTCTCAAGTTTCCCGGCGCGGCGCCAAGGACAACAAGTCCACCCCCCTACGGGGGTGGTGGGGGCGGTGGCGGTGGTGGTGGTGGGGGCGGTTCACCTACACCTCCGCCACGTCACCGACGCCGCCCATGATCCACAACGTCCGGCGGGTGATCACCGCCGCCCCGATCCTCGTCCGGCGGGTGATCAGACGCCGCCCCCCAATCCACCTCCGGCAAAGAAGCAGAAGCAGTCCTGGATTATTAACCCGGACCCTTATGTACCTAAGACCACAAAGGTACCGGAGCCATCACTGAAGCCTCTCCCCACAAGGCCTTGGGAACGTAGTGCCGAGGAAGTCGGCGCGGCCGCGGCTGCTCATTTGGAGAAATGGAAGGCGGACTGCAAGAAGAAAAGTGAGCCCGAGCCCAAGCTAGTATTTTACGATGAGCAAAAGAAGTGGGCTAAGTCATTTTGAGCACACCGTCCCAAGCCATGAAGAATCTGCCTAACGACTATGCACGTGAACTTCACAGGCAGGCACTCATGTTCAAGGAGAACAAAGAGCGGGAGAAGGCCGAAAGTAAAATAAGCGGAAACAAGTTGCCCAGCTCGGGAACAAAGTAAACAATCGATTGCCCGCTTATAGTGGAAGCCTTCTGTCCGGATGCCCCGAGATCATACAAGCTGCGGCAGAACAGGGATTAGTAACGAGTGCCGAGAACAAGCGGCCAACTTAGGTATTACTCTTCGTGAACTGTTAGGCCTTGATGAGGCGCCCGGTGAAGGAGGTAGTAATTACATATGTCAAGAATGGCCCTCTCGTCGAGCCTGCGCCGGAAAAGTATCTACCTCCACAAATGAAAGGTCTGCTGAAATGGTACAAGGGTTAAATAAAAAATAAACACGCCAAAGAATATATTTATGCGGAAGTTAGACATGAGCATCACTTCAAACATTACTATGTACAAATTGAACTGAGTGAATTGTTCCAGCTTTTCAATCTGCGCGAGCTCGACAAATCTATCATCGGTTGCTACGCTCGTAAGTGATTTATTAATTTCTACCCCATCTCGTTCATATTGCCTGCACTATATATATGTCCTAACTATATTGTTGTGTCCGCTATTATACATGCAGAATGAAGATTAAGGAATGCAGAGTAAGGAACATCCATGATGTTGGGTTCATTGACCCACACATCGTTAATGGACATGTGTTGGAGCGTCACCCCGACGTGGAGGCAGACACTGTGGCAGTTTCTTACAAAGCAGGAACTCAAAAGTGATATTCTATTTCCTTACCATTTTGGGTGAGTGTTTCTGTCTTGAGCACATTCTCTTTTGTTTACTCCACGCATGGTATGTGGCGGCTAATCGATGAGTTATGCATGACGTCTTGTGCATGTATCGTGTCCGCAGGTTCCACCGGATTCTGCTAGTAATTAAAGTTAACACCTCGTAATGTCTCGTCCACGACTCTCTGAATATGGATCCAAAGCTTTGGGGCGGCATGAGAAGAATGCTGCAGAAGTAATTATTTTCATTCATTTGCGCTCTATATCGATCGGCCTATTTCGTTCATTTCCTAATATCAAGTAACTAATAACTCTCTTGTTCATTTAATTTTCTTTGCCTCGTAGGGTTTGGAGACGGTTCGTAGATACAAAGGTCGGTGAATTCAAAAAGAGCTAGAATTCAAAAGGTCAAAGCCTAAGAATGC
Organism: Aegilops bicornis; assembly: GCA_021605145.1. NCBI lineage: Eukaryota > Viridiplantae > Streptophyta > Magnoliopsida > Poales > Poaceae > Aegilops > Aegilops bicornis. Next base: position 66,109,714 of record CM038673.1, on the reverse strand, counting down.
TGGGGATATTCAGCCACCGGAGACCAATCTATGTGGATACTATGTTCAGAGATGATCCGGAGATACACCTCTGAGCGGGTTCCGAGTGATACCAATGCTCGAGAGGAATAACCTCCGGATGATGCTTAGTTGTAAGCTCGCTTCCGACCACTTCAAGAGGAACTAGCTGGATGGTTCAGCAGGGAAGTCCTCCATCCTAAAGAAGAACACTATTACGAGGACGTAGAACTTTATATGCATTAAATCATGTATGGAAACTTGTTCAAAATTGTATATGGTCATCCGATAATATTGAATATATATTGTATATTCCTCTTGAATTCTTTTTGGTTCTAATTTCAAATTTATTTGAAATTGTACATTCATATGCATGTATGTAGTACCGTAGAATATATGAAACTCCTTCAAAATTAAAATAAAGCACAAAAGAAATAAAACAATACAAATTAAACAGAAAACAGGTTTAGGGGGCTAAAACCCTAAACCTGTGGCGGCCTTTAATCGCGGTTGGCGAAGACCCGCGACTAAAGGTCCTCCGCCCCGACGGCCGCCTGGCGCCCCCGTGGACGGGCCATTAGTCGCGGTTCTTAAGCAGCCGCGACTAAAGGTGGGGGGCATTAGTCACGCTTATTTGGTCGCGGTTGCCCAACCGCGACTAATGGCAGTTGCGAACCGCGACCAAAGGCCTTTTTTCCACCAGTGACGTCCAAGGACAAATTTCCTATCCCCGTCGTGGATGAACTCTTGGACGAGCTACACGGGGCCCACCTCTTCACCAAGCTCGACCTCCATTTGGGATATCACCAGGTGCGGATGCACCCAGATGATGTCCCCAAGATGGCCTTCCGCATCCATCATGGCCACTTCGAGTTCTTGCTGATGCCCTTTGGCCTCTCCAATGCCCCGGCGACATTTCAGGCGTTGATGAATGTCGTGCTACGCCCCTACTTGCGCCGGTTTGTGCTTGTTTTCTTTGATGACATTCTTATATATATCTTTAGAAGGATAGCTCCGAAGTTGTACGTGTCCGACTCAGCTGTGGCCCTAGCGGTCACCATGCAGTCCGGGTCCATGTACCCCATCGTGCCAGCGAGCTCTGTCGTGTGCGACCCATGGCTATGGTCAACGAGCATTGCAAGCCCGAAGTCGCCAAGCTTGGAGCTGAAGCACATGTCGAGCATGATATTGCTCGGCATGATGTCCCTGTGCAACACACATTGCTCCCAGTTTTGGTGCAAGTACAGAAGCGTTGAGCTGATCCCCAGCACAATCTCATGGACTACTGGAACTTTCGTATGCGTGGGTGTCAGGGTCTTCGCCGAGAGCCAAAACACGGGCATCAGCAAAGTAATGAACACCGAGAGCAGCACTCGGCAAAGGGAGTATCTCGGCAAACACATGTTATTGCCGAGAGTAGGCCCCGACAAACAGGCCCTACTCGGCAAAGGCACTATTTGCCGAGGGTCATCTGGCCACCACACGGCAAAGATTTGCCACGTGGCACATCCGGCGACGACTAACGACACGTCACGGTTGCAACTCTTTACCGAGAGTGGCTCTCGGCAAAGATTTAATCCCGCCTCGCCTACCGACAGGCAAAAAGACCCTGTTCAAATAGTTCAATAGTCCAACCGCATTAAGCTTCGGTCTTCATTACTAAGAATACATACAGTCACTATGATTCTTCATGTTCTGGATAGAGAAAATTCATATTGACCTTCGTATTCTAAAGAATGGATGCTGGCGTTTTTATAAATTTATGATCCACACCTTTACCAAGAGAAGCTCTCGGTAAAGGAACAGTGGCCGAGAGCAGCTCTTGGTAAAGATAAGGCCACCATCAAAGTTTAGTCCTACCTCGCTCTCCTAGAGACAAGCAACAAAACGTGTTTAAATAATGGGATAGTCCAGATGCAGTAAGCTTTGATATTCATTACACTCTAGTTAAGGAGATGGACTATCACTTTGAATGTTCACCTGTTTCGAGCAGAGAACATTCAAAGTGATAGGCCATCTTCTTAATTGTGGATGCCGGCATTTTTTATTAATGGTGTCATCATAGGGCCCCTGTAGGTGTGGTAAAAGTTTAGGCATGTTTTGAGTAAGCCTCCCTTGAGGCCACTTGTAAGAGGGGCAACCGCACGGCACGTACCATGGCCGCGCATTTTTCGGGCACGCGTGCAATATTCGAGAAATTTATTGTTCTGCTAGGGTTTCATCACCGGAAATTGCTGATCAGCAAGGCGGCACGCCGGCACATGAAATCATGTCCGGTAGCGGCATGGAAAATACTTTGTGATGTCCTTGTGGCATTGCCTAGGCTGTGCACAGATGAGGGAGGGCTGTCATTTCTGAGTGCTGCTCTCGGCATGTGTGGCATTTCCGTGAAATTTATGCAGCTCCTGATGAATACGCATATGAAATGGTATGAACATTGATAATTCAGACGCATGATTTGATTTGTTGTGGATGTATAATTTAATAACACAACACATGCACGCATCTAATGTACTCCCTCCGTTTCAAAATGTTTGAAGTTCTAGGTTTGTCCTAAGTCTAACTTTTATAAGTTTGACCAAGTTTATAGAAAAAATTGCTAATATCTACGACATAAAATATACATAGTATGAAAATATATCTTATGATGAATGTAATGAAGCTAATTTGGTATTGCAGATACTTGTATATTTTCCTACAAACTCGGCCAAACTAAAAGAAGTTTGACGTAGGACAAATCTAGAACTTCAAACATTTTGAAACGGAAGGAGTAATAAATGAAGGGAAGGAAGAAATACGGAACCTGTAGGAGGAGGGGTGGTGATATCGATCGGATCCGTGCTATATCTCACATAGCTGATGTATCCCTTGACGCTACCAGCAGTGCTCTTAGAAAGAAGTTGCATCATCAGTCTCTGCCCCTCGTGTACACACTTGGTGCACTCACTGGGTGCCATGTCCCTTGAGCTCTGCACCAGCCGTATATCACATGCGAGTTGTTCTGCCAATCCGTGTACGTCTCATTCCCGTTGGCATACCACAGCAATGAGCCGGCCGCCTCCAACGATAGGCGAATTATCAGCTTCGTCCAGTTTTATTCATGCGGTACATTTCATGGGTGTACAACCCGCCCTCGTCGGTCATGATTGGGTTGGTGGATTGGTCAGCCATGGTGATGGAAGACTCATTTGAGTATTTGTGGACGCAGGCGCGGTAGAGTGCACCGGCCATCCAGGTGTCTAGAGTTTACTCGTGTGATATATGAACACGATCACGTCACAGGGATTGTAAAACTGTAGCAATGAGCTATTCCCTCCGTCCCATAATGTAAGACGCTTTTCGATATTAGTGTAGTGTCAAAAAACGTCTTACATTATGGGACGGAGGGAGTAGCTAGCTTGGCTAGGTTCTCTCCACCTAATTAATACTTGGCTTGATGAGGCCCCGGTGGCTGTAATTACTCATGCTTATAAACGATGCAATTGTTCTGGTAAATGAATAAAGGAGGTTTTGAAGTGTAAAAAAAAGAACATGGCCCCTTCTTTTCCATTCTTGATTGTTTGTTTTTCAGGGGAATATCTTGGCGTAGCTTGGCATTACCGATAGCTGCCGCATGTGCCATAGCTTGGCATTACCGATAGCGCCTTGCAGGACCCCTACCCATCGCGCCCCAGTTCCGTCCGCAACATAGGAGGTACACATGAGCTTCCCTAAAAGGCTAAAAACGAGGTATGCATGAGCTTTTCTACATCCATCCAGTGATTGATTAGTTAAACCCAAACTAACTCCAATTTTTGAGAGCAGTACACCATCCAGAGTAGATCCAATCTTGGTGGTGAATTCCGCTTTCTCTAGTACTGCTGTACTGAGATGTTGGGGAATTTAAGTGGCAAACCATGGAATTTGATTCCCGTTGTTCATTGACAACTGACCGGTGTGTTCTTGGTAGCTGGTTCCGGCAATGGATGATGGGGACCTTGATTTCTCCAACCCGGAGGCATATCAGTGCTCATCCACCGGCGCCGATCTGCCCGGCATTGGCTCTTTCATCGACAACTACATATAAGGAACTCGACAAAGAGGGAAAAAAAGAAAAAAACATTAAAAATGCTTTGCCTAGTGCTACATATATGGATCTCGGCAATGGAGGGAAGAAAAAGGAAAAATATTTAAAATGCTTTTCCTAATGCTATGTATATAGAACTCGGCAAAGGAGGAAAACACTAACACGCCATGGCTTTGCCTAGTTCTTCTTCTGATGTACTAGAACCCAGAAAAAAACCAATGTTGTCAACGCTTTCGTCAACCGCGACGACCAGGACACGTGTTCAGGCCTTTGCCAACTGTGTATTTTGCCGAGTTCTTTTTCACACATACTGGGCGAAGTGCACGCTTTGTCAAGTTCTTTTTTGCTTGCACTCGGTATTCCATTGTGTTTGCCGAGTGCAAGACACGATGCACTAGGCAAACAACTCAGCACTGGGCAAAGTTGTGGATTCCAGGACATCCTAAGGACACAGAACTCCTTGGCGTGCACTCAGACCCGACCTACAACACGCCTTCCCGCACCCACACATCCATCCATGTCCACACCAAGATCATCATATAACATACTAGGGATTATCAACTGATAATTGAAGTTAATTACAACAAGCATTCCTCAATCTGGACAATCGTCGTACAATTCCCTCCTACTTTGTCATCCTGACTATTCTCACCATGGCATGTCGTCCTTTCGAATTTTGATCCGATTGTCATGTATGCCACGCCCTGAAAACATCCTGCGGAATGAACACTGTGATATTTTCTTGGTTGAGGGAGACAAGCGGCACTCTGTTTGCTCGTGATGAACTTTTCTTGCTTCGCTGGTTAATTGGCTGCTAACATATGGGCTACAAGATACGTGCACGACGAACCGATAAACAGACTTAAATCAGCACATTTGTCACTCTGCTGCGAACATCAAAATTCATGGTTGGCTTGTTATTTGTCAGCATAGCTCTTGAAATAAGTTGTCGAGCAGATACTAGTGTATGTGATATGACGTCCAACTATATTTGACTTAAGAATACCTCTTAGCGCAGAAGTTGATGTTCATGCCTTTTTTGCAAGTGATGTCCATGTTGCTCTTAGTCTATAAGTTTAGTTCAGTATGGTTTGCTCTTGGTTTGTCTATAACAAAATCACACATTGGTGATATGTATTCCAGTTCATGCTTGGTGGCTGGCGTTCGTAACTACAATCTGAAAGGCATGATCTACCTAAATGCAAATTAAATCCTGCACGTGACACCCAAATTAAGATTTTCTGTTTTGAGCATTGATGTGATGGCCACTGGTAATTTACTACTGTGACGTTAGCTTTACTTTGCTTGCTTTTTCTCCCTGAGGACGGAAATTAGTGGTTGGGATTTGTTTCTCATTAACTTTGTACTACAAAGTTGTGTGCTGTCTAGGTGCAGCATCACGTTATCAAGATCAAAAGGTCAATGAAATTATACCTTTAAAAGTTAAACGGCTAAGTGAATGCATCGCTTGCTTAAAGCTCTTGTGACCTCTGACCTACCTGAAGTTCAATCTAGTTATTGATGGTGGTGGAGAGGGGAACCCACTGCCCCTATAACAGAGCAAGGCTTCTCCAAACAAAACGATGTCTTATTATTATCTAGTATTGTTCTGTGCATTTTTTGTTGTAACTCCACACATTAGGGACCCTAATTTGATACATATAGGCATAGAAGGCATCCGGAATTACCAATAGATAACAAGAATTATGACATGCAAAATGCGCTTTGCAGATTCGTCGTGCAACTTCCTCCAACTCCGCTGCCTCAGCATCACTATGGCATGACTCATCGGATCGGCTTGGACAACCATGCAGTCGTGTACTTAATGGGAAGTTGAATGAAGAGTACTGGTTAGCATTTATAGGTCCAAATATCCTTATGATCTTGTTGTTGTCTGTTCTGGAGGTTGGATTCAAGAAGAGTGAATTTTTTATGTGCTTATGTAGACATATCAGCAAGCTCTTTAAGTTCCAATACTTGGAGCAGAGTTATTTCCTCGTTGTTGGTAAAGGAAAATAATTCAGGTTATGCCATTTTTCAGCAGGGGTTCATCCAAGTACCATGCCAAAAGTGAATTGTATCACCCTTGCCAGCTCTGCAAATAGAGTGTTGTTTGTAGTTGGCGGCAATTGAGTACATCCTTCCGCCAGAAAGAGCCAACGCTTATTACACTCTCATGGTGTCAAAAAGCCAACACCTACGTATTTGATACGGAGAGTCGTAGTGGCAAACCTCAAATGCTAATAAACCAACTCCCGATTAAATGAAACTCTTATTCAGCTCATTGATGGAAAAAAGGAAACGGCGATGTCCATGCTCCTTTGTTCCGAAATACGAAATCAAGCCCTAATTATCTGTCTGGTATGATGGGGGTGGCTTGTGTAATACGGAATGTGCTGAATTTTCGGTGAACTGAATGTTCTGTCTAAATATCAGGCGCATAATCGGAAACAAGGTGGAAAAAGCCAAATGTACTTACACACGTACCTGCAGACAAAGCGGGGACGTGCAACGTTGCTGTCACGATGTCACCAATTTCTACAACCGATAATTCTATACCTTACAGCTCTTTAACGGTTTAACCCAAATTCATCTGACTATAAAAATATGGTGATAGAAAAGCTTGTGCATGCTTCCATATGTTTATTCAAAGCATGTGTTTCAATACTACACAACCAGCAATATGATGTAAAAAATATCTCTCAATACAAATAGAACCCTTCACGTGACACAAAATTACAATTTGTTACTAGGTGATGTCGGTTTTACTTGGCGATTTTTTCCAAATGCTAGTGGTTGGACTTTGTGTTTCATGAACATTGCACTGGTAAGTCGTGTGTTGTTTAGGTGCATCGTCTTGATGCAGAGAGCAGAAGATGGATGAAATTTAGTCGTTTCAAAAAGGAAAGGCAAGCAAATGCATTGTTTGTTTAAAGCAATCTTTTTGGGCAAATCTTTTGGCAGGGGCTCTTCCTTTCTAAATTCAAAATAAATTAAGCATATTTGTAGAAAAACAAAGTATTTTTAATGAAATTCGAATTTTAGTGGGGGCCTTGGCCCCTACTCAGCTCTGGTGTACGCCCACCCCCTACTCTCACCTACCCAAGGACCAAGCTCCTAAAAGGGAATCTCATCTATTGATCTACCGGAGGACCTATGAGTTCATATCACTGCCTACTACTCAAGTCTCATATAAAGAGCATGACTTCCCTAAGCAAATGATGAATAGCTTATTCGTCATTGTATTTCTCTACCATAGAATTATCAGACAAAATTTAGTGCATTATTTATATTATATCTCTGCGTACTAAGGATTTAAATTCCATAAGTATAGGCATAGAAGTCATCAGGAATTAGCAATGCATACAAAAAATTAAATACACTGCTTTGACAACAGGGTCGTGAGATGAATTTGCCTTCCACTATGCCGTCTCAACCTGACAATGGTCTGCATCGTCAAATCTGGCCATGCACTCGTCATCGAGATGGGAAGCTGATTGAGGTGTAGAATCTTGGGTGGGTTGCTCTCTAAGGGATTGCATCGTTGACATTGAGATTAGAGTATAATATTATAAGGGCAAACGAAATACTCGTTTAGTTCAAAAAGTGACAGTTTAACACGTAGAAAGGGTGTTAGATTTATTTTTTTCTAATAGTAAATTTATTTTTAAATACTCAAACATCTTGTCTTTATCCTCGAATACGACCTGAACCTTTTTTTCTCCTGTTTGTTTCGTGGGGGAATTTCATTCTTTGAAATACACCTGACCCACCACCGCCATGCCCTAGATGTAACTACCACTGTGTTGTAGCATAGCATCGTCGCCGGCACCTCGCACCCATCTGGTGCGCCTCTCACGAACATCGCCACTACAGACATCACCAGCCATTCGCACTCCTACCTCGTCATGCCCCTGATTTGTCCACAACGACCTAGGTTCTTGAGGCATGTATATGATCTCTTCTGCATCGATCCAGTGATTGATACTTAAACCCAAACTAATTATTAAACCCGTTCAACAAATTTTGAGATTGGCGCGCCATGTAGAGTAGATGCAATCTTATAGCAAGTTTCTCTTTCTTTAGTGCTGAGACATTGGGGAATTTCAGTGGCAAATCTTGGGGAACAAAACTGGGGATTATATTCTCATGCATTATATAATTGTATGTATTGGATATTAACCATTGGTGAGATTTTCTACTAGTTTGAAGAATAATAAATATGCAGTTTTTTTTGGCTGAAAACTGCATCCCTTGCATCGAGAGTACGAGACATGTCACTACTACATGGGAGAGCCTCTCACGGTCTTCAAACTCACCGTAAAATAGAATCTATGGTCACTCTGAAGCAATAAATTGCGCATTTCCAACCAATAATTCATTTTCAGGCATTTGAGGTGCACTATGACAGGCAAGTCTAGGTGACAGTCATTGGTGCCGGCATACTAGAAACTAGAAAGGAAGAGGCAGCATTACACGACGCCTGTGGATGTGTGGTTTTTGTGCCTTCACTAAAGACCGTAGTGTTTTTGTCAAGATACATGGAAGGGAAACATACCTGACAATATTTCATTGGAGTGGTCGCTTTCGCTCTATCTTTCCTGTTCGTGTTTGAGGAGGATGAACTGGCCACATGTAATGGCATTGGCATGAAATCTTTGGCTCCTTAGGGAGATGTTTTCAACAAATACATTGTTCCGTCTTAGCATATATTGTATGACTTCTAGTTATTTGACATGTTGGACCATGATGTAAGCAGTTAAATCTTGGTTAGTTCGACCGTGTCGATAAATGCAGGTTTTCACAGATGACATGATCATCATGGTTGAGTTGAATGATTCCGCATTGCACATCTTAAGTTTCTTTTGCTTTTGTTTTAAAGCTCTCTCTAGTCTAAAGATCAACTTCTTCAAGACTGAGGTTATTGTCACTGGGGTGTTGGAGGCGGAGGCCTTGAGGGACTCCCAGCTCCTGAATGGCTCTTTGGGCTCGTTCCCCTTTAAATATTTGGGCCTTCCCATCTATCCGGCTAGATTCTGCGCCAGGGATTTTGCTCCCGTCATTTCCAAGGTGGGTTATAGGGCCATGCCTTGGAGGGGCAGATATAACACCAACGTAGGCAAAGTTTGTCTCATCAATGCATGCCTATCCTCCCTCCCGATGGATATAATGGGGTTCTATCTTCTTTCGGGTGGCATTCATGGAGGGTTTGATAAGCATAGCGATGCCTTTTATTGGAATGTTGCGGACAATAAGCGCAAATACATAATGGTTTAATGGAAATCGATATGTAGGCCCAAAAACCTTGGGGGATTGGGCATTTTGATCACTGTGGTTATGAACAAGTGTCTTATTACTAAATGGTGGTGGAAGATCATGACCAATGGGGTTGGTTCCCTGTGGTTCTTCATTCTTAAAGCTAAGTATTCCCTAATTCTAGTCCTATGTTTGCCTCGTCCCTGGGTGGTTCCCAATTCTGGAAAGATCTTGTCAAAGTTTGAGATGTTTTTAAAGATCATGTTAAATTTGTGGTGGGTAACAGTAAGTCCATTCGTTTTAGGCGTGTCTGGTGGTGTAGTGGCACTCTATCTCATGTAGGGTTTGATGATTGGCAACGTCTTGTTGCTTTCATCCCAGTGCTCTCAGAGAATGAGGACTCGGTTTGGCCCATTCCGCTTCTGGTCATTTCTCTGTTAAGTCCTTGTACTCTAGGTTAATCTCTAGGTCGCCCACTTCTAAGTTTAAGCCTATCTGGCATGCTCGAATCCCTCCTAAAATCAAGATTTTCATGTGGCAAGCTTTTAAGGGGCGCCTACCTGCGACGGATCAAATACGTAAGCGCAATGGTCCAGGCTCGGTCAGATGCGCTCTTTGTGGGGATCTGGAGGATACGAATTATATTTTCTTTCATCGCATCTTGGCCAAGGTGGTCTGGTGCTGTATTAGATCATGGCTTGGGGTCTCCTAGAATCCGTCCTCTTTCTCTGAGCTCAGGGGTCTGGCGAATGGCCTCGTGGTGGTCACTAAACGCATGTTTTGGATGCGGCTAGCTGCTACTTGCTGGGCCTTGTGGACGACTAGAAACAAATTTACCATTGAGCATGTCTTTCTTTCTAAGCTTGCTGATTGCTTATTTAAAATGTGTCTGTTTATGCAGCAGTGGAGATCATTGACTGAAGCTTTTGATCACGATGGTTTCTACCATCTGTGTGCTAAAGTGCGGGCTTCGGCTTCATCCCTTTCACAGCAGGATCCTAATGGCTAGTCGTCTTGGGGAGTCGTCTTTTGGTGCTAGGTGGTGGCCTGTGCACTTCTCTGTTTGGGTTAGCTTTGGCCTGCGCGCCATTAATGTTTGGCCTTTGTGTCGTGTACCTTCGAAACTTTGTCTTTGGTTGTAGCCGGCTCGTTCGGTGGGATTGGTTTTGCTGTACTCTACCTGGTGGCTTTATTTGTAAAGTCGGTCGTAATGCCTTTTCTCTAAAAGTAAATGCAGGTTTATTTAAAGCTCTCATAATCTCTGACCCACCCTAGAACCAAACTTATAACAAAGGAACTCTTGCTTTTTGTTATTGTTTTACCAGAGGGCTAGTGAGTTCATATCACTGCCTACCACCCAAGTCCCTTACAAAGAGAAAGGCCTCCGTAAGCAAAGATGAGTACCTTGCTCGTCATTTAGTTTGGCTTTAGAAGTATCCAATATCACTTCATGCGTTGTTTGCCGTCACTGCATACCAGGGGTCCTGAATTTGATGAGTATAGGTTCAGAAGGTATCAGGAATTACCAATGAATTACTGGAATTATAACATGCACCTTTTTACAAAATAATTTCTGTTGTAGCTGACAACAAAGTTAGAGAAGATTATCTTATCATATTTGTTGACTAGAATGGAATGGTCGCATTGTAGTATACTTCTCAATGAAATGTTCTAATGCAATCCATTCTTCTTCAAGGACCAATTGCATCTAGTTAGTGTTAAAATGCTCAGTTATGATTCCGTCTTTGCTGTTGCACTGTCTGGGATTATCCATGTATCTATCCATGGTCAGGCTCAGGTCATAGAATGTGCATCCCCTTCAGAAACTGTAACTCTCAGCTATTTATCTAGTACCCTTTTCAGGTCGAAAGCAGATTGACCTCAACAGGATTTGTGTGACAATACAAATTGTAAAAGTAAGATGAAAAGTAAGTCTCTTCATTTGTTACTACTACACTCAGTCTGAATGTTTGGTCAGTCTGAAACAGGCGAGCAGTCACTTCATTATTAACTGGCGATGAATGTTCTCTGCTTTTGGTTACAAGGTTTCAGCTGTTCTACCAAGTGCTGACTAACTGAATGCGACATACAAGACCGTGAGCGCACATACTCACTTTCCAGATGATGGTGTGTAGTATTACCTCCAATCCACAGAGCCAAATCTACAGAAAAAGCACAAGCAGAACTTTTTACTGCATAACAAGGTGAGAAAATGGCAAACAAAGACCAGAAAGAACACCAAACATGTGAGGGGAGAAAACGATGTAGAACAAGGTTAAAAATATCCAAAAAAAAAGTTGGGTGGAAAGAAATTCCCTTGGGAGCTCTCTCTGTGTGCTGGGAAACTGAAGCTTGTATACCAAAATTCTGTGGAGTGGTCAGTGTTTCCTCATCTAGTATGTAGAAATATACTTTGAATACTCTATACTGGATCTTGTACTATCCAGTGTGTGGTTTTGCGCCCTTGTTTACTCTGTCCATTAGTTTCAGCATTGCGTCCTCTGAAATACTTATTTTGCTTGTGTTCGAAAAAATCGTCCTTCGGTAGGAAAAAAAATGGTCATTTGCTTGAAGGTAAGATTACAAACAAGCTTGACTTGGCCACAGACTTCCCAAACACTAAGAAATTGTATAGGAAAGTAGACTGAAGGATAACCTTCTTTTTTCCCACGAACTGGCAGCTCCAGTTACTTCCTACTTCTCGAAGCCAAAATGCGCCAACTGGTACCTGGGCCAGGCTTAGCTCTCAGCAATGAATGACCCTCTTTTAACACTTTACCAGCTGCCTGTCGCAATTCACCTCGAAATCTGCCTCTGGAGCCAATACTCCCCAGCGGTAAGAATAAGATCCTCAATTTGATTGGCTGCACTATCCCAATTTTCGTGATTTGGTTATTGTTGCCTATCGATATATAAGAAGCCACGACTCTCGCATCATCACAAACATGCTGCATGAGGGTGCTCGTTCCGACTCCAATATGGCCGATAACTTGAAGAATATTCAATATCGAAGGTCAATGGTTGGCAATATGCCTCCCTCTGGCCTCCTGCCCCACACTTTCAATCTTTATTAGCATATAGCGCACCCTTCCTCAATTGGCTTGGGTGCCTGGTCAGTGGTCACCCTGCAATATGCCCGACAGCAAGAGAGATAAATCAGCTAAGCATGTCACTGATGGCCGAGGAGACAACAGACACAGCCATGGGTGAAATGTTCCAGGCAGAAGATTCCGTTCTTAACGTGCAATGATTTCTGCTGAAAATTCCGTCTAGAAAATCATAGGAGCTCCCTGTTCATCATTTCAAATAAGAGGCTAGGGTGAAAAACAGAGCGCGAAAAGGACCATGTTGTGCAGTATATAGCAAAACCCATGCCAAGTATAAACAAGAGATTACATACGTACATACTCCCTCCATTTCTTTTTAGTCTGCATATAAGATTTGGTCAAAGTCAAACTTTACAAAGTTTGACTAACGTTATAGAAAAAATATCATCATCTACAATACTAAAGTTATATGTCATGAAAATTAATTTCATCATTCATCTAATAATGTTAATTTCATATCGTGAATGTTGATATCTTTTCCTACAAAGCTAGTAAAACTTTACAAAGTTTGACTTTGACCAATTCTTATATGCGAACTAAAAAGAAACGGAGGGAGTACATGCTTACAGCTTACTAGATGCGCCAAGACACTTGGAATAGCGGGCCTGAGCGATGATTTTGCCAGATTTCTTCTTCAGTTCCACAGCTATTCCAGCGTGCAGTACTTCGCCTCGATATCAATCTCTTCCTGCAAAATGGCAACACATGCTGTCATAATTACTGTACAGTCACAAGAACTTCAGAAGTGAAGCAAATGAAGCATTCTTAACGGGAACTATAAAAATGGCTCAAATACTTGTTTATATCAATCTCATTTCTCTTGCTGTAACTATTAAACTAGGCTGAACTTATGTTCAGACTTGGGCAGTAAATTCAGGCACGACGAGCAGGCAATACAATACAATTATATGATAAAGTAGTTGGCCATGGGGATTATAATTGGGAAAAACAATAAAAGATCCCAAGCAAATTGATGGACCAAAGGGAACAATGCCGACGAACCACCAAGATATATTATTTCACACCCAGCTCCAATTCGGTAAGAAAACCACTCACATATCCGAAAACACAGCATCGGATGCACTGGTTTTTGCCCCAGCTGTGTACAGGACAGCAAAATGTAGAAACACTTTGAATACTTTGTACTGAATCTTGTATGTCCAATTTTGTGCGCTTGTCCTCTGATTTCAGCATCGCGTCCCCTGAAATACTTCTTTTACTCTTTCCAAGATCGTCCTTCCGTGCATAGAAATAGCCAAAGGTTAGGATTACAAACAAGCTGGACTTCACCACAGGCTTTCCAAAAGCTAACAAATGGTGCCATTCGAGGATGTTGACATGCACAAGAAACAGATGCTGGCGTCATTTAAGTGTCTTTGTCATTTCTTTTACAACAACCAAACCAAAGCATGCAACTGCAACAAACAATATTATCCTGCATTTAAATTGCACACATCCTCTTACTCAGTCTAGCTAAACTCACTCTGCCACTGATAATGCATATAAGAATCTTTCTTTCTTTCTTTCTTTTTGACGGAGGAACGGAATACCTCGAATCTACTCCCTCCATCCGGATTGTCATCAAAATGAATAAAAGGAGATGTATCTATATGAATTTTAACTCTACATACATCCCTTTTTATCCATTTTGATGACAAGTATTTTCGGACGGAGGGAGTAGCTAATAACAGCTTTAGAGAATAAGTGGAGCTGACTAGCTAAGGTACATGCTGCTAGTTGTACTGCTATGATTATCAGGCACAAGCAAAGATGGAACAGGAGAGCCAACAGGCGGCATCCTTGCCGGGAGGCTTGGCAGTGGAGCCTCGAACCTTAGCACGGTGATGGCCTGCCTGATGGAAGGTCTCAGGCTCCGGTCATGGGCAGTGCACCAGAGCCCGACGACAATCACACACTCCATTTCCTGGACGTCGTACTCCCCGATCAGCCGTGGGTCGGCAGCGTCAAGGACCCTTCCCTGGCTGTACAACTCCGACACCCGTTGAGCGAGGTGGATTACACTGTCATCTGGCAGGACCACGACGGGCCTGCGTCCACAGGCTACCTCAAGTAGGACAACGCCGAAGCTGTAGATGTCCGACTCGGTGGTGGCCCTGCCGGTCACCATGCAGTCCGGGTCCATGTACCCCATTGTGCCGGCGAGCTCCGTCGTGTGCGACCCATGGCTATGGTCAACGAGCCTTGCGAGCCCGAAGTCGCCAAGCTTGGCACTGAAGCATGTGTCCAGCATGATGTTGCTCGGCTTGATGTCCCGGTGCAACACACATTGCTCACACTCTTGGTGCAAGTACAGAAGCGCTGAGCTGATCCCCAGCACAATCTCATGCCTAAAAGTAGAAAAAGGAAAAGGAAAGTTCACATGCAAGTAATGTTTACAGCAAGTAAGGAAAGCGAAGTGAACCATAATATCCGGGCTTCCAAAACTGTCTGCATGCCAAGAATAAGAGACCTCTAAGAATAGTTACCTGACCGGCCACGTCAGTACACCCTCCGTACTGTAAAGGTGAGTGTCGAGACTGCCATTGGGCATCAGCTCATAGACAAGAAGGAGGTCACCGCCGCCATGGCACCAGCCGATGAGTTGCACGAGATTGCGGTGCCGAAGCCGGCTTATGATCCTCACCTCGGAGATATACTCCTTCCTCCCCTGTTTTGAGCTCTTGGATACTCTTTTTATTGCCACATCAAGCTTCAAGTCCTTGATGAATCCTTTGTATACTGAACCGAAACCTCCTCCTCCGAGCTTTCTGCTGTCTGCGAAGTTACCCGTGGCCATGGCCAGTTCATTATAGCGAAATCGCTTGGGTCCTGTCCCTTTGCTGAACTCGTCTGCCATTTCCTCATCATCGAACAAGTCTTGTTCCATCTCCTCGGTCCTTTTATTCAGCCGGTGCGTGAAAAACCATACCAAGGTGCCTAGGCCGGTCAACAACAAGACTGAACTGGCAGCCGCAAACATGGCAATGTTCAGTGGCCGTTTTCTATGCTTGGAGCTCCGCGAAAATGATGCAGCTCCTGGTGAATACGTATATGAAACCGTATGTATGGTATGAAATTGAGAATTCAGACGCATGACTTCATTTTTTGCGTATATATAACTTCATAAGACAACACACATGCGCACCTAATCTAATAAATTAAGGGAAGGAAGAAATACTGAACCTGTAGCAGGGGTGGTGATCTTCATCGGGTCTGTGCTGTATCTCACATAGCAGTTGAACCCCTTGACATTACCAGCGGTGCTGTTAAGTTGTAGCACCGTCAGTCTATGCATATCGTCTACACACTTGGTGCACTCACTGGGTGCCAAGTCCCTCGAGCACTGCACCAGTCCGTACATGGCCTGCGAGTCGCTCTGCGGATCCGTGTACGTCTCGTTCCCATACGCGAACCGCAGCGATGAGCCAGCCGCCTCCAGCGATAGGCGGTTTATCAGCTTCCTCCGTGTTGTATTCATGCGGTCCATGTCATGGGCGTAGAACCCTCCGCCCTCGTCGACTACATCTGAGCGGGTGGATTCGTCGGAGACGGAGAGGGAAGACTCGTTTGAGTATTTGAGGACGCAGGCGTCATAGAGTGCACCGGACAGCCAGGTGTAGGGACACCCGTAGTTCACGAAGTTTGGTGCCACTGACAAACAGCTCCCGCACAAGGACAAGTTGAAGTCGACAAAGCACATGACAAGGCCGAATACCTCGTTGGGCGGGGCGCCATAACTAGCTTGTTGGAACCCGCCGTTCTTCATGGCGCCATCACGGAGCTTCTGGGCGAGAGTCTGAGCATTTGACTGGCACTGCTTCAAGTTGTCGTAGGCCGCCCCGCTTAGGCAGTAAGAATCAATAAGTGTCTGGCCTTGCTCGTCAGCAGTTGCGCTGAGTGAGATGATGACGACGGTCATGAGGACCATGGTAAGGGAGATCAGCTGGCCAAGGATCCAACTTGCCATGGTGTCTAAACCTGATGAAAGGGAGGTAGTGATGTTGGCCTAAAGCATGCATTTGCGCAGGAGAAAAACACAGTAAACACGACGCCACATAAATATATCTACTAATCTGGTATCTACCCGAACCAACTAAACTAAGCAGTGACACAATTTAAGCATGAAAACAACGACAAAATCAAAGAGATATGTAAGAGGAGTTTACGATGGCATGAGGGCCGAGTCCACCACCACCACCACCACCACCAACAACAACAACAACAAAACAAGGAGGACCCTGCTAGCTGCCAAGGAATTAACTACTGCACAAGGGATTCCACTTGCCAAGGACGGCTGGGTTGCTGCTTGATTGGCCACACAAAAGCCTAAATTCTAACGATCAGACAGGCCAGAGAGAAAGGCCAGATATGGTCTTTTTACATCGTAGCAACAGCTGGATTGAGTGTTGTCTTCAGCTCGGCAGGCCAGAGCGAAGGCAACAAATGATATGAAAAATAATTTTTTATTAGTATTTTCTGGAGTGGAGGCAGAATATTCACCCCGATTTCATTCATTCATTAGTTAAGGAGAAGCAGAGCTCATAACATATATAAACAACAAAAGCCAACAAAAGGCTGGTGAAAGCAGAATATTTACCTTACCTGATACCGCCCCGCGTGGTCCAGACAGGGGACACGGGCAGCACACCCAATCCCTTTCCTCAGCATACTGCTTTTGGTTGTTCCAAATCGTCCTTCGGTAGAATTAGGAAGGGTCGCTTGCTTCCAGAGGTTAGGATCACAAACAAGCTGTAATTGTTTGGAGTTCCTAATTGATCTTTTCTTTCCAGACAGGTGGTTTCTTTGCAGATAATTGATTGGTTTCTGTGCATGAGAAAATTGGTTGCTGGCTCCCTTTCGATATGCCGGCCAAACATCAGACAATCTGCATAAACATTGGTACCCAGTGGCAAACATATCCGGCCGGCAGCTCAGCGATAGCACGATAAAGAAACTGTAGCATGGGGCAATAGGTTCTTGAAAAACCCTCAAACGGTGATTCTCCAGACGGAAGATCTGTTCTTAGCATACAGTAATTCTGCTCAAATTTTCTTCAAGATAACTGGTTGAAATAAGAGGCTAAGTTGAACAACAAGTCAAGGGTAGGACAGGGATAGCAGAGGCTTGTTTCATACTCTACACATATTACGTATCAGCCTGAATACCTATTGCTGATTGGTATAACTAGACTTGTAGTGGAAAACAGAAGTAACTGAAAACTCAGATATGGTAGCGCGGGATATTTTCAACCGGTTTGGATGGTGGTCATGTAATAGGATAGGCGATTAGTTTACCTATCTCTCTTTATTATGCCAGCCGGTTGTGGCTTTTGAGCCTTATTTTATTTTGCTAGCTCTTTGTGAGCCAGCATCCTTTGTTGCAGCACTTTGCAAGACATTGTTGAACTACTTTATTTATTTATAAATGTGGCCGTATGCATCGTTCTGATGCAGAGGCCGGGGAATCCCCCCTTTTCGAAAAAAAATTGAAAACTCAGATATGGTAGGAATTTTCTGTTTGGGAAAGATGGCTTAGGACATCAGAGACTTACACCTGGCTCGCCATTATGGAGATCATCTTGTTTCAAAATTTCCTCAGAGGTTTTTGTTTTCAGCCTTTGGTAATCAGACTTATATGTTCACGGTGCCTTTGTCGGGCAGTATTGCTCTTTGGGATACATAATTCTATAGATTTTTATTTCTATTCTGCAACAAAGCATGCAAAGGTCCTTGTAATGCACTAACATGTAACAAAATACTCCCTCTATAAACAAATATAAGAGCACTTAGACCACTACTTTAGTGATTTAAACGCTCTTATATTTGTTTACGGTGGGAGTACTGAACTAATTTTTATATTTTCCGTTCCAAGACAGCATTATGCTATTTCATAAAGATCAGCAAGTATAAACAAGAGCGATTACATAAAGGCCTACAACTTACGTGGCAGGGTCGCCTTCACAGTCTACTAGATGCGCCAAGATACTTGGAATAGCGGGCCTGAGCGATGATTTTGCCAGATCTCTTCTTCAGTTCCACAGTAGCCACTCCTACTGCTTTTCCGGCGCGCATGACCTTGGCCTTGATATCAATCTCTTCTTGCAAATGGCAACATATGCTGTTATAATTACTGTACAATTGCATAAACTTCAGAAGTGAAGCACTGACAGCTCAACTTATGTGCAAATTGGTATGGTCATACATGCACTTCTTAAAAAACAGCAACTATAACTTGGTTAGGCTTAGGCCCTAGAGCATTCTTAACGAGAATTAAAAACTAAACTAAACAAATCTTGATATATGAACATGATTTGCCAAGTAAACAATGATTTATCATGTTCAGTGGCATCTCTACCTGGTGGTAGCAGGGTGGAGTACAATTAATTGTGTGAATCTACGAATTATTGGCTCTGTGTGTGAATATAAACAACACCGGGCTCACCGTCAGATATCAAACATATCTTCAACACATGGGGCATTAGAGACAATGTAACTGTATGAGCTGATTTCTCTGTAATAATAAACCGCAATAAATTAACGTTTAGAGTTGGGCAATAGCCTTTTAGGATGTGAATTGTTGGAACTCTGCCCATAGGATCGATCACATCAAATCACGACAGAGACGCGCACACGAAAACTTTTGCCAAAGGCACGTGTCGTGCCTCTCTTTTCCCTCTTTTTATTTTCTCTTTTTCTTGACTCACGACTTGATAAAAACAGCTGGACCTGCTACGTATATATATACGCAGGACCAGGACCAACCGACAAACCTCACGTGCCAACCTAACTCTAACACGGACTTGACGTCCTAGTACTACTAGGACTAGGACTCGATACTCTGACAAGCTAGTACGTACTGTCTAAGCTGGACACTACCAATCACAGGTTGACTCGAACCAGGACACTAACTCTAATCACCGGCCACCTTGATTACATGTAGCCACAACTAATACTTTGACTCCTAACGATCAAGATTATGCTAACAATCTCCCCCTAATCTTGACTTGTCATCTTCCTCATGCTCCTTCTTATCTTGACTCGCTGGAGATCCACGACTTGACGATCCAAACTCTGACGCATGATCCGGACTACCAGCCCACACGGTCGCATCTACGGTGCAACGTGCAAAACTGGACGCATCTTCAATCTTCACGTCGTACAATTTGACTGGTCACTGTCCCACTACACGACGAGCTTGATCTTCAACTGTCATATCTGTACACTAAGTATGACCCGCCTGGAAACATGCAGCACCTCTCCTTTGCTGCCATGTTGTGCCACCGCCATTGCTTGGCCGCTGCCTTACACTCGGTCCGCACCATACTCCTTGTACTTGCTTGCAATAGATCCACTCTCCATTGCTCGCATACCTCCTCGCTTTACGATGGTTTCGCCTACCACCGTCCGCCTTCGGCATCACACCGAATCCACACTGGCCACAACCAGGACGCTCCACGAGGACGTGGACATGACTCACGGAACACCATGCACACCGCTTCAATCGCAACGAATCCATACCAAGACGAGCACTTGGACACGATGGCGACTCATCGACGCAACGACGCATCGACCATGCAAACTCCACAACTCCTTGACTCTCTAGACTCTGGATGACGATCTTGATGATTTCCGGCACCGCACCTCGGCACCACTGCTCCCATCAACGATCTCCTTCCACCGCCTTACCGACGACAGCTTGTCGTCTCCCTCCTTGTCGCTCCATCGAACGACGATCGCATGATCCTCCTCGTCACTGCAGCACCCAGCGACAACATCGCCCACCCCGAGGCGCTAGTAGGTCGCCACCCCGGGGTAAGCGCAGCTTCAAATCGACCTTGCTCTAGATACCAATTGTTGGAACTCTGCCCATAGGATCGATCACATCAAATCACGACAGAGACGCCGCACGAAAACTTTTGCCAAAGGCACGTGTCGTGCCTCTCTTTTCCCTCTTTTTATTTTCTCTTTTCTTGACTCACGACTTGATACAAAACCGCTGGACCTGCTACGTATATATATACGCAGGACCAGGACCAGCCGACCCAAACCTCACGTGCCAACCTAACTCTAACACGGACTTGACGTCCTAGTACTACTAGGACTAGGACTCGATACTCTGACAAGCTAGTACGTACTGTCTAAGCTGGACACTACCAATCACAGGTTGACTCGAACCAGGACACTAACTCTAATCACCGGCCACCTTGATTACATGTAGCCACAACTAATACTTTGACTCCTAACGATCAAGATTATGCTAACATGAATTGGCGAGCAAAGAGAAGTTGAAGAACCAACATGTATTCACACTCAATTTGGTACGGAAGTCGCTCACATTCGGAAATGCAGCATCCAGGTAGGAGACCTTTATCCCTGGTGGTGAGCCCCTGGTTTGTGCCACAGCCGGTGTACAAGACAGCAGAGCCCGCCAAGTCAAGCAGCGACTCAGTCGCGCCGCCGTGCAGGAAGTTGCCCCAGTTCTGTGATTGCCCACCAACACAACCATCAACAAAGATGCAGCAACTCAGCAACAATCAGCAGAATGCAGGAAGCAAGTTTTTTTTTTCAGTGAACAATTAGATGATTGAATGGAACTGTGCAGTATTTCTGTAAATTAAGTTCCACAGCTACAGTACAGTGGAAAGGTATAAAAAAATGTCTAAAGAAATTCTATTGGAAGTACTTACTACAATAGTAGATGGGGAAAGGAAATTTGTGGGCTGGGTGCTAGCAGATACTAATATTTTTCGTAAAGAGATGTGAACTGAAGCAGTATAATAGTCAGTACTCGCTCCGTTCCGAAATAGATGACTCAACTTTGTACTAATCTATTTTGGAACCGAGGGAGTAGATGGGAAACTAAATTATGCTTGTGTTGGGTAACAATAGTGTAATAATTAGCAAGCATGGAGCAGCAATTCAGCAGGGAAGGGAAGAGGGAGGCTCACGAGGAGGCGGGGGAGGGGACGGTGAAGTGGCAGAGGAGGCGGCCGGGCTCCACGGTGTGGACGCGGATGCCGTAGAGCACGAAGGCGTCGTAGGACCCGGAGGGCAGCGCGTGCACCAGCTCCGGCTGCCGGCGAGTCTTCTCCGGAGCCGCCGGCGTGGACGCCATCGGCCGGCCGATCTGAGAGAGGTGAAGGGAGGATGCGGACTTTCTTTTTGTGTGGGCCCAGAGGCTTAGTTACGTCCTACTCCTGTATGGACCCAGAGGCTTAGCTCGCACATGATTTTTCATGTCTTTTTTCTAGTACCCAAAATCTACGTATAATAATTAGGGCACCGCTAGGCCCCGGTGCGCCGGCCCAAATTTGGGCCGGTCGCACCGCAACCGTGCGATCCAGCAGGCGGGAGCCGTCCGATACTCGCTCCTCACGTCATCTTCTTTCTTCCTTCCCGCATCAGATCCATTTCAGCGCGACGTTCCTTCCCCAACCCCCGATGTGCATGTGCTCCGATGAGATGCAAAAGCACCCGCGTCCTCTTCCTCGTCGTCGCCGCTCGTCGCAGCACCTGCGTACTCTCCCCCTTCGCCGTTCGCCGCTCATCGCCATCGCCACTCGTGCGTCCACAGACTCCGTCCTCTAGTTGAAGCTTTTTTAACCTCTGGTTGAAGCTTTTCCTATGTCGGTTGAAGCTTTTTTGACCTCTGGTTGGAGCTTTTCCTATGCCGATTGATGCTTTTTTTCCCTGCTGAAGCTTTTTCATGGGGGGTTGAAGCTTTTTCCGCTATGCTTGTTGAAGCTTTTTCAGGACCGGTGGTAACTTCTCGTAGGTCAGTTGAAGCTTTTTCCCATGTCAAGTTGAAGCATCAACGCCGTCATCTGCCATGCATGTACCAAAAAAAGTCATCGGTTGTAGCAAAAACAAGATATGGTTGTAGCAAAAAAGGATGTGGTTGTAGCAAAAAATGCACTACATTCCCCGCGGTCATTGTGGTCACCATGGTCACCACTGAGGGAGGAAAAAAGCCGGTTCCAGCAAACCGCGACAATGGTTCCAGCAAACCATCACGCTGGTTGCAGCATTTCATTGATCTTGCGATGAGGCCGATGTGGGGTAGATGACGGCCTCACCGGCGAAATTGGGCTGCAATTGGTGGGGGCGGGGGCGGGTGGGGGAGGTGGGGAGGGAGGGGAGGCGATGTGGGGGTAGGGAGGCGGCCTCATGGCGAGATTGGCGTGCAGCGGGGCTGGGCGATTTCCTGGGCTCGCGAAAACATGAGCGTGTGGTAGCGGGCGACCGGCCGAAGCTTCGGCCGGTGCGCCGTCTCCAAACGTTTCCCTAATAATTAATACCACTTTTTTTTTGTAAGGTGACATTGTGGTCATCCAAAATACACTGCAAGACACCACACTCCTACCGTAACACTCTACTTTCCTTAAAAATACTCCAAACACCTAGCACCAACCAAGGTTTTGGTTACCGGCCCATGGTTACCGCATATTTCCGTGCCTCTCGATAAATCATCATATCGAGCAAAAAATACCCCCTCCGTCCAGAAATACTTGTCGGAGAAATGTATAAAAATGGATGTATCCAGAATTAAAGTATGTCTAGATACATCCATTCCTCCGACAAGTATTTCCGGACAGAGGGAGTACCATTTTTTGAATTTAAACACTCCATTTGTAGTAGAGTGTGTAGGATCTAATTAATAACATGAGAGTTGATTTTGACGTGTTCGTAGCAACTAGTTCCTGTTTTGACAGGTCTCTGGTTAGAATGTCCGTTCATTCATTTATATGAATTCAAAATTCAAATATAAATTTCGTTTGAAATATTCTCGGTATTTCCCAGTAACCGTGGTAACCACGTTTACCCGTCCCCCTCGGTAAAATTGCCTCATTCGGTAACCAAAACCTTGGCACCAACTAATTTCTAACTTTTTAGCTCGTTGAAGATCAACTTCATCAGTGCATCCCTAGTTCTCTGTTGAGCTACACTGCCGAACACTCTGGCATTTCTTTGTTTCCACATATTCCAACATACAAGTATAACCAAGTAATAAAACCTTTCCTTCTCGCCTTCCGGATCCCTTTCCTAGCTGAGAGCCACCACGTTTCCGACGAGTCGTGTGAGGAGGGGTTGGGGGCCGTCAGCTGAAACTCTAGGAAACACTTGTGCCATACAGTTCTTGTGGAGACGCAATGCATGAGATGAGAATACGGTCAATGGTATCCCTCCTCCCTAAGGGAAACAAAACATTTTGACATCTGAGCCTGCAAGCCATGCCTCACACGTTGGCCGGAGGTCCCTAACCTATGCTACGCAGCCAAGCAAGCAAACAACTTACACTTGAAGGGTGCCCAATAGCCCCAAGTGCAAGAGGTCATAGTGAAACAATATTGCCCTCACATAGAACACGATAAGTTGATTGCGCTGAGTATGTGCCATTACCCGACCATTGCCATATAATACCTCCATTCCAATATATATGAGTTTAGCCTACCAAAACATAATGTATTTTGGAACGGATGTGGTAAAGGCATCAGACATTGAGTCTCTCTGCACAATATGCACTTCATGCCATAGCCGATCATATTTGCATTACCTGAAAGACCTACAACAATGGCTAAAACCCATCATGAGTCAATCAAAATCTTGTGCAAAAAGTTCATGTTGGCAACTCGCGTGCTCACGTGATATAAAACCAAGGGCAATAATGCCATGTACCGAGTACCCCTGAATCCATATGTCCCTCCAAAACATCACGATGTGCCCATCCCCTCTAGTATTTTGCACAAGGTTGTTAATGGCCTGCTTAGTCGTGTCATCCTTAAGCATAGGCAACCCTTGCCATGGTCGCTCAGTTCTACTCAACAATTCCCACCTGTGTCGAAGAGCAACACCTTGGAGATTCAAGTTTTTAACAACTAATCATCCATACATTTTAGGCATGCACACATTGTCTCATGCCACCAGACACGTTAGTGCAGTGCAATAGAGCACCGTGTTAGTACCTTTGCCACTCTGATGAACAAGATCACGACTGCCATCGTCAGCATGAGCATCGTTTAGATCCTAGGGGTCAGGGCCAGAGTTGAAATTTTGTATGGACACGTCCCTAGGGGTTTTGCAGGATCTGGGAAAGTGTTAACTCATTTGGATCACGTCCACTTTACTGACATGGTGCAAGTTTGCTGGTGCCCTGTTTTGAAAATAAACTCCTCTAGGGGCCAATTGGACAATCTTAGGGCTGAGATGAATAGGGTAGCTGCACTAGGGCATGAGAAGACTACAAAACATTTGAGGTAAAAAAATCCAAGTTTAAATACCCAAAAGATTTTTTTATTAAGTTTCTGGCAGAAACTTTGGGATTTTTGGAAGCCAAAACTTGTACTAGAGCATCATACGTTTTTTTTTTTGCATAACTGAAATAGGCATGATCATAGGATACTACCATAAGTTTCTTGGAAGAAAATTATTTTTCCAAAAGGGTTCTGCTTCACAATGGGGTTTAAATTGGAATTTGTTTTAAAACTAAAAGGAAATACTTTCTAAACAATTGGGCTTGAAATTGATACATGTGAAAGAGCTTAGATGGCTAAATATTTGACTAGTAAAGCTCATGCTCATTGGCCTCATATAAAAATGGGGCTAACCATTTTGTTGCATTAATTTAGAGATATAAATCCAAAGCAAAAAAAGGCTAAATGAAATACAGAAAAAGCAAGGGTCAAATATGTGTAATTTTGTCTCTAACATGGCAGTATGGCCCCATCGGGTACTGTTCCACACTACAGTTTCTACCTGCTAATTTTTAGTAATCACGAGCCTGGCTGAGTAATATGGATGTAAACCAAAACTAGATTATATATTTGCTACACTTTTAAATAATCACTTTCAGTGAAATGGCGAGGTTCAGTGGTATTGTCCTCTTGCCTCGATGGAAGAAAATATGTAAAGCTAAACATGCTTAATTAGCCCTAGGTACATACCAAACACTCTTCAAGAGATATTTTTGATGTGTCAAAATTTAATAGATTAAATTATAAAATTATTCAAAGGGGAGCTTCCACTAGATGCTAGTTATGTTATGTGTCATACACTCTCTCGTTAAGCATTACCAGATCATGATGGCATGTGTTGCAAGAAATTGATAGAAAATTTATTAATGCATGTGAGTTAGTGCTAAATTTAGTTTAAGAGTAGAACAAACGCCTTACCAAGTGAATCGACCATTTCCCATGGTGTCCAAATGAGAGGTCTGTCCAGTGGGCAAATTATGCCAACATATGCGTATACAAGGAAATGCGGTTGTAAGTCATTGCCTTTTGTTTTAATGGAACATATCTATCAAGCAGCGACACATATTACCCCAATGCATGTTTTTCAAGCCTTGTTTATGGTTGATTATTACAATGAAGCCTGCACATATATATTTGAAAGCCCTAAGAATACAAAGGGATTACCGTTAGCATTGTCACGAAATAAGAAATACCCATCATGACAACTCAAGTTCTGGTAAGCTGTGAAACATTCTTCATCTTCCTATATATGGTAAGCGTTTTCACTAAGCATGTGATGGAAGTATTTAATTTCATTTGATCATTGCATTTTACTAAAGTGCCAAAATACGAACGAAATGAGATAGGGTTATTTGAGAAAATTAGTTTTCATGTTGGTTGAGAATCACCGTTTGAGCACTCTTGCTAGAACAATGTGATCTCCTTTAGTAAGACACCTTGTAGCCTTGCAATAATGAAATGCTTATGTAATATAAGTGACATGCATGTGAACAAATTTATTTGTTCCTTTGGACTTCTAGTTACGGGTATGATCCTTTTGAAAGGGCAAGAAGCCAGGGTACTTAAGTACTCCAATAGTTTAAATTATATAGGTAGATACCAATTTGTGGCGGTACAGCCTCACTCTTGTCAAATTTCAGAATCTTCTCTCAACTAAGTAATCTTGTTCTACACCTACATTCAGCAGGTATAATGCCTTGGAGAAATCAATAACAGCCGCTCCATGTGCTTGCCTGTTAGCTTCATCATCCCCGAGACACTTAACAAGTTTGGCGCAAACTGCGGTCCCAAGGATGTCTCAAGGTTATTGCTAGGGAAATCATCAATTTTTCAAGGATTCAGGATCATCAATCCAAAGTTTGAACTCAAGGTGCTGTTGGAAATATGCCCTAGAGGCAATAATAAAAGGATTATTATTATATTTCCTTGTTCATGATAATTGTCTTTTATTCATGCTATAATTGTATTATCCGGAAATCGTAATACACGTGTGAATACATAGACCACAATATGTCCCTAGTGAGCCTCTAGTTGACTAGCTCGTTGATCAATAGATAGTCATGGTTTCCTGACTATGGACATTGGATGTCGTTGATAACGGGATCACATCATTAGGAGAATGATGTGATGGACAAGACCCAATCCTAAGCATAGCACAAGATCGTGTAGTTCGTTTTGCTAGAGCTTTTCCAGTGTCAAGTATCTCTTCCTTAGACCATGAGATCGTGTAACTCCCGGATACCGTAGGAGTGCTTTGGGTGTACCAAACGTCACAACGTAACTGGGTGACTATAAAGGTACACTACAGGTATCTCCGAAAGTGTCTGTTGGGTTGACACGGATCGAGACTGGGATTTGTCACTCCGTATAACGGAGAGGTATCACAGGGCCCACTTGGTAGTGCATCATCATAATGAGATCAAAGTGACCAAGTGACTGGTCACGGGATCATGCATTACTGACTGAGTAAAGTGACTTGCCGGTAACGACTGAACGAGGTATTGGGATACCGACGATCGAGTCTCGGGCAAGTAACATACCGTCTGACAAAGGGAATAGTATACGGGGTTGCTTGAATCCTCGACATCGTGGTTCATCCGATGAGATCATCGAGGAGTATGTGGGAGCCAACATGGGTATCCAGATCCCGTTGTTGGTTATTGATCGGAGAGCCGTCTCGGTCATGTCTACATGTCTCCCGAACCCGTAGGGTCTACACACTTAAGGTTCGGTGACGCTAGGGTTATTAGGAAGACTTGTATGTGATTACCGAATGTTGTTCGGAGTCCCGGATAAGATCCCGGACGTCACGAGGAGTTCCGGAATAGTCCGGAGGTAAAGATTTATATATGGGAAGTCATCATACGGTCACCGGAGAGGTTCGGGGGCATATCGGTATTGTACCGGGGCCACCGGAGGGGTTCCGGGGGTCCACCGGGAGGGGCCACCTCTCCCGGAGGGCCTTATGGTCTGTATGAGGAAGGGATCCAGCCCAAAGTGGGCTGGGCGCCACTCCCCCCTAGGGCCCATGCGCCTAGGGTTGGGGGAAACCTTGAGGGGGCGCCTTGCTTGGGGGCAAGCCCTCCCTTGGCCGCCGCCTCTAGATCCCATCTAGAGGGGCCGCCCCTTCTCCCTTCCCTATAAATAGAGGCGAGGGAGGGCTCTAACACACTTCAAGGCGCAGCCCCTCCCCTCCCCAACACCTCTCCTCCTCCGTTGAGTGCTTGGCGAAGCCCTGTCGGAGTACTGCCTCTCCACCATCATCACGCCGCCGTGCTGCTGCTGGAGCCATCTTCCTCAACCTCTCCTTCCCCCTTGCTGGATCAAGAAGGAGGAGACGTCATCCGCTCCGTACGTGTGTTGAACGCGGAGGTGCCGTCCGTTCGGCGCTAGGATCTCCGGTGATAGGATCACGGCGAGAACGACTACTTCAACCCCGTTCTTTTGAACGCTTCCGCTCGCGATCTACAAAGTGGTATGTAGATGCAATCTCTCTCCCATGACTCGTTGCTTAAATGAACTCATAGATGGATCTTGGTGAAACCGTAGGAAAAATTTTATTTTCTGCAACGTTCCCCAACAGTGGCATCATGAGCTAGGTCTATGCGTAGTTCTCTATTGCACGAGTAGAACACAATTTTGTTGTGGGCGTAGATCTTGTCAACTTGCTTGCCGCTACTAGTCTTATCTTGCTTCAGCGGTATTGTGGGATGAAGCGGCCCGGACCAACCTTACACGTGACGCTTACGTGAGTCCGGTTCCACCGATCGACATGCACTAGTTGCATAAGGTGGCTGGCGGGTGTCATCTCTCCCACTTTAGTTGGAGCGGATTCGATGAAAAGGGTCCTTATGAAGGGTAAATAGAAGTTGACAAAATCACGTTGTGGTTATTCGTAGGTAAGAAAATGTTCTTGCTAAGAACCCAATTGCAGCCACGTAAAAGATGCAACAACAATTAGAGGACGTCTAACTTGTTTTTGCAGCAATTGTCATGTGATGTGATATGGCCAAAAGTTGTGATGAATGATGAATGATATGTTGTGATGTATGAGATCATGTTCTTGTAATAGGAATCACGACTTGCATGTCGATGAGTATGACAACCGGCAGGAGCCATAGGAGTTGTCTTTATTTTTGTATGACCTGCGTGTCATTGAAGAACGCCATGTAAAATTACTTTACTTTATTGCTAAACGCGTTAGCCATAGAAGTAGAAGTAGTCGTTGGCGTGACAACTTCATGAAGACACGATGATGGAGATCATGATGATGGAGATCATGGTGTCATGCCGGTGACGAAGATGATCATGGAGCCCCGAAGATGGAGACCGAAGGAGCTATATGATATTGGCCATATCATGTCACTACTATATATAATTGCATGTGATGTTTATTATGTTTATGCATCTTGTTTACTTAGAATGACGGTAGTAAATAAGATGATCCCTTATAATAATTTCAAGAAAGTGTTCACCTAACTGTGCACCGTTGCTAAAGTTTGTCGTTTCGAAGCACCACGTAATGATCGGGTGTGATAGATCCTTACGTTCACATACAACGGGTGTAAGACAGATTTACACATGCAGAACACTTAGGGTTAACTTGACGAGCCTAGCATGTACAGACATGGCCTCGGAACACAAGAGACCGAAAGGTCAAACACGAGTCGTATGGAAGATACGATCAACATGGAGATGTTCACCGACGATGACTAGTCCGTCTCACGTGATGATCGGACACGGCCTAGTCGACTCGGATTGTGTAACACTTAGATGACTAGAGGGATGTCAGATCTGAGTGGGAGTTCATTAAATAATTTGATTAGATGAACTTAATTATCATGAACTTAGTCTAAAACTTTTGCAAAATATGTCTTGTAGATCAAATGGCCAACGCTCATGTCAACATGAACTTCAACGCGTTCCTAGAGAAAACCAAGCTGAAAGATGATGGCAGCAACTATTCGGACTGGGTCCAAAACCTGAGGATCATCCTCATAGCAGCCAAGAAACAATATGTCCTAGAAGCACCGCTAGGTGAAGCACCCATCCCAGAGAACCAAGACATTATGAATGCTTGGCAGTCTCGTACTGATGATTACTCCCTCGTTCAGTGCGGCATGCTTTACAGCTTAGAACCGGGGCTCCAAAAGCGTTTTGAGCAACACGGAGCATATGAGATGTTCGAGGAGCTGAAAATGGTTTTCCAAGCTCATGCCCGGTCGAGAGATATGAAGTCTCCGACAAGTTCTATAGTTGTAAGATGGAGGAAAACAGTTACAAGGAGCACATACTCAAAATGTCTGGTTTGCACAACCGCCTGTCCAGCTGGACATTAACCTCCTGGACGAGGCGGTCATTGACAGAATCCTTGATCGCTCCCACCAAGCTACAAGAGCTTCGTGATGAACTACAATATGCAGGGGATGGTGAAGACCATTCGAAGTATTCTCAATCTTTGAAGTCGTGAGAGGTTGAAATCAAGAAAGAACATCAAGTGTTGATGGTCAATAAAACCACTAAGTTCAAAAAGGGCAAGGGTAAGAAGAACTTCAAGAAGGACGGCAAGGATGTTTCCGCGCCCGGTAAGCAAGTTGTTGGGAAGAAGTCAAAGAATGGACCCAAGCCTGAGACAGAGTGCTTTTATTGCAAAGGGAAGGGCCACTGGAAGCGGAACTGCTCCAAATACTTAGCGGACAAGAAGGCCGGCAACACTAAAGGTATATTTGATATACATGTAATTGATGTGTACCTTACCAGTACTCGTAGTAACTCCTGGGTATTTGATACCGGTGCTGTTGCTCATATTTGTAACTCACAGCAGGAGCTGCGGAATAAACGGAGACTGGCGAAGGACGAGGTGACGATGCGCGTCGGGAATGGTTCCAAGGTCGATGTGATCGCCGTCGGCACGCTGCCTCTACATTTACCTACGGGATTAGTTTTAAACCTCAATAATTGTTATTTAGTGCCAAGTTTGAGCATGAACATTGTATCAGGATCTCGTTTAATGCGAGATGGCTACTCATTTAAATCCGAGAATAATGGTTGTTCTATTTATATGAGAGATATGTTTTATGGTCATGATCCGATGGTCAATGGTTTATTCTTAATGAATCTCGAACGTAATATTACACATATTCATAGTGTGAATACCAAAAGATGTAAAGTTGATAACGATAGTCCCACATACTTGTGGCATCGCCGCCTTGGTTACATTGGTGTCAAGCGCATGAAGAAGCTCCATTCTGATGGACTTTAGAGTCTCTCGATTATGAATCATTTGACACATGCGAACCATGCCTTATGGGCAAAATGACCAAGACTCCGTTCTCTGGAACAATGGAGCGAGCAACCAACTTATTGGAAATCATACATACCGATGTGTGCGGTCCAATGAGCGTTGAGGCTCGCGGAGGATATCATTATGTTCTCACTCTCACAGACGACTTAAGTAGATATGGGTATGTCTACTTGATGAAACACAAGTCTGAGACCTTTGAAAAGTTCAAGGAATTTCAGAATGAGGTAGAGAATCAATGTGACCGAAAAATAAAGTTCTTACGATCATATCGTGGAGGAGAATATTTAAGTCATGAATTTTGTACACACTTAAGGAAATGTGGAATCGTTTCACAACTCACGTCGCCTGGAACACCTCAGCGTAACGGTGTGTCCGAACGTCGTAATCGCACTCTATTGGATATGGTGCGATCTATGATGTCTCTTACCGATTTACCGCTATCATTTTGGGGATACACACTAGAGACAGCTACATTCACTTTAAATAGGGCACCATCTAAATCCGTTGAGACGACACCGTATGAATTATGGTTTGGAAAGAAACCTAAGCTGTAATTTCTAAAAGTTTGGGGATGCGATGCTTATGTCAAGAAACTTCAACCTGAAAAGCTCGAACCCAAATCGAAAAAATGCGTCTTCATAGGATACCCTAAGGAAACCATTGGGTATACCTTCTACCTTAGATCCGAAGGCAAGATCTTTGTTGCCAAGAACGGATCCTTTCTTGAAAAAGAGTTTCTCTCGAAAGGAGTAAGTGGGAGGAAAGTAGAAAACTCGATGAAGTACTACCTCTTGAACCGGAAAGTAGTGCAGCTCAGGAAAATGTTCCTGTGGTGCCTACACCTACTGGAGAGGAAATTAATGATGATGATCAAGGTACTTCGGATCAAGTTGCTACTGAACTTTGTAGGTCCACAAGGACACGTTCCACACCAGAGTGGTATGGCAACCCTGTCCTGGAAATCATGTTGTTAGACAACGGTGAACCTTCGAACTATGAAGAAGCGATGGCGGGCCCGGATTCCAACAAATGGCTTGAAGCCATGCAATCCGAGATAGGATCCATGTATGAAAACAAAGTATGGACTTTGACAGACTTGCCCGATGATCGGCGGCGATAGAAAACAAATGGATCTTTAAGTAGAAGACGGACGCGGATGGTATTTTCACCTTCTATAAAGCTCGACTTGTCGCTATGGGTTATCGGCAAGTTCAAGGGATTGACTTCGATGAGACTTTCTCTCCCGTAGCGAAGCTTAAGTCCGTCCGAATCATGTTAGCATTTGCCGCATACTATGATTATGAGATATGGCAGATGGACGTCAAAACAGCGTTCCTTAACGGTTATCTTAAGGAAGAGCTGTATATGATGCAGCCGGAAGGTTTTGTCGATCCTAAGAATGCTAACAAAGTATGCAAGCTCCAGCGATCCATTTATGGGCTGGTGCAAGCATCTCGGAGTTGGAACATTCGCTTTAATGAGATGATCAAAGCGTTTGGGTTTATGCAGACTTATGGAGAAGCCTGCGTTTACATAAGAGAAAGTGAGTGGGAGCTCTGTAGCATTTCTCATATTATATGTAGATGACATACTTTTGATGGGAAATGATATAGAACTCTTGGACAACATTAAGGCCTACTTGAATAAAAGTTTTTCAATGAAGGACCTTGGAGAAGCTGCTTACATATTAGGCATCAAGATCTATAGGGATAGATCGAGACGCCTCATAGGTCTTTCACAAAGCACATACCTTGATAAGATTTTGAAGAAGTTCAAAATGGATCAGTCCAAGAAAGGGTTCTTGCCTGTACTGCAAGGTGTGAGATTGAGCTCGGCTCAATGTCCGACCACGGCAAAAGATAAAGAAGAGATGAGCGTCATCCCCTATGCCTCAGCCATAGGATCTATTATGTATGCCATGCTGTGTACCAGACCTGATGTAAACCTTGTCGTAAGTTTGGTAGGAAGGTACCAAAGTAATCCCGGCAAGAAACACTGGACAGCGGTCAAGAATATCCTGAAGTACCTGAAAAGGACAAAGGACATGTTTCTCGTTTATGGAGGTGACGAAGAGCTCATCGTAAAGGGTTACGTTGACGCTAGCTTTGACACAGATCTGGATGACTCTAAGTCACAAACCGGATACGTGTATATGTTGAATGGTGGAGCGGTAAGCTGGTGCAGCTGCAAGCAGAGCGTCGTGGCGGGATCTACATGTGAAGCGGAGTACATGGCAGCCTCGGAGGCAGCACATGAAGCAATATGGGTGAAGGAGTTCATCACCGACCTAGGAGTCATACCCAATGCGTCGGGGCCGATCAAACTTTTCTGTGACAACACTGGAGCTATTGCACTTGCCAAGGAGCCCAGGTTTCACAAGAAGACCAGGCACATCAAGCGCCGCTTCAACTCCATCCGTGAAAATGTTCAAGATGGAGACATAGAAATTTGCAAAGTGCATACGGATCTGAATGTCGCAGATCCGCTGACTAAACCTCTTCCGCGAGCAAAACATGAACAACACCATAACTCTATGGGTGTTAGGTTCATCATAATGTAACTAGATTATTGACTCTAGTGCAAGTGGGAGACTGTTGGAAATATGCCCTGGAGGCAATAATAAAAGGATTATTATTATATTTCCTTGTTCATGATAATTGTCTTTTATTCATGCTATAATTGTATTATCCGGAAATCGTAATACACGTGTGAATACATAGACCACAATATGTCCCTAGTGAGCCTCTAGTTGACTAGCTCGTTGATCAATAGATAGTCATGGTTTCGACTATGGACATTGGATGTCGTTGATAACGGGATCACATCATTAGGAGAATGATGTGATGGACAAGACCCAATCCTAAGCATAGCACAAGATCGTAGTTCGCTTTTGCTAGAGCTTCTCCAATGTCAAGTATCTCTTCCTTAGACCATGAGATCGTGTAACTCCCGGATACCGTAGGAGTGCTTTGGGTGTACCAAACGTCACAACGTAACTGGGTGACTATAAAGGTACACTACAGGTATCTCCGAAAGTGTCTGTTGGGTTGACACGGATCGAGACTGGATTTGTCACTCCGCATAACGGAGAGGTATCACTGGGCCCACTCGGTAGTGCATCATCATAATGAGCTCAAAGTGACCAAGTGTCTGGTCACGGGATCATGCATTACTGATGCGAGTAAAGTGACTTGCCGGTAACGAGACTGAACGAGGTATTGGTATACCGACGATCGAGTCTCGGGCAAGTAACATACCGTCTGACAAAGGGAATAGTATACGGGGTTGCTTGAATCCTCGACATCGTGGTTCATCTGATGAGATCATCGAGGAGTATGTGGGAGCCAACATGGGTATCCAGATCCCGCTGTTGGTTATTGACCGGAGAGCCGTCTCGGTCATGTCTACATGTCTCCCGAACCCGTAGGGTCTACACACTTAAGGTTCGGTGACGCTAGGGTTATTAGGAAGACTTGTATGTGATTACCGAATGTTGTTCGAGTCCCGGATAAGATCCCGTGACGTCACGAGGAGTTAGGAATAGTCCGGAGGTAAAGATTTATATATGGGAAGTCATCATACGGTCACCGGAAAGGTTCGGGGGCATATCGGTATTGTACCGGGGCCACCGGAGGGGTTCCGGGGGTCCACCGGGAGGGGCCACCTCTCCCGGAGGGCCTTACACTACAGGAATCAGCTACTTTGCCGTCTGCCATGGCGGACGGCAAAGGCATGAATGGCGGACGGCAAAGGCATGAATGGCGGACGGCAAAATCCTTTGCCGTCAGCCACGGACGGCAACAGCTCGCAACGAGGCTACGGTAACAGCTACTTTGCCGTCCGCTTCTGGCGGCCGACGGCAAGGTTCTTTGCCGTCCGGCGACGGACGGCAAAGAGAGCGGACGGCAATAATTGCGACGTCGGTCCGTTATGTCTAACGGCAGGCCTTTGCCGTCCGCCACCGACGCAAAATTTCTAGTGTCTTTGCCGTACGCCATCGATGGCAAAGTGCAGGTTCTTTGCCGTCTCGCCATCGATGGCAAAGTGACCAAATGGGTCAGCTTCCGGGAAGCACAGCTAGATGCCACGTGTCTTCTTTGTCATTCGCGAGGACGGCAAAGAGCGCTGTTGCCGTCGATGTGACGGCAAAGAGCCCGCATATTGGCTCTTTTATCTGTTTTTATTAAATCCACCAATTTTCATCACAAATATATATGACATATATAGATATATTTCAAAAGGCCATTACAGAGCAAACATATAAGATATCCAACACATAACTTCATCATCCAAACATATATATTACATGCATAGTTCCATCATACATAACAAGTTCAACATAGAGGCATCCAACCATATATATTACAATAGTTTCATCCAACGATACATGCATAGTTCAACGATACAAAAGAAACAGAGAAAGGGATAAGGAGCACTCCATCTATGCAAGCTTTCGTCAAGTGAATGAAATCTGCAAAATGAAAAATAAGAAAGTTAGAACAAGAAGAGTAGAACAAGAAGAAGACTAGAACAAGAAGAGTAGAACAAGAAGAAGACTAGAACAAGAAGAGTAGAACAAGAAGAAGACTAGAACAAGAAAAGTATGCCATTTATGAGCTAACTTACGTGAAATGGATCATATATGAGCTAACTAAGTTGAAATGGGTCGTTTATGAGCTAGCTAAGGTGAAATGGATCACTTATGAGCTAACTAAGTTGAAATGGGTCGTTTATGAGCTAGCTAAGGTGAAATGGATCATTTATGAGCTAACTTAGTTGAAATGGATCATTTATGAGCTAATTTAGTTGAAATGGATCTTTTATGAGCTAACTTAGTTGAAATGGATCGCTTTTGAGCTAATTTAGTTGAAATGGATCTTTTGAGCTAACTTAGGTGAAATGGATCATTTAAGAGCTAATTTAGGTGAAATGGATCGCTTTTGTAGCTAACTTGGTGAAATGGATCATTTAAGAGCTAATTTAGGTGAAATGGGTCATTTTTGAGCTAACTTGGATGAACTGGATCATTTATAAGCTAACCTAGGTAAAAAGGGTCAATTTAGAGCTAACTTAGGTAAAATGGATCGCATATGAGATAACTAAGCTAAATATGCAATTTTAGACATAAGAAAGCTAAGTCTGCAGATCGTTTTAGAGCTAACTTAGGTAAAATGGATGGTTTTGGAGGTCAAGAAGCTTATTAAGTCATTTTGGAGGAGAAGAAGCTAAGTCTAGGTCATTATGGTAAGCATTGGAGGAAATAAAGCTAAGTCTAGGTCTTTATGCATGTGTTAAGCAAAACACTAGATAAACTTACCAAGATCCAGGAGGTGTAGGAGCGGGGTGGCTCGTGTCGGTAGCTGGAGAAGGATCGTATGCGATGCTTGTCTCGAGTTACGCTGCACCAAAGATCATTTCCAATGTCTTGTTAGCATGATGACACTCAAATGTTAAGACTAGCAAGTAATGTCCATTCAAATAAAACTCACCGTGGTCCCAGGAGCAATCATCGGCATCGGGCGGTGGTCTGACCTGTCTTCTCGCATACGCATCGCACATTTGGTTTTGACGACTCAGTCATACTGGTTAGTAATGAGACAAACACTACATGAATGTTTTGGCTAATCTTCAGAAGAAACTTACCACAAGGAGCTCGTACATGGCCCTTGCATGCATGTCATTCCGTGCCCTCTCCTCCTCCATCATCTTTGTCGCCCTCTCCTCCAACTCCCGCTGCCTCTCCGCCGCCTCCTTGAAGTTTCTCCGTTCTATCTCTCTCACTCTGTATAGCAGCCTGCAACACCACTCACATGACCATTTGTAATCATTGATGGAAGCGCACACAATGTAATGGAGAAAGATAACTGAGTATGTATCACTAACCTTGATGGCGAGTTGCACTGGCCGTTCACGAGGCCTTATCTCAGGAGCGGAGCTCGACTGGCGCGCCTTGATCTCCGAGAGAGTGCTAGGACAACGGATAAGTCCATCTCCAATGGCTATGGAGCCATGGGACCTCCCGCCACCAGATATCATCAACAGCTCTGGATCAATGGGACCCTGGCTCGGGTTAAAGTCCTCCCTTTCCTCGCCTTCCCTCATCTCTATATCTCACGAGCTTGTCGTGGGAGGAGATGTTGGTGAAGTTGTTTGCATCATCGAGGTCGACCGAGAGAAAGCCTTGACTTTCTTGAAAGAGGCGGTGTGGGCCATGGCATACAGGTCGTACACCTCGCACCTTATCCGCCTTATTGTAGCGTGCACGAAAGAGAGAAACAATGAAAATTAGTAATTAAAGGGCTCAAGCTAGCATGATGAATGAATTGCATGAATCATGAAGCAAACCCCATACCTGGGCCATGCCGAACTGATATAAGTTGGAGCTGCCTTGATGGTGTGGCACACCTTCCATTTGGGCACGTTTGTCCTTGGCCTCGTTGTGGAGGGCTAGCCATTGTTTTGAGCACCACTCATCGACCAACACCTCCCAACAATCCATCCGATCCGCACACCATCTCGGAGGCGCCTAAGTTAGCAAATAGAAACTTGAGCGCCACGGCTAAGAATTACTAAATGAAGGAACTTAAGTAGAGAAGGCCTTAAGAATTACCTTCATGTACTGCTCCTTACTCAGGAACTTATCGCGCACGCCTGCTTGGTCATCTTGATACCACACAAGGCGTAGTAGTCTCGAACAGCCTGCACCCGAGCCTCGTCCCGAAAGTGCTGGAGTAGGCGCTTGCAGACGTTCTCGATAACATGTGCCCCGTCCTCCTCGTATCCCTCCTCACACCTGTAGAATGTCTGCAATCAAATGAGACAATATTGATTAGTACAATTAATAACTAGCTAGTTGAAGATTTTTAAATGTGTAAAGGAGAAATTACGAACTTTCTCGATCACCATGTTCGCCCTCAGGTCGCATTACGACACCGTCGATAATCTCATCCGGCGGGCCGGGCAGCCACGTAGTGCTCCCAGCTCAATCCAAGCTCGAAGCCGACCCTCACCAGTGCAACGTGACAAACCCCGGGAAGTTTTGCGGCAAAGAACTCCAAGGACGGAGTTGGGCGGCGGACACTATGATGGTGGTCCCAACCTCTGCAAAGCATGACAAGGCCAACGCATTAGTTATTTGAAAAACGTGAATGCACAAGGTACAAAAATATTAAATGCACTTACGCATTCTCTCCCCATCAGGGAAAATCAACCACCTCTGCTTTCGCGGGTCACCGCGGACGGGAGCCGTGTAGCACCACTGGTAGACGGTGCCCCCTCCTCCTCAAGATCAGCCGGCTCCCGCCATCATCAAGATGGCCACTCGGCTCCTCGGGCTGATCCGGCCAGGTACCCCATCCGGACATGTGCTCCTCCGGGTCACGTGGGCCGAACTCGAGGCCCAAGACCCGTGGACCGGAGGCTCGTGGACCGGAGTCCGTGTAGCCTCCTCCTCGGACGAGTCCACCCTAGCAGTCACGTGCTCGGGTGAAACAGCTGGGGGTGGCGGCGAGGACGGCGCCGTAGCAGTCACCCTACCTCCTCTCCCACGACCACGTGCCCTACCTCCTCTCTTCCTACCTCGCCCCTGCTGGGCACCGCGGTCGACGAAGAAGGGCCCGGCGGTGTGGCCATACTGTCCAAAGAACGCTCGGCGGAGAGGTGCGTCTGGAATGGAAGACCTCAGACCACGCTCCCGACCAGCGCCCACCATCTTTCAACACCTGCCATGACAAACAGTAAACGAAATTAGTACAACATAAAAAAAGACCGACATGAATAATAATATGTGTATCACTTAAGTGTATCATCATCAAGTACAACATAAAAAAATGTAATACCTGACACTACTAATAATCTCGATCATATGTGTCTGGGTTAATGTGAGGTTCATAATCCTCTTCCTTTGGGGGGTGTCGGTGGTCGGGGTGTCCTGTCGGTGTCGGGGTGCCGTGTCGGGGTCGGGGTGCTGTTTCGGGGTCGGGGGTCGGGTGTCGTGTCGATGTCGGGTAGTGCCGTGTCGGTGTCGGGGTGTTGTTTGGGTCGGGTGTGGTGTCGGGGTCAGGTGTCGGGTCAGGCTGGTCGGGTGTTGGGTCAGGCTCTGGGGTCGGGTGGGTCGGGTGTCGGGTCAGCCTTGGGGGTCGGGGTGTCGGGTCGGGTCGGGTTGTCGGGTCGGGTCGGGGTCGGGTCGGGTGTCGGGTCGGGGTCTCGGTCGGGTCTCGGGATCGGGTGTCGTGTCGGGTCGGGTGAGTCGGGTCGGGTCGGGTCGGGTCGGGTGTCGGGTCGGGTCGGGTCGGGGTGTCGGGTCGGGGTCGTGGTCGGGGTCTCGGGTCGGGTCGGGGTGGGGGTTTCGTGTCGGGGTGTCTTCTTCTTCTTCTTCCTTTTCCTTTTCTTCCTTTTTTCCTTTTCTTCTTCTTCCTCCTTTTCCTTTTCTTCCTTTTTTTCCTTCTTCTTCTTCTTCTTCTTCTTCTTCTTCTTCTTCTTCTTCTTCTTCTTCTTCTTCTTCTTCTTCTTCTTCTTCTTCTTCTTCTTCTTCTTCCTCCTTTCCTTTTCCTCTTCTTCTTCTCCTCCTCTCCTCTCTTTCTTCTTCTTCTTCCTCTTCTAAATCTAAACCTAATACTAAACTAAAACTAAACCTAATACTAAACTAAAACTAAACCTATAAACCTAAAACTAAACATAAACCTAAAACTAAAAAACAGAAAAAGGAAAAAAAGGAAGAAGAGACTCACCTGCAGCGAGGGTGGAGGAGGGGGTGCGGCCTGGGGCAAGTGAGGAGGGGGCGGGCGGCTGGGCGGCGGGCGCTGGAGCCGGGCGGCGGGCGCGGAGGTGCCAAGGCTGGCGGGCGCCTAAACGGCAGTGGCGGCGGGGGCAAGGATGGGGCGCCGGGTGGCGGCGAGGGTGGAGGAGGGGCGGTGCGGCCTGGGCGGCGGAGGAGGGGGCGGGCCTGGGCGGCGGCGGGGTGGTGCGAAGGGGCTGGCGAGAGGTGGGAGAGAAAGAGAGAGAGAGGGGGGGGGGGTGGGGCGCGGCCCCGTTAACGTTACGTGGGGCCCTCCCTCTTTGCCGTCCGCCACCCTTTGCCGTCCGCCTTCTTGCTCTTTGCCGTCCGCTAGCGGACGGCAAAGAGGGGCCCCGTTAGGTTTTTATTTTGCAACTCGTCGGTGGGGCCCCTCCTCTTTGCCGTCCGCTAGCCGACGGTAACGATCTTGCCGTCGCGAGCGGACGGCAAAGAACTGGCTGATGGTAACCTTGTTTCTTGCCATCAGCCAGTTCTTTGCCGCCCGCTTTTTGGGTAGCTGATGGCAAAGAGCTTATTTGCCGTCCGCTAGCAGACGGCAAAGAGCTGGCAGATGGCAAAGTAGCTGATTCCAGTAGTGTTATGGGCTGTATGAGGAAGGGATCCAGCCCAAAGTGGGCTGGGGCGCCACTCCCCCCTAGGGCCCATGCGCCTAGGGTTGGGGGAAACCCTGAGGGGGGCGGCCCCCTTGCTTGGGGGCAAGCCCTCCCTTGGCCGCCGCCTCTAGATCCCATCTAGTGGGGCCGGCCCCTTCTCCCTTCCCTATAAATAGAGGCGAGGGAGGCTGCAACACACTTCAAGGCGCAGCCTCCCTCCCCAACACCTCTCCTCCTCCGCTGAGTGCTTGGCGAAGCTCAGCCGAGATCTTGCCTCTCCACCATCATCACGCCGCCGTGCTGCTGCTGGAGTCATCTTCCTCAACCTCTCCTTCCCCCTTGCTGGATCAAGAAGGAGGAGACGTCATCCGCTCCGTACGTGTGTTGAACGCGGAGGTGCCGTCTGCTCGGGCGCTAGGATCTCCGGTGATAGGATCACGACGAGAACGACTACTTCAACCCCGTTCTTTTGAACGCTTCCGCTCGCGATCTACAAAGTGGTATGTAGATGCAATCTCTCTCCCATGACTCGTTGCTTAGATGAACTCATAGATGGATCTTGGTGAAACCGTAGGAAAAATTTTTATTTTCTGCAACGTTCCCCAACAGGTGCCATGAACACATCTTTAGATTGTTATGCAAGTTCCCTTCTCCTTGCCAGCTACACCTGCAACTTCTAAAAACAACATCCCCATCAACTTGATCCTCGCCTTGTACAGTAACAATAGAATAGATATGCGTATTAAGGAAAATATAGCACACGTATCCTATGTGGCAGACTTCTTCATGGAGATGCATGCATTGTCCAATTATTATGCTAGTGCCAGCGAAACTCTTGTTTATATTGTACGTCTAATGTAGATCAGCATAGTTTGTACATTTCTCTATCCTTGATTTTATTACATACATGGCCCTAGAGAAATTACTAATATCTGTATATGAATGTGTAACTGCATCTCAAAGAAAGGAGTGTGGTTTTTGTAGGCTGAACTACTTTTTTGGCTATCATCAACACTAATTGTAAATCATCATGTCATTGGAAATATTTTCATCCATATTCTTATGAAAGAAGGTGGCAAGCCATATTTTGGGATAGAAAAATTCTCAATCCCTATAGGGTCATATCTACTCCTCTTAGATGATCATGGTATTTTTCTTGGATCCTCTGTCTGAATGTTTCTACAAAGCAGTTGAAGTCAGAAGAATTAATTGTAGAAGAAGATGAACATGTAATATAAGTATCTACTTCACATGTTGAGCTGGGCTCAGTAGATCATCCAAAAAATCTCCATGTCTATTGCAAGGGGAGGGTAATAGACAAGAAACAAACGACAATTGAGTGATGGGAATGCCATGGGAACAACAACAGAGGGTTCATATGTTCATACCTCAGACCTATCATTGAGTCATATGGGAGTGTACGGAATTGCTTGTCATTGACATCATTATAGTATCGAGGCTAATGTAGGAGAATGTGGAGAGAGCTGGCAAGGGATGTGCCGTAACTCGACGTCAAACAAAGGAGCCTATGAGAAGTTGGTGCTCCAAGTATCAGACATGATGTGGATGTCGCGGGAGAAGTCAGGGGTTCATCTCTCACCATCAGGGAGCTAGGTGTTTAGGTGTATGGTTTGATGTAAGATAGTAGGCACAAGAAGCACAAAGAAGAACAAAAACATATTTGAACAAATTGTTAGCAACAGATTCAGTTTTGGAGCCAGTTGCAGGTCTATTATAATCAGTCGACAAGAAGCACTAAACTAGAGCACTCAAATATCCTTTAGAAGCTTTTACTATTGACAACAACAGTAATATTTCGCAAGATAATTCAATTCTTTCAGTCCCGTGTCAGTTTCATAATCAGTTTCTCGGTTCTTATACCCATCCCTAACACTAATTCAATATGGAAGTTACAAAATTGTCATAAGTATATTTCAGTCATAGGACACCACATCACTGTCTAGAATAAACATAACAAATAGCTTCACAAAAATGGCAATGACAAGGGGCCAGTAAAAACAACCAGCACATCTTCAATAAAATTAGCTATTGCTCATAACAGTACATGAAGCAATCAAAAAGATAGTGAAACTTGTGGGAATGCTAAGCTAACAGCTAAGGGCATATCCAACGCTAACCCACACATTTTCTCCTGCATCCGTCCGCGGGTAGGTGGCCATCCAACGCTACCCGCATACATTTCAAACCACATTTCAACAGACCGGACGAAGTTCATGAAAACCCGACGAAATTCATCAAAGTTCATATATAAAATTGCACACATCATCCATACATAGCATGCAAATAATTCTAGTATAACAATTTTTCCAATTCAACGAGATTAACCAGCTGTTCAACAAGTTTTCATGAAAGGATCATGTCATCCCATACATACTGCCCCTTCAGCTTCGTCCAACAATATATGTGCATAAATGGTTGTGCTCTCTATCCCGTGGTACATCATGGCAACACGTACCGTCTACACAATGTGTAGAGCAACATTGGATGAATGAATGATTCAATCGTCAAGTTGAGCAAAAAGAAGCAAAACTTACTATCGCCTCCACTGCCGCACACAGTGGCCACCTTTCCTCTAGCCGAGCAACTATGTCACAAAACATGGTGATGGAAGTATGGATGGCATGCCATCGATACCATAATGACCTCACATTGCATTGTTGGATGATGTGCATGTCATAGGGTGCAATGTGCCTTCACATATGAAACGAATCATGCACGCACTGCCAGAAGAGTTCCCTTCTATGGCTGCCTATGAAATCACCGGATACGGCCAACCACGCATTGCACAACAACTCATCCTCCATGATCGAATACCCCACCATCCTTCGTACTCTAAACAATGACATGTCGTTCGAAAATTAGCTCCATGGCATTTGACCGAACACCTGTCAGGCGTGGTGTCCACCATGGACATCATCGACATGGGAGGAGGAGTGTACTTGGATACGGACGTGTCCTGGGTGGACGACGCTACGTAAAAGGCGAGCGGGAGCGTCGGTGCTGGTTGCAGATGTCCGACAATCTCTGTGGCGGTCAAAGAAGTACAAGGGCGGCGTTGGAGGATGAGGTTGAGGATGCAAAGGAAGGGGAGAAGGGGATGATTGGAAGAAAATGGGACTGGGAGGGAGGATTCAGTGGGCCAGGGGTGTCGGAGTCCTATGTGGTTGTTGTACGGACCGCCGCCCCCAACTTTGCTTTCAATTTGCGGGAATAAGTGCATCTAAACAACTCAGCGAACCGATACAGGACCATGTTGAATGGAAAAACACGTCCGAACCGTGTGGTCCGGACTTACGAGGGCAATTTGAGGGTCGGTATTGGAGATGCCCTAACACCCCGACAATTATCACAATTATGCCATTGTTTATTTCTGGGAAAAAATATGCCACTGTTGTAACATATCAATACAAAGGAAACAAAGGGAACATTTGATCAATCAACGTGCATGCGAAAACACACACATAACTGGCGGTGCAAAAGGTTAGGACCCGCTTGGAAGGCAAGCAAATTGTTCTATCTGTAAAATCCATACAGGTGTATTGTTTCCACCACTCCACAGAAAAAACAGTATTTTAAGGGGCTTGAGAGGAGTCCAGTTGGGGAAAAGCAACTGGTTGGGAGGGGGGGGGGGGTCGTAATTAAGTGAATTGTTCTCTTTATGGGTGTATGTTACAGATTAGACACGATCAACCAAGTGTGTATCATTAGTCCACCTGATTTTCTTTACATGGGTATATTTTACTTGGGTATCTACTTGAAAATTTGGAATACGATAATCCAATCGAGGCCTTAGATGTGGCGTAGATACCTCGCTTAATCCTGCACTAATCCTTCCCAAAATTCACACAAAATTTAATGCTTTCATAACTATGAGCATTTTGAGCAACTAGAAGATAATTTCACAATGTAGCCATTAGTACTTCATGCAATTTAGAGTTGTGGGGATTCAAACATCATATTCTCAGGAAAATAGTCACCAAAGTTATAATCATTGGATCACCATCAAGCCAGTCATTAGAGAAGAACCTAGCTAGAGAACCTGTTATATGCGATAGCAAGAAACAACGATGAACCAAGAAATCAACCAACAGGGACACGAGATTTTAACGTGGAAAACCCTTGCGGGAAAAACCACGGGCGCCAGCCAGCAAGACTTCACTATATCGGGGTGAGGTTACAAACGCCGGGGAATTTCCTCAATGCAACATATCCCTTACGGCGGCTTACAAGAGGTATTTATAATAGGTGAACCCTAGTCCAACTCGGTAACAACTCGTACCGTACCTTTATCTTTATTTCTTCTAGGAATTTGGATCACCACAAAAATAACACTCCACCTTGAGCCAAATTCCCTCTTGTAGCATGAACGAGAACCTTCACCCTGAAACAACAAAGAAAACACTTTCGGCGCCAAATAGCCTCTTGGGCTAGACAGTGATACCAACTAAGTTCGAGCAAAGCTCAAACTTAGTAACAGGAACATGCTTTGTCATCATATCGGCAGGATTATCAT
This sequence comes from Aegilops bicornis, assembly GCA_021605145.1. Lineage (NCBI taxonomy): Eukaryota > Viridiplantae > Streptophyta > Magnoliopsida > Poales > Poaceae > Aegilops > Aegilops bicornis. The sequence continues at coordinate 66,064,810 of CM038673.1, read as the reverse complement.
GAGTGCTGATTTTGCATACCTTCAGCTTACCTTGTGCAACAACATCACGCACATAATGGTATTTGACGTCAATGTGCTTTGTTCTCTCATGGAACATCCGATCCTTAGTAAGGTAAATGGCACTGACTATCACAAAACAGGTTAATGCAAGTATCACCTCCACAAAGCTCAGCAAACAAACCTTTCAGCCAAACAGACTCTTTGCATGCTTCAGCAATGGCCATATATTCTGCTTCAGTGGTAGATAGGGCAACAATCGGCTGCAACGCCAGCCTCCAACTCACGGCACAACCACCTACCGTGAACACATAGCCTGTGAGGGACCTCCTCTTATCCAAATCGGCAGCAAAATCTGAATCCACATAGCCAACGAGTCCCTCATCAGTCTTGCCAAACTTCAAGCAAGCATTGGATGTGCCACGTAGGTACCTGAAAATCCACTGAACAGCTTTCCAATGTTCTTTACCAGGGTTAGCCATGTATCTACTAACCAAACTCATAGCATATGATAAATCAGGACGAGAGCAAACCATGGCATACATCAAAGAACCAACAACACTAGAATATGGCACTCTAGACATGTACTCAAAATCCTCATCCATACTAGCACATTGTAAAGCAGACAATTTAAAATGAGGAGCAATGGGAGTACTAACAGGCTTTGCATCATGCATGTTAAAACGACGAAGAACTTTCTTAATATAATTCTGCTGACTAAGAAATAACAAGCCAGAATTTCTATCTCTAGCAATCTCCATACCAAGTATTTTCTTAGCAGCACCAAGATCCTTCATCTCAAACTCACTACTCAACAATTTCTTCAATGTAGTGATTTCTTTCTTGCCTTTGGCAGCAATCAACATGTCATCAACATATAGCAGCAAGTATATAGGTGATCCATCGACAAACTTAATGTACACACAGCTATCAAATTCAGACCTCTTAAAGCCATGTGACAACATAAATGAATCAAACCTTTTATACCATTGACGAGGAGATTGTTTCAAACCATATAAGGACCTTTTCAACTTACACACAAAGCCCTCTTTACTGTGCACTATGAACCCTTCCGGCTGGTCCATGTATATCTCCTCCTCCAACTCTCCATGTAAAAATGCAGTCTTCACATCTAACTGCTCAAGCTCAAGATCATGCATAGCAACAATACCAAAGAAAGTACGAATAGAGCTATGCTTCACAACCGGAGAGAAAACATCATTGTAATCAACACTGGCATTTGACTGAAACCTTTTGCAACTAACCTTGCCTTATACCTTGGAGGCTCACTAGGAGATAAACCCTCCTTTCTCTTGAAGATCCACTTACAACGAACGGTCTTCTTTTTCTTAGGCAAGTTTAACAACATCCCACGTACCATTTTTCTCAAGTGATTGCATCTCCTCTTGCATAGCGGAGACCCACTTCTCGCGATCACCGTAACCAACTGCTTCAGTGTACGTGGATGGCTCATTGTTGTTCTCCACCTGTTCAGCACAATTAAAAGCATAGTGAACAATATCACACTCCTCAATTAAACGTTGAAGTGGTCCACAATTGCTCTGAGTTAGTTGATCATCAATGTACTGTTTTTGTGGCTGCAATACATTGGGTGAGTGATGATCAGTATAATCTACAATATTTTCAGTTTCAGTTTCAGTTTCATTTTCTTTATTATCAACGTGCTCCACCTGCAAGCTAATTTCCTCCTGCTCATCATCGTAACTAACAAAGTAAACATCAGTAGGCAAACTGTCATTAAACATAACAGGTTCATTGAAAACAACACTTCTGCTCATGAAAAACTTTCCGTGTCGATTCCATAACTTATATCCCTTTACTCCAGAACCATATCCAACAAACATACACTTAATGGCTCTAGGTTCTAGCTTTCCATTATCAACATGAGCATAAGCAGTGCAACCAAAAACTCTCAACTCTGAATAATCAGCAGGTTTACCTGACCATACTTCAATGGGAGTTTTCTTATCAAGCGGAATAGAAGGTGACCTGTTAATCAAGTAGCAGGCGGTGGAGGCTGCTTCAGCCCAAAAACGCTTGTTCAGCTTAGCGTTTGATATCATGCAGCGAGCTCTCGAGATGATGGTTCTATTCATGCGCTCAGCTACACCATTCTGCTGCATGGAGTGTATGGGATGGTGTGGTGCCTCACGATGCCTTCTTCCCTGCAGAAGTCATCAAACTCATGCGAACGAAATTCACCACCATTGTCAGTACGAAGCAATTTAACCTTCCTTTCAGTTTGCTTCTCTATCATAATTTTCCATCCTCTAAAAGCAGCAAAAGTTTCATCTTTACTTTTCAGAAAATATGGCCACACTTTTCTAGAGTAATCATCAATAATAGTGAGCATGTAGCGAGAACCAGCATGTGAGGGCTTACGTGACGGCCCCCATAAATCAGCATGCACATAATCAAGTATACCTTTTGTGGTATGTTTAGAAGTAGGGAATTTTACTCTCTTGTGCTTACCAAACACGCAATGCTCACAGAACGGTGTCTTACTCATGGTGCAGCCATGCAGCAGGTTCCTCTTCATCAATTCTGCCATACCAAGTTCACTCATATGTCCAAGACGCATATGCCACAGGTTAGTCATACTTGGTTCATTATCGTAAATAGTAGCAGCGGCAACAGAACCATGTAAAGTACTACCTCTAAGGACATATAACTTAGCAGAATTCATATCACCAACCATGTAAATAAGGGAACCTTTTGATACCTTCATCACACGGTTTGAGCCGATGTGCTTATACCCCTCAACATCAAGTGTGCTAAGGGAAATCAGATTTCTGGCCATGGTTGGGATGTGCCTCACGTCCGTCAAAGTGCGGATCATACCATCATGCGTCTTGATTCGAACGGAGCCTCTGCCCACAATCTCACGTGGGTTATCATCTCCCATACGCACGACATCTCCACTCTGCAGGCTCATATGAACTAAACCAATCTCTGTCAAGGCAAATATGAAACGAGCATGCAGAATCAAGAATCCATTCATCACGACCAACAACATAACCAGCAAGAACAACAAGAGCATCGCCGGAATCAGAACTTTCACCACCGGCTGCAACAGAGGCGTTACCATCACTTTCAGCTTTTATTTTTCGGTTTATACGCATCGCTTTCTTTTTCCTTGTTCTGCAACTTCCAGCAATCATCAATGGTATGATTAGTTTTCTTACAATACCTGCAGAACTTATCTTTGCCTCTAGACTTGAACGGCCTCGACCGTCCTTGCTCTTGTCACGCGGTTGTAGTTGTTATAGTTCTTTTGCTCAGGTCTGCCATTTAACCTGCAACGCTTCGCCCTTGGATGACGATGCGTTAGACTGCACCATACCTTTCATCTTTTCCCTGGTTTGGAGAGCCTCATATACTTCCGCAAGGGTTAGTGTATCACGGCTGTATAATATGGTATCTCGCAGATTTGTAAAAGAACTAGGTAATGAAACTAGCAGCAGAAGAGCTAGATCCTCATCCTCATATTTTACCTCCATCGACACTAGGTCGGCAACGATCTCCACGAAGACCGATATGTGGTTCATCACGGAACCACCCTCTGGAGTTTGTGCATGAACAACTTCATCTTCACGTGCATCTTCTTGGTAAGATCTTTAGACATGCAGATCGACTCCAGCTTGAGCCACAGCGGTAGCGGCGGATTTCTCTGCCAGCACCTCTTGCAAGATATCATTAGAAAGATGAAGTTGAATCAAAGAGAAAGCCTTACGATCTTTGCGCTTCTCCTCGGCAGTCCACGTGCTCGGTGCCTTTTCACCGAACGCATCTAGCGCCTCATCCAGATCCGAAGCTTGGGCGAGAAACGCCCTCATCTTCACTTGCCACAGCGAGAATCTCGTCTTGTAGTCCAGCATCGGTAGATCAAACTTCATCGATGCCATCGCAAAACCCTAATCTGCAACCAGGGCTCTGATACCACTTGTTATATGCGATAGCAAGAAACAACGATGAACCAAGAAATCAACAAACAGGGACACGAGATTTTAACGTGGAAAACCCTTGCGGGTAAAACCACGGGCGCCAGCCAGCAAGACTTCACTATATCGGGGTGAGGTTACAAACGCCGGGGAATTTCCTCAATGCAACATATCCCTTACGGCGGCTTACAAGCGGTATTTATAATCGGTGAACCCTAGTCCAACGCGCGAGGCCCAAGCCTGGCGACGGAGCCTCGCTTCGTCAACGAAGTTGCCTTTATCTTTATTTCTTCTAGGAATTTGGATCACCACAAAAATAACAGAACCTATGCTTGTTTGGAAGTTGCAAGAACACCATCCATAAGAATAAATTATAAAATTCATTGAAGATTTGGGGGAAAGAGTGGATGTACGATCAAGGGAAAACTGGCAAAACAGGAATAATTAAGGTCAACCATTCTTGCAAGAGAAGGTTCCATGGAAGTAAGGAGGGAGTGGGTAAGGAGTAGCCCGTGGGACAGAGGAGATTATATGCAGGTCCATGAGTAACAGAAGATCATGAATGGCATGGTAATTGACCCGTGCATGGTGCACATCGATTGGCACTAATGGTGTGTGATTCACTTCCTCAACCAGTCAACAAATGACGGGTGGACTCCAATAGGCAATAGACAACCGATGGTTCACTTCCTGCACCACCATCCCGTGGCTTTGTTCAGCGAGGTGACCTTGTCCCTCGCATCTTTCAAAGGATACACTTGGGCGGACAAAACGAGGGCGTTGTTTCCCCCCTACCAATCTAGTGAAGGGAGAAAGAGGTACAAACGTGAGCCGATTAGGCCCAATTAAATAGCAGCCGGCCGAAATCTTTATCGGGGGACCGAACCCTGATGTGTAGTGCTATGTGCAGAATTGGAAGAGTATCTACCAGCCGAAAATGCTCAATACGATGGATCTGACGACCAAAATTGCTAGTGGTCTGATACGGCTGGAAAACTGCATAGTCGTAATGTCTCTAAATAAATACCATATATAACCATATTGATTTGTGCATGACCTGAATACACCAACCCACATGTAGTTCATTGTACACAACATTAGATTAGGACAATGGATGCCGATATTAGGTACACAAAACATCTCTATAAGTTGTTCGAAAGTCTGTACATCCAAATCAGAAAATCTTCTAGTCGTACGCAAGGAGCAAGAGCAGGGAAGAGAAAGAAATGGGTCTAAGAGGTGTAGGATGGGAACATGAAGAAACAGTAATGCCTCCTCTAGTATAGGAAATGGTCTGATGTTTTTGATGCCTCCCATTCCAATGGATCTTAGACTCTCCTTCCTCTTACTTTTTGCTCATATAATTTACTTGGTGAAAAAAAATCCTTCCTACAAAACAAAGAAAAAAGAAAACAAGCAATCCTACATCGATGGTCATGAAGGGTCTCAGTAGTGTGTCAGAAGGAGGAAAATTCTAGAATAAATGACCACGAGGACAACTATAATTCTTTATCCTCCACTACAATTTGGGGATGAGATATAACATTGTGTTTATCCTAATACATGTCACATTCATAATGTTCTGAAATGCTCTCTCTCTTCCTTTTGGCTTGCATATTAACACGCATAACATCTTTATCTCCGTTATAAGGTTGTTCAATACCGATTTTGAGTAAGCCCATGAAATTAGTTGTAAGTAGCATCCACATTTTTTCATTATTTCAAAAACTACAACCACCTAACCAAAATACATGAAATACAATTTCAACTCTCAGGACTCAAACAGACTCAAATCGTATTTAAGACCGAGATTTCTTATTGTATGTAGATGCTTTTTACTTTTTTTCTTCGGCCTACACACATACATACAAAGCCTCTTTTAAAATTATGCTAACAGTGTTCAATAATAGTTTCAATTATAACCATGAAAAAGTGCTAAATAGCGATCACCTTCCTTCGTTAGTTTCAAATGGATCCATAATTCGAAAATTAACTTATTGAGATCCCACTAAACATTGGAGCATATTTAAATTCCATTAAGTAAATAACAAACACTTGTGTGCTTTGGATGCAGAGTCTACAGCGTAGTAAAGCTCTCCCTTTTCTAAAGAAGAGGATATGCATTGTGGTAAAGGAGAGTCAAAACATGTGGTTGACATTATATAACTTCATTTAACTCATTGCATGCTGAATACTTCCGTCACAACGTCCTTGAGCTTCGGAAAGTAATACTACGATGTTGTAGTCATCATGGTGTGTGCAAATAAAAAACATATATGTAACAAAAAAGTAAAATTAATAGGCACTAGGAAGACTTATTTGGCTCTTATGTTCTCTCTAGAGAAAATTTGTTAGCAGAAGATGCCTAGCTTCAAGCACGATGAACATACATGAAAGAGTTTAGCATGGACTATACAGTACAAGAAATTTATTTTCCTACATAGGATTGTCTTTGGACATTATACTTCTAGGTAGTACCCTTTGCTTAAATTCTAGTTTTTTCCCTTTGCCATTAATTATAGGGAAGAGCTTTCTTTTCGGAGAATTTATTGGTTAGTGGGCAGAGAAATATTGAGCATCACTGTTACTGCAGTACAGGGGTATTCATCTCCCAGGTGCCAATCTTATGATTATGGAAGTCGCCTCAGATGTGACAATCTACATTTCCTTTACATGAATGATGAATTTGGCCTCGTTGTCTTTCCCCTTTCCTAAATTATCACATCATGGTTGCGCTAAACTGTTGGTTTTTGGATACGTTGATATATAAGGAATTGAAGAAGATCAACTCCCCACAACTACAAGTGTTGGTTCATAATTACAACACATGTTCCACATGTATCGAGAACAAAGCACTCAGGTTTCATCGCCCCACTATGACTTACTATTGTGTCCCATGTTTCACCGCGCAGTAGGTGTGTGCTTAACTCATATGAAGACCTACACCAACAACTATGAACCTCTATCTACTTTTACCCTAGTCCTAGCATGTAACATGCAACATCTCAAGATGCTCTTTCAAATTCTCATATTTTTGGAGTTAGTTGTGAAGGGTGGGCCAGGAAGAGGAAGAATGAGAGGGTCCAAGAGTAGTATGAATGGGAACATTGAGGAAAACAAGAGCTTTCTAGATTTCCCCTCCTAACAAGTAGAGATCTAGTTATGTGTTTTTCCAATGCCTCCCATTCCTATTGTTCTTGGGTGCTCCTTCCCCTTCCTTATTAGCTTGCACATTTAACTTAAATAATAGGGGAAGCAAAATAGTCTATGTATAAATTTAGATGGCAGGACTTTGACAATAGGCAAGGAAGAGGAAAAATAGAGGGTCTTAGAGTTGTAGGAATGGGATCATGGAGAAAAGAACAAGTGCTTTGTTTCTTACCTCTTAACACTGGACGTGGAAACTTGGCTTCAAATTTTCCAGAAACTTCCTCTTCCTCTTCCTTTTGTTTGCAACAGTGTTGAAATATTAGTGTTCATTTGGCTGTTCATGCACTTTTTGTGATACTGCTAGCAGCCCCCCCCCCCCCCCCCCCTTAGTGTGTCTGATTCAAAGCTACAACGGAGGCATCACCTTAATGAAATTTCTATCATATCTGTGACATGAAAAGTTAAAATTTGACAGTATATACTCACATGCACAACAAGGCAGGAGCGTAACTGTGAGATATTAAGATAATCCATGGAATAGGCATATCAATAAAAAATAGTTTATAATAACATACTTATCTCTTTCTTTTATTATGACGATATGCATGGCCAATATTTTGCCAGTCTGTGACAAGTTAAAAACATTCTTCCTAACAATAACAGTTGGACTAGGGAAGAAACTTAAGATTAGTGCATCATGGCTTCTACAAGTAACTACCAACTAAGACAATTTGGGACATGGCACACATATCATGAACTACCAAGAAATCTAATTGTGTGATGGTCTGAACAAAGTTTGCATGTGTCTACGTTTGTCGAGTTTAATACCCCAGGCCATAGACACTATGTTTGTTTGTAATACCTCATCAAGTAAAAAACTATCAGCTCTAAGGTATGTGTGTGTGATATTTACAGTCATTAGTTTGCTTTTATATTTTGATAATGGCATTTCTAATGTTCTTGGCGGTCTTCTTTCATGCGCCACAAATATATGGCATGAAATGTTGGTTTGCCATGAAAGTTCATACAAAGGCAACTCTCCTTGTTGTAATCTATGAAGAAATACTTCTTGAGAAGTTACCAAAATAAAGTAAGCGAGAGCTGTGTTTCCCAAGATTCATGTTTTATCAGTAGCACTGAGTGACAACGACAGAAGAATGGAATACTTGATTTGTTCGGTCATATTTCTTGTGACTGAAATATTCAAGGATCTAACGAAGGTGATTGTATTGGATTATGACATGGTTATTCAATGTGGTATGACGTTCTTGTTGAAATCTTGATATGGTGACAAGGTAAATTAAATGGCGTTGTTGAATTTTCTGATGTAAGACTTGCTCAAGTTAGAAATCTCCTGGGTAAGAAGAGGAAGTATGATCCTAAAGCATGTGTATGGATGTCTCGAGTGAATGTGATTAATTCAATACATGGAGGAATCATAAAGTAGTTGAGAAGTCCCTCGTGCTTCTTACAAGTTGGTATAATTCTTCTCTATTTATTGATATCAGTCATAACATCGATGGGGAGGTGAACCCCAATGCTCCGGGGTGGACGAAGAGGTGATGTCATCATTTGAACTTTAGCTGACCCTCGAAGCAGTAGATTACGCCGAGGCTGATGCAGGGAATATGTGTAAATTGATTCAGATATTATGATACTCTAGGTATGTGATGTTCTATTTTACTGCTGCATGTGCCATCACAACAAAACTAATTTTGAGAATGTGTCAACTGAAATCATTGTGCTAACATTTTCAGGTTGAGTCTGATGGACATTTCGCTAGGAACTACAAGATCTACATTGGGATAGGTATGCTGGGTGAATGCAATTGGTATGTTGCAACTCTATTTGCTCACACTTAAGAAAGATGGATAAACTATCTATGTGGTTACAGAAATCGATGCGAATTTCTGGATGTGGCATCGGTGGTGCCAACAGAATACAAAGAGGAGCAGATGGCAGTAAGCACCCTGGACGATGCTTTGGACGAACAGTATATAAATTCGCTTCTAGGGTCGCTCAATGCTTGTGTTCAGTGGATAGAATGGATAGGAGGTTGATTTGGCATTTGACATTTACTTGGAGTCGTACAAACAAATAGTTTTGTAACAGAGGTCATGTTACAGAAAATATTTGTAACAAAAATTGTGTTGTAGATATTATTTTTTTGCAACAGAACTTATCTTGCAGATTATTTTTTACAACAGACGTTATGTTGCAAAAAAAAAAAAAGTATGCATCATCGAGTTGCCACTTCAACATTCCACATGTTTCAAAAACATGGACGATATTGCAAAATCTCGAGATTTACGGTGTGTGGGACTGGTCCGACATGTGGTAGGCTCTCCAAGCAGCGGACGCGGAGCGTAGAATCAGCCAGATGATTCTAATCATTTCCCTATGTATAAAGCAATTCACCACGCCTAGGGCAATAACCGTAACATGCCAAAAACAAAAAGAGATACAGGGCTCCACGAAGGGAGTAGTTTATTATATTATTATTCAGCTACGAACCTACTCTGCTCCGAAGACGGCCGGGCAAAGAGTAACAACGCTGAAACATACCCAGTTACAAATACAGACTTGAAAGTTGAAACTTGAAACTAAGCTTTGGACGAACAGTACAAATACCAATACCATGGATGCATGTTCAAGTTTCCGTTTGAGTTAGGCTTCGTCCGGCACGTCGGACCATTTGATGTCCACCTGGCCGACACTGGGGTCAAGATTGAAGTTCTTCCAGATATGCATCGACGCGCCGACCTCGTTATCACAGCCGGCGCACTCATCGACGACCCTGGCGCTTATGTGAAGGTTGGCATAGTCAGCGATGCGGATCAACTTGCCGCACCGGGCCCCATCGGCATACCACTCCGACGACAGCGACACTATGAACTCATCATCGCTGTGGAACTGACCATCGCACGACGCCGGTCCGCCGCCCAGCTCCCCTTGCTGGAAGCCGTTCACCGTCATCGTCGCCGGGACGTTCTGTTGAAGTTCAAACTTGCCTTCCCTAACAGTGGGCCGCCAAGAAACGGAGCACGTCGCCTGCAGAAAAACAAGAACAACGGTAAAAACCACAGCGACCTTGGTGGTGCCTGTCATGGCGGGGATTGAGCTGCTGTCCTGTGTGCTTGTTTATCAGCTACCTTGCAATAATAAAAGTAAGAAAATTATACAACTATCTATATAAACATACAAGTAAAATTTTTTTTCCTTTCAGAAAGAAGATAAGATAAGAACAAGAGGCTCATCACGGTGGTGCCGGCGACGAGATCGGCGCGGGCGATCGACGGCGGTGAAGACGGGGACGGGACGTGACGGACCGCTAAACCTAGACAAATATTAAGGAAAATGGAGCTTGGAGGTCGAGCTTGGAGAGGAGAAAGCTTAAGTAGTGTGGCTCGGGCATTCCATCAAACACCTCGTGTGCATAGGAGGTGAGCTAGAGCACAACAAAGCTCCCCCCGTCGCCTGCCACGAAAAACAGAGCACTGGGAGTGCTCTGCTCGCGGGCGAGGGATATATATAGGCAACTAATTGGTCCCGGTTGGTGAGTGAACCGGGACTAAAGGGCAGCCTTTGGTCCCGGTTCGTCCCACCAACCGGGACCAATGATGGTGGGCCAGTGAGCGAGGCCCATTGGTCCTTCATTCCCACCAACCGACCAAAAGTCCAGACGAACCAGGACCAATGGCCCACGTGGCCCGGCCGGCCCCCGGGGCTCACGAACCGGGTCCAATGCCCCCATTGGTCCCGGTTCTGGATTGAACCGGGACTAATGGGCTGGCCGGGCCTAGACCATTGCCCTGTTTTCTACTAGTGTACTTGATCACTTAGCTACGATCCACATGCATCCAGTCGAAACTAATCTGCGGTACTTTCACCTAATGATTTAACAACTCATTATAATGCAAAACAATCACTAAATTAAATTGAAAACACAAAATTAAAGGGAAAATAAAAAATAAAACCAAAGCACGCCCAAACATTTAGTACCGGTTGGTGTTACCAACCGTTACTAATGTGCTATGCGCACCCGGGCCTGGCTGGTGCCACGTGGTGGCACTTTAGCGCCGGTTCGCGATGAACCGGTACTAAAGGGGGGGGGGGGACCTTTAGTCCCCACTCTTTAGTGAAGGTTGCCGAACCGGCACTAAAGGCCGTTACGAACCGGCGCTAAAGCCCGGTTCTGCACTAGTGTACCTCTTAACACTGGATGTAGAAACTTGGCTTCAAATGTTACAAAAACCTCCTCTTCCTCTTCCTTTTGTTTGCAACGGTGTTGAAATATTAGTGTTCATTTGGCTGTTCATGCACTTGATGTGATACTGCTAGCAGGTTTTTTCCCCTTAGTGTGTCTGATCCAAAGCTACGACGGAAGCATCACCTTAATGAAGTTTCTATCATATCAGTGACATGAAAAGTTAAAATTTGACAATATACTCACATGCACAACAAGGTAGGAGCATAACTGTGAGATATTAAGATAATCCATGGAATAGGCATATCAATAAAAATAGTTTATAATAACATAGTTATCTCTTTCTTTTATTATGACGATATGCATGGCAAATATTTTTCCAGTCTGTGACTAGTTAAAAACATTCTTCCTAACAATAACAGTTGAACTGGGGAAGAAACTTAAGATTAGTGCATCCTGGCTTGTACAAGTAACTACCAACTAAGACAATTTGGGACATGGCACACACATAATGAACAACCAAGAAATCTAATTGTGTGATGGTCTGAACAAAGTTTGCATGTGTCTACGTTTGTTGAGTTTAATACCCCAGGCCATAGACATTATGTTTATTTGTAATAACTCATCAAGTCAAAAACTATCAGTTCTAAAGTATGTGAGTGATATTTACAGTCATTAGTTTGCTTTTATATTTTGATAATGGCATTTCTAATGTTCTTGGTGGTCTTATTTCATGAGCCAGAAATATATGGCATGAAATATTGGTTTTCCATGAAAATTCATACAAAGGCAACTCTCCTTGTTGTAAACTATGAAGAAATAGTTCTTGAGAAGCTACCAAAATAAAGTAAGCGAGAGTTGTGTTTCCCAAGTTTCATGTTTTATCAGTAGCACTGAGTGACAACGACAGAAGAATGGAATACTTGATGTTGTTCAGTCATATTTCTTGTGACTGAAATATTCAAGGATCTAGCGAAGGTGATTGTATTGGATTGTGACATGGTTATTCAATGTGGTATCACGTTCTTGTTGAAATCTTGATATGGGGACAAGGTAAATGGTGTTGTTGAATTTTCTGATATAAGACTGGCTCAAGTTAGAAATCTCCTGGGTAAGAAGAGGAAGTATGATCCTAAAGCATGTGCATGGATGTCTCGAGTGAATGTGATTAATTCGGATACATGGAGGAATCATAAAGTAGTTGAGAAATCCCTGGTGCTTCTTATAAGTTGGTATAATTCTTCTCTATTTATTGATACCAGTCGTAACAATAAATGGTGGAGGTGAACCCCGATGCTCTGGGGTGGACGAAGAGGTGATGTCATCATTTGAATTTTTAGCTGACCCTCGAAGCAGTAGATTACGCCGAGGCTGTTGCAGGGAATATGTGTAAATTGATTCAGATATTATGATACTCTAGGTGTGTGATGTTCTATTTTACTGCTGCATGTGCCATCACAAAACAAACTAATTTTGAGGATGTGTCAACTATAATCATTGTGCTAACATTTTCAGGTTGAGTCTGATGGACATTTCGCTAGGAATCTACAAGATCTACATTGGGATAGGTATGCTGGGTGAATGCAATTGGTATCTTGCAACTCTATTTGCTCACACTTAAGAAAGATTGATAAACTATCTATGTGGTTACAGAAATCGATGCGAATTTCTGGATGTGGCATCGATGGTGCGAACAGAATACAAAGATGGGCAGATGGTAGTAAGCACCCTGGACGATGCTTTCGGACGAACAGTACATAAATTCGCTTCTAGCGTCGCTCAATGCTTGTGTTCAGTGGACAGAATGGATAGGAGGTTGATTTGGCATTTCACATTTACTTGGAGCCTACAAACAAATAGTTTTGTAACAGAGGTCATGTTGCAGAAAATATTTATAGCAAATATTGTGTTGTAGTTTTTTTTTTTTTGCAACAGAACTTATCTTGCAGATTATTTTTTATAATAAACGCTATGTTGCAAAAAAAATTATGTGCACCATCGAGTTGCCACTACAATATTCCGCATGTTTCAGATACATGGACGATATTGCAAAATCTTCAGATTTGCGGTGTGTGGGACTGGTCCAACATATGGCAGGCTCTCCACGCAGTGGACGCGAAGCGTAGAATCGGCCAGATGATTCTAGTCATTTCCATATGTATAAAGCAATTCACCACGCCTAGGGCGATAACCCTGACGTGCTAAAAAAAGAAGATACAGGGCTCCACGGAGAGAGTAGATTATTACATTATTATTGAGCTACACGTACGTACTCTGCTCCGAAGACGGCCGGGCAAATAGTGACGGCCCTGAGATATTAAGGGACTGAGGCATACCCCAGTTACAAATACAGACTTGAAAGGTGAAACTTGAAAGCAAATAACTCGATCCACTGATGGACTGACACCATGGATGCATGCATGCAGGTTTAAGTTTCAGTTTGATTTAGGCCTCGTCCGGCACGTCGGACCATTTGATGTCCACCTGCCCGACACTAGGGTCAAGATTGTAGTTCTTCCAGATATGGATCGACGCGCCGACCTCGTTGTCGCAGCCGGCGCACTCGTCGACGACCCTGGCGCTTATGTGAATGTTGCCGGAGTTGGCGAGGCGGATCAACTTGCCGCACCGGGCCCCGTCGGCGTACCACTCCGACGACAGCGACACTATGAACTCATCATCGCTGTGGAACTGACCGTCGCACGACGCCGGCCCGCCGCCCGTCTCCCCTTGCTGGAAGCCGTTCACCGTCATCGTCGCCGGGACGTTCTGTCGAAGTTCAAACTTGCCTTCCTTAACAGTGGGGCGCCCGGAAACGGCGCACGACACCTGCAGGAAAACAAGAACAATGGCAAAAACCACTGCGACCTTGGTGGTGCCTGCCATGGCGGGGATTGAGCTCTGACCTTGGTGGTGCCTGCCATGGCGGGGATTGAGCTCAGCTAGGTTGCCCTCTGTCTGTGTGTGCTTTGCTGGTTCGAGGAGTTTATATAGGCTCGATCTGCAGCCTGCAAACAAAGCGGGGACGTACTTACGGATGTGCATGCCGCCCTCGTGTGTCTCGTCTAAGAATCTTGTCTACGCCTGCAGACAAAGCAACGCTGCTGTCCCGATGTCACCAGTTTCTACAACCGGAAATTATATTCCATACAGCTCTTGCAACCGGCGCATTAGTCTGACTATAAAAATTGTGGTGATACAAAAGCTTGTGCACGCTTCCATATATTCATTCGAAGTGTGTGTGTTTCAACCAAAATTCGAAAAACAACGACTATGCAAGTAAGTCACTAAAAATTAGCGATCTAATGTCCAGTTATGTGACTTTCAAAATAGTTTGTTGATGGAAGCTCATGCTCATGTTGCTGTTAGGCTTTCCTTTAGTTTTATATGGAAATTCTGTATATTTTTTTTTGCTCTTGCTTCTTCTGAATAAAATCATCCGGTGGTGATATGTGCTTTGGTTCATGTTAGTGTGTGGCATTCGTAACTACACACAGATGGGCATGAACTATCTAAGGGTCCGTTTGGTTTGGCTTTCTAAGCGAACTTCTACTTTGGAAAAGCATAATCTGGACCAAAAGTTGCCTGCTTAGAGTAGATTTTGGGAAGCTGGAGAGTCATCGTAGTGCATTTTCCACGGCTTGGTAACACCAACTTCCATGGTTGCGAGAGCAACTTCTAAGCGAAATTACCCACCTTCCCACTCACTTACTGATTCGATCCTACTCCCCGCAGCTCCCGCAACAAATATAGCCATTTCCTCCTTTCCCCCGTTGAACGAGCGCGAGCAGGGGATAGAGTTTCACGCTACTAGCCCTCCGCCACCGCGAAGACCTTCCAAGCAGCCGCCTCATGCGAATGGAATCATTCACGTGACACCAAAATGGCATTTTTGTGCTCTGAGCATCGATGCGATCACCATATGGTAATTTACTAGATAACATTTGTTTTGCTTGGCCCACTTTTCTTTCTATGAGGGCTGAAGGAGGAGAGAGGGAGAAGGTCGGTTTTCGCTCTTCCCACAAACACAGAAAGGCCCATAGGAGTTCAGGGTTTCCCCGCCTCCTGTTGGCGCTGCCGCCGATTTTCCTCATCTCTTATAGCCTTAGGACCATGCACTAGTAGAAAAAGGGCCATTTGTCCCGATTCATAAGGTCCATTTGTCCCGGTTGGGGAACCGGGACTAAAGGGTCAGTACTAAAGCCCTCAACCTTTAGTCCCGGTTCTTACACCAACCAGGACAGATGGGCCTTCACGTGGCCGCTGCGGCGAGCCCACGCAGGAGGGCCTTTGGTCCCAGTTGGTAGCACCAACCGGGACCAAAAGGCATCCACGCGTCAGCAGCTGGCAGGAGCTGAGGTTTTTGTTTTTTTGGAGGAGGGTGGTTTAGGGGGTTTTGGGGGGTTAATTTAGGGTGTTAGCTAGCTAATAAAGAGAAGTGTCCTCTCTTATCCCCGTACTTGATTTACCAACGCTACTGCTATGCCTAAACATGGCTTAGATTGAAGTGAAGGCAAAATGTGATGCATGTCGAAAGTAATACTAATCCAAATTTGATCAAGTTTGGATTAGTACTACTTTCGACATGCACCACATGTTGCCTTCACTTCAATCTAATCCATGTTCATTTCACCCACTGATATATAATAACTCTTCAGGCTCGCATCATGCATCATAATAATAACAAGTCCTACTAATCGTCATCATACAACTTCTACTCGTATTAATAACGAGTCATACGATCATCATCCTCATAGTCATCGAACCAACCCAACTTAATTGTTCTTAGCTTGGGGCGAAGGGCTGAGAGTTCCGTGATCCAGTTCTTTGAGCACATGATCATTAGTATTAGGTAGGACCTAAATACCCTCTTTAAGGTAAAATAGCATAAAACAATATAGGCCCCGACTCTCCATTATGGAGAATGGAGGTCATCATGTCTCCAATTCTTGCGCTTCGCTTCCTTTTGCTTCCAAGAACCTCCTTACGACTGTCCATACATTTTTTTCCATTCTTTGATTAGCATGTGTTCACCGGTTTTAGAAATCCGGTATGGACTTGTGAGATTTGTAGGATGACCTGGCTGTATGTTCAAAACATCAAGGCGACCATTCTGATACATCAAATGAGGCACACAATCCATCGGGATTCTCTGTTGAAAAACATAGTAATAACTTCGTAGTTAGCAATGATGTACTAGTTTTAGAAGTATGCAAAAGATGCACGGATGTAGTAATAGTAAAAAATCTTACCAGGGTATCTCCATAGATGTTACCGCACCGGCCCCGTCGGCGTACCACTCCGACGACAGCGACATTATGAACTCATCATCGCTGTGGAACTGACCGTCGCACGACGCCGGCCCGCCGCCCATCTCCCCTTGCTGGAAGCCGTTCACCGTCATCGTCGCCGGGACGTTCTATCGAAGTTCAAACTTGCCTTCCCTAACAGTGGGGCGCCCGGAAACGGCGCACGACACCTGCAGGAAAACAAGAACAATGGCAAAAACCACTGCGACCTTGGTGGTGCCTGCCATGGCGGGGATTGAGCTCTGCCCTGTGTGCTTGTTTATCAGCTAGGTTGCCCTCTGTCTGTGTGTGCTTTGCTGGTTCGAGGAGTTTATATAGGCTCGATCTGCAGCCTGCAAACAAAGCGGGGACGTACTTACGGATGTGCATGCCGCCCTCGTGTGTCTCGTCTAAGAATCTTGTCTACGCCTGCAGACAAAGCAACGCTGCTGTCCCGATGTCACCAGTTTCTACAACCAGTAATTCTATTCCATACAGCTCTTACAACCCAGATTCTAATACTCACTCTGTAAACAAATGTAAGATGTTCACATAGTACTCACCCCATTTCATATATAATACAGCTCTTGCAACAGGCGCATTAGTCTGACTATAAAAATTGTGGTGATACAAAAAGCTTGTGCACGCTTCCATATATTCATTCGAAGAGTGTGTTTCAATCAAAAAATTCGAAAAACAATGACTATGCGAGTAAGTCACTAAAAATTAGGGTAGACGATCTAATATCCAGTTGTGTGACTTGCAAAATAGTTTATTGATGGAAGCTCATGCTCATGTTACCGTTAGGCTTTCCTTTAGTTTTATATGGAAATTCAGTATTTTGTGCTCTTGTTTCTTCTGAATAAAAGCATCCGGTGGTGATATGTGCTTTAGTTCATGTTAGTGGGTCGCATTCGTAACTACAAACAGATGGGCATGAACTATCTAAGGGTCCGTTTGGTTTGGCTTCTAAGCCAACTTCTGCTTTGGAACAGCATAATCTAGACCAAAGGTCGCCTGCTCAGAGTATATTTTGAAAAGCTGGAGATTCATCTTAGTGCATTTTCCACATCTTGGTAACACCATCTTCCATGGTTCCGAGAGCAACTTCTAAGCAAAATTACCCACCTTGCCGCTCACTTACAGATTCGATCCTACTCCCCGCAGCGCCCGCATCAAACATAACAATTTCCTCCTTTCCGCCATTGAACGAGCACGAGCAGGCGATAGGGTTTCACGCCACTAGCCCTCCGCCGTCGCGATGACCTTCCACGCGTGGAATCCTTCACGTAACACCAAAATGACAATTTTGTGCTCCGACCATCAGTGCGATCACCACATGATAATTTGCTAGATAACATTTGTTTTATCTGGTTCTCTTTTCTTTCTTTGAGGGCTGAAGAAGGAGAGAGGGAGACTGTCGGGTTTTCTTTTGTCCTACAAAGAAAGAAAGGCCCCAAGGAGTATAGGGTTTCACCGCCATCCGCTGGCGCTGCCGTCGATCTTTCTCGTCTCTTATGGCCTTAGGACCATAGAGGCAGGGTAGATCCAGGGTTTGATCTTTCTCATCTTTTTTGTTAGAATAAATCCGAGGCATACCGTCGATCATCCGAGGATCAAGCAATCACACGAGCACGACACCGAGATTTGTTAACGAGGTTCATCGATATGGCTACATTCCCGGGGCTTGACTACGGGCGCTCCTCCCCGTGACACCGTCACAATACCGCATACACCCACCACTGAAAGGCCGGCACATGCCGCGGGCTCTCCCTTGCGCGCCTGTGCTATTATGCTGGCATAGGTTACATCGTGTGTCTACCCTCGCTATATAAGAGAGGCCTAGGATACAAGTGTCCTATTAGGACACGACTCCATATCATATCTCAACAGAATACTACTCAGAGTCCAAGTGTAACCTACCTTGTACACAATATTCGACACAACTCTAACAAACTCCACCTTGGCGAATATTCTCCACCACTTTGAATTCGTCCATGCGTCAAACTTCCATGTACATTGAACTTGAGTTTATCCCATGAGCACCGCTGCTACTTCATAGACTCCATATGACTTCACCTGCAACTTGTAGTCCCTTCTTTTCTTGACCACAGTCAACACTCGAGCAAAATTAAGTTCCTTGTTACTCTAGTTTGTGCTCCCAACTTTCAGAGTATCCGTCCAACGCCATCACACACTGGTCACTGACCTGCGTGAAAGTGAACAACTCACATATTGGGTGTCACACATAAGAGTTACCTGAACTCGACATCACCGCTCCTTTCTTGACCGCTTTGTCAAAACATGAAGGAATTTCACCATTGCTTGTAGTCATCCCGAGTCAAATTCGCAGTTGTCTCACTGCATGTATGACCACCAGAGCCCTGGCCCATCTCCATGCCCCGTGCATACCGAACGCCTCGCCGCTATTACCGCGTCGAGCCTCCGCTGTCCCGGTCGAGTCTCAAGGGTCACGAAACCACACCACTCAACCCCCACTGCAGAGTACCACCGATCATCACCGACCGATGACGAGTTTCACGCTTCCATCGGACCATTGGGCTCCAGTCCGAATTACGTGTCCCTCGCTTTTTCCGCTGAATAGGCTTCGATTCTCTGGATCCTTACATCGTAGCCCCTCAATCCAGCTCCACCTTCAACATGACTCCATGATAGATGATCAGTCCACCCTCGCGGCCCGTCGACTTCAAGCTCACATGCGTACGCCGTTTTGAATCAACCCCACGCCATAGTCTTGCCGAAGTCGCACAAGCCCTCGAGCCTGCGCCACGTGTTTCCACGCCCCAGAAGTCGGTCACCATCAGCATCACGCTCCTAGGTCATCGTCGCCGATCCCACCACCGTCTTCTGTATCAACCGACTCACGTCGATCCGTCAGACTATCTAGTCCAACCAAGCCGAACTTCTCCGACTGCATGACACGCTCGAGGCTCCCAAATCGTCTTCCGCGAATTTCCATCCATCACATGATAATTCCATCTTAGCTGAATTGACTTCCCGCAACGCCTTCAAGCATCCCTGTCGTGCCAACAAATCTTTCACCCATATCTGGCATAACCCAAGGTTTTCAGTTCCGTGAACTTCTTCACCTCAAACCCGATGCCCGATGGCGTCATGATTCTTCGTACAGCTGACCATGTGAAAAAACAACCGAGCTTCTAACACGTGCTCAAATACACAAGATGCACCAGTAGCAAATTCGTACCAAAAATCCTTCTTGTACTCACGTGTATTAGCTCCCAGGCACAACTTTCAATGCTAATCATTGCTTTGTCAATGTCCCTTGCTTTCCAATGGATGCACAACACACAATGGATTTTCCTCTTCGCTTGATATCTGACTACCTCCGTCCGCGTCGCACACGTGGACTGTACTTTTGGTCCAAAACAAACCTCACGTAGCTACCCAAACGTGTCTTCAGATCAGCGGCATGGGCCTCACACGCCACGTCTGGCCCGCTGCTCCTTCTCGTCTCCAAGCCACGGCAGCAAGCCGCACAGGCATAGCCAGCAAACCGCACAGGCATAGCCAGCCTGCCCATAAGCCGCCGCCCCACGCATCTTATGCTGAGCCATGTGCATCGCTGCGGCTGTCCACGGCTGCTGCAACTCGCCGAGATTAATCTGTCACCGTTGTAACCACCCGCGCCGATTCCGATTACACCGCGACCAACTCTGCTTTAGATCACAACTCGCCAACGTCCTTCGTCCGTATTATGACCGCATCATGCAGATTCCGGTCGGTGTTCTTCCTCCTCTAAATTAACATCCACAGCCTCCGAACAACCTAGCTCATGATACCACTTGTTAGAATAAATTCGAGGCATACCGTCGATCATTCGAGGATCAAGCAATCACACGAGCACGACACCGAGATTTGTTAACGAGGTTCATCAATATGGCTACATCCCCGGGGCTTGACTACGGACGCTCCTCCCCGTGACGCCGTCACAATACCGCACACCGGCCACCCGGGCGCCGGCACACGCCGCCGGCTCCCCCTTGCGTGTTAGGATTAATCTTGACATGTATTGTACACGTCCAAGTGTGCCGTGATGGGTGTGTTGCATGTCACGTTAGTACTAGAGATGCATGGTAGTTAAGATAAGTATTAGTCAAGAGAATAGGCTGAGTTAGTTTGCATGCATGAGTTGGTAGCTGGACCCGGCCGGGTTGTATGCGGCCGTTGAGGAATAGTGGGCAGCGCTGCATGGTGTTAGTGGCCGGGAATGGCGCCTGGTTAGTGCGTGACTGCATGACATAGGTGGCTGGGTCCTTTGTATATAAGTGTTGTATTGGAGCAATGAAAAGAAGGGGGCCGTGAGGGCTGGATACACAGCCACGGTGGACATCAAGGAAGTTTCTCTTGGCAAAGCCACTTTGGTCTTCTTCCTTGGTGCATGTGTGTGTGCGTGCGTGTGTAGAGTTCGTCACCATGTGTGAGAGTTGTGAGGAAGAAGAAGAAGGGCGCTGCAGCGAGGAGGCGGCGCCAACAATTGGTATTCAGAGCCACAAGGTTCGAGGGGCGGTCGTGGCGCGCGGTGGCGTGGGCGGACGGGCGGCGCGGCCGACATGGAGGCATCGTCTGCGGCGCGTGGCGACGGTGACGCTGCGGGCGAGTCCGCGGCTGTGCAGTGTGATGTCGTGCGCGCGAAGAGCACGGTGGTCGCGGAGACGAGGAGGTCGCGGAGGACTTGCGTGGTGGCGCAGAGGTCGCGGCGGCTCGGCGCGAAAATCATGGAGGCGCGTGGCACGGAGCCGCGGCGGACCTGCGTGGTGGTGCAGAGGCTGCGGTGGTGCGGCGTGGCGGCATGGAGGCCGCGGCGGTGCAGGGCAATAAGACGCGGCGGTGAGCCGGGCGCGACCGGTGCGTGTTATGGGTGCGCACTGGACGCATCGGGACCACGGGCGCGCATACGAGCGTGCGGTTGACGTTGAGAGGAGGCGTATGTCGTCATGGTGCTCGAGTCCGTGCTCGAGTTCGGCTACATCCTTCCGGCGTTTGTCGCTGGCGGCTGCCATGACGGACGCGGAGGCGGCACGCAGTGAGCGTCAGTCTTTGTCGGGCTCGTCGAAGCGCGTCGGATGCGCGCTGGGACATGCGGGACGACCGATGCGGTCGGGTTTCGCCGGTGCGCGCGGGACGGCGCTGGCGGAGGGACGCCAGCGTGTGTCGCCCGGCGGAGAAGGAGCTTCGGCATATGTCGCCCGGGTCGTGTGAGCACGCAGTGCGATCGGGGTCCGCGGCGCCAGGTCGGATCCGTGGCGGTGTGACCGGCGTCGATGCGCCGGGTCGGGTCCGCGGGCTGGGTCACGGCCGTGACGACGACAATGACAGGAGCGGCGGCAACTCCGGCGACGGCAAGTCAAGATTAAGGAGGAGAATGTTAGGATTAATCTTGACATGTATTGTACACGTCCAAGTGTGCCGTGATGGGTGTGTTGCATGTCACACTGGTGGAAAAACAGGCTTCCGTCCAGCCCCATAAGTCGCGAAGTTGTAGGAACCGTGACTAATGGGACCTTTAGTCGCGGTTCTGGAGGTGAACCGCGACCAAAGGCCTGGGCCCAGGGCGCTCGGTGGATGGCGCGACGTGAGGATCTTTTAGTCGCGGTTTGCCGGTGACAACCGCGACTAAAGGCATTCGGCACCTTTAGTCACGGTTTGCCGTGCCAACCGCAACTAAAGCCCCTCCCCTATATATACCCATCCAAAGCAGCCAACACTTAGCCATTTGGAGCCATTCTCTTCACAAGTGGGTGTAGGTTTGCTTTTGGTTCCTCTTATGCACATAAGGTGTTTGATGAAATGCCCCAAGAGCATGAAACAAACATGACATGAAGTGTTGGAGCCACACTCCTCGATCGCGGTTAGCAACTTGATGAACCTTTGATGTGTCATTGATAAAATATGCATGTGTGTAGTTCATTGTTTAATTTATATTGTTTGTAGCTAGTTAGTTTAACAAATGCATGATGGTTAATTATATATTTTATATTATAATAATGCAGATGAATCGGCAATGGATGTACGGTAACCGACTCTCCGGCGAATTCACTACGGGTTTGAAAGATTTCCTCGTAGTGGCTAATGCGAACAAGCGGGGGTTTTGTTATCTGTCCATGTGTTATCTGTAAGAATCGGAAGGGTTACTCTTCCTCAAGAGATGTTCACATGCATCCGCTTCGCACGGTTTCATGCCAAGCTATAATTGTTGGACCAAGCATGGAGAAAGAGGGGTTATAATGGAAGAAGATGAAGAAGGGATGATTTCATCGATGAAAGCTATCTTGCTCATTTCGGTGATACTTTCATGGAGGATCTTTGAAGGTGAAGGGGAAGGTGAAGAAGAGGCACGTGATGATCCCGTTGATGATCTTGGTCGGACCATTGCTGCGATGCACGGAGACGCTGAAACTGAAAAGGAGAGGGAGAATTTGGATCGCATGTTAGAGGATCACAGAAAGGC
The DNA here is from genome assembly GCA_021605145.1 of Aegilops bicornis. Taxonomy (NCBI): domain Eukaryota; kingdom Viridiplantae; phylum Streptophyta; class Magnoliopsida; order Poales; family Poaceae; genus Aegilops; species Aegilops bicornis. The sequence continues at coordinate 66,041,716 of CM038673.1, read as the reverse complement.
GCTGTACGCCGGATGCGATGATGGTCTGAAAAAGCTGGGCTGCTGCTGGATTTGCTGAAATGGAAGGCGAGGCAGGTGTAGCTGACTCGGCATTTGAAAACTTGCTGAAAATGTTGAAGAATATGTTTCCAAAGGATAACGAGTTGCCCGCCAAGACGCACTGAAGCAAAGAAGGTTGTTCCGCCCTCTAGGTTTAGAGGTTCGAAGATACATGCATGCATCAACGACTGCATCCTCTACCGCGGTGAATACGATAATTTGAATGAATGCCCGGTATGCACGCATTGCGTTATAAGATCGAGGCGATGACCACGGTGACGATGTTGAGGGCGAAACCCGGGAAGAGGGTTCCGCCAAGGTGATGTGGTATGCTCCTATAATACCACGGTTGAAACGTCTGTTCAGGAACAAAGAGCATGCCAAGTTGTTGCGATGGCACAAAGAGGACCGTAAGTCGGACGGGGAGTTGAGACACACCGCAGATGGAACGCAATGGAGAAAGATCGACAGATGGTTCAAAGATTTTGCAGGTGACGCAAGGAACATAAGATTTGCTCTAAATGCGGATGGCATGAATCCTTTTGGCAGCGAGCTCCAGCCATAGCACCTGGCCCGTGACTCTATGCATCTACAACCTTCCTCCTTGGTTGTGCATGAAGCGGAAGTTCATTATGATGCCAGTGCTCATCCAAGGTCCGAAGCAACCCGGCAACGACATCGATGTGTACCTAAGGCCATTAGTTGATGAACTTTTACAGCTGTGGGGTGGTGTCCGTGTGTGGGATAACCACAAACAAGAGGAATTTGACCTACGAGCGTTGCTTTTCGTAACCATCAACGATTGGCCTGCTCTTAGTAACCTTTCGGGACTGTCAAATAAGGGATACAATGCATGCACGCACCGCTTACATGAGACTGAAAGTGTACATTTGCCAAATTGTAAGAAGAACGCGTGTACCTTGGGCATCGTCGATTTCTTAGAAAATTCATCCAAAGAAGAAAGAAAGGCAAGCATTACAACGGCAAGGCAGATCACCGGCGAAGCTGCGAACGCACTGGTGCTGAGGAATTAGATATGGTCAAGTATTTGAAAGTCATCTTTGGAAAGGGTCTGGCGGACAATCAGTTCGAAGGGAGCCGACGGGCACGCAGCCATGTGGAAGAAGAAATCTATATTCGGGAGCTAGAATATTGGAAAGTCCTAGATGTCCGCTTCCGCAATCGACGTGATGCACGTTACGAAGAATATTTGCGTGAACCTCCTAAGCTTCTTGTGCGTGTATGGGAAGATAAATGATACAAAGGAAGCACGACAGGACCAGCAACGTTTGAAAGACCCTGATGACCGGCATCCGGAATGGTTTCAAGGTCGTGCCAGCTACGCTCTGACCAAAGAAGAGAAGGTCATCTTTTTTGAATGCCTGAGCAGTATGAAGGTCCCGTCTGGATTCTCGTTCAATATAAAGGGAATAATAAACATGGCGGAGAAAAAGTTCCAAAACCTGAAGTCTCACGACTGCCACGTGATTATGACGCAATTGCTTCCGATTGCTTTGAGGGGCTCCTGCCGGAAAATGTTCGAGTAGCCATTGTGAAGCTATGTGCATTCCTCAATGCAATCTCTCGAAGGTAATCAATCCAGAAGTTCTACCACGGTTCTGAGCGATGTGATCCAATGTCTTGTCGGTTCGAGTTGGTGTTCCCGCCATCCTTCTTCAATATTATGACGCACCTCCTGGTTCACCTAGTCGAAGAGATTTTCGTTCTCGGTCCTGTATTTCTACACAATATGTTCCCCTTGAGAGGTTCATGGGAGTATTAAAGAAATATGTTCAGTAACCGTGCTAGGCGGAAGGAAGCATCGCCAAGGGCTATGGAAATGAGGAGGTAATTGAGTTTTGTGTTTACTTTGTTCCTGACCTTAAGCCGATTGGTCTTCCTCGATCGTGCACGAGGGGAGACTAAGTGGAAAAGGCACGATCGGAATGAAATCAACGATATGTATGGACGGCCATTCTCGGGAAGCACACCACCTGTATTTGACCAATTCCAGCTTGGTGGCTCCGTACTTTGAGAAACACAAGAATATTTTACGTTCGACAACCCGGGAAGCCTGAATCCTGGATTAGGAAGGCCCACATGGAGACTTTCGGCAGTTGGTTGAGAAAACATTTAATGAATGACAATGATGTTGTAGATCAGCTGTACATGTTGGCCAAGACACCATCTTAGACTATAACGACTTTCCAAGGGTACGAGATAAATGGGAATACATTTTACACGATCGCCCAAGATAAAAAGAGCACCAACCAAAACAATGGTGTCCGCTTTGATGCAGCAACCGAGAATGGGCAAGAGGTCACATATTATGGTTACATAGAGGAGATATGGGAACTTGACTATGGACCCTCCTTTAAGGTCCCTTTGTTCCGGTGCAAATGGTTCAAGCTAACAGGAGGTGGGGTAAAGGTGGACCAGCAATACGGAATGACAATGATGGATTTCAACAATCTTGGTTACCTTGACGAACCATTCGTCCTAGCGAAAGATGTCGCTCAGGTTTTCTATGTGAAGGACATGAGTAGCAAACCGAGGAAAGCGGAAAGATAAGAAAAGCGATCGGTACATCATGCGATGATCCAAAGCGCCACATTGTTCTTTTCGGGGAAAAGAAACATCGTGGGAGTGGAGGACAAGCAGACATGTCAAGATTATAATATGTTTGCTGAAATTCCGCCCTTCAAAGTGAACACCGACCCAAGCATTAAGTTAAATGATGAGGATGCTCCATGGATACGGCACAATCGTAAGCAAGCGAGGGACACAAGGGAAGAAAAATGATGTGTAATAATTTATTGTACCAAACTTTGTTGAATGGATCATGTGAATTATATTACCCGTGATGTGTTTGGTGTCCATTTTGAATGATTCGAGATACCACCGATGATACATGAAATTTGGAGTGATTTAGTCATACTCCTTCCTAGGCGTATAATATGGATACTCGTAGTCTTCATAGCCGCCGTCGTTATCTTGGTAGTAGTCGCCGCTTCTAAGTTGCCGCCGCCGTAAATGCCGCCGCTTGTCTTTGTCGTCGGCGGCGCTAGTGGCTCGAATCGAGGGTAGCGCAGGCGGGGATATCGCCGGCCGTGATGTAGTCCATGACGCCTTCTGCAGTCCGGCCATACCACCATAGCCGACGGCCGGCCTCGTGGAAGTTCCCGGAGGCAGACCGTCCCTCCTCATACTGGCGGCGCCCTCTCACGCCGATTGATGAAGAAGGCATCCCAAGTATGCTGGTTATCGGGATGCCAGCGGGATTCATCCGCTGCTCGGCGTGGTCGAGGTAGTAGTGGTTCGTGATGGCCGCCCTTGCAGATACCACGAGGGACCGGGAGGGACTGCACGCCGCGCTTAGGCTCCGGCCGGTGGGGACGCCTTGTAGCCGGTGGACAAGGGTAGTTCGAGGCGCAAAGCTCCTCCACCTGGTAGGTTAGAGTGGGTGCGGTGGAAGCCATGAGAGAGTGATGAGAGATTGTAGAGATGTGATAATGCTGGCCAAGCCGGGCTACATATATGTAGTGAGAAATGGCGGGAAAAATGGGAGCGGGAAGACAGGAGGCGGGAAGAAAGTGGCGGGAAGAAAGAGGCGGGAAGACAGGGAAGAAATGGCGGGAAGAAGAGGAATCAAGGGCTGGACAGCTAACCTTTAGTCCCGGCTGGTTGTTGCAACCGGGACTAAAGGTTAGACATGACGTGGGTAGCGCCTGACATACTGTCGGAGGAACAAGACAAAGCAGAAGCGGCGCCGTGCCTATAAAAGGAGCATCGAGCACTGTGAAGATAGAGGCGTGAAGAAATGGCGGAAGACATAGGCGGAAAGAACTGGCGGGAAGACTGGCGGGAAGAACTTGTGGGAAGACAGAGGCCGGGAAGAACTTCTCTTAATTTTTTGATATATTATTTGTATTTTTAGAATTTTGAAATGAATTAGTTCTATTTTTCTGAATTTTTGGTATATTATTTGTATTTTTAACATATTGAATTGAATTAGTTTTATTTTTGACATATTATTTGTATTTGCCTCGTAGGGTTTGGAGACGGTTCGTAGATACAAAGGACGTAGAACTTTATATGCATTAAATTATGTATGGAAACTTGTTCAAAATTGTATATGGTCATCCGATGATATTGAATATATATTGTATATTCCTCTTGAATTCTTTTTGGTTCTAATTTCAAATTTGTTTGAAATTGTACATTCATATGCATGTATGTAGTACCGTAGAATATGTGAAACTCCTTCAAAATTAAAATAAAGCACAATAGAAATAAAACAATACAAATTAAACAGAAAACAATACAAATTAAAAAGAAAACAATACAAATTAAACAGAAAACAGGGTTGGGGGGGCTAAAACCCTAAACCTCGCGGCCTTTAGTCGCGGTTGGCAGACCAACCGCGACTAAAGGTGAAGTATGAACGCATAAAAACCCGCCATAAAAACCCTTTAGTCGCAGTTGGGTAGGCGACCAGCGACTAAAGGGTACCTTTAATCATGGGTCTCGCCAACCGCGACTAAAGAAGCGCGAGCATAAAACCCGCCAAAAAACCCTTTAGTCGCGGTTGGGCAGGCGACCAGCGACTAAAAAGTACCTTTAATCGTGGGTCTAAATGCGCCAACCGCGCGACTAAAGGGGGGCTATAAATACAAGGCTCGATTCTCGTCTTCTCCGATTCGATTCTCGCCTGTTTCGTCTCTTGGCGCCCTCGGCGCGCCGCCGTCGCCCTCGCCCTCGCCGCCCGCCCGTCGCCTCGCCCTCGGCGCGCCCGCCGTCGCCCTCGCCCTCAGCGCCCGCCCGTCGCCCTCGCCTACAGCCTTGGTGGCCCGGACCTCGTCTTGCCGCCTCGCTCGCCCGCCCTCAACGCCGCCGACCGGCCTCCCTCGCCCACCGCGCGCGCGCCGCCTCGCTCGCCCGCCCTCGACGCAACCTGGTAGTGCATCCGGCCAAGGCCACCTCCGGCTACTTCCTGTAAACCAAAAACAAATGGGAGGGGGGGGGGGTGCTCCGGCGTGGGGAAGGGGCAACAGAGCCGGGCGAGGCCGGACTCGCGGCGGCGGCGGAGTCGCCCCCAGCGGGACTTCGAGGCGGCGGCGTCTTGTGAGGAGAGGGAGGCGGGCGCTGGGCCGGGCGCTGGGCACTGGGAGTGGTAGAGTGGGTGCAGTGGAAGCCATGAGAGAGTGATGAGAGATTGTAGAGATGTGATAATGCTGGCCAAGCCGGGCTACATATATGTAGTGAGAAATGGCGGGAAAAATGGGAGCGGGAAGACAGGAGGCGGGAAGAAAGTGGCGGGAAGAAAGAGGCGGAAGACAGGGAAGAAATGGCGGGAAGAAGAGGAATCAGAGCTGGTCATCTAACCTTTAGTCCCGGCTGGTTGGTGCAACCGGGACTAAAGGTTAGACAGACGCGTGGGTAGCGCCTGACGCCTGTCGGAGGAACAAGACAAAGCGAAGCGGCGCCGTGCCTATAAAAGGAGCATCGACACGCCAAGATAGAGGCGTGAAGAAATGGCGGGAAGACATAGGCGGGAAAGAACTGGCGGGAAGATCTGGCGGGAAGAACTTGTGGGAAGACAGAGGCGGCCGGGAAGAACTTCTCTGAATTTTTGATATATTATTTGTATTTTTAGAATTTTGAAATGAATTAGTTCTATTTTTCTGAATTTTTGATATATTATTTGTATTTTTAACATATTGAATTGAATTAGTTTTATTTTTGACATATTATTTGTATTTGCCTCGTAGGGTTTGGAGACGGTTCGTAGATACAAAGGACGTAGAACTTTATATGCATTAAATTATGTATGGAAACTTGTTCAAAATTGTATATGGTCATCCGATGATATTGAATATATATTGTATATTCCTCTTGAATTCTTTTTGGTTCTAATTTCAAATTTGTTTGAAATTGTACATTCATATGCATGTATGTAGTACCGTAGAATATGTGAAACTCCTTCAAAATTAAAATAAAGCACAAAAGAAATAAAACAATACAAATTAAACAGAAAACAATACAAATTAAAAAGAAAAGAATACAAATTAAACAGAAAACAGGTTTTGGGGGGCTAAAACCCTAAACTGCTTGGCGGCCTTTAGTCGCGGTTGGCAGACCAACCGCGACTAAAGGTGGGGCGAGAGCATAAAAAACCATAAAAACCCTTTAGTCGCGGTTGGGTAGGCGACCAGCGACTAAAGGTACCTGCTAATCATGGGTCTCGTCGCCAACCAGCGACTAAAGAAGCGAGGCGTAAAAACCATAAAACCCTTTAGTCGCAGCGGTTGGGCAGGCGACCAGCGACTAAAGGGTACCTTTAGTCATGGTCTCGTGCCAACCGCGACTAAAGGGGGCTATAAATACAAGGCTCGATTCTCGTCTTCTCCGATTCCGATTCTCGCTTTGTTCGTCTCTGGGCGCCCTTGGCGCCGCGCCCGTCGCCCTCGCCCTCGGCGCCGCCGCCCGTCGCCATCGCCTACAGCCAGCGCGCCGCCCGGCTTGACCTCGTCTTGCCGCCTCGCTTCGCCCGCCCTCAACGCCGCCCGGCCGCCTCCTCGCCCACAGCAGCGCGCCTCGCCGCCCGCCCTCGGCGCAACCTGGTAGTGCATCCGCCAAGGCCACCTCGGCTACTTCACTGTAAACCAAAAACAAATAGGAGGGGGGTGCTCCGGCAGGGGAAGAACGGGAGCCGGGGCGAGGCCGGACTCCGGCGGCGGCGGCGGAGTCGTCCCCGAGCGGGACACGAGCGGCGGCGTGCGCGCGAGGGAGAGGGAGGCGGGGCGCTGGGCCTGGGCTGGCCGGGCTGGGCCTGGGCCTCGTCCAGGGGGGCAGCGCACGTTTTTTTTTAAATTAAAAAAAAACAAAATAAATAAAATATCAAACGAACACCCATTTAAAAAAAACAAAATTTCCCCGACCCCAAAAAATGAGTCGAACAAAATGAAGTTTTAAAACTGCAACATGCATAAAAATCTTAAATGCTCATTTTGCCTAAGCAAAATAAATCTTCGAAAACCAAATTTGATTTATTTATAATATCTTCGTTTTCCTAAATGTTGGGAAAGTCATATTATTCCCTCTCTTGAGATTTTTATAGGAAAACTTTATGAAGATAATTTTAAATAAATCCAATGATCCTATTTCCAAAATTTGAGAAATCCCAAATATGAAAATAATGAAACTTCCAACTCTCTCCGAGGGTCCTTGAGTTGCGTGAAATTTCCTAGGATCGGAAAATGCGAGAAAATATGATATGCATGATGATCTAATGTATAACATTCCAAATTGAAAACCAAAAACAAATTGTATTTTTTTACCAAACATTGACAAATGTTTAATTGCTTACAAAGTTTCTTCACAAAATGACATTCGTGAAGACGTGGTTGTCTGTTGTCCTCGCCTCCCTCTCCGTGTGTGTTGTCCTCGCCTCCCTCTCCGGTGACGCCGTCGTCTGCCGCCCGTCTCGCGCTCTACCGCGACACCCTCCCACCCCTTCCTCGCCCCCTCCTTTTGCCACCGCCCTTCGCCACCGCCACCGCCACCGCCCCCTTCTTCACTTAATTAATTTGTTTTTACTACATGTTTTCAGGGTGACATAATGGCGGACGATAGAGCTGACCGATTATGGACAACTATGATCCGGACGGTGAAGCACATATGTTCGGCATCATAAACGGCGATATTCTATATGTGCCGACCGGAGAAGAAGAAGATGATATCTCTTCTTATCTGAACCTTGACGGTGAAGATGAAGGCGCCGTCGGCAAGATGATGCCGAACAAGCGTCGATAAACGGCGATCTTCAAATGGAAGTAGCAACCACCTCCGGCGAGGTATATATATACATTGAGCCTCTGGTGATACAAACTAACTGATTTGAATAAATATGTGTGTACTAACGCGACTCTCTTTCTTATTTTAGCCCTCGGCGGATCGTCGAAACAATCGATGCGTCGTCAAAGCGTGGTGCAACCAAGGCGATGAAACAAGGAGAAACATGCACCATCGAGGTTGTCGACGGTGCAACCGGCGAGGCTGGAGCCCCGCAAGAACGCCACCAAGTTTGTCAGCCAATGCGGAGCCATTGTTAGAGACAACGTCTCGATCACCGTCCAGGAGTGGAATGAGCCAAAGAAGGCACGAATTGATGGTTTCACTTTTGTCGATAAGAGAACAAAAAAGATTGCTTCAAGAAGCTTATGGAACATTTCGTTCTACCTCCGAATACAACAAATTCGATGAGGAGGGTAACAAGATTGAGGAAAACAAGGAGAGGAGGAGGCTAGTCAAGCGATGCGCTCTTCATAAGATGGCCGACGCATTCCGGAAATTCAAGCAAAATCTAGCCCATGACTTTGTCAAGCGAGAACAAGACTCCAGTTTCAAAGGACAATATGAGAAACTGAAACATGATTGGCCAGAATTTGTGAAGCAAAAGAAATCGGAGCAGTTCATTCAAATATCGAAAAAATAAGGAAAATGCGGCTAAGAAGGAGTACAATCATGTTATGGGGCCAGGAGGGTATCGCATTTGGGTGCCTAGGTTGGAGAAGATGGAGAACGAGCTGAGGCGCGAGGAATCCGTCCAGTGCGGAGGGATGGGACCCAAGGGCCAAAAGCTGGTGGTACGGGCATGGGGGAACGCTGAACCCGGAGACAGGGGAGTGTGTTTACCGGGGCAAATTAATTAAACCCACCCAAGCCCTTATTGACGCAATGAAGGATGCTCAACAGGGGAAAATCAAGTTCAACAGAGAGAACGACACGCTGACAAAAGCCCTCGGGAATCCTGAACAAGGAGGACGTGTACGAGGCATGGGGCACATTCCGTGGAAAATAGGGTTCCCCCAGAACGATGACCCGTCTGATTCTGAAGCCGTAAGAGAAAGATGGATCGGGAATCAGATGTTGTGGCGCGGTTGGCATCGGAAATGGATGTGATGAAGAAAACCATGAGTGTACTAGTAGCGAAAGAGATGCAGCTCGGGTGCAGCATGAAGATCATCCAGCGGATCTCGGAAGCCAGCGGAGAAGCAGCGTGGCTTCCACGGAGGCCCCACCGGCTGGTGCAGATGCACCAACGATCGAAATTACTGCACCGGAGCCTACGGTGGTCGAAATTACTGCACGGAGCCTCTGGTGGTCGAAATTACTGCACCGGAGCCTCCTCGCTACCCGTGGGCGATATAAAGGAGATGAAAGAATGTCATCTGTATTATCCTATCGGGAACATGTCCATGAAGGTAGCCATCGGCAGTGCTTTACCATGTTTACAGAGCACTCCACCACAACAACCCCATTCAAGATGGCTATGCTCGTGTCACGGTGGAGGACATAGTCCAAGGGTTTGAGGACACGGAGATTGACATTGCTACACCTGAAGGGGAGAAAAGACTTGGAGATGTCAAGCGCCATTTCATTCTATGGCAAAAGAAGTTTATCAAGTTTCGAGGCGGCGCCAAGGACAACAAGTCCACCCCTACGGTGGTGGTGGTGGCGGTGGCGGTGGTGGTGGTGGTGGTGGTGGCGGTTCACCTATACCTCCGTCCACGTCGGCCGACGCCGCCCGATCCACAACGTCCGGCGGGTGATCAGCCGCCGCCCCGATCCTCGTCCGGCGGGTGATCGACGCGCCCCCAATCCACCTCCGGCAAAGAAGCGAAGCAGTCTGGATTATTAACCCGGGACCCTTATGTACCTAAGACCACAAAGGTACCGGAGCCATCACTGAAGCCTCTCCCCACAAGGCCTTGGGAACGTAGTGCCGAGGAAGTCGACGCGGCTGCGGCTGCTGATTTGGAGAAATGGAAGGCGGACTGCAAGAAGAAAAGAGAGCCCGAGCCCAAGCGGTATTTTACGATGAGCAAAAGAAGTGGGCTAAGTCATTTTTGAGCACACCGTCCCAAGCCGCGAAGAATCTGCCTAACGACTATGCACGTGAACTTCGCAGGCAGGCACTCATGTTCAAGGAGAACAAAGAGCGGAGAAGGCGAAAGTAAAATAAGCGGAAACAAGTTGCCCAGCTCGGGAACAAAGTAAACAATCGATTGCCCGCTTATAGTGGAAGCCTGTCCGGATGCCCCGAGATGATACAAGCTGCGGCAAAGCACAGGGATTGAGTAACGAGTGCAGAGAACAAGCGGCCAACTTAGGTATTACTCTTCGTGAACTGTTAGGCCTTGATGAGGCGCCCGATGAAGGAGGTAGTAATTACATATGTCAAGAATGGGCCTCTCGTCGAGCTGCGCAGAAAAGGATCTACCTCCACAAATGAAAGGTCTGCTGAAATGGTACAAGGGTTACATAAAAATAAAAACGCCAAAGAATTTATTTATGCGGAAGTTAGACATGAGCATCACTTCAAACATTACTATGTACAAATTGAACTGAGTGAATTGTTCCAGCTTTTCAATCTGCCTTGAGCTCGACAAATCTATCATCGGTTGCTACGCTTTTGTAAGTGATTTATTAATTTCTACCCCATCTCGTTCATATTGCCTGCACTATATATATGTCCTAACTATATTGTTGTGTCCGCTATTATACATGCAGAATGAAGATTAAGGAATGCAGAGTAAGGAACATCCATGATGTTGGGTTCATTGACCCACACATCGTTAATGGACATGTGTTGGAGCGTCACCCGCCGACGTGGAGGCAGACCTGTGGCAGTTTCTTACAAAGCAGGAACTCAAAAGTGATATTCTATTTCCTTACCATTTTGGGTGAGTGTTTCTGTCTTGAGCACATTCTCTTTTGTTTACTCCATGCATGGTATGTGGCCGGCTAATCGATGAGTTATGCATGACGTACTGTGCATGTATCGTGTCCGCAGGTTCCACTGGATTCTGCTAGTAATTAAAGTTAACACATCAGAATGTCTCGTCCACGACTCTCTGAATATGGATCCAAAGCTTTGGGGCGGCATGAGAAGAATGCTGCAGAAGTAATTATTTTCATTCATTTGCGCTCTATATCGATCAGCCTATTTCGTTCATTTCCTAATATCAAGTAACTAATAACTCTCTTGTTCATTTAACTTTCTTTGCCTCGTAGGGTTTGGAGACGGTTCGTAGATACAAAGGTCGGTGAATTCAAAAAAGAGCTAGAATTCAAAAGGTCAAAGCCTAAGAATGCTGGGGATATTCAGCCACCGGAGACCAATCTATGTGGATACTATGTTCAGGAGATGATCCGAGATACACCTCTGAGCGGGTTCCGAGTGATACCAATGCTCGGAGGAATAACCTCCGGATGATGCTTAGTCCAAGCTCGCTTCCGACAACTTCAAGAGGAACTAGCTGGATGGTTCAGCGGGGAAGTCCTCCATCCTAAAGGAGAACACTATTACGAGGACGTAGAACTTTATATGCATTAAATCATGTATGGAAACTTGTTCAAAATTGTATATGGTCATCCGATGATATTGAATATATATTGTATATTCCTCTTGAATTCTTTTTGGTTCTAATTTCAAATTTATTTGAAATTGTACATTCATATGCATGTATGTAGTACCGTAGAATATATGAAACTCCTTCAAAATTAAAATAAAGCACAAAAGAAATAAAACAATACAAATTAAACAGAAAACAGGTTTAGGGGGGCTAAAACCCTAAACCTGTGGCGGCCTTTTAGTCGCGGTTGGCGGAAGAACCGCGACTAAAGGTCCTCCGCCAACGGTCACTTTGGCGCCCACGTGGACGGGCCGTTAGTCGCGGTTATTAAGCAGCCGCGACTAAAGGTGGGGGGCATTAGTCGCGCTTATTTGGTCGCGGTTGCCCAACCGCGACTAATGGCAGTTGCGAACCGCGATCAAAGGCCTTTTTTCCACCAGTGTCACGTTAGTACTAGAGATGCATGGTAGTTAAGATAAGTATTAGTCAAGAGAATAGGCTGAGTTAGTTTGCATGCATGAGTTGGTAGCTGGACCCGGCCGGGTTGTATGCGGCCGTTGAGGAATAGTGGGCAGCGCTGCATGGTGTTAGTGGCCGGGAATGGCGCCTGGTTAGTGCGTGAGTGCATGACATAGGTGGCTGGGTCCTTTGTATATAAGTGTTGTATTGGAGCAATGAAAAGAAAGGGGCCGTGAGGGATGGATACACAATGTAGCCACGGTGGACATCAAGGAAGTTTCTCTTGGCAAAGCCACTTTGGTCTTCTTCCTTGGTGCATGTGTGTGTGCGTGCGTGTGTAGAGTTCGTCACCATGTGTGAGAGTTGTGAGGAAGAAGAAGAAGGGCGCTGCAGCGAGGAGGCGGCGCCAACAATTGGTATTCAGAGCCACAAGGTTCGAGGGGCGGTCGTGGCGCGCGGTGGCGTCCGCGGCGGACGGGGTGTGCGCGGCCGACATGGAGGCATCGTCTGCGGCGCGTGGCGACGGTGACGCGCGGCGAGTCCGCGGCTGTGCAGTGTGATGTCGTGCGCGCGAAGAGCACGGTGGTCGCGGAGACGAGGAGGTCGCGGAGGACCTGCGTGGTGGCGCAGAGGTCGCGGCGGCTCGGCGCGACAATCATGGAGGCGCGTGGCACGGAGCCGCGGCGGACCTGCGTGGTGGTGCAGAGGCTGCGGTGGTGCGGCGTGGCGGCATGGAGGCCGCGGCGGTGCAGGGCAATAAGACGCGGCGGTGAGCCGGGCGCGACCGGTGCGTGTTATGGGTGCGCACTGGACGCATCGGGACCATGGGCGCGCATACGAGCGTGCGGTTGACGTTGAGAGGAGGCGTATGTCGTCATGGTGCTCGAGTCCGTGCTCGAGTTCGGCTACATCCTTCCGGCGTTTGTCGCTGGCGGCTGCCATGACGGACGCGGAGGCGGCACGCAGTGAGCGTCAGGTGCTGTCGGGCTCGTCGGGCGCGTCGGATGCGCGCGGGACATGCGGGACGCACTGATGCGGTCGGGCTCGTCGGTCTGGAGCGGCGTCTTGGCGCGGAGGGACGCCAGGCGTGTGTCGCCGGCGGAGAAGGAGCTCGGCATATGTCGCCGGGGTCGTGACGGAGCACGGTGCGACCGGGGTCAGTGCGCCAGGTCGGATCCGTGGCGGTGTGACCGGCGTCGATGCGCCGGGTCGGGTCCGCGGGCTGGGTCACGGCCGTGACGACGACAATGACAGGAGCGGCGGCAACTCCGGCGACGGCAAGTCAAGATTAAGGAGGAGAATGTTAGGATTAATCTTGATATGTATTGTACACGTCCAAGTGTGCCGTGATGGGTGTGTTGCATGTCACGTTAGTACTAGAGATGCATGGTAGTTAAGATAAGTATTAGTCAAGAGAATAGGCTGAGTTAGTTTGCATGCATGAGTTGGTAGCTGGACCCGGCCGGGTTGTATGCGGCCGTTGAGGAATAGTGGGCAGCGCTGCATGGTGTTAGTGGCCGGGAATGGCGCCTGGTTAGTGCGTGAGTGCATGACATAGGTGGCTGGGTCCTTTGTATATAAGTGTTGTATTGGAGCAATGAAAGAAGGGGGCCGTGAGGGCTGGATACATAATGTAGCCACGGTGGACATCAAGGAAGTTTCTCTTGGCAAAGCCACTTTGGTCTTCTTCCTTGGTGCATGTGTGTGTGCGTGCGTGTGTAGAGTTCGTCACCATGTGTGAGAGTTGTGAGGAAGAAGAAGAAGGGCGCTGCAGCGAGGAGGCGGCGCCAACATTGCGCGCCTGTACTATTATGCTGGCATAGGTTACATCGTGTGTCTACCCTCGCTATATAAGAGAGGCCTAGGATACAAGTGTCCTATTAGGACACGACTCCATATCCTATCTAACACAATACTACTCAGAGTCCAACTGTAACCTACCTTGTACACAATATTCGACACAACTCTAGCATTTTTTTTCTGTTTAGGATTTGTGTCCTTCTTGGGAAGGTGAAGCGACAACGTCTCCCTGAAGATGGAATAAGATTCTCCCCGCCTAGCCCCCATCCCGGTGGTGTATCTCGTGTCGTCGGAGGGAGTGTGAAGGTGTGCCTTTGACGGATCTCGCCGGATTTGATCGGTTCTTGTTTTCGGTTGATCCCATCTTCGTTCGTCAACATTCATATGTGTCTACAAGTTGGATCCTTTCAATGTACGCTTCTTTTCATTAGCGGTTGTTGTTGTTTTAGTGCGTTGGGCCGTTGAGGCCTTAGCATGACGACTTCCCGACTGTCTACTACAACAAGATTTTCCCGGCTCCGACGAGGGAGGGGTGATAACAACCACTCCAGTGCTTGTAGTCGTCGCCAGGTGGTCTACATACATGGATGTAATTTTCTTTACTTCTCGTGTTTTCTGTACAACCATGATGTTTGATGAATAGTTGGAAGTTTTTCCCGCAAAAAAAAGAAGATGATTGGTTGGGCTTTGCTCTTCTTGAAATTTGTATTGATAGATTGTCTGTTGTCTAGGTGCGTCGTTTTGAAGCAAAGAAATGATCAATGCAATTTTTTGCCTTTAAAAAATGAAAGCAATTAAATGCATTACTTTAAGGCTCTCATAGCTTGCAACGAACCTTAGGACCAATCACATAATAAAAGGATTCTCTCCTACTGATCTACTGGAGGACTATTCAGCTCATGTCATTGCCTACCACACAGTTCTCTTATAAAAAGCCACAATTCTCTAAGCAAACGATGAATAGCTTAGTTGTCAATTTATTTCTTTGTTTTAGAATTATCCAATTCCAATCCGTCCATTATTTGTTGTGTCTCTGCATGCTATGAATTAGAATTTGTAGGTCTAGGAAAAGAAGGCACCGGGAATCACAAATGAATCACTATTGTTGATTAGCCCTACGTCGACTGGTTTCCACATACTTATAGTCATCTTCTCACTAGTGGTGCACTTCAACTGATGAGTTTATTGATGCCCATTACTAGAGTTAAACTTGAGGCCAGACGAGGGATCCTTTAATGGTGGGCTTATGGCTGCCCAATATAGTAGAGCGGCGACCATATGTCATTTTTATTCAGTCCATTGCTATGTTCTGTGAACTGGCGGAAAAACTACTTCCCATCCATTAGAGGAGACTCCATCATGTTGAAGGGCATTCTAGTGTCCAGCGTGATGCGGTGAGGAGGCATAATTAAGTTGTTGTTTCCCCATGATTAGAATAAGAGGCAAGGCATGAAGAGGATGAAGAATATGTTTTTGAATCTATGAATGATGTTACACGTGACACAAGGAACAATTGAGTTGAAATAGTGCATAACGATCAGCTGTTGGTGGTGGTAGACTCTGAAGGTGAAAGAGATGTAAGCAAGCACCCACCCCACACACACACACACACAAAGCGACACCACATGCTCATGCGCACACATACACACATAATATCTTCAAAACTATTTTAAATGATACCATGGTTTACTAAGTACCGTACGTACACTACTGTGAAAAAAATATTGGCCAAAATGACGTTTGAAAGACCATATCACATCATGATCTTAATGTCTTGAACATTCTACTTCTATCGGTTTGTGGGTGTAATTGTTGTGTGGGTATAGAAGGGTTGTTTAATTTTATTTACTCTAATAATATTTTTTTTTAGAATAACCGTATCACTATTTTAATTCCTCAAAATCGACATGACCCATTTCTTCTCATCTTTTCGTTCTTCAAGTATGGGTCGCAAGCTTTTATCCATTCAATGCAGACATTGATTCAGAGCATTTAGACATCTAAGCTTAGAGCGTCAGTACCAAATTCATCAGACAAATGGGAGCATCTGTTTTGAGAAACAACGGAAACTATTTTGGCAGGTGCGGTCCTGCTAACAGCCCAATTGGAGAAAATCATAACCCACGGCAAATCACATGCCCACGATTAAGGATGGCAATGGATCGGGTTTGGGTCGGGTTGAACAATATCGAATCCATATCCATATCCATGAAGATAGTCCATGCCCATCCATGAAAAAACCCATGGGCAATTTTTTTTTAACCATGTCCAATCCGATGGTTATCCATACACATTGGATATCTATTGGGTCCTCTCAAGACCTCTACATAATAATAACTCATTGCACAATGCGTGCTCCGCATTGGCATGCTCAGTGCCCGCTGTGCAGTCATAACATTTGCGCTGACCCACTATTGCGCCCATGTATCAATGCATGTGTGGAAAAGTGAAGGCCAAGGGGTTAAGGGGATATGGAGCTCGGTTGACGCAGACCAGCGGCACAGGCTGCTGCACTGATCCACCTTACGTGGAGGTATTGGCTTGCACGAGCGACCACTTGTAGGGATACGGGAGAAGTAACTCAAGGACGTCGCTGATTCTTAACAACAATTCATTTAATGAGTAGACACTGGTGGAAAAAAGGCCTTTGGTCGCGGTTCGCAACTGCCATTAGTCGCGGTTGTAACGCTGACCAAATAAGCGACTAAAGCCCCCCTTAGTCGCGGCTGCTTAAGGACCGCGACTAAAGGCCCGTCCACGTGGGCGCCAGGCTGACCGTCGAGGCGGAGGACCTTTAGTCGCGGGTCGCCTGCCCAACCGCGACTAAAGGCCTTGTGCTGCCCCGCGCCCCGCGCCCAAATGTTTAGTCCCACCTCGCTAGTTGAGAGAGCTCGAGAGTGGTTTATAAGCACTGCTGCGCCCACCCTCTCGAGCTCCTCTCAACTGCAGGCTTTCGGGCCTAATCTGTTACTAGCTATGTGCCTGTGGGCCTACTTGGCCTCCTGCGGGCCTGAATCCTGGCCCATGTAGGGTTTCTAGTCGTATTCAGGCCGTGGGGGTCCGGTAGGGGGCACTATTTTTTTCCAGTTTTTTTGTTTTGTTTTCTGCATTATTATTTATTTTTTGTTGTTTTTTGCTTTATTTTTTAATTCTTTTTGATTTTAGTTTTAGAAAAATTATAAACTTTCTGTTAGTGCCATTAGTTTTCAAATTTGAAAACACTTTTTTTGTTTTCTTTGTTGCTTTATTTATTTTATTTTGTTTCTACTTACAACAAAATACTTATTTTTGCTTTATTGTTGCTATTCTGTTTAATTTGTATTGTTTTATTTCTTTTGTGCTTTATTTTAATTTTGAAGGAGTTTCATATATTCTACGGTACTACATACATGCATATGAATGTACGATCTCAAATAAATTTGAAATTAGAACCAAAAAGAATTCAAGAGGAATATACAATATATATTCAATATCATCGGATGACCATATACAATTTTGAACAAGTTTCCATACATGATTTAATCCATATAAAGTTCTACGTCCTCGTAATATTGTTCTCCTTTAGGATGGAGGACTTCCCTGCTGAACCATCCAGCTAGTTCCTCTTGAAGTGGTCGGAAACGAGCTTCTAGACTAAGCATCATCCGGAGGTTATTCCTCTGAGCATTGGTATCACTCGGAACGGCCCGCTCAGAGGTGTATCTCCGGATCCTCTCACAGACATAGTATCCACATAGATTGGTCTCCGGTGGCTGAATATCCCCAGCATTCTTAGGCTTTACCATTTTGAATTCTAGCTCTTTTTTGAATTCACCGACCTTTGTATCTACGAACCGTCTCCAAACCCTACGAGGCAAAGAAAATTAAGTGAACAAGAGAGTTATTAGTTACTTGATATTAGGAAATGAGCGAAATAGGCCGATCGATATAGAGCGCAAATGAATGAAAATAATTACTTCTGCAGCATTCTTCTCATGTCGGCCCAAAGCTTGGATCCATATTCGAGAGAGTCGTGGGCGAGACATTACGAGGTGTTAACTTTAATTACTAGCAGAATCCAGTGGAACCTGCGGACACGATACATGCACAGTACGTCATGCATAACTCATCGATTAGCCGCCACATACCATGCATGGAGTAAACAAAAGAGAATTAATGTGCTCAAGACAGAAACACTCACCCAAAATGGTAAGGAAATAGAATATCACTTTTGAGTTCCTGCTTTGTAAGAAACTGCCACAGGTCTGCCTCCACGTCGGTGGGGTGACGCTCAACACATATCCATTAACGATGTGTGGGTCAATGAACCCAACATCATGGATGTTCCTTACTCTGCATTCCTTAATCTTCATTCTGCATATAGCGGACACAACAATATAGTTAGGACATATATATAGTGCAGGCAATATGAACGAGATGGGGTAGAAATTAATAAATCACTTACAGAACGTAGCAACTGATGATAGATTTGTCGAGCTCGCGCAGATTGAAAAGCTGGAACAATTCACTCGATTGCAATTGTTACATAGTAATGTTTGAAGTGATGCTCATGTCTAACTTCCGCATAAATATATTCTTTGGCGTTTTTATTTTTATGTAACCCTTGTACCAATTCAGCAGACCTTTCATTTGGTCGGTAGATCATTTTCCTGCGCGGGCTCGACGAGAGGCCCATTCTTGACATATGTAATTACTACATCCTTCATCGGGCGCCTCATCAAGGCCTAACAGTTCACGAAGAGTAATACCTAAGCTGGCCGCTTGTTCTCGCTTTTCGTTACGGTCAATCCATGTCTTGTCGCAGCTTGTATGATCTCGGGGCATCCGGGCTTCCACTATAAGCGGGGCAATCGATTGTTTACTTTGTTCCCGAGCTGGGCAACTTGTTTCCCGCTTTTTTTACTTTCGGCCTTCTCCGCTCTTTGTTCTCCTTGAACATGAGTGCCTGCCTGCAGTTCACGTGCATAGTCGTCAGCAGATTCTTCGGCTTGGGACGGTGTGCTCAAAAATGACTTAGCCCACTTCTTTTGCTCATCGTAATATCTTGGCTTGGGCTCGGGCTCTCTTTTCTTCTTGCAGTCCGCCTTCCATTTCTCATAATGAGCAGCCGCGGCGCGTCGACTTCCTCGGCACTACGTTCCCAAGGTCTTGTGGGGAGAGGCTTGATGATGGCTCCGGTACCTTTGTGGTCTTAGGTACATAAGGGTCCGGGTTAATAATCCAGGACTGCTTCTGCTTCTTTGTCGGAGGTGGATTGGGGGGCGGCGTCTGATCACCCGCCGGACGAGGACTGGGGGGCGGCGGCTTATCACCCGCCGGACGTTGTGGACTGGGGGGGCGGCGTCGGCTGACGTGACGGAGGTGTAGGTGAACCGCCACCACCACCACCCCCACCACCACCACCCGAGGGGGGTGGACTTGTTGTCCTTGGCGCCTCGCACAGAAACTTGATAAACTTCTTTTGCCATAGAATGAAATGGCGCTTGACATCTCCAAGTCTTTTCTCCCCTTCAGGTGTAGCAATGTAAATCTCCGTGTCCTCAAACCCTTGGACTATGTCCTCCACCGTGACACGAGCATAGCCATCTTGAATAGGGTTGTTGTGGTGGAGTGCTCGAGTAAACATGGTAAAGCATCGCCGATGGCTACCTTCATGGACATGTTCCCGATAGGATAATACAGATGACATTCTTTCATCTCCTTTATATCGTCCACGTGGTAGCGAGGAGGCTCCGGTGCAGTAATTTCGACCACCAGAGGCTCCGGTGCAGTAATTTCGACCACCGGAGGCTCCGGTGCAGTAATTTCGATCGTCGGTGCATCAGCACCAGCCGGTGGGGCCTCCGTGGAAGCCACGCTGCTTCTCCGCTGCTGGCTTCCGAGATCCGCTGGATGATCTTCATGCTGCACCCGAGCTGCATCTCTTTCGGCTACCCGTACACTCATGGTTTTCTTCATCACATCCATTTCCGATGCCAACCGCGCCACAACATCTGATTCCCGATCCATCTTTCTCTTACGGCTTCAGAATCAGACGGGTCATCGTCTGGGGAACCCTATTTTCCACGGAATGTGCCCCATGCCTCGTACCACGTCCTCCGTGTTCAGGATTCCCGAGGGCTTTTGTCGGTAGCGTCGTTCTCTCTGTTGAACTTGATCTTCCCTGTTGAGCATCCTTCATTGCGTCAATAAGGGCTTGGGTGGGTTTAATTAATTTGCCCGGTAAACACACTCCCCTGTCTCCGGGTTCAGCGTTCCCCATGCCCGCATTTCACCAGCTTTTTGGCCCTTGGGTCCCATCCTCCGTGCACTGGACGGATTCCTCGCGCCCTCATCTCGTTCTCCATCTTCTCCAACCTAGGCACCAAAATGCGATACCCTCCTGGCCCCATAACATGATTGTACTCCTTCTTAGCCGCATTTTCCTTATTTTTTTCGATATTTCAATGAACTGCTCCGATTTCTTTTGCTTCACAAATTCTGGCCAATCATGTTTCAGTTTCTCATATTGTCCTTTGAAATCCGGAGTCTTGTTCTGCTTGACAAAGTCACGGGCTAGATTTTGCTTGAATTTCCGAAATGCGTCGGCCATCATATGAAGAGCGAACTGTTTGACTAGCCTCCTCCTCTCCTTGTTTTCCTCAATCTTGTTACCCTCCTCATCGAATTTGTTGTATTCCGGAGGTAGAACGAAATGTTCCATAAGCTTCTTGAAGCAATCTTTTTGTTCTCTTATCGACAAAAGTGAAACCATCAATTGCGTGCCTTCTTTGGCTCATTCCACTCCTGGGCGGTGATCGAGACGTTGTCTCTAACAATGGCTCCGCATTGGCTGACAAACTTGGTGGCGTTCTTGCGGGGCTCCGGTGGCCTGCCGGTTGCCTTGTCGACAACCTCGATGGTGCATGTTTCTCCTTGTTTCATCGTCTTGGTTGCGCCCACGCTTTGACGACGTACTCGATTGTTTCGACGATCCGCCGAGGGCTAAAATAAGAAAGAGAGTCGCGCGTTAGTACACACATATTTATTCAAATCAGTTAGTTTGTATCACCAGAGGCTCAATGTATATATATACCTCGGTGCGGAGGTGGTTGCTACTTCCATTTGAAGATCGCCGCTTATCGACGCTTTCTTGACATCTTCTTCTTGTGGCGCCCTTCATCTTCACCGTCAAGGTTCAGATAAGAAGAGATATCATCTTCTTCTTCTCCGGTCGGCACATATTGAATATCGCCGTTTATGATGCCGAACATATGTGCTTCACCGTCCGGATCATAGTTGTCCATAATCGGGTCAGCTCTATCGTCCGCCACTATGTCACCCGAAAACATGTAGTAAAAACAAATTAATTAAGTGAAGAAGGGGCGGTGGCGGTGGCGGTGGCGAAAGGCGGTGGCAAAAGGAGGGGCCGACGAGGAAGGGGTGGGAGAGGGTGTCGCGGTAGAGCGCGAGGCAGGCGGCGACGGCAGGCGTCACGGAGAGGGCGAGGACAACACACATGTATAACCCTCGCCGCCCCTCTTATAAAATTCTAAATACATAGCAGGCAAGTGCATAACAGGTCAACAGACAGAGCTAGGCGTGTTCTAACGCAGCGCTAAGGCGATACCGGCGAAGGGGAAACATCCGGAAAGTTTTCCCGGTTCCGGACGTCTGTCGACGAGATGAACCGGAGAGGAAAGTTTGCAGGTTCGATAGGTTAGGGGTGTGTGGCGGACGAACGGTCTGCGTAATCGGATCGTCTCGTCGTTACGAGCAACTTTCATGTACAAAGTTTTTCCATCCTAGCTAATTTTTATTTTCTATTATTTTCTAAAGTTTTATTGATATATTGTAATTAAAACTAATTCGAGAATAAAGATTAAATTGCTACTAGTGTTAACATAACAGTTTTAACTAACAGACTATTAGTGTTAACATAACAGTTTTAATTAGGTTAATTAAAATCAACTATTTAATTTAATTAATTAATTAATTAATTAATTAATATATTTTGTATTATTCTTTTTTATTAGGTATTCTGGGCGCGGCGTCAGATTCTGGCGTGGCGTCTGGGCGCTTGACTTAAGGCGCTTCGCCAGCCAGAGGCGTGGCGCTGGCGTTAACAAGGCAGGCTTGTGAAGAGGCCACGGCGGGCGGCAACCGGACGGCGGGCGGCAGTGCAGTGTCTGAGCTAGGGGCGACGGGGCGCCATGCAGGGGGGGCGGTTAGGGCTGGGGCGAGGGCGGAAACCCTAGGGCGTCGGCGAGGGGGTTACAGGGGCGAGGGCGACGGCGGGCGGCGTCGAGGGCGACGGCGACGGCGGGCGGCGTCGAGGGCGAGGGCGACGGTGGGCGGCGTCGAGGGCGCGACGAACAAAGGGAATCGGAGAAGACGAGAAACGCGAACAGTATTTATAGCCCCTTTAGTCGCGGTTGGCGGCGAGGACCGCGACTAAAGGTACCCTTTAGTCATGGTCGCCTCGCCCAGCGACTAAAGGGTTTGGCGGTTTTTTGCGATCCCGCCCCTTTAGTCGCGGTTGGGCAGGCGACCATGACTAAAGGTACCTTTAATCATGGGTCGCCTGACCAACCGCGACTAAAGGGCTTATCTGCCTGCGCCCAGCGCCCAAATGTTTAGTCCCACCTCGCTAGTTGAGAGAGCTCGAGAGTGGTTTATAAGCTTGCGCCCACCCTCTCGAGCTCCTCTCAACTGCAGCTTCGGCCTAATCTGTTACTAACTATGTGCTGTGGGCCTACTTGGCCTCCTGCGGGCTGAATCACAGCCCATGTAGGGTTTCTAGTCGTATTCAGGCCGTGGGGGTCCAGTAGGGGTAACTATTTTTTCCAGTTTTTTGTTTTGTTTTCTGCATTATTATTTATTTTTGTTGTTTTTGCTTTGTTTTTTAATTCTTTTTGCTTTTAGTTTTAGAAAAATTATAAACTTTCTGTTAGTACCATTAGTTTTCAAATTTGAAAACACTTTTTTGTTTTCTTTGTTGCTTTATTTATTTTATTTTGTTTCTACTTACAACAAAATACTTATTTTTGCTATTTTAGTTTTCTGCATTATTATTTATTTTTGTTGTTTTTGCTTTATTTTTAATTCTTTTTGCTTTTAGTTTTAGAAAAATTATAAACTTTCTGTTAGTGCCATTAGTTTTCAAATTTAAAAACACTTTTTTGTTTTCTTTGTTGCTTTATTTATTTTATTTTGTTTCTACTTACAACAAAATACTTATTTTTGCTATTTTAGTTTTCTGCATTATTATTTATTTTTGTTGTTTTTTGCTTTATTTTTAATTCTTTTTGCTTTTAGTTTTAGAAAAATTATAAACTTTCTGTTAGTGCCATTAGTTTTCAAATTTGAAAACACTTTTTTGTTTTCTTTGTTGCTTTATTTATTTTATTTTGTTTCTACTTACAACAAAATACTTATTTTTGCTATTTTAGTTTTCTGCATTATTATTTATTTTTTGTTGTTTTTGCTTTATTTTTTAATTCTTTTTGCTTTTAGTTTTAGAAAAATTATAAACTTTCTGTTAGTGCCATTAGTTTTCAAATTTGAAAACACTTTTTTGTTTTCTTTGTTGCTTTATTTATTTTATTTTGTTTCTACTTACAACAAAATACTTATTTTTGCTATTTTAGTTTTCTGCATTATTATTTATTTTTTGTTGTTTTTTGCTTTATTTTTAATTCTTTTTGCTTTTAGTTTTAGAAAAATTATAAACTTTCTGTTAGTGCCATTAGTTTTCAAATTCGAAAATGGACACCAAACACATCACGGGTAATATAATTCACATGATCCATTCAACAAAGTTTGGTACAATAAATTATTACACATCATTTCTTCCCTTGTGTCCCTGCTTGCTTACGATTGTGCCGTATCCATGGAGCATCCTCATCATTTAACTTAATGCTTGGGTCGGTGTTCACTTTTAAGGGCGGAATTTCAGCAAACATATTATAATCTTCTGACATGTACATCTTGTCCTCCACTCCCACGATGTTTCTTTTCCCTGAAAGAACAATGTGGCGCTTTGAATCATCGCATGATGTCTTGATCGTTTTCTTATCTTTCCGTTTCCTCGGTTTGCTACTCATGTCCTTCACATAGAAAACCTGAGCGACATCTTTCGCTAGGACGAATGGTTCGTCAAGGTAACCAAGATTGTTGAAATCCACCATTGTCATTCCGTATTGCTGGTCCACCTTTACCCCACCTCCTGTTAGCTTGAACCATTTGCACCGGAACAAAGGGACCTTAAAGGAGGGTCCATAGTCAAGTTCCCATATCTCCTCTATGTAACCATAATATGTGACCTCTTGCCCATTCTCGGTTGCTGCATCAAAGCGGACACCACTGTTTTGGTTGGTGCTCTTTTTATCTTGGGCGATCGTGTAAAATGTATTCCCATTTATCTCGTACCCTTGGAAAGTCGTTATAGTCGAAGATGGTGTCTTGGCCAACATGTACAGCTGATCTACAACATCATTGTCATTCATTAAATGTTTTCTCAACCAACTGCCGAAAGTCTCCATGTGGGCCTTCCTAATCCAGGATTCAGCTTCCCGGGTTGTCGAACGTAAAATATTCTTGTGTTTCTCAAAGCACGGAGCCACCAAGCTGGAATTGGTCAAGTCAGGTGTGGTGTGCTTGATCGAGAATGGCCGTCCATACATATCGTTGATTTCATTCCGATCGTGCCTTTTCCACTTAGTCTCCCCTCGTGCCGCGATCGAGGAAGACCAATCGGCTTAAGGTCAGGAACAAAGTCAACACAAAACTCAATTACCTCCTCATTTCCATAGCCCTTGGCGATGCTTCCTTCAGCCTAGCACGGTTACGAACATATTTCTTTAATACTCCCATGAACCTCTCGAAGGGAACATATTGTGTAGAAATACAGGACCGAGAACGAAAATCTCTTCGACTAGGTGAACCAGGAGGTGCGTCATAATATTGAAGAAGGATGGCGGGAACACCAACTCGGCCCGACAAGACATTGGATCACATCGCTCAGAATCGTGGTAGAACTTCCGGATTGATTACCTTCGAGAGATTGCATTGAGGAATGCACATAGCTTCACAATGGCTACTCGAACATTTTCCGGCAGGAGCCCCTCAAAGCAATCGGAAGCAATTGCGTCATAATCACGTGGCAGTCGTGAGACTTCAGGTTTTGGAACTTTTTCTCCGCCATGTTTATTATTCCCTTTATATTGGGCGAGAATCCAGACGGAACCTTCATACTGCTCGGGCATTCAAAAAGATGACCTTCTCTTCTTTGGTCGGGCGTAGGTGGCACGACCTTGAAACCATTCCGGATGCGGTCATCAGGGTCTTTCAAACGTTGCTGGTCCTGCCGTGCTTCCTTTGTATCATTTGTCTTCCCATACACGCCCAAGAAGCTTAGGAGGTTCACGCAAATATTCTTCGTAACGTGCATCACGTCGATTGCAGAGCGGACATCTAGGACTTTCCAATATTCTAGCTCCCGAATATAGATTTCTTCTTCCACATGGCTGCGTGCCCGTCGGCTCCCTTCGAACTGATTGTCCGCCAGGACCTTTCCAAAGATGACTTTCAAATCCTTGACCATATCAAATACCTCGGCACCAGTCGTTCCGCAGCTTCGGCCGGTGATCTGCCTTGCCGTTGTAATGCTTGCCTTTCTTTCTTCTTGGATGAATTTTCGGAAGAAATCGGCGATGCCCAAGGTACACGTTCTTCTTAAAATTTGGCAAATGTACACTTTCAGTCTCATGTAAGCAGTGCGTGCATGCATTGTATCCCTTATTTGACAAATTCCGAAAGGTTACTAAGAGCAGGCCAATCGTTGATGGTTACGAAAAGCAACGCTCGTGGGTCAAATTCCTCTTGTTTGTGCTCATCCCACACGGACACCACCCCACAGCTGTAAAAGTTCATCAACTAATGGCCTTAGGTACACATCGATGTCGTTGCGGGTTGCTTCGGACCTTGGATGAGCACCGGCATCATAATGAACTTCCGCTTCATGCACAACCAAGGAGGAAGGTTGTAGATGCATAGAGTCACGGGCCAGGTGCTATGGCTGGAGCTCGCTGCTCGCCAAAAGGATTCATGCCATCCGTGCTTAGAGCAAATCTTATGTTCCTTGCGTCAGCTGCAAAATCTTTGAACCATCTGTCGATCTTTCTCCATTGCGTTCCATCTGCGGTGTGTCTCAACTCCCCGTCCGACTTACGGTCCTCTTTGTGCCATCGCAACAACTTGGCATGCTCTTTGTTCCTGAGCAGACGTTTCAACCGTGGTATTATAGGAGCATACCACATCACCTTGGCGGGAACCCTCTTCCTGGGTTTATGGCCCTCAACTTCGTCACCAGGGTCATCGCCTCGATCTTATAACGCAATGCGGTGCATACCGGGCATTCATTCAAATTCTCGTATTCACAGCGGTAGAGGATGCGATCGTTGATGCATGCATGTATCTTCGTAACCTCTAAACCTAGAGGGCAGACAACCTTCTTTGCTTCAGACGTCTTTGGCGGGCAACTCGTTATCCTTTGGAAACATATTCTTCAACATTTTCAGCAATTTTTCAAATGCCGAGTCAGCTACACCTGCCTCGCCTTCCATTTCAGCAAATCCGATTGTGCAGCCCAGCTTTTTCAGACCATCATCGCATCCGGGGTACAGCGCCTTTACGTGATCCTCTAACATGCGATCCAAATTCTCCCTCTCCTTTTCAGTTTAGCGGCGTCTCCGTGCATCAGCAATGGTCCGACCAAGATCATCAACAGGATCATCACGTGCCTCTTCTTCACCTTCCCTTCACCTTCAAAGCATCCTCCATGAAAGTATCACCGAAATGAGCAAGATAGCTTTCATCGATGAAATCATCCCCTTCTTCATCTTCTTCCATTATAACCCCTCTTTCTCCATGCTTGGTCCAACAATTATAGCTTGGCATGAAACCCTTATGAAGCAGATGCATGTGAACAACTCTTGAGGAAGAGTAACCCTTCTCATTCTTACAGATAACACATGGACAGATAACAAAACCCCCCGGCTTGTTCGCATTAGCCACTACGAGGAAATCTTTCAAACCCGTAGTGAACTTCATGGGAGAGTCGGTTACTGCGTACATCCATTGCCGATTCATCTGCATTATTATAATATAAAATATATAATTAACCATCATGCATTTGTTAAACTAACTAGCTACAAACAATATAAATTAAACAATGAATTACACACATGCATATTTTATCAATGACACATCAAAGGTTCATCAAGTTGCTAACCGCGATCGAGGAGTGTGGCTCCAACACTTCATGTCATGTTTGTTTCATGCTCTTGGGGCATTTCATCAAACACCTTATGTGCATAAGAGGAACCAAAAGCAAACCTACACCTACTTGTGAAGAGAATGGCTCCAAATGGCTAAGTGTTGGCTGCTGGATGGGTATATATAGGGAGGGGCTTTAGTTGCGGTTGGCACAGCAAACCGGGACTAAAGGTGCCCGAGAGCCTTTAGTCGCGGTTGTCCTGGCCAATCATGACTAAAGCCCCTCACGAGCACCAGCTGGCCACCGAGCGCCCTGGGCCCAGGCCTTTGGTCGCGGTTCACCTCCAGAACCGCGACTAAAGGTCCCATTAGTCGCGGTTCCTACCGCTTCGCGACTTATGGGGCTGGACGGAAGCCTGTTTTTCCACCAGTGAGATAATCGTATGAGAATGTGCGCTGGAGTATGTTACAGTGGGGATTGTGTGATTTCTTTTGGATGTTTTAAATAAAGGATAAAATTATAGGGAGACATGTGACTATAGGGTAGTGGTAGCAGAATATTGTATGTCTAAGTCAGACTATCAGGACGGGTTTGGGTATATCCATAGACACAAGATTATATCCATACCCTATCCATGAGTAATCGGGTCGGGTTTGGGCGCTGCCCATAGGCGCAAAAGCATATCCAAACCTTATCCATTCAGGCTGGATATCCATGGGTATCCATGTCCATGGATAGAATTGCCATCCTTACCCACGATCATAAAATTTAACCGTATCTGTCCACCTCAATGTGCTACTGGACCACTAGCTCATCTGCCCGACCATGAAATGTGTGGCAGCCTTTGCGGGTGAGTCTGGTTCAAGGGTTGCCAAGCAAACATCTATAGGAAGTACTCGATCTCACCAAGACACAAAATTACAGAAACTAAAATGGCATAGAGGAATAGAGGAGTAGTGCGCTCTTTATTAATGAATCTCGTCAACTATATGTACAATGGTTATCTCCTCTTTCTATAGGCCAAATGTGATACCGATCTATGGAGAAACAAACCCCCCCTCCCCTCCCCTCGCGACGCCTCATGGCGTCGGCAACAACCTAAGCGCGCCGCCGCGCCACCTCCCCTTCTCTCTCTCCTCCCTCGCCGCTTAGAGCACGGCGAAGCGCCAGTCGTCGCCCGGCGGCGGCCATCTCGTCTCCTTGCGCGGGGGTGCACACGGGCGGATCTTGCGGTGGGGATGCTGCGCTTTCGTGCGGGCGTAAGCGGTGCGTGGCGCTCTGGAGTAGGCCAGCGACAATGGCGTGGCGTCGGCGACAGGCGGCATGTTGGTGGTGCAGGCCGGCGGGTGGTGGCGGCGGCGGCTGCTTCGCAGCAGCGCCTCGGCGCCTAGTCTGGCGCTGCGGGTCGCGGGCGACCGGGTCACGGGTGGCCCTTCTCGCCGTGGATCTCAGGTGGAGGGGCGGCGCGGCAGCGGTGGAGGTGGGCGGCCCTTGTCCAGCCGGGCCCCTGCGGCTGGACGGCGGCGCTCGGCGCGGGAAGGCCTCCCCGGTGGCCTCTCATGGATGCAGCTCGGCGGTTCCGTGCGCCCTCCTCCTCGGCAGCGGGCGGTGGCCGGCGCTCTCTTGCGGATCTGGGCATTCGGCCTCGGGGGCTCCTCCTCCTCCCCCTTCCCCTGGCCATCTGGGCTCGGTTCCCCTTGAGGCAGTGGTCGCCGGCGGTTCTGAGGTGGTTGGGCTCATGGATCTTGTCCAAGACGTGACCTTTGGGGCTTCTCGGGGTGGTCCGGTGGCGGGGCGGCGGCCCTGGCAGTGTGAGTCGCGTCGGTCGTAGGCGGACTGCGCGACTCGGATGCGGGCGTGGAACCACGGCCGCTTGGGTGGCATGGTTGCAGGTGGTTGGCCGACCGGGGATGCAGCGGAAGGGTGGAGCACCGGGGTTCATCACTTACCTGTCCGTACACGGGTCGACGGTGGAGGCGTCCGCGGATGTCGTGTTCCTCCCTGTAGGCTCCGTCGGTGCTCTCACTCCTCCCGTCGTGTTCCGGGTGAAAACCTGATCTTTGGATCGGACGATGGCGACGGTCCGTGGTCGTGCCCTTCTTGGAGGCATCGTCTTGGAACCCTCGGTCCGGCGTGGTCCGTTGCACTTCTTCCCGGATGATCTCTCATCGTTGGTGGTCTCCGTCGGCTACAAGCGGTTCTTTTTGCTCATTTCTGTTGATTCTTGGTAGTCGTTGAAGTTGTGTGTCGGTGCCTGACATTCTTGTTTCTTGCCTTGGGTTGTGTGGCGTGCGTTTGTATCGGTTACTTGGATGTAAGTGCTGGTGCTTTATTTATAAAGCGGGGGAAAACTCTTTTTCGGTATAGGCCAAATGTAGTGAGGAAATGCTAATTAACGCTAACGTAGAGGGACTTAGTCCATAGAGAAGTGTAAGGTGGGTGAAGTCAGACCTCACAACAAGATCACTTGATTGTCTTGACGTTCAGGCAAGATAGTCCTGAGCTCAGAACACGTCCATCAAAAGATGAAAAAAAGTCACTAGATGCTTGCAAAACTACATCTGACCCACCACCGCCCTTCCTAGAGCTGCCCCATGTGCCATAGCTTAGGATCACCGATAGCAGCACCCCTACCCATCGCACCATGTTATGTCCGCAACATAGGAGGTACACACGAGCTTCCCTGAAAAGGAGGTATGCATGAGCTTTTCTGCATCGATCCAGTGATTGATTACTTAAACCATACTAACTTGTTAAACCAAATTTTGAGAGCAGTATTACCATCTAGACTAGATCCAATCTTGGTGGTCAGTTCTGCTTTCTCTAGTACCAAGATGTTGGGGAATTTAAGTGGCAAACCATGGAGTTTGATGCCTGCTGTTTCATTGGAATGTGACCGGTGTGTGTTCTTGGTACCTACGTGCGGCAATGGATGATGGGAACCTTGATTTCTCCAACCCAGAGAGTTATCAGTGCTCGGCCACCGGCGCCGATCTGACCGTCGCTTGCTTTTTCATGAACAACCACATACAAGGAACTCGACAAAGAGAGAAAGAAAAAATGGAAATAAAAACAAAAAAATTAAAAAATGCTTTGCCGAGTGCCTACATATATGGATCTCGCCAAAGGGGGAAGAAAAAAATATTTAAAATGCTTTGCCTAATGCTGCGTATATAGAACGCCAAGGCTTTGCCTAGTTCTTCTTGTGATGTACTAGTGCTCGGAAAAAGGCAACGTCGTCAGCCCTTGGGTCAACCGCGGCGACCAGAACATGTGTTGTGTCCAGGCCTTTGTCTATTGTGTATTTTGACAGGTCCAAGGCTTCTCCCTCAGCTAGCAATGGTGGTTTCTCTCGAGACACGAAGAACAGATCACACACTGAGATTTTTGCGACGCAAAGATGTCTTTTCTGGCGTCTTTCTGTTATTCTTTAAAGATGAGCCAAACGGCATATACCTACACACATGATGAGGCCAAAACCTTGACCGAGACTCACGCCAAGCTAACCCCACTATGCCTGATCCTACATGCAAGGGACGTGCTGCATGCGCTTATCCAACGGGTCATGCACACGGAAATACAAAGCAAACGTGAATGTGTGATTACAAAAGGGAAACAAACAGACTAAAACAAGATTACACGCTGAGATTCATCCCCTTAATCTTGTTTCTTCACCGCTCGGAGTCCAATGCGCTCGCGAAGCTCCAGGAACTTCACACGGGCGAGCGGCTTGGTCAGCATGTCGGTGAGCTGGTCGCCGGTTCTGACGTGCTCCACGGTGACCCTCCCTTCTTCAACACACTCGCGAATGAAATGATAGCGAACATCTATGTGCTTGCTGCGATCATGATGGACTGAGTTCTTACAAAGCGCAATTGCAGATTTGTTGTCCACTTTGATCAAAACCTTCTGCTGCTCCCTCTTCATCTGTTTCTTCTGCTGCTCTTTGTTCATCAGTTCACCAAGCAGCCATGATAACCAAATTCCCTGACAAGCAGTGATAGCTGCAGCAATATATTCTGCTTCACACGATGATGTTGCTACTACCTTTTGTTTCTGCGAGACCCAAGTTACTGGATTGGTGCCAAGGAAGTATAGCACACCTGATGTGGTTTTACGATCGTCAAGATCACTAGCATGACATTCAGAGCACTGGGCAGAAATCACATTGCGCCAGCATCCACGAGGACCATCGCAATGCTTTGTTTTAGTTAAACAGTCGGATTTCCCTTGTCCGTACCAGTTCTGAGTCGACTGTTTTATGCTCGGGGAAAGCCCCCGAAGGGGCGATTCCCGGTCCGTCCCCCGACTGGCACTCGGCGACCCGCTCTGGCCGCGTGAGCAGCTCGAGCAATCCGCCGACAGCCGACGGGTTCGGGGCCGGGACCCCCGAGCCCAGTCCTCAGAGCCAGTCCTTTTCCCGAAGTTATGGATCCGTTTTGCTGACTTCCCTTGCCTACATTGTTCCATGAATACGACCGGGCATGAACGGTACTTGGTCCTCCGGATTTTCATGGGCCACCGGGGGCGCACCGGACACACTCCTTCTTGTACAAGGAGATAAGCAGCAAATCAGCATCATCAAAAGGATTTTTGATGACTTTGCTAACTTCACCGGTTTGACCATCATCTTCCAGAAGAGCACTTTCGTTCCAATATGCCTTGATCAGTCAACCTGCCGGCAAGTTGCTAGCATGCTCCATTGCCAACCAGTCCCCTTCCCTTGCACATACCTCGGACTACCCCTGTCTACTCACAAGATCACCCATGGTATGCTGATGCCGGTCATTCACCGGGTTTATCGAAGACTGTCAAGTTGGCTGGCCACTTCTCTATCATGGGGAGGAAGACTCACCTTGATCAATGCCGTCCTCGATCCATACCCAGCTACTTCATGGGATGCTTCCTATGGCCCAAGCAGTCCTGGGCAGTCTGCAACGAATCCTGAGAGGTTTTTTGTGACAAGGCAAGAATCATGCACTGGGAGGTCAGTGCCTCGTCGCCTGGGACTTTGTCAAGCTTCCACGACAGAATGGTGGTCTGGGAGTTCGAGATGTTGCTTCTCACAACAAAGCAATGGCCTGTAAGGTTATGGCACAGATTCTTCAGCACAACGATGTTCCCTGTTACAAGTGGTTCGCTTCCAGGTTCTGCGGCATGAGCATCCCGGCCAGCCCGCAAAGTGGAGACACTGCTATTTGGCACTGTCTGAAGTCATGCATGCTCCTAGTTCAGCATGCTACAAGATGTGAGCTCGGTGATGGCACCCATATCTCCTTCTGGTGTGATTTTTGGCTCGATTGTGGACGCCTTATGTTCTGCTTCCCGACCTTATACACTTTCTCCACCTCCAGATCATGTACGGTTGCCTCACAGCACACAAATGGGCAGTGGATGTTGCAGCTGCACCCCAGCCTCTCTGCCACAGCCTCACAGGAGTTGCACATCCTCAACAACATGCTCCTCCATATCTCACCTGAGGCCGATCAGCCAGACCTTCGAAGACCAATTGCTCTACATCAAAAACTGTCCACGACATACTTCTATCAGTTGCTTACTTTCAGAGGGATGGACTACCCCATGGAGCCCTTCATCTGGAACAAGATCATCCCCAAAAGACATTGCATCTTTCTCTGGATTGCTATCAGGGACAGACACAACACAAGGGACAACATACTCCGGAAGCACTGGACAAGAATTGCAAAGCACAACGGATGCGAGCGCCGTCCAGCGGCTAAGACCATGCCGCATATTTTGCTCAGATGCCAACGGCCCACGTAGTTTGGTCCAAGGCAGCGCTTGTTGACCATGCAACATCAGCCACAACACTCATCGACTTCATCACCTCCCCGGTACCTCAAAGGATATATGGAAAGCTCTGGAATATTTTCTTTGCGGCATGTGCAGTTGCACTATGGCGGGCCAGGAATGCGCTTATATTCCAGCATGATCTCTGGGGTGACAATAAAACTTTCCGGGAAATGTCCGAGCTGTTTACGCTCTGGAGTGTTCGTGCGCCAGGGGAAAATGAGAAGATGATCCTCAAATCCTGGGCCAGGGAGCTAATATGTGTTTAGGCTGCTGCTACCACTTCTCTTCCTTTTTCTTCTTCTTTCCCCTGTTACCAACAAGCTCTGGTGATGGCCTGCTACACACTCAGTGCAGTGCTCAAATCACCTTCATGTAAATGACTCTGGTCATTCGGGCATGCCCATTTTGAATGCATAAGGTAGAGAATTATCTACCTTTTTTTTCAAAAAGATCACCAGCATGGTCACTATCACTGTATCCAACAAGTCGTGGCTCCTCTTCTTCCTTCCTTCCATAGTGACAGCCGAGATGAATGGTGCCACGGATGTACCTCAAAATCTGCTTCACTGCTGCCATGTGGTTAACCGTAGGAGCTTCCATGAAACGACTAACGACGCCCACTAAGTAAGCAAGATCCGGCCTTGTGTTTACCAAATACCTCAGACTCCCAACTATGTTAGGGTACCGAGTTGAGTCCACTTTCTTGTCCTGATCAGTTTTAACTAGCTTGAGTCACTGGTGAAAAAAAGGCCTTTGGTCGCGGTTCGCAACTGCCATTAGTCGCGGTTGGGCAACCGCGACCAAATAAGCGCGACTAATGCCCCCCACCTTTAGTCGCGGCTGCTTAAGAACCGCGACTAACGGCCCGTCCACGTGGGCGCCAGGCGGCCGTCAGGCGGAGGACCTTTAGTCGCGGTTCTTTCCGCCAACCGCGACTAAAGGCCGCCACAGGTTTAGGGTTTTAGCCCCCCCCTAAACCTATTTTCTGTTTAATTTGTATTGTTTTATTTCTTTTGTGCTTTATTTTAATTTTGAAGGAGTTTCATATATTCTACGGCGGGCGGCGTCGAGGGCGAGGGCGACGGCGGGCGAGGGCGAGGGAGGCCGGTCGGCGGCGTTGAGGGCGGGCGAGCGAGGCGGCAGTACCGAGGCCGGCCGGCGGCGCTGCTGTAGGCGAGGGGCGACGGGCGGGCGGCCGAGGGCGAGGGGCGACGGCGGGCGGCCGAGGGCGAGGGGCGACGGGCGGGCGAGGGCGAGGAGGCCGGGCGGCGTTGAGGGCGGGCGAGGCGGCAGTACGAGGCCGGGCGCCGAGGGCGAGGGCGAGGGCGGGCGGCGGCCGAGGGCGAGGGGCGACGCGGCATGCAGGGAGGCCGGTCGGCGTTGAGGGCGGGCGAAGCGAGGCGGCAGTACGAGGCCGGGCTGGGCGCGCTGCTGTAGGCGAGGGGCGACGGCGGGCGGCGCCGAGGGCGAGGGTGACGGCGGGCGGCGCCGAGGGCGAGGGCGCAGAGACGAACAAAGCGAGAATCGGAATCGGAGAAGACGAGAATCAGAGCCTTGTATTTATAGCCCCTCTTTAGTCGCGGGTCGCCTGCCCAACCGCGACTAAAGGGTTTTTATGGTTTTTATGCTCTCCTTCATTTTTAGTCGCGGTTCGTCGGGCCAACCGCGACTAACGGCCGCCGCAGGTTTAGGGTTTTTGCCCCCCCCCCCCAAACCTGTTTTCTGTTTAATTTGTATTGTTTTCTTTTTAATTTGTATTGTTTTCTGTTTAATTTGTATTGTTTTATTTCTTTTGTGCTTTATTTTAATTTTAAAGGAGTTTCACATATTCTACGGTACTACATACATGCATATGAATGTACAATTTCAAACAAATTTCCCGCCACTTTCTTCCCGCCTCCTGTCTTCCCGCTCCCATTTTTCCCGCCATTTCATCAAACACCTTATGTGCATAAGAGGAACCAAAAGCAAACCTACACCCACTTGTGAAGAGAATGGCTCCAAATGGCTAAGTGTTGGCTGCTGGATGGGTATATATAGGGGAGGGGCTTTAGTTGCGGTTGGCCTGGCAAACCGTGACTAAAGGTGCCTGAAGGCCTTTAGTCGCGGTTGTCACGGCAAACCGCGACTAAAGACCTCACGGCGCCAGCTGGCCACCGAGCGCCCTGGGCCCAGGCCTTTGGTCGCGGTTCACCTCCAGAACCGCGACTAAAGGTCCCATTAGTCGCGGTTCCTATAGCTTCGCGACTTATGGGGCTGGACGGAAGCCTGTTTTTCCACCAGTGAGTCTTGGCTCCATTGGTCCTTGACTTGGGTTGCACTCTTCCATTCCAACCTTCTCAAGGATCTTCTGAGCATATCCGGCTTGGCTGAGTGTAACGCCATTGGCGGTCTGGGCTACCTCGATCCCGAGATAGTATGACAACAAACCCAGATCACTCATTTTGAACAGATTTTTCATCTGCTCCTTGAAGCTGTCAATCT
The DNA here is from genome assembly GCA_021605145.1 of Aegilops bicornis. Classification (NCBI taxonomy): domain Eukaryota; kingdom Viridiplantae; phylum Streptophyta; class Magnoliopsida; order Poales; family Poaceae; genus Aegilops; species Aegilops bicornis. The sequence continues at coordinate 66,006,445 of CM038673.1, read as the reverse complement.
CCACTTGGCTTGCACCAGTGATCACCAAGTCATCAACATAAACACCTACGAGCAGCCTCGAGCCACCTTTGCTTCTCATGTACACCGCGTGCTCAAGAGGACATCTCTTGAACCTGAGCATGAGCAGAGTGGCGTGCAACTTGGCATACCATGCTCTCGGCGCCTGACGAAGTCCATACAATGCCTTGTTCAGATTCAAGACTTGGTGATGGCTGAGTCGTCCGCGCGGAGCTGGCAACGAGCAGCAGCCTCGGCCGATCAGTTAGGCAGCCGTGGTGTGCGGTCGTGCATGCATGTGGTAGATGGATAAGCTAGCGTGTGTGCTGGTCAAGTAAGAGGCATGTGTTAGAGTTTATGTTTATCTCCTCATGTAATCTCAACCGGATTCTATCTCTCTCTCTCTTAGTAGTTTGAATCTCTTCCTGTAATCAAGTCCTCACCCTGTACGCCACGGCAGGGCTTCTGCCTCGATCAATAAAACCCTATGTGGCTCCCTTACGAGGGAGTAGGAACGCTTCCATAATTCTTACTTGGTAATCAGAGCATCATCTTCCATATACATCTAGCCACAAAATCACACCCCAAAACACGCCGGCGTCGTCATCATGTCTTCATCAACAGGAGTCGCCCTCAACCTCAGCGCCCCTCCATCAGAGAAGCTTGCGAGAGGGAATTTCATTCTCTGGAAGACGCAAGTCTTGCCTGCCCTGCGAGGAGCGCAGGTGACAGGACTCTTGGACAATTCTGACGCTGCTCCACCCAAGACCGTGGAGATCACCAAGGCGGACAAGACTTCGGCCATGGAGCCGAACCCACTGTATGGGCCATGGATCGCAAAGGATCAACAGGTCCTCTCATATTTGCTAAACTCTATGACACCAGAAATTCTTGGACAGGTTGTTGGGAAGGACTCCACCTTTGAGCTATGGACAACCGTGACAACTCTCTTCGCGTCCCAATCGCAGTCCAGGATCACAAACTTGAGGATTGCGATCACCACAACCAAGAAGGGCTCCATGTCAAGCCCGGCTTTCATGGCGAAGATGAAGAATCTTGCAGATGAGCTAGCTGCTGCTGGCCGTCCGGTGTTAGATCCAGAGATGGTAGATTATATCCTTGCAGGACTAGACCGTGACTATGATCCAGTGGTTGCGGCGGTTGGTGCTGTCAAGAATCAGATTACTCCAGATGATCTTTTTGCGCAAATCTCCGCCTTTGATCAGAGGATGGAGATGCTCGGCGATTTATCATCAGGAAGCTTCCACACTTCAGCTAATGCGGCGTACAGAGGACGTGGCCACGCTCGTGGCAGATCCTACCGCGGACGAGGAGGAAGGGGGCACGGTCGTGGCGACCGACAGCCCTCTCCTGCTGGTGGAGGCGGCGGCAACAGAGGACGTCCTCGACAACAGCAGCAGCACGGGCGCGATCAACAACATGACTACCCTGAATGTCAGATTTTCCTTAAACATCATCCAGGGGGTGCACGCTCATGCTGGTTCAGATATGAAGATGGCGATCATGAGGAGAAGGCGGCACATGCTGTCTCCTACGGTGTGGATACAAATTGGTATGCCGACACAGGAGCTACAAACCATATCACCGGTGAACTTGACAAGCTGACAATGCGGGAAAGGTACAATGAAAGCGATCAAATTCACACGGCAAGTGGTTCAGGTATGGAGATCACACATATTGGCAGCACAATTGTTAAAAACCCCGTGAAAAATTTACACTTGAAGGATGTCTTACATGTTCCTGAAACATCCAAAAATCTTATTTCCGTCCATAGATTCACTCTTGACAACAATGTTCTTATAGAGTTTTATCCTCACTTTTTCTTGGTTAAGGACCTAGCAACAAGGAGAATCATTCTTAGAGGACGGTGCGTGGGAGGTCTCTACCCACTCATATCATCTTCATCATCCTGGTTCAACAAACAAGCATATGTCGTCGCCAAGCCATCTTCAGCAAAATGGCATAGTCGTTTAGGTCATCCATCCTCAGTAATTGTTAGTTATATTCTTAGCAAAAATAGACTCTCATATGAGTCCAGTGTTGAATCAATTTGTGGTCCATGTCAACAGGCCAAAAGTCATCAGTTACCTTATCCTATTTCTACCAGTGTATCCAATGCTCCACTACAACTTATATTTTCAGATGTATGGGGGCCAACCCCCACTTTGGTTGGTAGATTTTCCTATTATGTTAGTTTCATTGATGACTATAGTAAATTTACTTGGATCTACATGTTAAAGAAACGGTCTGATGTCTTCCAAGTTTTTATCAACTTTCAAAATCTTGTTGAACGCAAACTGAACTCTAAGATCATTGCTATGCAAACCGACTGGGGTGGTGAGTATGAGAAACTAAACTCCATCTTTCAAAAACTTGGCATCTCACATCATGTTTCTTGCCCTCATGCTCACCAACAGAATGGATCAGCTGAAAGAAAGCATCGTCACATTGTCGATGTAGGACTTGCATTGTTAGCAAATGCATCTATGCCACTCAAGTTCTGGGATGAAGCCTTTTTAACTGCTACCTATCTCATCAACTTGCTTCCAAGCAAAGTCATTAATCTTGAAACCCCCATCACACGGCTTCTTGGGGTAATACCTAATTACACATCTCTTCGTATCTTTGGTTGCGCATGTTGGCCAAATCTTCGACCCTACAACACAAGAAAACTCGCTTTCCGCTCAAAACAATGTGTCTTCTTAGGCTATAGCCCTATGCATAAAGGGGTAAAATGCTTAGATGTTCCTACCGGTAGGGTCTACATATCCCGATATGTTGTCTTTGATGAATCTGTGTTCCCTTTTGCATCGCTTCATCCAAATGCATGTGCTCTTCTTCGCAAGGAAATTCTCCTTCTCCCATCAAATCTTCGAAACTTTGACAACGGGGATGACAATTGTACTAACCAATATGCTGATGATTCTACTGTCCCTAGTTCCAATCTTATGCCTGTGCAGGTTGCTGGCGAAAACGGTGGTCAAAACGACCAAAATCCTGAAAATTTGGTTCAAAACGAGGCGTTATTTCATGCTCCAGAAGGGGACGAAGCTGGCGCAGATCCCGGAGCTGATTTGGCGGCGTATCCCGGAGCTGATTTGGCGGCGCCTGCCACCCCTGCGCGTCTGCAGGCGTCGCATCCCGTCGCCGCATCTTCCTCGGATCCCGCTCCAGGAGACAGCGGGCCAGGCTTCGGGACCAGCCTCTCCCACGCTGCAGTGTCACCCGACCGCTGGGTCAGCCGCGCAGGCGGATCGGCCTCGCATCCCGCGCGCATGCAACTGCAGGCGGGTGGTGGATCTTCTGCGCCCAACAGCCTTGCGGGTTCCCGAGCGTCCAGTGGCTAGGGGGCCACATCGTGGACCACTGGATCTTCTCTGCACCCTGGCGCATCATCACCTGATGGGTCAGCTGCTGGTGGATCTTCTGCGGATTCTGTGCATTCGCCTGTACAGCAGCCAACATCAGTTGCTTCTCGAGTCACGACCAGGCTACATAAAGATATACGCAATCCAAAAATAAGGAAAGATGGCACTATACCATATGGCATGTTATGTATTCCAGGAGAACCAACAACATTAAAAGATGCACTTGGTGACCCTAAGTGGAGAAAAGCAATGGATGAGGAGTATTCTGCACTGATGAGAAATAAGACTTGGCGTCTTGTGCCTGATCAAAGAGGTAAAAACATTATTGACTGTAAATGGGTGTACAGGATCAAGAAAAAGGCAGATGGCTCCATTGACCGGTATAAGGCACGTCTAGTTGCAAAGGGGTTTAAAGAACGGTATGGCATAGACTATGAGGATACTTTCAGTCCCGTTGTCAAAGTTGCAACCATAAGACTTGTGTTGGCTATTGCTGTGTCTAGAGGATGGAGCCTAAGACAGCTAGATGTACAGAACGCGTTTTTGCATGATGTTCTTGAAGAGGAGGTGTTCATGAGACAACCACCTGGGTATGAAAATAAGAAAACACCACATTATGTGTGTAAACTTGACAAGGCACTCTATGGCTTGAAACAAGCACCCAGAGCATGGTATTCCAGGTTGAGCTCACAATTAAAATGTCTTGGCTTTATTGCTTCCAAGGCTGATACATCTCTGTTTATTTATAACAAGGCAAAAGTAGCAATCTTTGTGCTCATTTATGTAGATGATATTACAGTGGCAAGTTCATCACAAAATGCTACTAATGCTCTCCTGCATGATTTGAGCTCAGAGTTTGCTTTGAAGGATCTGGGAGACTTGCACTTCTTTCTAGGCATTGAAGTCAAGAAGACTAAAGATGGCATAGTGTTAAGTCAAGAGAAATATGTGAATGAGCTTCTATCTCGCATGGGGATGACAAACTGCAAGCCTGTGCCCACACCTTTGTCTTCTTCAGAGAAATTGTCAGCATATGAAGGGAAGTCACTTCAGGAGGAAGATAGTACAAGGTATAGAAGTACTGTTGGTGCATTACAATACCTGACACTCACTCGTCCAGATATCTCTTTTGCGGTTAACAAGGTTTGCCAATACCTTCATGCACCCACTACTGCACACTGGTCAGCTGTCAAGAGAATTGTAAGATACGTTAAGCATACTATGGGGATAGGACTTCATTTCAGACGTTCTAATTCTGCTCTTGTTAGTGCTTTCTCTGATGCTGACTGGACATGTTGCAGTGATGACAGAAAATCAACTGGAGGCTTTGCAGTATTTTTTGGTCCTAATCTTGTGTCATGGAGTGCCAGGAAACAGGCTACTATGTCTAGGTCAAGTACAGAAGCTGAGTACAAGTCATTGGCCAATGCCACTGCAGAGATTATTTGGATTGAGTCGTTATTGGATGAGATGGGAGTTAAACAGAACCATATATCATGTTTATGGTGTGACAACTTGGGAGCAACTTATTTGTCTGCCAACCCTGTGTTTCATGCAAGGACTAAGCATATAGAGATTGACTTTCATTTTGTGCGAGAAAGGGTGGCAGCAAAAAAACTTGAGATACGGTTCATTCCTTTCAAAGATCAAGTGGCAGATGGATTCACTAAAGCACTTCCAGCAAAACTATTTGAAGAGTTCAAGAGTAATTTGAATGTAGGATAGTTGAGATTAAGGGAGGGTGTTAGACTTTATGTTTATCTCCTCATGTAATCTCAACCGGATTCTATCTCTCTCTCTCTTAGTAGTTTGAATCTCTTCCTGTAATCAAGTCCTCACCTTATACGCCACGGCAGGGCTTCTGCCTCGATCAATAAAACCCTATGCGGCTCCCTTACGAGGAAGTAGGAACACTTCCATAATTCTTACAGCATGCATGCGTGTGGTTAGTTAGCAAGATTACTGCGTGCGTGTGTGAAGTTAGTGGCCGGTGTGGTGGCCGGGTCTTGGGTGCGTGCGTGTGCTAGTATGTGTGTGCCGCCGGGTATAAAAGGTCTCCAGATGTACTGATCGAGTTGCGCCGGTCTGTTGCAGCGTCATGGTGCCGGTATGTGCCGAGCCGAGGGGGAGGGGCCTAAGGAATATGTAGTCTCTGTCAGGACTGTGGTCTGCGCCCGGTCGATGTGAAAGTTCTTCCGGGGTTGTGCTGCGTGTGTGCATATGTACCTTCATGTATGTGTGTTGGAGGGAGTTGAGATGAATAGATGCCAACATACATGCCGTTTGTCGGCTGGGACGTTCGTCGCCGGAAGTATGATTTGTTCATCGTCTTCTACCTTCGTCCGGCGTTCGTCGCCGGGAGGGCTGGTTCGGCGTGTGTCGCCGAAGGGCAGCCCCAACATATTTTGCCAAGTTCTTTTTCGCACATATTGGACGAAGTGCACGTTTTGGTAAGTTTATTTTTTTGCCAAGTTCTTTTTTGCTTGCACTCGGTATTCCATTGTCTTTACCAAGTGCAAGGCACGATGCACTAGGCAAACAACTCAGTACTGAGCAAGGTTGTGGATTGCAATAGTGCTACTAGTGTGACATCCTAAGGACACAAAGCACCTTGCAGGCACTCACACCCCTACCTGCAACCCTCCTTCCCGCACCGACACAAGCATCCACATTGACACTAAGATTATGATAGAAGGCACTAGGGATTATCAACTGATAATTGGAAATAATTACAACAAGCATTCCCCAATCTGGACAACCGTAGTACATCTCCCTCCTACATTGTCCCCTTGACTATTCTCATCATGCCAAGTCCAATCAAATTCTGATCCGGTTGTCGTGCATGCCATGCCGGACTTTTTCACTGTTCTGACCCATTTGTTAAAGTTTAGCACGATTTGACCCGTGTTTGAAAGTTTTTCGGATCTGACTCATTTCAAGACGCCAGCAACCGTGGCGTCTAGATTGTACTGAAGACACTATGAACTCCGGTGTCAGGCCCTGGCCTACCTTCTGCTCCATTTTGTGGACCGTTTGACGTGGCAAAGGGCAGACGCCACTAACCATCGCGTTTAGGTCCAAAAGGTTAAGTGACATGCATGCATGCACACATGCAGTTTTCCTGTGGCGGTGGCTTGCTCACGCGTGCATTAATCTGATCTGGTGAGATCTGAGGCAGAAATGTCTGTACATTGTGTGCTAGATAGGTATTAGGAGATGCCAAACTACAATTTTTGCATCTATGATACGTGATCAATCATTTGACAGAGAAACCGTTAGAGCATAATCATTTGACGGAGATACCGTGACAGCATCTCTATAGTCACGATTACCAAATCCGGCGCCCTATACGTCTGCGGACAGTGATCGATCACGCTTCAAATTCTCGTTCGCACAGCCGCATACCTCATATCCGGCATCCTATATCCATACTATCCATGCAACGTGAACTAGTCTACGTAGATCAAACAATGGACATAAAAATCGGCAGCAAACAGACAACAAAATCATCAGCAAACGGACACCATATCCACTTTACATCATCCAAAAGTTCTCCACAGTTCATCACCGGACATGTTCTAAACTAAAACAACTAAAAACGATAATAGTAAACGGAGGGTGAGCGTCTTCACCACTTCCTCGCCGGCCCTTTGCCCTTTCGGCCGCCGGTGCAGTTGTAGGCGTCCGCGGCAGGTGGTGGATCGTTGGAGTCATCAGAGTCTGAGCCGTGGTGGTCATCGTCGTCCGAGGAGGAACCGGAGATGACGATGAGCCCCTTCATCCGCCGGACGGCCTGGTCTTGCTGCCGCTTGAGCTTGGCCACCCGAGCCGCCACCGCCGCCTCGCGCTCCGACTGCTCAATGGCTAGCTGGAGCGCCTTGGCGTTCTTCCTCCACGTCGGGCATCGCCGGCACCCCACGGTTGTGGCGAACGGATTCCTCTGCCGCGTCACTCTCTCTTGCTTGCTGCCTCTCGCGGCGGGCGACGGGTGCCTCCGATTCCGGTGTGCGCGTCCGCGGAGCTGGCACTAGCACCTACCGTTACCCTTGCGGATCAGCGGCCGGTGGGGGGGGGGGGGGGGGTTGGACGACGGAGGGGCGGGGCGGACTGGGCAGCCCTCGCGGAGCTACGCGCGGGCCGGGAGGGGCCAGCTCCGGCGTCTGCGCTGCCCCGGCGGGGAAACGGCGACGTGGCAGATCCGGAACTGCACCCCGTGTCCACCTTCGACCGCTCCAGCGCAATGGGGAGGGCCAGCTCCTCGTCGACATCGAGGTCAGAGTCGGAGCGACTGCAGGCGCTCGACATGCTCGCCGGAGTCGTCGGATTGGATCGAATGAGGGGAGAAATTGGAGGAGGCGATAAGAAGAGACGGAGCGAGAGCGGAGAGTGAAGTGAGCTAGGGTTCCAGATTGGGGTTTTCGTGGGGACGGAGTGGGGTCGGCAGTGGGACGGGCTGACATGGTAGATGCGCCCGGGAGCAGCCGGGCTGCCTCATATCCGCCATACATTTGGGCTGGATATGAGGGGCGCCGAACAGCCCGGGCATTTGAGGCCAGTTTGAGGCGCCCGGTCGGGTTTTTTTTGACCGGACAGTGATCTGCGGTCTGCCCAGTCGTTTGAGGCTGGTTTGAGGCGCCCGGCTGTAGATGCCCTAAGTGTAGGTAGACGTGCTATATATGTTTCTCAGGCGAGTCACTGGCTTAGAGCATCTACAACCGAACTTATCAAATGTCCCCTATACATCTGGGCGGACGGCCTGGTCAGGGCCTGTCATGAAAACGCGACCCGGTCACACTTCATAGCAACCCTATACGTCCAGATCGGCACTCCTTATATCTGTGGTGAATATGGGAGCCGGATGCGTCAGCGTGCGTCTGCCACGTCAGATTCAGCCCATGCTGGTCTACCCAAACCCCATATATATATTCGTTCATATCTGCATCCCGGGTCAAATCTTAGCCATTTCTCTCCACTCCATTGATGGGATGACACGTACGCACGCATGGCATGCTTCCATCCATCAGTCTATGATTGATCCGTCAATGCACAACTCATGAAAGTGCTGCGTGCGCACGTGTGCATGCAAGCGCCATGCCATTGCATGTGCGTGAGCAAGCCACCGCCACCAGAAGAATGCGTGCCTGCATGCATGCATGTCACTTAACCTTTCTGACCTAAACGTCAAGGTTAGTGGCGTCTTCCTTTTGCCATGTCAAACGCTTAACAAAACTGAACAGAGGTCAGACGCTGGGGTTCGCGGCGTCTTCAGTACAAGCAAGATGCCACGGTTGCTGGCGTCTCGAAATGGGTCAGATCCGAAAAAACTTTCAAACACAGATCAAATCATGCTAAACTTTGACAAATAGGTCGGAACAGTAAAAAAGCCCTGCCATGCCCTCAAAACATCTTGTAGATTGAACATTGTTATATTTTCTTGGCTGACGGTGACAAGGACAAGCGGCACTCTGTTGGCTTGGGATGAATTTGTATTGCATGCCTGATTAGCTGCCAACATAGGACTACAGGAGCATGTGGATGACTAACCGAGAAACGACAATCTACAAGGTGAACATAATTCAAGGCTGTCTTGTTATTTGTCAGCCTAGCTCTCGAATTATTGGCATTGTTCCCAAACAGAAGTTAGTGTATGTGACGTCCAATTATTTCTGGTCGTCATACTATTGAGATTTTTCCCTAGCAGAAATTAGTGTATTTGATATGAGGTCTAATTAGTTTTTGATTTGAGATAATACCTCTTAATACGGGAGTTGATGTTCATGTTAATGCTAGGATATTCATCGAGCTTAGTCTAGAAGGTCAATATGATTTGCTCCTCTTTTGTCTAAAACAAAGTCACGCATTGGTGATATTTACTTCAGGTTTTGCTCGGTGGGTAGCGCTCGTAACTACAAACTGAAGAGCGTGAACTACCTAATTGCAAATTGAGTCATGCGCGTGACACCAAAACTATGATTTTTTGCGCTGGTCATTGATGTGATGGCCAACATGATAATTTATTACGTGGTGTTAGCTTTACTTTGCTCGCTTTTTCTCCCCGAGGATGAAAATTACCAGTTCGGGTTCGTTTGTCATAAACTTTGTACTACAAAATTGTGTGTTGTCTAGCTAGGTTCATCGCAACGATATATAGGTCAAAAGGTCAATATGAAATTATACCTTTTCAAAACTGAAAGCTAAGTGAATGCATCATTTGCTTAAAGCTTGCGTGAACTGCGACCTACCCATGGTTCAAGCTAGTTATTGATCGAGGGAGGGTGCCACCCAGGTCCCTTATAAAAGAGCAAGTGTTCTCCAAACAAAAGATGTCTTAGAATAATCTAGTACCGTTATGTCCATTATTTCTCGTGACTCTGCATATTAGGGATTCAAATTGAGTACGTATAGGCATAAAGGGCATCCAGAATTACCAATGGATAAATAGAATTATAGGATGGACATTTTTTTCCTTCACATTTGTCGTGCATCCCCTTTCTACTATGCCACATTGGCGTGACTGCTGAGTAAATAGGCAATTTTTCGACTAATTGACGACATACTGACTCTGATCTAAACATGCACGTACTAAGCAAACAGTAGAAAAATTTACACATACTGCTAGTACTGCTAATACGAAAATAGACAGGGCGGGGTAAGCGTTGTTATACCCTCCAGTAGGCCAGGCAAAAGCCGCGGCGGCGGTGACAGCAGCAGCAGCATCCTCGGTGGCCTTCTTGTCGGCCTCGGTCTTCTCGGCGGCGGCACGTTCGGCGTCGGTGGACATGGTGATGACGGAGACGACGCGGACATAGAGGAAGTAGTGGATCGGAGGTGAGCAGTCGCGTAGTCGCTTCCCAAAAACCTATTCGCCTCTCTCCCGTATAGGAACCGGAGAGACGGGGTTTCGGGACCTGCTCTCCCATCGACCGTGTACGCGGCGGACGGGATGGAGTCACTGGCGGCAGCTGCAGCAAATGAACGACGTGGGCGGTTCGCGTGAGAGCAGATGTGATCTGTTCGTGGCGGCTAGGGTTAGGAGACACCGCACACTTATATAGGCACAGCCGCGTGGAGAGACGTGGGCTCGACCCACGTCTGAGTCCATGACAACCCACGGTCCGACATCTCAGATCGTGACCCAACTTTCAGAAAACTCTCCGTTAGTGACCGGCAAAATAAGCGTGTAGGTGTGAGCTCGACTTGGCTCATTCCCGCAACCCGCGGTGTGTCGTGACGAGGCGTGGCGTGGCGGGCGGCAGAGGAGGAGTGCGCGAGGGCCTCTTCTATTCTCAAGCTCCAATATCATGTAGAGGAGAATCCCTTATAAAAAGGTCCAACTCCTTCTCCACTAGCGGGGTGGGACTAAACTTCCCACCACACCTAGTGCCATATAACCCACATGGGCCCTTAGAGATTTTCCAGAAATTGTTGGATGGGCCTAAAGCCCACCCCATATTTCAACAATCCCCTACCAGATCTCGAGGGCCCATTGTGTCCTCTGTTCCAATTGTTGTTTCGATATACTAGTGTTTGAGTGAAGACCTGTTAAGATTGAGCTTCACCTAGAGCAAGTAGCTACACTCCTTCACAACTGAACAATGGACTATGTCTTGAATTGTCAGTTTGGCGTAAAGAAGTTTCACCACATGTCTTACTAATACTAGGTTGCCAAAGGCTGACCCCTCGGGTGGAGCATATAAGTCACACTCCTGTCCTATTCACGAGCTTACTTGAGATCACCCCAATCTCATAGACTGTGACCAGCAATCGGGCTCACTTAGGTGTGTTCCTCCAAAGACCGCTCTGTAGGATAGCATCTTGCTTACATAATCTTTGAAACACATTAAGACAGTAGTCATCGTACCATACAGTATCGAGAGTATTGCATCGCCAACGGAGTGGGTTAGTGTAGTTACTCTCCTCAGTTCACCACTAGCTTGTTTTCCCAGGTCCTACTTCACAGGATCTCCGATCACATTGGTTGGGTTACCATCATGGCAACTCATGTGGGTCTCATACCCATCTCCCTCAATGCACTATCTATCACAACACATGATAAACCTTTTGTAAAGGGATCTGCCAGATTCTTAGCCGTATGGACTTACTCCAACGCTATCACTCCGGAGTTTCTTAATTTTCCGATAGCTTTGAATCTCGTTCTTATGTGTTTGTTGGACTTCATGTTGTCCTTTGAACTCTTCAACTTGGTGATGACGGTTTGATTGTCACAGTTCATAAGGATAGCCGAAACCGGTTATCAAGCAATGGTCCATCAAAAGATCTCGAAGCCATCCTGCTTCGACACCAGATGTGTCTAATGTTGTTAATTCTGCTTCCATTGTCGATCTCGTTAAGATCGATTGCTTGCAATACTTCTAGGAAACAACGCCACCTCCAGGAGTAAACATATACCCAGTTGTGGCCTTCATCTCATCAGCATCAGAGATCCAATTCGCATCACTATACCCTTCAAGTACCGATGAGTATCCAGTATAGTGAAATCCATAGTTCAATAGTACCTTTCAGATAGCGCATAACTCTTTCAACAGAATGCCAATGTACATGACCCGGTTTGGAAAAACCCCGGCTCAGTTTGCTCACAACAAACGCGATGTCAGGCCTCCTTGCGCTCGCTAGGTACATCAGTGAACCAATAATTTGAGAGTATCTCAGTTGATCTTTACCTGTGCCTTCAAACTTTTGAATCAACACGCTAGGATCATATGGTGTTTTAGATGGTGTGCAGTCTGAATATCCAAAATGACTCAACACCTTCTCAATATAATGGGATTGCAGATGTTTGATCCCATCCTTGTTATCTCTCAGTAGATTGATGTTCAAGATAACATTAGCCACACCAAGGTCTTTCATCTCAAAGTTCTGAGACAGAAACGACTTGACCTCCTCAATGACTTTGAGATTGGTTCCGAATATCAGTATGTCATCAACATACAAGCACTGTATAATTCCTTCGCCCCCACCATAGAGATAGTATACACATTTGTCAGCTTCATTAACAATGAAGTCAACATATGTCAGAGTTGTATTAAACTTATCATGCCATTGCTTAGGTGCTTGCTTGAGGCCATATAAAAATTTCAGCAAACTGCACACCTTTCTTTCTTGACCATCTATCACAAAGCCATCTGGCTGTTGTATGTAGATTTCCTCGTTTAGCTCTCCATTCAGAAAAGCCGTCTTAACATCCATCTGGTGTACGAGAAGACCATGCGAGGCCACCAACGAGAGTAATACTCGAATGGTGGTCAATCTAGCCACAGGTGAATAAGTATCGAAGAAATCTTCCTCTTCTTTCTGGCCATAGCCCTTGGCCACAAGCCTAGCCTTGTACTTTTCAATCGTACCATCGGGCCTAAGTTTATTTTTGAACACCCACTTACATCCCAATGATTTGCAACCATAGGAACGCTCAGTGAACTGCCATGTCCCGTTAGCCATGATGGAATCCATCTCTCTACAGACCGCATCCTTCTAGTAGTCAACTTCTGGAGAGGCATACGCTTCTGAAATAGAAGTGGGAGTATCATCCACGAGGTACATGATACGTCTCCGTCGTATCTATCATTTTTTATTGTTCCATGCCAATATTATTCAACTTTCGTATACTTTTGGCAACTTTTTATATTATTTTTGGGACTAACATATTGATCCGATTGCCCGGTGCGGTTCCATGTCATTGCATGTTTTATGTTTTGCAGAAACCCAATATCAAACGGAATCCAAACGGGATAAAAACGGACGGAGAATTAATTTGGAATATTTGGGATTTTCTGGAGGAAGAATCAACACGAAACGGTGCCCGAGGTGGCCAGGAGATAGGGGGCGCGCCCACCCCCTGGGCGCGCCTGGCACTCTCCTGGGCCACCTGTAAGGCGGTTGACGCTCTTCTTTTGCCACAAGAAAGCTAATTTTATGAGAAAATTCTGGGCGAAAGATTCATCCCAATCGGAGTTACGGATCTCCGGATATAAAAGAAACGGTGAAGGGGCAGAATCTGGGAACGCAGAAACAGAAAATATAGATCCAATCTCGGAGGGGCTCTCGCCACTCCCAAGCCATGGGAGGCAAGGACCAGAGGGGAAACCCTTCTCCCATCTAGGGAGGAGGTCAAGGAAGAAGAAGAAGAAGGGGGCCTCTCTCCCCCTTTCTTCCGGTGGCGTCGAAGCGCTGCCGGGGGCCATCATCATCACCGCGATCTTCACCAACACCTCCGCCATCTTCACCAACATATCCATCACCTTCCCCCTTCTATCTACAGCGGTCCACTCTCCCGCAACCCGCTGTACCCTCTACTTGAACATGGTGCTTTATGCTTCATATTATTTTCCAATGATGTGTTGCCATCCTATGATGTCTGAGTAGATTTTCGTTGTCCTATCGGTGACTGATGAATTGCTATGATTGGTTTGAGTTGCATGTTTTATTATTGGTGCTGTCCTATTGTGCCCTCCGTGTCGCGCAAGCGTGAGGGATTCCCGTTGTTGGGTTTGCAATATATTTATGATTTGCTTATGGTGGGTGGCGTGAGTGTGAAGCACAGACCGAGTAAGTAGGTTGTTTGTGTATGGGATCTGAGGGACTTGATACTTTAATGCTATGGTTGGGTTTTACCTTAATGGATCTTTAGTAGTTGCGGATGCTTGCTAGAGTTCCAATCATAAGTGCATATGATCCAAGTAGAGAAAGTATGTTGGCTTATGCCTCTCCTTCAAATGGAATTGCAATAGTGATTACCGGTCTAGTAACGTAGTCAGTTGCTTAGGGACAATTTCGCAACTCCTACCACCACTTTTCCACACTCGCTATATTTACTTTATTGCTTCTTCATCTAAACAGCCCCTAACTTTTATTTACGTGCTCCTTATTATCTTGCAAACCTATCCTGCAACACCTACAAAGTACTTCTAGTTTAATACTTGTTCTAGGTCAAGCAAACACTAAGCGTGCGTAGAGTCGTATTAGTGGCAGATAGTGCTTGAGAGGATATTTGTTCTACCTTTAGCTCCTCGTTGGGTTCGACACTCTTACTTATCGAAAGAGGCTACAACTATCCCGTATACTTGCGGGTCATCAAGACCTTTTTCTGGCGCCGTTGCCGGGGAGTCATAGCGTGGGGTGAATATTCTCGTGTGTGCTTGTTTGCTTTATCACTAAGTAATTTGTATTTGCTGTTATAAGTTGTTCTCTATCTTTAGTTATGGGTAGGAAAGACAAAATACCAAAAAAATTAGTTGTACCTACTGAACCAATGGTTGAAGAACCAGTCAAAATCTATCACACTCCTGAAGCTTTTTACTTGGATCATCTTCGATCCCTTTGTGCTCGTGCTGAAACCCCAACTAGCTTAGTTGAGGGCAAATCTTTAGATGAGCATGCTTGTTATGTGCGACACCGTATATCTGAAAAAGGGAAAAAATTACTGGATCAAATATATCATTTGCAATGCTATGCTGGGAATTTATGTGAAATTTATGATTTTACTTGTTGTTCTAAAAACCCTAAGAAACACCTTCCCTACCAATGTGAGTTTATTGATAATGGAATCGTATCTTCGTATGCTAAGGGTGTTTATAATTACTATGATGTTCAACAAATTGAAGAATTTGTTGCTTTTAAGGGTGCTTATGAAATTGCTTCTTTGGTTGAAAAGTGTGATGCTACTCTCTACTAAGCTGAAAATTTTACATACTTGAATATTGTTATTATAATTATGCTTCTAATGCCTATGTTAAACCATATATTGAGAAATTCTCCGCTGTCCAAGAAGAGATTCATATTTTGCAGGAAGCTATGGAAGAAGAAATTGATGAAACTGTGAGCTCATTGGATGAAAAAGATGAGGAGGAGAGCGAAGAAAAAAATGAGGATGAGCGGATTGATCACCCGTGCCCACCTTCTAATGAGAGTAACTCTTCAACTCATACATTGTTTAATTCCCCTTCGTGCTTACCGAAGGATGATTGCTATGATGATTGTTATGATCCCGTTGATTCTCTTGAAATATCCCTTTTTGATGATGCTTGCTATGCTTGTGGCCAAGATGCCAATATGAATTATGCTTATGGAGATGAACTTGCTATAGTTCCTTACGTTAAACATGAAATTATTGCTATTGCACCCACGCATGATAATCCTATTATCTTTTTGAATTCTCCAAACTACACTATATCGGAGAAGTTTGTGCTTATTAAGGATTATATTGATGGGTTGCCTTTTACTACTACACATGATGATTTTGATAGATATAATATGCATGTGCTTGCTGCTCCTACTTGCAATTATTATGAGAGAGGAACTATATCTCCACCTCTCTATGTTTCCAATATGATAAAATTGCAAGAAACTGCTTATACTATGCATTGGCCTTTACTATGTGTGCATGAATTGTTCTTTTATGACATGCCGATGCATAGGAAGAGAGTTAGACTTCGTTGTTGCATGATATATGTTACTTTGTGCTCACTACTAAATTACAGATCATTGTTAATTAAAATTGGCTTTGATATACCTTGGGATCTGGGTGGATTCATTACTTGAGCACTATATGCCTAGCTTAATGGCTTTAAAGAAAGCGCTGCCAGGGAGACAACCCAGAAGTTTTAGAGAGTCATTTGTTTCTGTTGAATGCTTTTATATAGTTTAAAAACAAAAAATAAATAAGAGGGGAACCTAAAAAAGCCTTTTCAAAAAGGAAAGTGAAAGTGAGAAAGACAAGCATTGTTGAAGTGGGAGCTAGCCTTGAACTTTGTTCATGCTCACGGAAACTTTGTGAATCTTGATTACAGAAACTTTTCAACAAAAATAATTATCCCCTTGTACAATTCCATTGTATTATAAAAATAATGTGCCAAGGTTTGCCTTTAGGATGTTTACGATGCTTGTTGGTTTGTACGGTGCAGGACAGAAATTTTGGCTGTAGTGCGCGATTTTACATTTTTAACTGGAACGTCGAATGGTTCTGATTCCTTTTGAAATGTCTTGCTATACAACTTGTTTATTTTTCCTAATTTTTGTAGAAGTTTTGGGGTACCAGAAGTATGGTGGATGTTCAGATTGCTACAGACTGTTCTGTTTTTGACAGATTCTGTTTTTGATGCATAGTTTGCTTGTTTTGATGAATCTATCAATTTATATTAGTGGATTAAGCCATGGAAAAGTTATATTACAGTAGGCACAATGCAAAAAAAAAATATGTTTGCTACAGTACTTAGAGTAGTGATTTGCTTTATTATACTAACGGATCTTACCAAGTTTTCTGTTGAAGTTTTGTGTGGATGAAGTGTCTAATCGAGGATGTCTCGATATGAGGAAAAGGAAGAGAGGCATGAGATCAAGCTTGGGGATGCCCGAGGCACCCCAAGTAAATATTCAAGGAGACTCAAGTGTCTAAGCTTGGGGATGCCCCGGAAGGCATCCCCTCTTTCTTCAACAAGTATCAGTATGTTTTCGGATTCGTTTCGTTCATGCGATATGTGCAAGTCTAGGAGCGTCTTTTGCATTTAGTTTTCATTTTTCTTTTATGCACCATGCTGGTATGAGATAGTCCTCGGTTGATTTATAGAATGCTCATTGCACTTCACTTATATCTTTTGAGTATGGTGATACGTCTCCAACGTATCTACAATTTTTGATTGCTCCATGCTATATTATCTACTGTTTTGGACATTATTGGGCTCTATTATCCACTTTTATATTACTTTTGGGACTAACTTATTAACCGGAGGCCCAGCCCAGATTTGCTGTTTTTTGCCTATTTCAGTATTTCGAAGAAAAGGAATATCAAACGGAATCAAAACGGAACGAAATCAACTAGTGAAGTTATTTTTGGAAGGAAAGCTACCAGATGGACTTGGACCCCACGTCAAGGAAGGAACGAGGACGCCACGAGGGGGGGCGCCCACCCCCTAGGGCGCGCCCTGCCTCGTGGGGCCCTCATGGCCTCCTGACGTGCTTCTTCCGCCTATATAACTCCAATGCACCTAAAACTTCGAACACAGAATAGATCAGGAGTTCCGCCGCCAAGAAAAACCTCAGAGCCACCAAAACCAATTGGGACCCTGTTCAAGCACCACGGAGGGGGGGAACCCTCACCTGGGGCCATCTTCATCATCCCGGCGATCTCCATGACGAGGAGGGAGTAGTTCACCCTCGGGGCTGAGGGTATGTACCAGTAGCTATGTGTTTGATCTCTCTCTCTTGTGTTCTTGATTTGGCACGATCTTGATGTATCGCGAGCTTTGCTATTATAGTTGGATCTTATGTTGCTTCTCCCCCTCTACTCTCTTGTAATGAATTGAGTTTTCCCCTTGAAGTAATCTTATCAGATTGAGTCGTTAAAGATTTGAGAACACTTGACGTATGTCTTGCCGTACGTATCTGTGGTGACAATGGGATATCACATGATTCACTTGATGTATGTTTTGGTGATCAACTTGCGGGTTCCGCCCATGAACCTATGCATAGGGGTTGGCTGCGTTTTCGTCGTGATTCTCCGGTAGAAACTTTGGGGCACTCTTTGAGGTTCTATGTGTTGGTTTGAATAGATGAATTGAGATTGTGTGATGCATATTGTATAATCATACCCACGGATACTTGAGGTGACAATGGAGTATCTAGGTGACATTAGGGTTTTGGTTGATTTGTGTCTTAAGGTGTTATTCTAGTACGAACTCTAGGGTTGTTTGTGACACTTATAGGAATAGCCCAACGGATTGATTGGAAAGAATAACTTTGAGGTGGTTTCGTACCCTACCATAATCTCTTCGTTTGCTCTCCGCTATTAGTGACTTTGGAGTGACTCTTTGTTGCATGTTGAGGATAGTTATATGATCCAGTTATGTTATTATTGTTGAGAGAACTTGCACTAGTGAAAGTATGAACCCTAGGCCTTGTTTCCTAGCATTGCAATACCGTTTACGCTCACTTTTACCACTTGTTACCTTGCTGTTTTTATATTTTCAGATTACAAAAACCTTTATCTACCATCCATGTTGCACTTGTATCACTATCTCTTCGCCGAACTAGTGCACCTATAGAATTTACCATTATATTGGGTGTGTTGGGGACACAAGATACTCTTTGTTATTTGGTTGCAGGGTTGTTTGAGAGAGACCATCTTAATCCTACGCCTCCCACAGATTGATAAACCTTAGGTCATCCACTTGAGGGAAATTTGCTACTATCCTACAAACCTCTGCACTTGGAGGCCCAACAACGTCTACAAGGAGAAGGTTGCGTAGTAGACATCATATGGCTTTATAGAATGCTTCATGTGCTTCACTTATATCATTTGAAGTTTGGATTGCATGTTTCTCTTCACATAGAAAACAGCCATTTGTAGAATGCTCTTTTGCTTCACTTATATTTGTTAGAGCGTGGGCATATCTTTTGTAGAAAGAATTAAACTCTCTTAAGGCCACTTATATCTATTTAGAGAGATGACAGGAATTGGTCATTCACATGGTTAGTCATAAAATCCTACATAAACTTGTAGATCGCTGAATATGATATGTTTGATTCCTTGCAATAGTTTTGCGATATAAAGATGGTGATACTAGATTCATGCTAGTGGGTGGTTGTGGTCTGTAGAGACACTTGTGTTGAGGTTTGCAAGTCCCGTAGCATGCACGTATGGTAACCGTTGTGTGACAAATTTGAAGCATGGGGTGTTTCCTTGATTGTCTTCCTTATGAGTGGTGGTCGGGGACGAGCGATGGTCTTTTCCTACCAATCTATCCCCCTAGGGGCATGCGTAGTAGTACTTTGCTTCGAGGGCTAATAAACTTTTGCAATAAGTATATGAGTTCTTTATGATTAATGTGAGTCCATGGATTATACACACTTTTACCTTTCCATCATTGCTAGCATCTTCGGTACCGTGCATTGCCCTTTCTCACCTCGAGAGTTGGTGCAAACTTTGCCGGTGCATCCAAACCCCGTGATATGATACGCTCTATCACACCTAATCCTCCTTATATCTTCCTCAAAACAGCCACCATACATACCTATCATGGCATTTCCATAGCCATTCCGAGATATATTGCCATGCAACTTCCATCATCATCATATACATGACTTGAGCATTCATTGTCATATTTCTTTGCATGATCGTAAGATAGCTAGCATAATGTTTTCATGGCTTGTCCGTTTTTTATGTCATTGCTACGCTTAGATCATTGCACATCCCGATACACCATGGAAGCATTCATATAGAGTCATATCTTTGTTCTAGTATCGAGTTGTAATATTGGGTTGTAAGTAAATAAAAGTGTGATGATCATCATTATAGAGCATTGCCCCATGAAAAAAAAATAAAAAAAATAAAAAAAAGGAAAGGCCAAAGAAGCCTAAATAAAAAAAGGGGGCCAAAGAAGCCCACCAAAAAGAAAAAAAAGAAAAAAAAGGAAAAAAAGAAGGAAAAGAAAAAGGGGCAATGTTACTATCCTTTTTCCACACTTGTGCTTCAAAGTAGCACCATGTTCTTCATATAGAGAGTCTCTTATGTTGTCACTTTCATATACTAGTGGGAATTTTTCATTATAGAACTTGGCTTGTATATTCCAACGATGGGCTTCCTCAAATGCCATAGGTCTTCATGAGCAAGCAAGTTGGATGCACACCCACTTAGTTTTCAGTTTGAGCTTTCATACACTTATAGCTCTTAGTGCATCCGTTGCATGGCAATCCCTACTCCTCACATTGACATCAATTGATGGGCATCTCCATAGCCCGTTGATTAGACGCGTCGATGTGAGACTTTCTCTTTTTTTTGTCTTCTCCACATAACCTCCATCATTATATTCTATTCCACCTATAGAGCTATATCCATGGCTTGCGCTCATGTATTACGTGAGGGTTGAAAAAGCTGAAGCGCTTTAAAAAGTATGAACCAATTGCTCGGGTTGTCATCGGAGTTGTGCATGATGGGAGCATTTTGTGTGACGAAAATGAAGCATGGCCAAACTATATGATTTTGTAGGGATAAGCTTGCTTTGGCCACGTTGTTTTGAGAAGACATGATTGCTTTATTAGTATGCTCGAAGTATTATAGTCTTTTATGTCAAATGATAGACCATTGCTTTGAATCACTCGTGTCTTAATATTCATGCCATGATTAGACATATGATGAAGATTATGCTAGGTAGCATTCCACATCAAAAATTATCTTTTTAGCAGGAATTAAGCTTGGGGATGCTGATACGTCTCCGTCGTATCTATAATTTTTGATTGTTCCATGCCAATATTATTCAACTTTCATATACTTTTGGCAACTTTTTATATTATTTTTGGGACTAACATATTGATCCGATTGCTCAAAGGTCGGTTCCTATCTGTTGCATGTTTTATGTTTCGCAGAAACCCAATATCAAATGGAATCCAAACGGGATAAAAACGGATGGAGAATTATTTTGGAATATTTGGGATTTTCCGAAGGAAGAATCAACGCGAAACGGTGCCCGAGGTGGCCAGGAGATAGGGGGCGCGCCTCGCACTCTCCTGGGCCACCCGTAAGGCGTTTTACGCTCTTCTTTTGCCGCAAGAAAGCTAATTTTATGAGAAAAATCTGGGCGAAAGATTCACCCCAATCTGAGTTACGGGTCTCCGGATATAAAAGAAACGGTGAAGGGGCAGAATCTGGGAACGCAGAAACAGAAATATAGATCCAATATCGGAGGGGCTCTCGCCCCTCCCAAGCCATGGGAGCCAAGGACCAGAGGGGAAACCCTTCTCCCATCAAGGGAGGAGGTCAAGGAAGAAGAAGAACAAGGGGACCTATCTCCCCCTTGCTTCCGGTGGCGCCGAAGCGCTGCCAGGGGCCATCATCATCACCGCGATCTTCACCAACACCTCCGCCATCTTCACCAACATCTCCATCACCTTCCCCCTTCTATCTACAATGGTCCACTCTTCCGCAACCCGCTGTACCCTCTACTTGAACATGGTGCTTTATGCTTCATATTATTTTCCAATGATGTGTTGCCATCCTATGATGTCTGAGTAGATTTTCGTTGTCCTATCGGTGATTGATGAATTGGTATGATTGGTTTGAGTTGCATGTTTTATTATTGGTGCTGCCCTATTGTGCCCTCCGTGTCGCGCAAGTGTGAGGGATTCCCGCAGTAGGGTTTGCAATATGTTTATTATTTGCTTATGGTGGGTGGCGTGAGTGATAGAAGCACAGACCCGAGTAAGTAGGTTGTTTGCGTATGGGATAAAGAGGACTTGATACTTTAATGCTATGGTTGGGTTTTACCTTAATGAATCTTTAGTAGTTGCGGATGCTTGCTAGAGTTCCAATCATAAGTGCATATGATCCAAGTAGAGAAAGTATGTTAGCTTATGCCTCTCCCTCAAATAGAATTGCAATAGTGATTACCGATCTAGTAACGTAGTCAGTTGCTTAGGGGCAATTTCGCAACTCCTACCACCACTTTTCCACACTCGCTATATTTACTTTATTGCTTCTTAATCTAAACAGCCCCTAACTTTTATTTACGTGCTCTTTATTATCTTGCAAACCTATCCAACAACACCTACAAAGTACTTCTAGTTTAATACTTGTTCTAGGTAAAGCAAACACTAAGCGTGTATAGAGTCGTATCAGTGGCAGATAGGGCTTGAGAGGATATTTGTTCTACCTTTAGCTCCTCGTTGGGTTCGACACTCTTACTTATCGAAAGAGGCTACAACTATCCCGTATACTTGCGGGTCATCAGTACACGAAGAAATCATCACCAAAGGTCTTTGCAGTCGTTTGTCTATTGCCCCTACCAAGGGTTTCCTCGTCATCCTCCTCAGGATTTTCATCATGTGTTCGCTCATAATATTCCATAGGAATGGCGGGCTCAGGAGTCTCCTTAGATTCCTGTCTAGAAGTGCTTTCCATATCTCTCATAGGAAAAATATCCTCGAAGAATATAGCATCCTTAGACTCCATAATTGTACCAACCTTCTGGTCAGGTACCTCAGATTTCACTACTAGAAATCTATTGCCAACGTTGTTCTTAGCGTAGCCCAGATTAATGCAGTCCATAGTTTTTGGTCCAAGCTTACGCTTTTTAGGGATCGGCACATTGACTTTCGCCAAACATCCCGAAGTACGCAAGTACGAGAGTGTTGTCCTTCTCTTCGCCCATTTCTCATAGGGAGTTATCTCATTATCCTTTGTCAGAACTTTACTCAGGACATGACATGCCGTCAATATAGCCTCCCCCCACCATGCCTTGGATAAACCCGATGTATCTAACATGGCATTAACCAAATCAGTTAGAGTACGGTTTTTCTGCTCGGCAACCCTGTTTGACTCGGGAGAATAGGGAGGCGTCCTCTCATGAATAATGCCGTGTTCCGCACAAAAGGAATCAAACTCACTCGAGAAGTACTCTCCACCATGATCTGACCGGACTCGTTTAATTTTCTTTTCAAGTTGATTCTCAACTTCTGCCTTATAGATTTGAAAGTAGTGTAGAGCTTCATCTTTAGTATTTAACCGATACAGATAGCAATATCTAGTGGAATCATCTATCAATGTCATGAAGTATTTCTTTCCACCTTTAGTCAACACACCATTCATCTCACAAAGATCAGAATATATGAGTTCTAATGGTGCCAAGTGTCTCTCCTCCGCAGCCTTGTGAGGCTGGCGAGGTTGCTTAGCTTGCACACATGAAAGGCACTTAGAACCTTTGGCTAAAGTGAAACTAGGGATTAAATCCAACTTAGCTAGCCGTGTCATAACACCGAAACTTATGTGGCAAAGACGTGACCATACTTCAGATTCATTAACACTCAAATGAATATGGTTCACGACTTTATTAGAGAAATCTACGAGGGAAAGGCGGAACATCTTTCCGCTCTCATAACCTTTTCCAACAAATAGTCCATACTTAGTAACAACTAATTTATTAGACTTTAATACCAACTTAAACCCTTCTCTGCATAGAAGGGAGCCACTAACGAGGTTCTTCTTGATGGCGGGGACATGCTGCATGTTTTCATCAATACGGACCCGTGTCCCGTTACCTAGTAAGAAGAGAATAATGAAATGTCAGCACACACATGAAAACTTGCACCTGTGTCCACCCACCAATCGGTGGGCTGAAACACTGAAAAGACAGCAAATAAATTACCTTACCCAGATGCACCATTCTCATTGTTGCCCATAATCATGTTGATAGATTTGGAGTCCTTTCCCGATTTCTTAAACTTGTTTGGGCACTTGTTGGCCCAATGTTCAACCAGCCCTCATCCTTCTTGTTCATCTTGAATGTCTTCTTACCCTTCTTCTTAAAGTCGGTATTCTGATGGACACCGTTCTTTCCCTTGGGTTTGTGGGAGTTGAGATTCCTCTGGTTCACCATGTTGGCGACATAAGTCCCTTCGGTCCCTTTTCCGTGCGGGTCCTTTGCCCTTGAATTCTGCTCAACACTCAGATGGCCAATGACATCCTCCATATAGAATTCATGCCTCTGATGTTTCAGAGTGGTGGCAAAGTTCCTCCAGGAATTAGGAAGCTTAGTGAATGCAGCCTGCGACAAACTTGCCCGGTAAATCACAATTAAGAAGCTCAAGCTCTTTAAGGATGCATATTATCTCATGAGCCCACTCCAATACATGACAGTTTTCAACCATCTAATAATCGTGGAATTGCTCTATAATATACATCTCGCTCCCGTCATCGGTGGCCCCGAACTTAGATTCGAGCGCCTCCCACAAGTCCTTGGCGACATGCACATGTAAATATGCGTCGACCAATTTATTTCCGATCACGCCAAGAACTGCTCCAAGAAACACAATGGTGGCCTCCCTGAACGCCTTCTCCTGTTCAGGAGCAATCGTTCCTGTCGTGGTTTTGTCACGACAGATGTCCTCATGAAAGGACTTAGTCATGGAGCCATCGCTACGGGTTAACTTGAAGGGGTTAAAGCGGACACAAGGACGCAAGAGAGTTTATACTAGTTCGGCCCCTTCGATGAAGGTAAAAGCCTACGTCTAGTTGTGATGGAATTAATATGGGTTCGATGACTAGGGAGCAAACAAGCTTCGCCTAAGTCTCGAGTTGTTGTCTGTTGTCCTTGAACCGCCTCCGGGTCGTCCCCTTATATACATGGGTGGCGCCCGTCGGTTCACAATGGGTGGCGCCCGTCGGTTCACAGAGTCCCCACGCCGGTTCATAGATGTATCTGACTCTATCTCTGCTATTCCTAACTTACAATACTAGTTACATACTGACGCCGGTTTACGGCTACAGGCCTTAAACCGGCTATGGGCCTTAAGCGCTCATCTGCCTACTTGGGCTTTACCATACTCAACTACTGATGAAGTTAACCCAGCCTGTATTGGCCGGTTTACACCCAGTGGTATATCCCCAACATTAGGCCCCAGATTGATTTGAACAGGTTAATGTCAATCCTTAGCAAAAACTTCATCTTCAGCATCTTTGTGTGGTCGGGTGAACCGCCATGATGTCATCTTCTCTGGTCGTCGTAAACCGGCGTGACGTCACCTGTCATAAAAATTATCCACAATACCTTTTTTAATAGATCTACGACAATCGAGGCGACAGCTCCGTTTCCAAACCCGCGGCCCCTAGATTTTCGCGCCTGACACATGTACCTTGCTTTCTAAATAAGACCGAAGGGTCATTTCTTTTTCCCCTTCATGCCCCTCTGCTTCGTCTTCCTCGCGCCGCCCAGCTTCGGAGCTCCGCCGCCATCGTCGACTTCTGCACCAACCTTGGCCGCTGCATCACCCTGAGTATACCAGAGCATCGCGGCGGTCTTCCATTTCTTCCTCAGCTCTGGTAAGTCTTCTATCTTTTCACCATAGATCTGTTCTAGGGTTTCCATGTTCTTCAGCGTTCATCGCTTGTTTATTATTCATATGATAACTCTTAGTCAAGTATGTAAATCCTTGTTCTGCATAGCGGTAGTTTTTAGCATCCGTCGTCACTTGTGCATCTCAAGGCCATAGATCTTCCTGTATCCTTGCTCATTGATTCGGTACCGCTCCCTTTTGGACCTTGAATATTTATTTCTTTTCTGAACATGCTCCAGATCCAAAACTGTGAAATAATTTTGCGAAACCTGTTTTCGCACACCCACCCATCTGCAATCTTGATTCTTCAATGTTTCAGACCAGGCGGTTTAACTTTGTAGAAAAATTGACAACTCGGCATATACCATTAGTCCCCTTGTTGAACCGCCAGGATTTCCTAGCTATGTATTGCCACCTTGCAGAACTCTGGTTTAGAAGCAACTTCTTTAGTAATGAATGCATCAATGTATAGCCTTCCAACATATTCTTGAACCGGTATTACTGCTTTGCAGATTGCACCATGGCCAAGCAAGTGTACGAGTGCAACTGGGTTCCTTCTCGGGTGACTGAAACTCAACTGGATAACTTAGTCAGCACCGGCGCTTTAGGCAAAAAAGACGTCATTCACTGGAGGGTCCCTGGCCCGGAATGTACTCCAGAACCCAAAGATGGAGAGGTTGTTGTTTTTGCTGACCATCTAGCCCGGGGCTTCAGTCCGCCCGGTTCAAAGTTTTATCCGGATGTCTTGGCCAACTTCCAATTGCACCCACAAGATATTGGCCCCAATTCCGTAACCAACATCTGTCACTTTCAAGTTCTCTGTGAGGTGTTCTTTCAAGAGGAGCCCACAGTTGAATTATTCAGAGATTGCTTCCATCTAAACCGCCGCACCGAATTTACTGACGGTCCCAACACCGAGTTAGGTGGTATGGCGATTCAAAAGAGGAAAGAGGTCACTTACCCTCATGCCAAACTACACAGCCATCCCAAAGAGTGGAATTCAACATGGTTTTACTGCAAAGATACCTCTCCTGATGGAGAAAATCCTTTGCCGGGTTACCGTCCGGAGCGGCTAAGCAACACACATCCCTTCCCTCAAAGACTGACTGCTAAGGTGAGAAGCAAATATGCCCCTCAACTATCCAAGCTCCGGGCCTTCATGGCTAACGGGTTGACAGGAGTTGACCTTGCTCGTTGCTGGATATCTTGGAGTATCCTACCCTTAAGCCTGCGCTCCGGTTTGATGTGGAAATATACAGAAGATGTAAAAGACCCTCTACGGCATATTGAGATCTAGCTGACAGACGACGAAGTTACTGAGGCTGTTAAGAGGATGTTAAATGAACCGGAAGCCGCTTCCGCTCAAACCGGCCTGCGTCCCTTTTCTGCCATTAACAAACCGCCAGCCGTAAGACTCATATCTAATGCTTTCATGAAATATGTCTATGTTTAAGTAATATTTATTGATATTAACATCTTTCAAATAGGGTGATGATCCATTTTGGAGCAAGAAGCCTCCACAAGAGAAACCGGAAAAAATAACCCGGCCCAAGACCAGAGTCGTGAAGAAACCGGCCCATAGAAAGAGAACCACTGCCTCCTCCGATCCACCAGCTGACGATGATGTGGGTAACCCGGACCTTGAGGTAGAGCTTGACTCACTTGGTTTATTTTTCACACGCCTTATTGATAATGATTATTGCCAGGATGATGCTGAAGTCAGTCACGCTGATGTTGTAGAGGTAATCACTCTTTCTTCCGATTCAAACCGTTTACCTTCAGTCAAAATCCGCCGGGCAAACCGGAAATTTAATTTTCTCATCCTCTTGCTTATTTGGACCGAAACTTTCTTATGAAGACACAACAGCATGAAGCTCGTCGCACAACCCGGCACAGCGGCCAGGTAGTTACCTCCGCCGGTTTACCGAACAGTCCGGTTCGGAGACGCCGTTTAGAGGTCTCTAACTGTTTCGTCAATGCTTATCCTAAAGCGGGTTGTGTTCATCAACCTCTTAATCCATCTGACTCTGATTATCAGGTGACATCTCATTCTTTCTCCAGCGAGTCTTCAGCCACCCAGCTCCCACCACTCAAGACAGTGCTTGGGTGAGCCATATTCCTGATAATGCTATTTGATATATCACTTTCAATGTTTACTGGACTGATCCGTCTTTTTCCTTTCAGGGCCAAGCCTACGCCAAGCAAGAAAGCTCGTCTGGACAAAGCGGCAGAAGAAAACGACACTCCTGAACCGACCAAAATACCAAATCCCAAAGAACACATCCACGATGATATGCTGAACGACCCACCATTGCAAGATCATGATGTTACTGTTGAAGAGGCACATGTTGACGCCACAGGCCCTTTAAATCAACCCACGAGTCCTGTTCAGACTCACAAAACAGCGAGCCCATCAAAGCATACTAATAAACCGGCGATTCCAGTGCAAACCGGCGAAGCCAAGGATGATGATGTTGTTATTACTGGCTTTGGTCATTCCGAGCCAGGCAATCATGTCGCCTTATCCAAGCACACTGTAAAAGATGAATTTACTGCGTTTGGTAAAGGCAAATGGAATGCCGATTTGGCTACTTATGCCGCTCTGAATCCCCAAGATCTTCATTCCGGTTATCTGAATCGGCTATATACCAGCCGTGATTATGAAGCCGGTCTGGTAAATATGATGAAGGAAAAATATGAGGTAAATTCCATATGACTCTCTGCCTGTACATTTCAATCTGTCAACTCTAATAGCCCCCGAGTGACGGTTTTAAGATGTCAACTTAAACCGGGACTTCCCAATAGAATCCTGAACACAGCTGTACTTTTTGGAAAGTAGCCCCCAATGGTCGGTTCAACTTAATGTAGTTAAACCGGGACTTTTATACCATAAGAATTCCAGTATTACTCAAGGACAGAGCAAATAGGCATTAGCCCCCAAGTGCCAAGTTGAATACTTGTATTGAGCTTGGGACTTTACATAGAAATTATAGGATGAAAAGCAAATATGCATCAGCCCCCAAGTACCAAGGGCATAACTTGTTATGGGGTTGGTACTTCAACTCTGCACCTTAATCTTTATCAAATGATTATCTGTATGTAGGCTGATCTGAGCAAGAAAGAAAATCAAATCACTGATCTTCAAGAAAACCAGAAACCCCAGCAAGCTGAAACCTCCAAAGCAAAGAATGAATTAACCAGCTTTAAGCGTCATGGAAAAGCTTAAGGAAGGTTTCAACAAGGAGCGGGCAGATTGGGCCACTGAAAAAACCGCTTTAACTCAACGGGCAGAGAATGCTGAGGCTGCACTCAAACCGGTGGTTAATGAACTGACCAGTGTAAAGCGGCAAGTGCATGCCATGACCGCAGCTGTTTTTGGTAAGCCTTCTTGCTTTCTGACGTAATGAGGCCTTCTCATGTAATTGCCGGTTTATTAACCCTTTAAATGATACAGGGACACGTATTGGCCACTTGGGATCAAATGTGCGGAAGAAATTGAAAGCCGCTTATACATTGATAGAACAACTGTATCAGCATTGCTTCTCACAACAACCCGGCACCGACCTTGATCCAGGACACCATAAGGAGGTTGTCAATGCTTCCTGCCCGGGTGGAAGAGTTAAAGAAATCTGCTGCTAGAACCGGTGCCATAAACGCCTTAATCCAGGCCAAAGCATGGGTGCCGGATTTTGATCCTGTTGAAGCGGCCCAGGGCTTCCCAAACTTGAAGGAAGACGGGGCAGAATTCAGTGAAGAGGATCTCCGAGCTATAAACCGGGAAGTGCGCCCTTTGGCTTGTCAATTGGCTGAAGAGGCAAATCTGTCTCACTATCAAGCCCAATATGATGGCGAAAATAAACGAGTGGCTGCACCGATTCCTGAAGCGGAGAACCTTATACCTCCAATCCGTAAGCATACTTACGCTCCTGATATTGAACCGTCGTTGCTGATCAATGATGAAGCTGTATTCCAAGCATTAATGGGAATCGACTGGACAACTGTTGATTTCCAGCCGCTGGGTAGGGAATCAGAAGTTGAAGCGGCGCAGGATGACCCGCAACCATCAGGCCAAGCTGGCGACCAAGCATGAACCGGAAGCCGGTTTACATTACTGCTTCCTTATGTTATGCAGAAAAACAATTATCTTATCTGGGCACCGTGTTGCCTTGTAATAGACTAGTTGCCACACTTGGTGTTGATATGCCTTCGTGCATACTTATTGAAACTTATGCTTTTGTTGAATCATCAATCTTAAACTGTTGTCTGCAGCAAAAAGCTTAAAACGCCATTGTGGTTGTATCACCAGGCGGGTCATCATATCTATGTATATGAAATCAAAGATAATACCTTAGATTTAAACATATGATAAAATATGGGAATATATGATACCTGCCATCGTAGGGCATGAAGTTGGCTGTGCCAAACTTGAAACGGAGTTTTAGGAAACCCACTCTGCTGGAGGAAAAAAACAGCTCCTGTGAATATGAGGCCGGTTTACGAGGTAAACCGTTCCGGGTTACGATGAACACCGGTGTTACTCCATAATAGGATGTTATTAAAAACCAAACCGGGCAAAGCATCTCCGGATGAAGAATAAACCGTGTTCCGTCAACTGACAGTCGAACCAGTTTAAGAATTGTCAGTTTAAAAACACAACAAGAGAAATATGCAAAAAGAGAAACGAATTTCAAGCAAAGACAAAGATAAAATCATTTGTGAAAAGAGGTTGTTTGAACTGATCAAGTGGCATTACCATGGTCGGACACGACCAAGCCCCCGATAGGCGTAGCTATGGTTCAAGTCAGCCAGGTCCCCAAATGATGCAATGGCATTACGCCGATCAAGAGGTGTAGCGATGGTTCGGGTTCGACCAAAGCCCCCAAGTGATTCTGTGGCCTTAGGCCGATCAAGAGGCGTGACTGGTTCAGACGTGACCAAGTCCCCAAGTGATTCCGTGGCTTTCGCCTATCAAAAGGTGTTGAATTGGTTCGGACACGACCAATCCCTCAAGTGATATGATATAAAGCGTGTTAAAAAGCTAACTCAAGGGGTAAACCGGAGGCCGCTTTAAGATAAAAACTCCGTGTAACCACTCATCATGTAAAAATAACAAAGACCCCGCTTTAGCTAGGGCTCCGGTTTATTGTATTGATCATAATATATACATTGTCATAATATGTACATAAGTAGAGCCTATGGGTCAAGTATAGTAGGGCCGAAGATGAGCTATGTTCCACGGCCTGTTGGTCTCTGGCCTCTCGATGTACGTGAGTCTTTATGCTCTCGAATATCGATCGGATAGTATGACCCACAGTGCAGATTCTTGCTGACCACGAAAGGTCCCTCCCAAGGTGGGGATAGCTTGTGCATATCTGTTCGGTCTTGGATGAGCCCGGAGCACCAAATCTCCTTCTTGAAAGGTTCTGGTTCTAACTCGGCGACTGTGATAGCGACGAAGATCCTGCTGGTAAATCGCCGAACGGGCAGCTGCGATGTCACGCTCCTCATCCAACAGGTCCAAAGCGTCTTGCCGTGCTACCTCGTTGTCCGCTTCAACATAAGCTGCTACACGAGGCGAATCATGACAGATATCACTGGGGAGAACCGCCTCCGCTCCGTAGACCATGAAGAACGGTGTGTATCCTGTCGATCTGTTGGGCGTAGTATTGATGCTCCATAATACAGATGGTAACTCCACAACCCAACAACCTGGCGTCCGCTGCAAAGGAACCATAATCCGGGGTTTGATACCTCATAAGATCTCTTGGTTATCCCTCTCTGCTTGGCCATTGGACTGTGGGTGAGCCATTGATGAAAACATCAAGCCGGATGTGCTCACGTTCACAGAACTCCTTCATAGCACCCTTAGACAGATTGGTACCATTATCAGTAATGATGTTGTGTTGAAAACCAAACCGGAAAATCACCTTTTTAATGAATTGAACCGCCGTGGCTGCATCACACTTGCTGACGGGCTCCGCCTCCACCCACGTTGTAAACTTGTCAACCGCCACCAAAAGGTGGGTCTTTTTGTCCTTGGACCGTTTGAAAGGCCCAACCATATCCAGCCCCCAAGTCGCAAACGGCCAAGTAATTGGAATCATCCTCAATTCTTGAGCCGGCACATGAGCGCGTCTTGAAAACTTCTGACAGCCATCACATCGCCTAACCAGGTCCTCCGCATCAGCATGAGCAGTCAACCAATAGAAACCGTGACGAAACGCCTTAGCCACCAGAGATTTTGAACCGGCGTGGTGACCACAATCTCCTTCGTGGATTTCGCGCAAGATGTCACAGCCTTCCTCCGGCGACACACAACGTTGAAACGCTCCTGACACACCGCAATGATGCAACTCTCCATTGACAATAGTTGTCGTGGTTTTGTCACTGCAGATGTCCTAGTGTAAGGACTTAGTCGCGAGGCCAACGCATCTATGTGGTAGCTTGAGAGGGGTTGAGCGGAATCGAGAGACGTAGGGCGGATCAACACGCAAGACAAGGGTTTAGACAGCTTCGGGCCCCGGGAAACATCATCCGGTAAAAACCCTACATGCAGTTTGAGGCTAGGTCTCATTATCATCACGAGGGAGTCGCCGTAAACCGGCTCTCCTCTTTGTGTCTAGCCCTAAGATTGTTTCTTCTTGCTTGTAGCTTGTCCCTCTTTGGGGAGCCCTGCCCCTCCATATATATGTTGAAGTGGTGGGTTACATGTGGAGTCCTATTAGGATTAGGACTAGTCTATCTCTAATACAAACCGGATACAAGTCCGGGTCTTAACTCCTTGTAAGACAAATATTCCTTATGACTTTCCTCTTAAACCGGCCCACCATAGTATGAACCGACCTTCATGAACCGCCCGTTGTGCCACCAGGTCTTGTCGCTCCTCGCACCCGCCTACCGGATTACCAATGAGTCGTGAACCGCCAGGTCCAAACGGGTCACCGGTGAACCGCCAAGTGTCAGCGGGACTTCAAATAAACCGCCAAGTCAGGCCGGGTTAACTTCCGGCCGGTTTACACCGCGGGGTATATCCCCGACATTAGCCCCCAAGTTTAACTTGGATTTATCCATGGTAAACTTATGCTGCAAAATAAACACCAGAACAAATTTGGCAGGTTGTGCTCCGGGTTAAGAATTCTTGTAGACCGGCACCTGATCGTCCTTAAGTCCTTTGTCATTTCCTCCTTCTAGAAAATCCGGGTCAATAACCAGCTTCATACTCAAATTGCTGATGTTGGCTTCTTATAGAAAAAATATTGTGAAGAATAATCCACTTGAGTCGGCATCCAAAGCGCCGGTTTAAGAAATATTGGTCTTGACATACTCATCTGATATTCAACCGGTTTGAAGATGCAGAACTTGCCGGTTTTATTATTGCCAAAGACTGTCGGGTTGCAGCCACAGGGTCATAATGATTGATGACGTCGGTTCAACCTAGTTTGCTCAATCAGAGAATTTGAAAATATTTCTTCGATAATAATATAATACATGTAGCCCCCAAGTCTTTGAGCAGAACAAACTGGTGGCTTAAGACTTTGCTTCAATATAACTACTGCCACTTTTAAAGAAATCCATGTTGTTCATCCCAGTGACTAGTAAAAACTGAATACTCCATACTATGTAGCCCCCAAGTGTCGGGTTGTCATGCTTGCAGCAACCTGGGACTTGTAATTATCTTATACTCATAAAAACTTCAACCAGTGTAGCCCCCAAGGGTCGGGTCATTATGCAATAATGAGCAGGGACTTTGTAGGTATAATCATGTAGATTTGAGCAATGATGTGTAGCCCCCAAGGGCCGCTCAAGAAGATAATATTGAGCTGGGACTTAATATATACTTCAATGAAAATAACATCATATGATGTAACCCCCATCATGGGACTTGAATCCACGTCCACAAGGTTAAGAGCCTTGTGCTTTTACCAACTGGCAGTGGACCCTTCAATATAATGAATAAAAAGCTTTGTACCTTCAACTGTTGACAGGAGCAATTGGTAGCCCCCAAGGGCCGACTCATTATAATGTGATGAGTCGGGTCTTCAATAATATGAGCAAAAAAATTACTTTGCATTAGCCCCCAAGTGTCATGGTGCATGCTTGCAGTGACATGAGACTTGCACATTTGATGTAATCTCAATTTAAATAATGTAGCCCCCAAGTGCCGGGTCCTAAGCCTGCAGCGACTCGGGACTATTCCCTCCATTGTAGAATAAATCATACCCGTTGATAAAATAATAGCCATTGCGCTGAAGCGACTTTGAAAACCTCAATCATGATATTGGTTATTGATAACCATAATAAAGATCTAGCCATGTTGGCTATTCAAGATAATATAATCTGGTATGAAAAACCTTATTCATTCAATATCATAATGAAAATTCAGCCAAGTTTGGCTATTTGAATAATATAACCCAATGATTTATAAGCGCATGATTCCAATGGCGCAATCCAAATATATACCGGAGACTTATATTTCAAAGCCAGGTCGGGTTAACAAACACCGGATAATTTACAATTATGCTTTATTCAACCTGTCTCTGCATACAACAAGTTTAAAGTGTCCTGGCGGTTTACCGCCGGACGGGTCATAATGCCCAACATATAACCCAGGTTTATAACCAAGGCTGCAATATATCATACCTGTGACATTGGATCACATCATTGGTTTACCAACTTTTTGTAGTAATGGTGATAACTCCTTTCATACTGTGTCGGTTTATGATAAACCGTACCGGATTGTGATAAACACCGGTTTAACCATATATAATATTGGCGACTCGTAATCAAACCAGACCGGGCGGATAGTCTCCGGATTATGATTTGATCATGTACTGACAATTTGTAGTTGAAAGTCAAGCCGGGTTAATGAACACCGGTTTACTCCATAATAAGATGGTAACATAAAATCAAACCGGGCAGATAGTCTCCGGATTAGGATTTGACCGTGTTCCGCCAATTTGTAATTGACAGTTTGAACCGGATTAACAATGTCGGTTTAAAAACGCAACAAAAATCAAATAACAGTTATGAAAAAATATGGAAGCAAAGGCAATGATAAGACCGTTTGCAAAAAGAGGCTTTACTGAGCCGATCAGATGGTGTTACCATGGTCGGACACGACCAAGATCCCAATAAGGTGTAGCTATGGTTCAAGTCAGCCAGGTCCCCAACTGAAACCGTGGCATTATGCTGATCAAGTGGCGTGGCAATGGTTCGGGTTCGACCAAGCCCCCAAGTGACTCTATGGCCTTAGGCCGATAAAGAGGCGTGACTGGTTCAGACTTGACCATGTCCCCATGTGATCTAGTGGCTTTCGCCTATCAAAAAGTGTTGCATTGGTTCGGACACGACCAAGCCCCCAAGTGATGTTGTGGCACTAGGCCGATCAAGAGGCGTGGCTATGGTTCGGATACGACCAAACCCCCAAGTGATCAATAATATGATAAGCCAATAAGGCATGATACCCATGTTTGGACCGCGCATCATGGCAGCAGGTCCTCTTTAGCACCCTTTAACTTTTTGCAAGAGATAAATCCTTCTTGAACCGGGATTTTGAACCGGATATTAAGAGCTTCAAAGCTTTGTGGGAGACATCTTTCCCTTGAACCGGATTGTAAACCGGAATCTTCATTTTCAGCCGGAAATTTTCTGATGGCCTTTCAACTCAAACTTGCGAGAAGTTAATTCCTTTGGAACCGGACATTTTTAAACCGGATTTGAGCGCTTGAGAGCTTTGTGGGAGAATATATTTCCCTTGAACCGGATTGTAAACCGGATACTTGAGAGCTTCAGTGAGACTGACTTCCCTTGAGCCGGATTTTAAACCGGAATCCTTTCTGATGATCCGGAACTTCTTCATTGAGCCGGGATTTTGTAACTGTCATATACTTACTAAGCCGGAAATTTTCTGACGGCCTTCAAATAACAGTAGCCTCCGGGACCGGGTTATCTTTCCCTCCATCGTCCTGGGGTTCTTAAATTTGCTGGCAAGATTTGCTTAGTCATGTCATCGTAGCCCCCGAGTCTCAAGGTGACTCGAGGAGTTGGCTTGAAACTCTCCATATTTGACCGTGATATAAACCGGCATAACTTGTATATCATTAGTGTTGATAACACGATGTGAATCCACAGAAGGTTGTGATGACTGCGGCGGGTTATAAATGATCCCGTATGAGCCGTGTCAGCAACTCGGCCAATGGTTCCTTCCAACTGGCGATTTGAAGTTAACCAAACTGTAGTGGCGGCGACTTGTGCGCCTGCCCATTGAGCCATCCAGTGTAGACGGCGGTTGATAGTATATGATAATTTGCCTCCATTTTGAAAGAAAACCGGGCTACCCAAGCTGTGACTTGCTCATGCAGACATGTGCTGCCTGGTATGTTGATGTAGACCAGGCCACAATAAACGGACGGTAGAGACGTCCACAGTATTATAGGTGGCTTGGGCAGATGAACCGGCCACGGTGTTGTAAACCGGTTCGGACGGGCGAGTCAAACGCAGGCACGGTCCCGACAAGCTGATGTAAACCGGGCCGTAAGGGCGGCGTCTTGCACGCGTCCATTCACCGTGTAATGTGGCACGGACGAACACCGGGCAGGACGTTGCCAGCGCGTGCTTTACACCCGCAGTATAAAAATAATTTTTCCTGTATAAAAACACCAATAGGGAAGTGTAATGATGCTCAAAAGAATTAAAATGTCCTGACAAAATATATAAGAGGGATAACACCTGGTTTTGTTTTTGTCGGATGAACGCAGATATTGGTGCTCGATACTGCATAATGCTGATTTGGCTTTTGACAAAAGATTTGATCTGAAAAAATCGTGCCATGTTGAGAGGAGTAGTAATACTGGTCCTCTTGTCTTCAAATACGTAGGATGATTGAGGTCTCCACGTTCGGTAGTAGCAATAGCAACCAAATCAGCCTTGACGTAATTGATCTAGTAGTGTTTTGTTTCTGGTCTTTGGAATGTAATCCAGCAGCTGTATCTCGATAGATTATGCATGGGGTAATATGCATTTTACTTTGATCTGCAGTAAATCTAGTAGCGGTACTTGCCCGCTGGGATTCCTTCCATCTGCATACTAACTTCCAGGCCTTGTACCTCTTGAAAACATTGATGCCGCAGTAACTGAAACCGAAAACTGTTGCAATCCACAAGTGTCTGAACGTCAGCCTTCACCGACGACTTGCAGGAGAGGTGAGTCGAGGTGGTTCCGCAGCGGCTCGGAGGCAGCCGCAGGTGCGGACGGGCCGCACGGGAGGCAAGCCAGCAGTACGGTATGAGGCAAGGGGCAAGTGGCCCAGGCGCAGTCTGGCACGACATGAACGCACGTACTTGACCTCTGTGCATTCGCCGCGGCAGGTCACGGTGGAAGCTGTCCGTGGCGAAGACGGAGATGGCTCGGCATCAACGAACCCGAGGGCGGCTCGTGGCCGTTCTGGTGAAGGCGTCGCAGGGCCCGGCCGCAGCAGAGGCGAAAACTTGCGTCCAGGGCGGGTCCGATCCGTGGCAGACTGCGGAGACCGGAGCAGCAGAGCGCGCGGGCGCGTATGAGGCGGTTCAAGGTCGCAATAGCACGGCGGTTCACCGCAAGGATGAAACGACTGCGGTGGCACGAGGCGCCGGGCGGCTCAACTGGGCAACTCACCGCAAGGATGAGACGGCGACGGAGGCGCACGACAAGGCAAGGTGACTCGGCCGTGCAAGGAGGCGTATGAAGCGAGTTGGCTCAGGAGGAAGAAGTGGCGGCTCAAGGCTTGCTCTGGCGGTTTAGAACTGAAGCGACCCACGGCCGGTGAGGTGAACCAGCGAAGGCGATTTTGACGCGGCTGGGCGTGCGGTACTACAGAGCAGGAGCTGGCCCTTGGCGAGCGGTGACTCAAGGCCGCGGAAACACCGGTTCAATGGAGTCCATCCGAGGTCAAGATGGCGGAGGCGAGGCGCGATTGGATCCGGCGTCGGGTTGGAGAGGCGCGGCTCCGGGTCGGTGATGGCGACCCAGAGAAGGCGAGGCGCGACTGAACCGGCGGCGAGTTGGAGATGGCAAACTCGGGGGCGCCGGTTTGTGGCAGTAAGGCCAGCTCGAGGTTGTGGGATGGTGGTCCATGGTGATTTTGACAAGGCCGTGATGGCCAGACGGGTCGTAGAGACGGCGGCTTGTCGCCGGCGGCAGAGGAGGCGCTGGTGACTCGGCGAGGCGGGCCACAGTTTCACTCGCCGACCCCCGCCGTTGCTTCCACGACAGTCGCTCGACGGGCGGAACCGTGCGGGCAGGCGCAGGAGACGAGCACAGTCGGCGACACGCCAAAGGGAAAGACGGCGAGACCCAATGGCGGAAGCAGAGGCGCGATCCGGGGCGACGGAGAACCACAAGGTAGGCAAATCCCAATGGAGGCGCGGGCCAAACCGGCGTCGAACGGAAAGGCTCGGCGCTTCAGGTGTGCAGGTGCTCGAGGTATCGCTGCTCTGAAGCGGTGGTCTGGCTGGCTCGGGAAAAAACTGCTGCAGCTCGGCGATGGTAAATCCGGGTCATGGGCGAAAATATCTCCTGAGTCGTGCCCCCCTTTTTTGTTATTGATTTCCTTCATCCCGGTTGGGAAGTATCGTACGATGACCAAGCCGGGGTCAAGCCCTTGATTCCTTTTACCTCAACTCGGCTTCGCTTCAGATCGGATTGAACTGACAACTTAAATTTCCTTAGTAGATACGTACGGGTTGGATCCATGGCGATTTGACAGCCAACACAGATCGGATCGAAACTGTAGCGATCGTCCATGGCGATTTGACGATAATATTTCCTTGATCTCAGTAGACGAGGCTAGTACTGACGCAAATCCTTCCGTACCGTCCTTTGCCGATCCGACGGATTGTAAGCTTCTCGAAACCCTAGTTAAGATCCCTCCAAGAACTCAACACCACCGTGCACGAGCCCCACGGTGTGCGCCAACTGTCGTGGTTTTGTCACGGCAGATGTCCTAGTGTAAGGACTTAGTCGCGAGGCCAACACATCTATGTGGTAGCATGAGAGGGGTTGAGCGGAATCGAGAGACACAACACAAGACAGGGATTTAGACAGCTTCGGGCCCCGGGAAACATCATCCGGTAAAAACCCTACATGCAGTTTGAGGCTAGGTCTCATTATCATCACCAGGGAGTCGCCGTAAACCGGCTCTCCTCTTTGTGTCTAGCCCTAAGATTGTTTCTTCTTGCTTGTCGCTTCCCCCTCTTTGGGGAGCCCTGCCCCTCCTTATATATGTTGAAGGGGCGTGTTACATGTGGAGTCCTATTAGGATTAGGACTAGTCTATCTCTAATACAAACCGGATACAAGTCCAGTTCTTAACTCCTTGTAAGACAAATATTCCTTATGCCTTTCCTCTTAAACCGGCCCACAATAGTTGAACCGGCCTTCATGAACCGCCAGACAGGCCACCGGGTCTTGTCGCTCCTCTGACCCGTCCGCCGGGTCACTAGTGAGTTACAACGTCCTGGCGGGTTCTTTGGTAAATTGCAGTGTCAGGCGGTCACCAGGTGAATATTGCCAAGTGCCAGCGGGACCTCAAATAAACCGCCAAGTCCGGCCTGGTTAACTTCCGGCCGGTTTACACCGCGGGGTATATCCCCGACAATAGTCATGGACTTGGATCGCCGGATTATTTGCTTGGCCAGCGTCTCATCCTCTGGTAACTCGCCCCGGTTCATGTACGCAAGATAAGGAACCGTCCAATCCGGAATGACATGCAGAGCTGCCACCAATTGAGCCTCCGGATCAGGAATAGCCAAATCCTCTTCGCCAGGGAGCTTGACCGACGGGTTATGCAGGACATCCAAGAAGACATTAGGAGGGACCGGTTTATTTTGAGAGCCCAGCCGGCTTAATGCATTCGCCGCTTCGTTCTTACGTCTGTCCACGTGATCCACCTGATATCCTTTGAAGTGACCTGCAATAATATCCACCTCACGATGGTATGCTGCCATGAGCGGGTCCTTAGAATCCCAAGTACCAGACACTTGTTGGGCCACCAGGTCCGAGTCACCGAAGCACTTAACTTGGCTGAGATTCATCTCCTTAGCCATCCGGAGACCATGGAGTAAAGCTTCGTACTCATCTGCATTGTTAGTACAAGGGAACGTTAAGCGGAGAATGTAACAGAACTTATCACCTCGTGGGGAAGTTAATACGACTCCAGCCCCCGAGCCCTCCAATTGCCTGGACCCATAAAAAGGAATAGTCCAATAGGTGTGATCCGGCTTTTCTTCAGGTGCTTGTAGTTCCGTCCAATCATTGATGAAATCCACAAGTGCTTGAGATTTGATCGCTGTCCGAGGCACGTATTTCAAACCGTGCGGCCCAAGCTCTATAGCCCACTTGGCAATCCGGCCAGTTGCCTCCCTGTTCTGAATTATATCTCCCAAAGAAGCAGAGCTAACCACTGTGATGGGATGTCCCTGGAGGTATTTCTTAAGCTTTCGGCTTGCCATGAAAACTCCATACACCAGCTTCTGCCAATGCGGGTATCTTTGCTTGGACTCAATAAGCACCTCGCTGATATAGTAAACCGGACGCTGAACCGGATATTCCTTGCCCGCCTCCTTGCGCTCTACCACAATAGCTACGCTGACTGCACGAGCATTAGCTGCCACATATAGTAGCAATGGTTCTTTGTCAATCGGAGCAGCAAGAACAGGCGGATTGGCTAGCTGCCGCTTTAAGTCCTCCAATGCTTTATCAGCGGCCGGACTCCAGACAAAGTGATATGTTTTCTTCAGCATCTGATACAAAGGGATCGCCTTCTCACCGAGGCGGCTGATAAACCGGCTCAATGCGGCAATCCGGCCTGCCAAGCGCTGGACGTCATTGATACATTTCGGTTTAGCCAGGGATGTGATAGCGGTGATCTTCTCCGGATTAGCCTCAATTCCCATATTGGACACCGGAAAACCCAATAAGCCTGCCGGTACACCAAAAACACACTTGGCCGGGTTGAGCATCATCTTGTATGTCCGTAGGTTATCAAAGGTTTCCTTCAACTCATCAACCAGAGTCTCCGTCTCCCTTGACTTAACCACAATATCATCCACATAGGCATGTACATTACGACCGATCTGCTTATGAAGGCAATTCTGTACACACCTTTGATAAGTTGCCTGGGCACTCTTGAGCCCAAAGGGCATAGATACATAGCAGAAGGCTCCAAAGGGAGTTATGAACGCCGTCTTCTCCTGGTCCTTAACTGCCATCTTGATCTGATGATAACCAGAATATGCATCTAGAAAACTCAAACGCTCACAACCCACAGTAGCATCAATAATCTGATCGATGCGGGGGAGGGCAAAAGGATCTGCTGGACAAGCCTTGTTAAGATCTGTGTAATCCACACACATGCGCCAGGTGCCGTTTTTCTTAAGGACCAGCACCGGATTAGCCAGCCATTCAGGATGGAAAACTTCAACAATAAAGCCAGCTGCTAAGAGCCTGGCCACCTCTTCTCCAATAGCTTTGCGCCTTTCTTCGTTGAACCGGCAGAGAAACTGCTTCACCGGTTTGTACTTAGGATCAACATTAAGAGTGTGCTCAGCGAGTTCGCTCGGTACACCTGGCATGTCAAAAGGCTTCCATGCAAAAATGTCCCGGTTCTCACGGATGAACTCGATGAGCGTGCTTTCCTATTTCGGATCCAAGTTGGTGCTGATACTAAACTGCTTGGACGAATCGCCGGGTACGAAGTCAACAAGCTTAGTCTCAGCTGCCGATTTGAACTTTAAGGCCGGATCCTGCTCTGTGGTTGGCTTCTTCAACGGAGTCATGTCCGCCGGATCAACATTATCCTTGTAATACTTCAACTCTTCCGTGGCACAAACCG
The DNA here is from genome assembly GCA_021605145.1 of Aegilops bicornis. Lineage (NCBI taxonomy): Eukaryota > Viridiplantae > Streptophyta > Magnoliopsida > Poales > Poaceae > Aegilops > Aegilops bicornis. The sequence continues at coordinate 65,965,358 of CM038673.1, read as the reverse complement.
ACTCTGCATAGGCCGCATCACCTTCTTCACACTCCAAAGCAATCTTGCGACTTCCATGAACGGTAATGGTCCCCTTGTGACCCGGCATCTTGAGCTGCAAATAAACATAACAGGGTCGTGCCATAAATTTGGCATAAGCCGGCCGCCCAAATAAGGCATGATATGGGCTCCGGATCTTCACCACCTCAAAATTCAATGTCTCTGACCTGGAATCATGATCATCTCCAAAGGCCACTTCCAGAGCTATCTTGTCAACAGGATATGCTGACTTACCAGGTACCACACCATGGAATACTGTATTGCACAGTTTAAGATTCTTATCTGTTAGCCCCATACGTCGGAAGGTCTCATAGTATAAGATATTAATACTGCTTCCTCCATCCATGAGCACCTTGGTGAACTTATAACCTCCCACCAGAGGTGCCACCACCAACGCTAGCTGCCCCGGATTGTCAACCCGGGAAGGGTGATCCCCTCTGCTCCATATGATTGGCTGTTCGGACCAGCGTAAATAACGAGGCACGGCCGGTTCAACAGAATTCACCGCTCGCTTGTGAAGCTTCCGGTCTCGCTTATCCAAGCTAGTAGTGAATACATGATATTGCCCGCTATTCAACTGCTTTGGATTGCTCTGATAACCCGACTGCTGCTGCTGGTTGTAACCACCCTGGCTATTCTGATTATTTTGATTGTTATGTCCACCCTGATCACCATTGAAGCCTGAACCGACATTTCCTCCACCATGACCCGGCCCATGGAATCCGGATCTTGAGCCACCACCTGATTCATGATCATATCGGAAAGCATTAGAATTTTTGAACTCCTGCATAATATAGCAATCCTTCCAAAGGTGGTTGGCTGGCATCTCCCTCGTCCCGTGCTTTGGACAGGGCTGGTTTAATAGATAGGTCAGGCGGTCCGGGTTGGGATTTGGAGCTCCACCGCGATTCGGCGGTTTACCCTTCCGCGCTAGCCCTTGTCCTGCGCGCTAGTATTAGCCACAAAGTCCATGCTGCCATCCTCTTTACGCTTGCCTCCGTTACCATGACCTACCATGTTGTGTTGCTGTCCTTTGGAGTTGCTGCTCTTCTTTCCCTTCCCTGTCTTGTCATCATCAGACTCGGGATCCTTGGTACTATCAGAATCAGCATACTTCACCAATGCAGTCATGAGGGTCCCCATATTGTTACAATGGCGCTTCATCCGTCCCAATTTCAACTTCAGAGGCTTAAACCGGCAGGTGCTTTCCAAGGTTATAACCGCGGAGTCGGCGTTGATCTGATGCGATGAGTGCAAAATTTCAAACTTCGGCGCACCCACCGGGTTGTTGACTCTCCTTCCTCCTGGACACAGGCCGCTAAGTCCACAATCGACATGGGCTGCTTACATGTATCCTTGAAATTCTGGATAAACCGGGCTCGCAACTGGGCCCATGAACTGATAGAATTGGCCGGTATGCTCTTTAACCAAATACGGGCTGTCCCTTCAAGCATCATGGTGAAATACTTTGCACACGCCGCTTCATCTACGTCAAGCATCTCCATGGCCATCTCATAGCTCTCCACCCATGTTTCTGGAGACAAATCGGCAGTGTAATTTGGCACCTTGCGCGGGCCCTTAAAATCCTTGGGCAGATGCACATTGCGAAAAGCGGGGACAAGATAAGGCACTCCCAAAGAACTAGAAGTAACTCCTGGCTCGATCGAGGTGGTTGGACGAATCGGCGTAAGCTGACGAGCCACATGTTGCGCCGCTAACTCGGCGTCCCTGCGTGCTCGGGCCCCGTCCACCACTTCCTGAGCATCACCCGCCGGGTTATTGCCACGGGGCGCTTCACGGTTCCGTGCATTACTGGATACGGCCGGTTCATCCATTCGCCTGCTGTAACTCCGGCTCGGACGGGGAGTGGAATGAATTCGGTCACGGCTGTATGAATATGCTTTCTGCTGAACCAAGGCTGTTCGAAGAAGTTCCTTAACCCGGCGCGTCTCCACTGCTTGCGGAGAATCACCGTCAATTGGGATGGCCTCCAGCCGTGAAGCGGCGGTGATAAGATTGTCCATTGGATTAGAATAATGACCTGGAGGTGTCTGGACAGGCTGAGGCATGACATTGCTCTGTCGAGGAGGCTCCATCAGGCGAGGCTGAACCGACGCACCCGGCCTAGGCGCCTCCGCCCGGTTTATCACTGACGGGTTACTAGTTCCTGCCCCTGGGGTGTTAAAGAGGTTTATGGCATCGAAAACCGTAGGCAGGCGAGATCGATGCTTCCTTTTCAGGACTTCATGCGATGCGTTCTGGTCCAGCATAAGCTTATAGGCCTGCGCATCCAAAGCGGCCCACTCTGCATCCATCCTGTCGTTCTCGGCTGCTAGGTCAGCCGTGGACTGAGTGATCTGTTCCCTCACCTTTGCAATTTCCGCGTTGTGGGCGTCCTGATCCGTGGGGTTAGCCTCCGCCATAAGCACAGCCAACGCATCAAACAAATTAGATAAAACTTGAGCCGGCGGGTGCACAGGGCCTCCTGCCCCGGCCGCTACTGCCGCTGCTGACCCGGAGAACATTGCTGCTGCGGTCGAAGAGTGGATCGCCGCCTGTGTCCCGGCCATGAATATCCCAACCCGGTTGGGCAGATCAGAGGGGTCCGGAATACTGTCACCATCGGAACAGCCCCCAATCCGGTCGTCTTGTAACTGATACAATGATTCGGTTTCTCCGGTTGAGGACTCGTCGCCGGAATAAGCAGCGGTTTCGCTACGATTCGATCCACCTCATATTCTCCTCCGTGGATGACTCCCACGAAGGCACGCTTCACGGCCGGTTTAACCTGGGCAGATCTCGCACGCTGAGCCGTTTCGGTGAGGTCGGTGCAGATGTTCGGCTCAGGGCCCGGTTCACCGATCTTGCTGATGAAGACGTGTATGCCACCAAAGGGGACCCAGTACCCGTACTCAATCGAGCCGGCCTCGGGGCCCCAGCCTACATCGTCGATGTAGAGCTTGCTGCGACGACTCTTGGTCATCCGGCCCACAGCGTAACCCTTGAGTCCTTCGAAGTTGCCCTCCAAGAACTTGAAACCGTCGTGCGATAGCCCCACGGTGGGCGCCAACTGTCGTGGTTTTGTCACGGCAGATGTCCTCATGAAAGGACTTAGTCGTGGAGCCATCGCTACGGGTTAACTTGAAGGGGTTAAAGCGGACACAAGGACGCAAGAGAGTTTATACTAGTTCGGCCCCTTCGATGAAGGTAAAATCCTACGTCTAGTTGTGATTTAATTGATGGGGGTTCAATGACTAGGGAGCAAACAAGCTTCGCCTAAGTCTCGAGTTGTTGTCTGTTGTACTTGAACCGCCTCCGGGTCGTCCCCTTATATACATGGGTGGCGCCTGTCGGTTCACAGAGTCTCGACGCCGGTTCATAGATGTATCCGGCTCGATCTCTGCTATTCCTAACTTACAATACAAGTTACATACTGACGCCGGTTTACGGCTACAGGCGTTAAACTGGCTATGGGCCTTAAGCCCTCATCTGCCTACTTGGGCTTTACCATACTCAACTACTGATGAAGTTAACCCGACCTGTCTTGGCCGGTTTACACCCAGTGGTATATCCCCAACAGTTCCCATGGAGACATCGGTAAGGCGGTGACCCAGAACACGTTCATAGCCGAGCTAGAAAACGTTATAGCCGTGAGCCATAAAGTGGTCTTAGTCTGCCAACGCTTAAAGTACGTACAGGTAAACTTATTCGGTATCAGTGCAGCGGCAAAGCCACTTGCCGAAAAATTCCTACACATAATAGGTTTTTGGATTGCTGAGACTAATTTAATCCATAGATAAATCACTAGCATGGCATTGACTGAATTGACGACATACTGACTCTGATCTAAACATGCACGTACTTAGAAAACAGTAGACAAATCTACACATACTACTAGTACTGCTAATACGAAAATAGACAGGAGCGGGATAAGCGTGTCATACCCTCCAGTAGGCCAGGCAGAAGCCGCAGCTGAAGGAAATATTCCCTAGATGCAATAATAAAGTTGTTATTTATATTTCCTTATATCATGATAAATGTTTATTGTTCATGCTAGAATTGTATTAACCGGAAACTTAGTCATGTGTGAATACATAGACAAAACATAGTGTCCCTAGTATGCCTCTACTTGACTAGCTCATTAATAAAAGATGGTTATGTTTCCTAACCATAGACATGTGTTGTCATTTGATGAACGGGATCACATCATTAGAGAATGATGTGATGGACAAGACCCATCCGTTAGCTTAGCATTATGATCGTTAAGTTTTATTGCTACTTCTTTCTTCATGACTTATACATGTTCCTCTGACTATGAGATTATGCAACTCCCGAATACCGGAGGAACACCTTGTGTGCTATCAAACGTCACAATATAACTGGGTGATTCTAAAGATGCTCTACAGGTGTCTTCGAATGTGTTTGTTAGGTTGGCATAGATCAAGATTATGATTTGTCACTCTGTGTATCGGAGAGGTGTCTCTGGGCCCTCTCGGTAATGCTCATCACTATAAGCCTTGCAAGCAATGTGACTAATGAGTTAGTTGTGGGATGAAGCATTATGGAATGAGTAAAGAGACTTGCCGGTATGAGATTTAACTAGGTATGATGATACCGACGATCGAATCTCGGGCAAGTAACATACCGATGACAAAGGGAACAACGTATGTTGTCGTGCGGTTTGACCGATAAAGATCTTCATAGAATATATAGGACCCAATATGAGCATCCAGGTTCCGCTATTGGTTATTTATCAGAGATGTGTCTCGATCATGTCTACATAGTTCTCGAACCCGTAGGGTCCGCACGCTTAACATTCGATGACGATTTGTATTATGAGTTATGTGTTTTTTATGACCGAAGTTTGTTAGGAGTCCCGGTTGAGATCATAGACATGACGAGGAGTCTCAAAATTGTCGAGACATAAAGATTGATATATTGGACGAAGGTATTCGGACACCGGAATGGTTTCAGAACATTTCGATTATTTATCGGGGAATTGAGGGGTTGCCTGAACCTCCCCCCCCCCCCCCCAGGGAAGTTATGGGCCTTAATGGGCCATAAGGGAGTAGGAGAGGGCAGCCCTGATGACCCACAAGTGTAGGGGATCTATCTTAGTCCTTTCGATAAGTAAGAGTGTCGAACCCAACGAGGAGCAGAAGGAAATGATAAGCGGTTTTCAGTAAGGTTTTCTCTTCAAGCACTGAAATTGTAGGTAATAGATAGTTTTGTGATAAGATAAATTGTAACGAGTAACAAGTAGTGAAAGTAAATAAAGTGCAGCAAGGTGGCCCAATCCTTTTTGTAGCAACGGATAGGCCTGGACAATTACTTATAATGAGAAAAGAGCTCCCGAGGACACATGGGAATTATCGTCAAGCCAATTTTCATCACGCTCATATGATTCGCGTTCGGTACTTTGATAATTTGATATGTGGGTGGACCGGTGCTTGGGTACTGCCCTTACTTGAACAAGCATCCCACTTATGATTAACCCCTATTTCAAGCATCCGCAACTACAAAAGAAGTATTAAGGTAAACCTAACCACAACTTTAAACATATGGGTCCAAATCAGCCCCTAACGAAGCAACGCATAAAGCAGACTAAGGCATAGCCTAGTGGTGGGAAGGGGCTGATGCCTTCCCACCCACCCAGGTTCAAGGCATGGTACTTGTAATTTGGGTTTGTTGCACCAATTATACTATAAGGGTTTCCCTTACAGTCTTTCTGTCAAAAAAAAGCAACGCATAAACTAGGGTTTAAGCTTCTGTCACTCTCGCAACCCATCATCTACTTATTACTTTCCAATGCCTTCCTCTAGGCCCAAATAATGGTGAAGTGTTATGTAGTCGACGTTCACATAACACCACTAGAGGAAAAGACAACATACATCTCATCAAAATATCGAACGAATACTAAATTCACATGAGTACTAATAGCAAGACTTCACCCATGTCCTCAGGAACAAACGTAAATACTCACAAAGCATATTCATGTTCATAATCAGAGGAGTAATAATATGCATTAAGTATCTGAACATATGATCTTCCACCAAGTAAACCAATTAGCATCAACTACAAGGAGTAATCAACACTACTAGCAACCCACAGGAACCAATTTGTGGTTTGGATACAAGATTGGATACAAGAGATGAACTAGGGTTTTGAAAGGAGATGGTGCTGGTGAAGATGTTGATGGAGATTGACCCCCTCCCGATGAGAGGATCGTTTGTGATGACGATGGTGATGATTTCCCCATCCCGGAGGGAAGTTTCCCTGGCAGAACAGCTCTGCCAGAGCTCTAGTTTGGTTCCGCTAAGGTTCCGCCTCGTGCCGGCGGAGTTTCGTCGCGTGAGCTTGCCCACGATTTTTTCCAGGGTAAAAGCCTTCATATAGCAGAAGATGGACACCGGAGGGCCACCAGGGGGCACGCCCAGTAGGGGTGGGCGCGCCCCCACCCTCCTGGCCAGGGATGTGGGCCCCCTGAGGTGTTTCTTCCTATCAATAATTCTTATTAAGTCCAAAAATAAGTTCCGTGGAGTTTCAAGATTTTTGGAGCAGTCCAGAATAGGTTTCCAATGTTTGCTCCTTTTCTAGCCAGAATTCCAGCTGCCGATATTCCCCCTCTTCATGGTAAACCTTATAAACTAAGAGAGAATAGCCATAAGTATTGAGATATAATGTGTAACAGCCCATAATGCAATAAATATTGATATAAAAGCATGATGCAAAATGGACGTATCAACTCCCCCAAGCTTAGACCTCGCTTGTCCTCAAGCGGAAGCCGAAATCGAAAAATATGTCCACATGTTTAGAGATAGAGGTGTCGATAAAAATAAAATACAGACATGAGGGCATCATGTTCATTCTGATAACAACAACATATATAGATTTAATCATAAGATCTCTTATGCTCAAGCAACGATCAATTCACAATGTCAAGTATGGTTCACAAACTTCATTGGGAACTAACAAACTATAATCTCGGTCATTGAAGTAATTGCAGTTTATCATAACATCAGAAAGAGTCAAGAATAGAGCTTTTCAGCAAGTCCACATACTCAACTATCATGTAGTCTTCTACAATTGCTAACACTCACGCAATACATGTGGTTACGGAGTTTCAAAGGACAACGAGAAAGATAGGGGCATATTGTGTTGCCTCCCAACGTATTCACCTTTAGGTAATGTCAACGATAATAATCCATGCTAACTTACACTCAATTGGATATATATATATATATATATATATATATATATATATATATATATATATATATATCATGATCTTTCAAACATGAAGAGCTTGCCAAAGGATCACCTTGACTCAAGCATAAATTAAAAACATAAAGTAAAAGATAGGCCCTTCGCAGAGGGAAGCAGAGGGAAGCAGAGGTTGTCATGTGCGTTTAGGGTTGGATGCACAAAATCTTAATGCAAAAGAATGTTATTTTATATTTCCCCTTGTATATGGACCTTTTATATGCAGTCCGTCGCTTTTATTACTTCCACAACAAGATCGTATAAAGCTTATTTTCTCTGCACTAATAAGTCATACATATTTAGATAGCAATTTTTATTGCCTGCAACATAACAACTTACTTGAAGGATTTTACTCAATCCATGGGTAGGTATGGTGGACTCTCATGGCAAAACTGGGTTTAAGGATATTTGGAAGCACAAGTAGTATCTCTACTTGGTGCAAGGAATTTGGCTAGCATGAGGGGGAAAGGCAAGCTCAACATGTTCGGAAGGTCAATGACAATATACTTTAACTAAGATGTGAGAAAACATAAATCACTACGTTGTCTTCCGTGTCCAACGTCAACTCTTTTAGCATGTCATACTTAATGAGTGCTCCCAATCATAAAAGATGTCCAAGATAATATATTTGTATGTGAAACCTCTCTTTCCTTATTACTTCCTATTAATTGCAACGATGACCAAAACTACGTTTATCAACTCTCAACAACTTTTGTGCCTCATACTTTCTATGTGTGAAGTCATCACTAACCATAAGATCAATATGAACTCTTTTATTCTTTCTACTTTCTCAAGATCATAGCAAGAGAGCACATCTCTTGACTCAACACTAATCTTTATTATAGATAGCTGACGGAGTCGATTGCAAAAAGAGATCACAAAGAAAAACTCAAAACTACTTTATACTAAAAACTTCAATCTACTAAATCAAGATACTACTGAAAGGATCAAACTAAATAAAACGGTAAATATAGGAGTGTGATGGTGATACGATACCGGGGCACCTCCCCCAAGCTTGGTAGTTGCCAAGGGGAGTGCCCATACCCATGTGATTAAGTCCTCGGAGGTGATGGAGGTGGTGATGTTGATGGTGGATAATCGCACATCGAACGTAAAAGCTCCTCCAACTTGCGGATGATGCCCTTGAGTCCAGCGATATGATCCTTCAACAAAATATTCTCCTGTGTGAGATACTTATTCTGTATGCGAGCTAACTCAATCATCTTGAAATCTTCAATCTCAGTTGGAGTAAAAAGGTTAGGTAAGGGTTGAGGGATGTCTTTTTCTTCCACCGCCGGAGCTTGAACCTCCTTGGCCTTCTTGATCCCTTCCTCCTTGTTGATCTCTTCCGGTTCTTCTCTTTTCAGCTCTATCTTCAATAGCCAAGAATCCTTGTCTTCATTGTTGGAGGAAGGCGACATCATGGTGCTCTAGATCTGTAACAGAAACAGCTCGAAACGAAAACAGAGGATATTTGCGTGATACGGTGGTCAAAACCTTCGGGAGTTTATATAATGAATTTTTACCGACCAAGATACGTAACGCGCAAGAAAACGAAGTCCGGGGGGCATACGAGGTGGCCACGAGACAGGGGGCCTCGTGTCCTTTCCGGACTACTTCTTTCTTCCTAAAATTCTTAAATATTCCAAAACTGATAAAAATTACCATTAGAATTGTTTTGGAGTCGGTTTACTTACCGTATTACATACCTATTCCTTTTCGGAGTCTGGAACGTTCTAGAAAGTGTCCCTTATGTATTCCTCCGGGGTTACGGTTTCAATAATATTAGTTTCAACATTGATAGGATTACCTGAGATATAATGTTTAATTCTTTGACCGTTCACCACCCTCGGACTCGTGCCTTTGAAGTTGTTGATTTTTATGGCACCAGAACGATAGACCTCCTCGACAACGTAAGGACCTTCCCATTTAGAGAGAAGTTTTTCTGCAAAAAATCTTAAACGAGAGTTGAATAATAACACATAATCACCTACGTTAAGCTCACTCTTTTGTATCCTTTTGTCATGCCCGCATTTGACTTTTTCTTTGAATAGCTTGGCATTCTCATAGGCTTGAGTTCTCCATTCATCAAGTGAGCTAATATCAAACAACCTCTTCTCACCGGCAAGTTTGAAGTCATAGTTAAGCTCTTTAATAGCCCAATATGCTTTATCTTCAAGTTCTAGAGGTAAATGACAAGCTTTTCCATAAACCATCTTATATGGAGACATACCCATAGGATTTTTGTATGTAGTTCTATAGGCCCATAATGCCTCATCAAGTTTTTTGGACCAATTCTTTCTAGATCTATTCACAGTCTTTTGCAAAATTAATTTGAGCTCTCTATTGCTCAACTCCACTTGACCACTAGACTGCGGATGATAAGGAGATGCGATTCTATGATTGACATCGTACTTAGCAAGCATCTTACGGAAAGCACCATGAATAAAATGTGAACCACCATCAGTCATCAGATATATAGGGACTCCAAACCTCGGAAAAATAACTTCTTTAAGCATTTTAATAGAAGTGTTATGATCAGCACTACTAGTTGGAATAGCTTCTACCCACTTAGTAACGTAATCAACAGCAACTAAAATATGTGTATAACCATTAGAGGCAGGAAAGGGTCCGATATAATCAAAGCCCCAAACATCAAACGGTTCAATAAAAAGAGAATAATTCATAGGCATTTCTTGACGTCTACTAATATTACCAATTCTTTGACATTCATCACAAGATAAGACAAACTTACGAGCATCTTTGAAGAGAGTAGGCCAATAAAAACCAGATTGCAGTACCTTATGTGCAGTTCTATCTCCAGCGTGGTGTCCTTCATAGGACTCAGAGTGACACTTGCGTAGGATTTGTTCCTGTTCATGCTCAGGTACACAACGTCTAATAACACCATCTACTCCTTCTTTATAAAGGTGTGGGTCATCCTAGAAGTAATGTATTAAATCATAAAAGAACATTTTCTTTTGCTGGTATGTGAAACTAGGTGGTATAAATTTAGCAACAATGTAATTAGCATAATCAGCATACCAAGGAGCAGTACGAGAAGCATTAACGACCGCTAATTGTTCATCAGGAAAGCTATCATCAATAGGCAGTGGGTCATCAAGAACATTCTCTAACCTAGACAAGTTGTCTGCAATGGGGTTCTCAGCTCCCTTTCTATCAATAATATGCAAATCAAACTCTTGGAGCAAGAGAACCCATCTAATGGGTCTAGGCTTAGCATCTTTCTTTTCCATAAGATATTTAATAGCAGCATGATCAGTGTGAATAGTAACTTTGGAATCAACAATATAAGGTCTAAACTTACCACATGCAAACACAACTGCTAAGATTTCTTTTTCAGTAGTAGCATAATTTCTCTGGGCAGTATCAAGATATTTACTAGCATACTGGATAACATTCAATTTCTTATCAACTCTTTGCCATAGAACAGCACCTACAACATAATCGCTAGAATCACACATAATTTCAAAAGGTAAATTCCAATCAGGTGGCTGAACAATAGGTGCAGTGATCAAAGCTTTCTTAAGTATTTCAAATGCTTCTACACAATCATCATCAAAGACAAAAGGAATATCTTTTTGCAATAAATTAGTCAGAGGCCTAGAGATTTTAGAAAAGTCCTTAATGAACCTCCTATAAAAACCGGCATGACCAAGGACACTTCTTATACCTTTATGTCCTTGGGACATGGCATCTTTTCAATATCATCAACTTTAGCTTTATCAACTTCAATACCTCTCTCGGAGATCTTGTGCCCCAAGACAATGCCTTCATTAACCATAAAGTGGCACTTTTCCCAATTCAAGACAAGGCTAGTGTCTCACATCTCAACAAAACTCGATCAAGGTTGCTTAAGCAATCATCAAAAGAGGATCCATAAATGGAGAAGTCATCCATGAATACCTCACAAATCTTTTCACAAAAGTCAGAGAATATAGCCATCATGCATCTTTGAAAGGTAGCAGATGCATTACATAAACCAAAAGGCATACATCTATAAGCAAAAGTACCGAAAGGGCAAGTAAAAGTAGTTTTTGATTGATCCCCCGCTGACACAGGTATTTGAGAGAAACCAGAATAACCATCTAAAAAGCAGAAATGTGTGTGTTTGGATAGTCTTTCTAGCATTCGATCAATAAAAGGTAAAGGGTAATGAACTTTCTCAGTAGCTTTATTTAATTTATGGAAATCAATTACCATCCTATAACCTGTAATAATTCTTTGCGGGATCAATTCATCTTTATCACCAGGAACGACAGTAATACCTCCCTTTGTAGGAACACAATGGACAGGACTTACCCATTCACTATCAGCAATGGGATAAATTATACCTGCCTCAAGGAGATTTAGTATCTCCTTTCTTACCACTTCTTTCATCTTAGGATCCAATCATCGTTGAGGGTCTCTGACTGGTTTGGCACCTTCCTCCAATTTAAATTTGTGTTGGCATAAGGTGGGACTAATGCCCTTAAGATCATCCAGAGTATATCCAATAGCAGCGCGGTGCTTCTTCAGAGTTTTCAATAATCTTTCTTCTTCTTGCTCTGAAAGGTTAGCACTAATAATAACAGGATATATTTTCTTTTAATCAAGATAAGCATACTTAAGATTATCAGGTAATGGTTTGAGTTCAAACACGGGATCACCCTTGGGTGTAGGGGGGTCTCCTATAATTTCAACTAGAAGGTTATGTTTCAGCAAAGGTTCCTGTTTAAGGAACACTTCATCTATTTCCCTTCTTTCCTTCATAAACATATCATTTTCATGGTCTAGCAAATATTTTTCTAACGGATCAGTAGGAGGCCTGGCAATAGAAGCAAGACCAATAATCTCATCCTTACTAGGTGATTCTCTATCACGGGGTTGTCTACAAAATTTAGCAAAATTAAAATCATGTTTCATATCCCCCAAGACAATTTCAACAATATCCTTTTCACAGTCAATCTTAGCTTTAACAGTATTCAAGAAGGGTCTACCAAAAATAATGGGACAAAAGTCATCTTGTGGGGAACCAAGTACAAGAAAATCAGTAGGATATTTAACCTTCCCACACAAGACTTCAACATCTCTAACAATCCCAACTGGCTTAATGGTATCCCTATTAGCAAGCTTAATAGTAACATCAATATCTTCTATTTCAGTGGGTGGAATATCATGCATAATTTCTTTATATAATTCATAGGGTATTGCACTAGCACTAGCACCCATATCACATAAACCATGATAACAATGATCTCCTACATTAACAGAAATAACAGGCATGCCTACAACAGGTCTATGAATCTTAGCATCTGGTTTAACAATATTAGCAGTCTCACCACATAAATAAATAACATGACCATCTAAATCATCATCCAAGAGATCTTTAACCATAGCAATACTAGGTTCAACTTTGATTTGCTTAGGAGGCGTATAAGTCCTAGTATTACTCTTACGAACAACAATCGAAGTTTTAGCATGATCCTTTATCCTAACAGGAAAAGGAGGTTTCTCAACATAAGTAATAGGAACAATATGATCACTATAAGTGACAGTCTTTTCTTCAACTATAATAGGTGCAGCTACTTTTACTTTAATGGGGGGATTATATTTAAACCACTTCTCTTTAGGGAGATCAACGTGAGTAGCAAAAGATTCAGAGAAAGAAGCTACTATCTCAGAGTCAAGTCCATACTTAGCGCTAAATCCACGAAAAGCATCGGTATTCATAAAAGATTTAACACGATCAAACTTGGGTTTCATACCTGACTCCTTACCATCGTCGGAACCCCAATCTTCGGAGTTGCATTTAATTCTTTCCAATAAGTCCCATTTGAAATCAATAGTCTTCAGCATATAAGAACCAGCACAGGAAGTATAAAGCAGGTTGCGATCATTGAAATAAAGCCGAGCATAAATTTTTTGAATAATCATTTCTCGGGAGAGCTCATGATTGGGGAATGAATATAACATTGACTTAAGCCTCCCCCAAGCTTGAGCGATGCTTTCTCCTTTGCAAGGCCAGAAATTATATATGTAATTACGATCACAATGAACAAGATGCATAGGGTAGAACTTCTGGTGAAATTCCAACTTCAGTCGCTTATAATTCCAAGATCTCGTATCATCACATAGCCTATACCATGTCAATGCATCTCCCTTCAAAGATAAAGGGAAGACCTTCCTTTTGACAACATCATCGGGTATACCTGCAGGCTAAAATAATCCAGAAACTTCATCCACAAAGATAAGGTGTAAATCAGGATGCAATGTTCCATCTCCTACAAATGGATTAGCTAGCAATTTTTCTATCATACCTGAAGGAATCTCAAAGTAAATATTTTCAAATAGTTCAGTAGGTTGAGGAGAAACTCTTTGCTCTTCTGGTCAGGGTGAAGATACCCCGAACAAGCCCCTCAAAGGATTAGTTTCCATAGTGACAAGTAACAGAAAATTTCAGCACACTATATAAATGTTTCCTTACCAAGTTCCACTCACCAAAAGCGCTACACTCCCCGGCAACGGCGCCAGAAAAGAGTCTTGATGACCCACAAGTGTAGGGGATCTATCGTAGTCCTTTCGATAAGTAAGAGTGTCGAACCCAACGAGGAGCAGAAGGAAATGATAAGCGGTTTTCAGTAAGGTTTTCTCTGCAAGCACTGAAATTGTAGGTAATAGATAGTGTGCCCCCCCCCCCCCCCCGAGGTGTTTCTTCCGCTCAATAATTCTTATTAGTTACAAAATTAAGTTTCGTGGAGTTTCAGGATTTTTGGAGTAGTGCATAATAGGTTTCCAATGTTTGCTCCTTTTCCAGTCAGAATTCCAGCTGCCGGCATTCCCCCTCTTCATGGCAAACCTTATAAAATAAGAGAGAATAGCCATAAGTATTGATATATAATGTGTAATAACAGCCCATAATGCAATAAATATTGATATAAAAGCATGATGCAAAATGGACGTATCAAGCCCGCAGGGTGGCGGCCCCCAAGGGAGTCTGAATTGGACAAGGGGGAGTGGCGCGGCCCCGTCTTTCCCTCTCCCTGTCCCCTCTCCTTCCCTCTTTCCCCTTCTTGATATGAAAGGGAGACCAACTAGGATTGGGAATCCTAGTTGGACTCCCCCTTGGTGCGCCCCCTCTAGGCTGCCGGCCTCCTCCCTCTCCTCCTTTATATACGTGGCCAAGGGGCAAAGGACACCAAGATTTCTCTTAGCCGTGTGCGGAGCCCCCTTCCATAGTTTACACCTCCGGTCGTAGCATCATAGTGCTTAGGCGAAGCCCTGCGCGGATCACATCATCAACACCGTCGCCACACCGTCATGCTGATGGAACTCTCCCTCGACCCTCTACTGTATCAAGAGTTCGAGGGACGTCATCGAGCTGAACGTGTGCTGAACATGGAGGTGCCGTACGTTCGGTAATTGGATTGGTTGGATCGTGAAGACGTTCGACTACATCAACTGCGTTAACTAACGCTTCAACTTTCGGTCTACTAGGGTACGTGGACACACTTTCCCCCTCTCGTTGCTATGCATCTCCTAGATAGATCTTGCGTGATCGTAGGAAAATTTCTGAAATTGCATGCTACGTTCTCCAACAGTGGTATCAGAGCCAGGTCTTTGCGTAGATGATATGCACGAGCGGAACACAAAGAGTTGTGGGCGATAATCGTCATACTGCTTACCACTAATGTCTTACTTTCATTCAGCGGTATTGTTGGATGAAGCGGCCCGGACCGACCTTACATGACCGTGTTCATGAGACTGGTTCTACCAACATGCTTTGCACATAGGTGGCTGGCGGGTGTCTGTTTCTCCAACTTTAGTTCAATCGAGTTTGACTATAGCTGGTCCTTGTTGAAGGTTAAAACAGCACATTTGGCAAAAAATCATTACGGTTTTTAGGCGTAGGTAAGAATGGTTCTTGCTAGAAGCCCGTAGCAGCCACGTAAAACTTGCAACGACAAAGTAGAGGACGTCTAACTTGTTTTTGCAGGGCTTGTTGTGATGTGATATGGTCAAGACATGATGAGATATAAATTGTTGTATGAGATGATCATGTTTTGTAACAAAGTTATCGGCAACTGGCAGGAGCCATATGGTTATCACTTTTTGTATGAAATGAAATCGCCATGTAATTGCTTTACTTTATCACTAAGCGGTAGCGATAGTCGTAGTAGCAATAGTTGGCGAGACGACAACGATGCTACGATGGAGATCAAGGTGTCCAGCCGGTGATGATGGAGATCATGACGGTGCTTTGAAGATGCAGATCAAAGGCACAAGATGATGATGGCCATATCATGTCACATATTTTGATTGCATGCGATGTTTATCTTTTATGCATCTTATTTTTCTTAGTACGGCGGTAGCATTATAAGATAATCGCTCACTAAATTTCAATGTATAAGTGTTCTCTCTGAGTATGCACCATTGAAACAGTTCGTCGTGCCGAGAAACCACGTGATGACCGGGTGTGATAAGCTCTACGTTCACATACAACGGATGCAAGCCAGTTTTGCACGTGCAGAATACTCGGGTTAAACTTGACGAGCCTAGCATATGCAGATATGGCCTCGGAACACTGAGACCGAAAGGTCGAACGTGAATCATATAGTAGATATGATCAACGTGGTAGCAATCCATGATCCATCTATGTAGCATCTTCCTGGATGTTCTGCGAATAGGAAATTTTAATCTGCAGTTGACGCGCCCTACCGTAGAACCCAACAGTTAGTGTATCGATGATACACCATCCAGAACTCCATCGTCAAGTTTTGTATAGCGGTTGATCGGCTGGAGGTAATGTGTCCATTACACACGAAAACCATGGAGATCGTAAGTTTGTTTCTTCTTGTTAGAAGGGACAGAGAGAGATTACTGGAATTGTTGATGGATGTATTATTGAACCTCGAGAGCGAGTATATATTGAGTACAAGACTTGGACGGAAGAACCCTCTCCTGGAGATAAGGTAGGAGACGAATTACAAATCCTAGACTACCAAATACAAGTAACCCAAATGTATCTCTAACATCCCCCCGCAGTCGTAACGGTAGCGTCGCAGACAACAGGAGCGTCGCGGAAGGCCAGACTGGAGAGAATAGCAGCCGACGGGCTGACATCTCCCCGTAGTCGTAGCGGGAGCGTCGAGGACAGTGTCACGTCATGGTTGTGTTGACTGTAGAGGAAGCCAACGAGTTGCTCAAGCGGATGATAGCCCTTTGTGTCGATGTCGAGGTAGCCGAGAGCGTAGGGTAGTGTAGTCGTGGTCGAGGTAGCCGTGTGAAGAATGTCGTTGTCGATTTCGAGTCGGGGTAGCCGGTATCGAGGAAAACACGATGGAGCCGCGGGCGCAAGGAGGCATGGAGTTAGCATGGGCGCAGTGATGTCGAAGTAGGGGTGTGCCAGGAGGTAGACGGTGTTGACGAAGCATAGCGCTAGTTTTGCCATCCCGGGGACATGTTGTGGACGAAGGCACACGTTAGTGTTGCCAGCACCGGGCATGCGTAGACGGACGAAGACGAAGTTGACGAAGCGCCGCTCCAGCCTTGCCAGGCCCGCGGACACGCCGTGGACGAAGGCACGCACCGGTGTTGCCAGTACTGGGCATGCATAGACGAGGGACCTGCACGAGCTATACGCCATGTCGTAGAAGTCGGAGGGCCAGCAGAGAAGAACTTGACGACGATTGCGGCATCCATCCGCGCGGGAACAATGTCACCAACGGTGGTCGTAGTAGATAAAGTGATCGGGGTAGATGACGGTGATGCTAGCGACAGGCTGTTGCTGGATGAAGATGAAGGGGGTGGACGGGAGACGGCGGTGGCGGCTACGGCGGTAGCAGCGGCGATGACCGAAGAAGAGCGGTGATGGCGGCCTGACGGCGGCAGTGGCTTGGACAGGAGCGCGGCGGCGGTGCTCGAAGTAGGCGAGGAACCCGACAACATGACGAAGACCGGCGGGGACGGTGGTGTCCCCGCGCCGCGGAAGACAACGCGGCGGATACCATGGGAGGTCGATGCGCGGGTAACGGCAGAGTGGAATGCGGGTCGTGGCGCTACGGCCTGAGAGGGCGACGCAGCGGCAGCAGGCAGGTCGGGGCAATGGCGAGAAGACCTCGGGGTGGCGCAGTGGCGGAACCCGGGTCGGTGTAACCACGGGAATGGTCTCGGGACGGCGGCGTGGACCGCGTGCCATGCTCGCTAAGGCCCGACGGGGCGACGTAGTGGAGGCACGAGGGTCGGCGCAGTTACGGGGACGACCTGGAGCGGGTGGCCTCAGGGCGGCGGTGTACCATGGGCCGCGGGACTACGGCCCGAAGGGGCGACGCAATGGTGACGCAGTTCGGTGCAGCCGGGGGAAGAACCACGGGGCGGCGACACTGTGACCTGATGGGGCGACGCAGCGGCAGCTCGTTTCTCGATCGGTAGAGGGGCGTGCTGAACTCGGGACGGTCTTCACGGGCCTGCGAAGGCGCGTGAAACCGACGGGCCAGGTCGGTCGCACGGCGTACATGAGGCGGATCGCAGCGGCTAGCAGGTGGTCAATAAGATCGCGCCCGGGGTCTAGGAAGCCGCTCGGTGGAGGCAGGGTGGCGGGGGAGTCCGAGATGAAGCCGGCGACAACGGTCGGCAGGGCGGCTGTACAGGCACGGCGTAAATCGACGGGCCAGCGCGCGTGGGGCGGCTGTGATGGGCCGCCGCATGGAGCGAGGCTGCCGGGTCAGGGTGATGCAGGAGTCCCGGTCGAAGCAGGGCGGTGACGCACGGCGCAGAGCGACGGGCGGGCCGACGCGCGGACGACAGCTGGCCCTGACAAGCCGCATCGGCGCGTGTTGCCGCTGGGTCGGAGAAGAGGCCGGCTCGTCGTGCTGGGGTCGAAGTAGAGGCGCGTGAGGGTCGACGGCGGCGGAGGGCGACACAAACCGATCAATATTAGATCGGAAAACCAAAAAGAAAACCTTCGATTAAGGTGACCGGCGGGAGAGAGAAAAATCCGGAGCAAAGGCTTGGGAAAAAGACTCTTTAGGGCAGCCGGTCAACACGACTGGCGGACGAACCCTAGGTACGGGCGGTGCGGCCCCCGGCGGCGGTCATGGAGGCCGACTGTCACGGGGGCGGCACTCAAGGCGGAAGCGGTCGGCGGCTGCTAGGGTTTGGATCGGTTACGCTGATACCATGTTAGATGAGATAGAGTGAGATTGATGGAATTGTTGATGGATGTATTATTGAGCCTCGAGGGAGAGTATATATTGAGTACAAGACTTGGAGGGCAAGAAGCCTCTCCTGGAGATAAGGTAGGAGACAGATTACAAATCCTAAACTACAAAATACAAGTAACCCAAATATATCGCTAACACTTCTTGGTCAACTTATTGATGCATTGTTGAATGAATCTCAAGAGACAGTATGTGCGGGACGACATGATTGATTCATGAAAAACTTGTTGAACACTAGGTTAATCTCGTTAAATTTGTATTATTGTTATAGTAAACTTATTTGCATGTTACGTATGGATGGTTTGTGTTACTTTCTATCTGAACTTTGATGAATTCCGTTGTGTTTGATGAATTTCGTCCAGTTAGTCACTACTAGGAAAAGACATGCTAGTGGCGCACCAGTTTTGCCTTCTAATGGCGCACCACTGGTGCGCCACTAGCATCACGCCATTAGAATTTTTTTCTAATGGCGCACCACCTGTGCGCCATTAGAATCTGGTGTTCTAATGGCGCACCACGTAGTGCGCCATTAGTATTGCCCATAGTGCGCCATTAGAATGCCTCCCAGGGGGCCATATGTACCCATGTGCTTTGGCATACTAATGGCGCACCAGTGGGTGATGCGCCATTAGTGTGATTATCACAATGCGCCATTAGTGTCTTTTGTGGTGCGCCACTAGTATGAATATTAGGGATTTTTTTTTCTTTTCTGATATTTTCACAGGTTACAAAATATAATATTGGACAGAATTTAGACAACATCACACAGCAACAGCAGATTCATCGAATACAATAGAAGATTAGTCTCCGAATACAATTCATCATATTAGTCTCCGAATTCAAAAGACCGAACAAAGATAGAACATTACAAGTCTCGAGACCATGAGTAGCGAAGTTTGTCTTCACATTACAAGTCGATATCGATCATGTAAACTACCATCACATAGAAGAGAGTTGCGGTCATCACGATGAGCATCATCGTGATGAAACTGGTCTTCATCCGGTTCCTCCAACGCTCCCTCCTCTCTCCCGCTAGATAGTGGACGTATCTAGATTCCGCCTCCGCCCTAGTGGTGTACCCTTTGTAACTGTTACCGCTGAAACGGTGAACCTGTCTCCGACACTCCTCCCAGTCGTCGTAGACTCCGGGAACCTTACCCCTGTACACGACATACGACGGCATCTCTATGCACAAGCCAAACAACAGACAATACATAAGCAATATATAAGTATGCAACAAAAGGATCGGAAGAGAAAAGCAAGACATTAATAGCATCGATTACATCTAAGTTGAACGACTGTCCAACCCAAAGAGACATACAAGTTCATTAAAGTTTAATTACAACATGAGCCAATCAATGTTTCAGAACTACACATAGCATCACCATCGTCGACCCGACTCATGGGACCGGAGCGTGGATGAAGCCGCCGTCTGTCGTGATGGTCATGAAATCGCGGGCGTTATCAGCCTGCATTTGTAGCGTTGTGTCTATCTCACTGTTGGACGGTTGATGTCTGAGGTAGAACTGCCCTCAGGTACGAAGGACATCTTGATGGATAATTTCGGCAAACTCTGGCTGGATGCGAAAGAATTCTTGTCTGATGTCCGCGTCCTGGATTGCCGACAAGCTCGCGGCCCAATCTTTGAGATTATCTGGTAGCAGAAGGTGATGATGGTCCCGTACGATCGCCCGCATGTGATGGAGGGCATAGTAGGCATCCTTCTGACCGCCAGGCGGCTGCTTGACGCAGGAGAACTTTGTATTGTGGGCAAACACGTGCGCGCCGTACCGCCTACGAGCTGGCTTGGCGAAGGTGCCTCCAGATTTGGCGTAGCCGGGGAGAACATCATCAAGAACTTTCTTGCTATTTGTGTAGTCTATCTTGGAGTCATGGTCCGGGTCGAAATACGTCACCATGGAATATTTCGGGCTTAAGAAGATGAGTGTGCAATGTGTGTCACTGCACAGAACACGGAATGTTAGAAAAAAAAGAACGATCCAAATCTAAGAAATAATATGTTACGGGGCGGTGAGGGGATGACTTACTCGGGAAAGTAAGGCACGAGAAAGTTATCCTTATCTGGGTTTGCCAGAATGTCGCCTTTCGAGGTAAGAACTGCGACTTGCGGGTCCCAGCGCTGCCCAAGATCTTGGCACACATGTAGAAGGGGTCGACTATCACGATGTCCGGGGTCTTGTCTCTAATGATCCGCATCTCCATACTCAGCGAAAACAGCCGAACGAAGGTGTAGTGCAGCGGATGAAGGTTAAACATAGCAAAGATGTCATCAAACCGCAGGATGATCGTACCCCCGACGGTGCCATCCACAAAGCCCTTGCCCTCTGGCACCTTGGCCACAAAAACCGGGTATGCCACATCATTCTCTCTGAGACGCCGCTTCTCCAAAGAAAGAACACTTTCATGCAGACTCCGCATAGCACCGGTTGCAGCATTGAGCATATTTGTCGGTAGTATCGCCCTACCCACCACATGCACACTCCTCGAGATATCCTTAGGTGAAGCTGGCCCGTCCTGAGCACGGATCGTACTCGGTGCCGGCTGGCTTGCACCCTTGTTACTCTTTCTTTTCCGTCCCTTCTTGATCTTCTGTTGTAACGGGACCGAGTTCTGCTCACAGACCGCCTTCTTGAGTGTGTTGGGGCTGATAATATTTGGCACCTCGGCTATCTGAGGCTCGCTGAAGTCGGCAGCTGGAGGCGTCTCCTGAGAACTGAACGCCAGATGACGCTGCTGTAATCGGGTTTCTCCGCCGTACCAGCTAGACCGCGGTCGTCTTGGTTGGGTTCTTGAGAAAGAGGCCCGCAGAATTCGTCATCGTCCCCATGTTCGGCAAAGTACTTATCGACGTTGCTAAATGTATGGTCGTCGTCATTGTCGTCATCGTCCAGATCCTGTGCCATATGCATGTTCGGATCCTGTGTCATAGGGATGTCCGGCATGTCCGAAGGCGTTATGGTGGTCTTGCCATGGCTTACGCCGCACGACCGGGCGGTGTTGTCTTTGGGTGGTGTCCACCGCCCCAAATGAATCTGGCTCTTCGGCCAAAGCAGGGCCAGCTTAGGCGCGCCGAGGGTCATCAGATCATCTTCGTCGGCCCCGGCGGGTCGAATCGGAGGTAACAACTCGTCGCAGCCTGGCAGCACCCGAACCAGTTGAACCCTATGCACGGTGTGTGGCATCGGTTTACCGTGGAACACGGGGTTGCCTGGTTGAATGATTTTTCCCTTGGCGACATCGACCAACTCGTCGTTCACGAAGTGCAGGAGAGTGCACGGAACGTCGGCAGCGCCCTGCGAAAACATGTAGGGCGTCAGGGATGCCCGGTCAAAGGCAAAAGGAGATGAAGTCCTCGGCCGAGAGGCTTAATTAGTTACTGTGATGATGGCGTCGAGATCGGCTAATGTCGAGGCACCGCCAACGGCGGGCGTGCAACTGACGGAGGGGCCACTTGCTGGCGAGGTGCCGGCCGGCGTACACCCGGGTGCATTAAGCCCCAATGCCGGCCGTGCCGGCGTTGGAGACACCAATACCGCCGCCGCCGGAGACACCAATGGCCGCCGGAGACACCAATGGCGCCGCCGCTGCGTTGTCAGCGAGTTCTTGGCCGTGAAGTTGGGAATCGGGCGGCCCTGGCCACCCGCAATCCACGCCGTCAGCCCATGAATCAAGGTAGGCATAATGCCGGTGAGCGTCGATCCCAGTTGTTCGTGCACTTGCTCTTGGACAATCTCCAGAATCCGCGCCACTTGTGCCTTGAGTTCTTGAACATCGCGCGAGTGGCTTTCCAAGCTGGTCTTTTTCTCCTTTCGCCCACCAGCGGTATAGTATGACGACCATTTTGTGGACAAGCCTTTGCCGGCCACACGACCAGCTGACGACGGCTTACTGAGCTTATCCTTGTTTTTCATTACGTTCAACGCCCTATTTAGAGTGCTGTCCCAAGTAGGGGTGCTCTGAGACGACCCCGCGCTACTGCTTTCAGTCTCCTTCGCCAGAACAAGCTCAAGCGCCCTGGTCTTCGGATCCGTGGTAAGCTCCTTTGTTATCGGGTCCTCCTTGTACCGGGCCCTGACATAGTTCCTGGTCTGCTTGGCACTGCTGTATTTCTCGAAGTGGGGCGGTAGGCCTTGCTCGGCACGCTCCGCGTCCTCCTTGTCCCATATAGGCTCCGCCACTCTGTAACCGCCGGGACCGAGTTTGTGTTCCCCTAAGTTCAACTCCCTCATTTCTTTCCCCCACTGACTTGCTTCGGAGGTTGCACTGCTCTCGCACTTGATCTTGAACTCCTTGTAGTCATCTTCGCTGATCGAAGGATTTTTCGCCTTGATCTTCTCATAACTATCACCTTTCTCAATCATTCTCTTCACCACGCTTCTCCAAGTAGACAGGGCCGTGCTCATCCTCGTGAGGGTGGCACTGTTCACGTTATTCCCTGAGAGGCGTGTGTTTTCAAAATCAGCGGGGAACTTGTATCGTTCGTGCAGCTTCGTGAAGAGGAGGTTGCGCAAATTCCCTCGGTCCTTATGCCTAAGGTTCTCGGTGTTGATCGAGCCGGTGCTCCGGAGAATGCACCCGAGCTGAACCGAGTACCCCTTGACTATATGTTTGGGCTCCGTTGGATTCCCGTCGGAGTCCACTTGAGTAAATTCCTCCTTGACGGTGCGGAGCGCGTTCGGGCGCCGGTCCTTCCGTTGCTTCTTCGGTTGGCTGCCATCTGTGCATGCACCGCCATCATTAGTGGTGGCATCCTCGGCGGCACCATCAGTGGTGGCATCCTCGGCGGCACCATCAGTGGTGTCATCCCCGACGCCACTAGGGGTTGTGTAGTCAGGATCGGTGTCTTCCGCGGCGTCCTCATAGCGGTGAGGTTGTTCCTCCATCTCCCGGGATAGCTCCCAGAATTGCTTGCCACCCGAACCGCCAGCCTCATCATTGTGGGCCATGTTTCGCTCTAAATAGGAAAAAAGTTTGGTCAAAAAGTTGGTTGTTGTCAAGGAACAAGATCATGGTCTCATCATTTAGGGTTTGTCGACACCGAGGCATCCTAAAATCTAAGCTTTCATCATTTAGGGTTTGTCGACGCCGAGGCATCCTAAAAGCTAAATGCTAAGTTAAGTTTTCATCATTTAGGGTTTATCCATGCCGAGGCACCCTAGGTTGGGCCTAATCACTTGGCACTAATCACTTGGCTCTATTGCCACCTATGGTTTAATGCAGCAAGAATAAAGGGCAGTTGATCCTCTTGAACTAAGTACTAAGATACCCCGCCCATGCATTAGTAGCAAGTACCCCATATGTCCGATTTTTAGCAAAGTCATGCTAAAATTCATGGAAAATTTCAGCATGACCTTTGCTGAAAATAGGACATATGGAGTACCCGAATTTGCCGGAACGGAAGTTAATTGACATTCCGACAAACTCAAGGGCCTCTCGGGGTACCTGCAAATTCATCACGACACAATGGTCGGAGACAAAACCCAGCAAACTAGCAAAGTTACTGACGTGTTTAGAGAAATTGTTTTCTGTAAAAGATGATCATCATCTTTGCAAGTCTTTCTCAATGTGATCACAAGTAATTCAGAGGCATCACAATAAAGCAACACCCTGCACTAGCCTAAAAACAAGTGAAGTTTCACCCATATAAGAACAACTTTATAAAATCAGAGAAGTTGCTAAATTTTTTGTATACTTCATACACACTGGAGTACAATGCTTTATAATGTTCCATCATCATTACAGAAATACAAGACCATGTGTTCCATCATCATCATCATTACAGAAATCCAAGAAACATCATGCTTTTTAACAGTTTTCAGTTTGGACAGAATACTGAAAACTACAGTTTGGACAGAATTCCTAACACTTTGGTCTTCTAGTTACAAAACAAAACTGACATAATTCTAGATGCCATAACTGAATTTTTTGACAGTAGCTCAAGTTTTTGACAGTAGCTCCTAACAGTAGCTCCTAACTGAATTTTCTGCTTAAAGGGAAGGCTGACTTAAGTGGCAAGATGATAGAATTTGCGTAACATAACAATATATGCATCTTAATATAACACCATCTCCTAACAGAAATAGTATCCTAGGTTTCCATCTTAATACCACAAAGAATACCACAAAAAAATCCAGGATCATTTTTTCTAGAGAAAAGCATCATTATAAGGGGAGTTTCTTACTCTACCAGTTCTACTAGGGGGCAAAGTAGAACTGATATTCTTTTGCTGACTTATAGTACAAGGTATAGAAGAGGAGGTAAATACAGTAGACATGTAATTGCAGTGTATTAACAGTATAATTTCAATAGATTTATAGTGCAAATTTATAGTAGAATTACAACTACAGTGTGAGCCAGAACCATACTCCAAATGTAGTAGAAGATACCTTCTGTCCAGCTGTCAATCTAAAGGGCTGCAACTTGGGCTTTGAAATGAAGATAAGTGGCCAGTTAACACACTGTCAAAAAATTCAGTTAACACACTGTCCAAAAAAATTCAGTTATCACACAGTCAAAAAAATTCTGTGAATGGATGGCAATACATCATACACTCACGTTGCTACATTATTCATCAACTTGTATCATTAAGAAATACTACTCCAGTATAGTTTTGGTGTAACTAGGTTTTGCCTCACTGTTGTATTCTTCTTTTTGTTAGCTATCTCAAAAGACTGGAATGAATCGTTAGCTATCTCAGAAGATAAAAACAAAAATTCAGTGTGTTAACCATATGGCCAAAATATTGTCCCTAGACATCTCCTGGTCCTACCCAAGATAAACCCTAGTTACAAAAATGCAGTGCGAAAATTCAGTTAACACACTGCCAATACATTCAGTTTGAATTATTTCTCATGGTGATCCTCAACAAATTCTTATGACAGAACTACCAACTTTGCTGAACTAATCTGACTACTATAACCTGTTCATCATTCAGCCATAGTTTGTTGTTGCTGCTACAATTTCAGCAAGCAACATAACTAAATCCAGTGCTTGTTTGACTTTACTGAATTACCAACACATGGCACACAACACATTTATATTTTTTCAGGTCACACAACACATGCCTGAGGAGGAAGATTGAATTTTCTACAGAAGCATCATCAGGTACACTTGAACATGTGCTAGCAGCAACAATGGTCTATATTCATTCTTATTTATGGTCAATATTTATAATCTATCAACAAATGGCAAGAATATTGAGTAATCTACTGCAGTTTGATCTACTTCAGATAATCTATTGCAATTTGAATCGTGAACCCTAACTTCTGGAGCATGTGATTTCTGTCTTGAAATTCCACCGGTTGGAAGGAATGGGGAATGGTGGAGAGAGGGAGGAAGGAGGAAGGAGGAGAGGTACCTGGTCGCCGGAGGGGTCGGGGTCGGGGTCGGCAAAGGGGTCGGGGTCCGAGCTCGTCCGGGTCCTCGCTCGCCGCGGTCGAAGAAGAGCAGGGGCCGGGGGCGGAGGACGGCAGGGGCTGGCGGGGTGGGCGCGCTGGGCCGCGCCGCCACTGCTGCAGGGTCGGAGGAGGCCCTCGCTCGTCGGAGGGAGGAGGAGAGGAGAGGACGGGCAGCGCGCTCGGCCGATCACGTTCGGGGCGCGGGGCGGCGGGGTGGAGTCCTGCTGGGGTCGGGCGGCGGGCGGCGGGCAGCGCAAGACCACAGCGGGCGGGCGTGGCAAGGCCGACGGCGCGCGCGGCCGAACGGAGGGGGCGGAGCAAGGGGCGGGGCGTACGGTTGGGTCGAGTGGATCTGGCGAGGGAGGGAGGCAACAGTGCGAGAGGAACAGGTGAGTTGGGGGGAGGGATCTAATGGCGCACCGCACCCCTAGTGCGCCATAAGTACAACCATTCTAATGGCGCACCCCGCCCCGGTGCGCCATTAGAATTTACTAGCCCGACTGGTCATGTTATATTCCACATAACCCCCACTCCATCAGAACAAGCCCACTAGCCCGACTGGGTTCGATTTCCAGGCTTCCCATTTTTTGTATTTATGCATTTAAAATGTTGTTTGATATTTATTTGTGTTTAAATATGTTCAAACTTGTTTAAATCATAACAGTAATATTTTTTTATAAAAATAGTAATAATTTTTTTAAAAATATCATCAAATTTTTTATTTGAAAATTTTTATGAATATGAAAAAATATCATCAAATTTTTTATTTGAAAATATCATCAAATTTGTTATTTGAAAATATAATCAAATTTGTTTTTTGAGCAATTTTAGTTGCATTCATTTGTGACGGTGGAGCGGGCAGGGGAGGGTGCGGGGGAGAGGGTGCGGGTGGTCGTCGGCGGTGGATTGGGGAGGTTGCGGACTGGGGGTCGGCGGCGGCAGTGGAGCGGGGAGGTGCGGTGGGACGTCGGCGGGCAGTGGAGTGGGGAGGTGCGGGTGGTCGTCGGTGGCGGTGGAGTGGGGAGGTGCGGGCGGGGTCACGACGGCGGCCGGTGGAGCGGGGAGGGTTCGGTGGGACGTCGGCGGTGGAGTGGGGAGGTGCGGGTGGTCGCTGGGCGGTGGAGTGGGGAGGTGCGGGCCGGGGTCGATGGCAGCGCCGGTGGAGCGGGAGAGGGTGCGGTGGGACGTCTGTGGCGGTGGAGTGGGGAGGTGCGGGTGGTCGCTGGCGGCGGTGGAGTGGGGAGGGTGCGGGCTAAGGGTGGGCGGCGGCCTTGAGCGCCGGACGGTGCGGTGGGACGTCGTGGCGGTGGAGTGGGGAGGGTGCGGGGTGGCGGCGTGGCCGGTGGAGCGGGGGTGCGGTGGGGACGTCGGTGGTGGAGTGGGGAGAGGCGGGGTCGGCGGCGGTGGAGTGGGGGAGGGTGCGGGCCGGGGGTCGGCGGCGGCGGCCGGTGGAGCGGGGGAGGGTGCGGTGGGTCGTCGGCGGCGGTGGAGTGGGGGAGGGTGCGGGGGGTCGGCGGCGGCGGCCGGTGGAGCGGGGGGTCGACCCTGGTTACTAATGGCGCACCAGCTTCTGGTGCGCCATTAGAAGTTTTGCAAAAAAATAAAAAAAAAGTATATATTCTAATGGGGCACGTTGTGGCCAGTGAGCCATTACTAGTTAGCAGTAGTAATGATGCACGGTACTACGGTGCGCCATTAGAATGTTTGGAAAAATTAAAAATAAAATTATTTCTAGTGGTGCACCATGTTCCTGGTGCTCCATTAGTGTCTTCCATACTAATGGCGTATCAAAACATGGTGCACCATTAGTATATACTAATGGCGCACCACCTAACAGATGCGTCATTAGTGTCCATTTCATCTATAGCCATTTTCCTAATAGTGAGTCGAAATGCGGTTTGAAATATATGCGGATAGCTTTGTATGGCTGGCTTCCGTATCTGTATTCGTGGACTGGTTTGTCTCTATCCGCGTATGGATGTGGTGTCCGTTTTGCGGGTTAGTGTTCGAGGTAGCTTTAGTTTGGAAGTTCAATATGATTTGCTTGTTAGAACAAAATCACACGTTGGTGATACGTACTTCTGTTCATGCATGGTAGTTGCCGCTCGTAACTACAAACTGAAAGGCGGGAACTACCGAAATGCAAATTACATGCACGTAACATCCCAAATAAAGATTTTTCTGTTGTGAGCATTGATGTGATGGCCACACGGTAATTTATTACATCATATTAGCACTTTGCTCGCTTTTTCTCCATGAGGACAATTGGGATTTGTTTTTCATATATTGTGTACTCCATCCGATCCACATTACTCGTCGCTGCTTTAGTATAAACTTGTACTAAAGCAATGACAAGTAATGTGGATACGAGGGAGTACAATTCTGTGTTGCCTACGTAAATCATCATGTTATAGAGATCAAAAGGTCAATGAAACTATGCATTTTCAAAAACAAAAGGCTAAGTGAATGCATCACTTGCTTAAAGCTCTTGTAAAATCTGACCTACCCGAGGTCCAAGCTGGTTATTGATGTTGGTGGAGAGGGGCACTCACGTTCTTTATAAAAGAGGAAGGCTTCTCCAAGCAAATGATGTCTTAGAATTATCTAGTATTGTAGTGCATTATTTGTTGTGACTCTACATATTAGGGAACCTAATTTGATACATATAGGCATAGAAGGCATCTGGAATTACCAACGGAGAACTAGAATTGTGACATGTACTACATTCCTTGCACATTCGTTGTTCGTCTCCATCCTACTCTGCTACCTGGCGTCGCTATGACATGAGTCGTTGGATCAGCTCACACAACCGGGCAATTGTGAGTTTGATGGGAAGTTGAATGAAGTGCGAGAGTGTTTTGTGGATATCTTGCCATGAGATCATGCCACAAAAACATCCCTCAATGTTGTAAGTGCTAAACAAGTACTCCGTGAAACCTTTAATAAAGGGACATCTTGAATTTAGCACGGTGCACCTGTGGTGTTGTTTAGTTAGGTTGAAAACTTGAAGAGCCTAAGGATAGATTTCTCTCGAAAAATATCTTTTAACTAGTGCAATTTGACAGGATATCATATACATAGTACAACAACAAATAATGTTCGAAAATTGTATTTCGAAGACCATATCAACAATGTTAAGCTTTTGTGAAAATTTCAAGGCATAGAAGATACAAGGGTTGCTAAAAACATCCCTAATAAGCGCATCTTCAACGCTGACCCTCAAACCTCCTGCATCCGTCTGAAACACGTTGTCCGAACTGCGGAAGCCATTCAACGCGGTCCTGTATCGGTCCGCGGCGCGGTCCCGACGCGTTTTCTTCCGCAATCCGGAGATAAACATGAGAGAGGTTTGCGGAGTCCTGACCGATGTCACGTCCACTTCTGACTGTCCTGGCCAACCAAAACACACTCCTCCCTCCGACGCGCGCTTCCCTCCCGAAACGGACAACGCCGATCTAGAGCATTAGTGCACGCGTTCATGCCGGCACTGAAGCGGCGCGTCGGCCGAGAGAGCGCCGCATGCGCTGCTCCTGGTGCAGGTGACTGCTGCTCGTTGAAATGACACGACGGCTGCCCATCCGTCCATCTGTCGCCAACATTGATGGCACGCGGATGCCAAGGCATCTCCTCCGTCGCCACCCGTCCGTCCCACTGCTGCCCGTCATTGCTATATAAAGTGCTGCTCCGACCATAGCCACATTCATCCGCCTCCGATCGCTCTCCACACCACTCCCACCATGGATTCCTTCCCCACCAAAGCTCTCTACGACGGGCTAACGTCGGACCTGAAGAAAATGATGGCCGCCATGCTGCCGGCTGGCAGGCCGGTAGATAGTCGGAGGACGACGACATCCCAATGGACGATGTGGCCGACCACGATGAGCCGGCGCCACCATCCTCCTCCAGGCTACCCTCGCCGGCGACAGTCGACGATGTACCACCAAACTCCTAACAAAGGAACTCTCAGCTATTTATCTACTAGAGGACTAATCTGTTATATCACTGCATACTACCCAAGTCTCTTGTAATGAGCAAGGCTTCCCCAAGCAAAGATGAATACCCTGTCGGTCATTTAGTACCGTCTTAGAATTATCCAATATTATTCTGTGCATTGTTTGTCGTGTCTATGAACACTAGGAATTCCAATTTGATGGGTGTAGAAATAGAAGGCTTCAGGAATTATCAATAGATAACTTAAAATATAACCTGCACCATTTGCTCTACATATGCTGTGTGCATCTCAATCCCACTCTGCCACCTCAATGGGACCATGGTTTGCATCATATCATATCGCCGCACGGCTGCGCACTCAGGTTCACGACGGGAGGATAGTTGACTTGAGAGCATGTTGCACGGGTCGCTCGCTAAGGGATCATGCTGCAGAAAAAATTCACGAGGTGATATAAGAGCTAATCGAATTAATACTCCCTCGTGTTCACCAAGTGGTGCCCTCATGATATAGCTTGGTTCACATTTTACAAACTCTGACTTTCAACGTTGTTTGTTTATACTGAAGTTTTTTAATCACAAGTATATGTTTGTTTTGAAATATATTTTTTAATCCTGCAATTTATTAGGTATAAGACATATATTACTACAATAAGTAGTGGTCAAACTGCATTCGGAAACACGTGCATAAAAGATAGAACAGGTTGCATTATTATGCCTTTTGTACGTAGGGTAATAAGAGCCACCTTTTCCCCTTTCATCTAGCCAAAACAAATCCTTATAGCATCTCTAGCAGTTCCCTTAAAACTGCGACCCTTATAACCAGATAAGGGCCGAGAAAAATGCATTTTAAGGGCCGAAAGTGACTGCGGTAGAACAAACCTCGCAAACCCGAGCGGGAAAAGAGAATGGTTTTCATCATTTTGCCACATATATGTCATATAACAAATATATATAAACTAAAATATAAAATTGCTACCACCATTAATCCACACCGTTTCTTCTTCTTCCTCTCGTCGAGTTCCTTCACGACGAGAACCGCCACTAGTATTTGCTGCCGATGGCTTCCGAGCAGCGTATCTATGTCCGAATCATCGGACGAGGAGGAATCCTCAAGCAAAAATTCCGCAGCCGAGCTCAAATCCATATACAAAACCACGAGCAAATAGCTGAATCGGGGCAGTGACTCTGTGGTGGCGAACGGGGAGCAAGAAAATACTCACCAGCCGATCCGGGGGGTGACGACTCGGTTGCGACTTGGTGGCGGCGCGTTCCTGCCGGGACTGGTCGATTCGGCGCGGTGGCAGCTCGATGGCGGCGCGTCGGTGGGGGAGTCGACGGATCCGGGTCTGCGGCAGATCGGTAGCAACTTGCCACCGCCAAAATGGCCGGAATCTGTGTCGAGAGAGAAGGGAGGGAGAAGAAAGCGCGCGCGTGAAATGTCCGTCGCGCCAACCGTTTTAGCCCGATATAGGGCACGCTGGAGTCGACCTCCCACCCTATGTATCTAAAGGTTGAGGGCGAACATTTGCCGTGCCCCGCAAATTTGTTTACAGGCCGCGGTCCGATACGGTCTCTGTTCAGGCCACTTTTTTTGCACAAAACCGTAAACTGGCGATTATTTTACAGTTCGGCGCAATATAAAGGGTTTTCTGAAGATGCTCTTAGCTTGTCCAGTGAAACCGCTAATGAGAAAATTGATATGACTCTGAGATGATTGCAGCTACTGAGGTTGAATCCTGAAAAAGGCAACTCGTATGGAGCATATATAGAGAGTACAAGGTGAGGGAGAGACTCGCACTTACAGCAGAAGATAAGTTACGCGTGGTTTAAATCTATTCTGTAACCTAAACATAATATACTTCTAATATTTCCCTGAGTCATAGCTGGAGTGAGTTGGACAACTGCGACTGGATTTGAAGTCTTACCCTTTTGTCGTCTTATCCGGTTCATCATCACTGCATCTGTAGGACGGTCATTGTGTCCCATTCAGAAGACATCCTTGTTAAGATACTAAACTCTAAAGATTTGGAACCTCCTAGTGCATCGGGAAATGTAGGGGTCGCTGGGCCACTTATAAGGATATGATTCGTTGACTGATGGTTCCAGCTTGTTTTTTCTTATTATTGCTTTTATTTTTTCAAAATTTCTTCACATTTATATTTTGTTTTTTTCCTTTTTCCAAATATAGTTCATGATCATTTATAAAAACTTGTGAACATTTTGTAAAATCCTTGAAGTTCTTTTTAAAACTCATGAATATTTTTAAATTTCATAAAAAAATTACAAACTTCATATCGAATTTGCAAATATTTGTAAAAATCCATGAATATTTACATTTCCTGAGCATTTTTAAAAATTAATGTTCATATTTGTAATTTTTTCAAAATCCAGACATCTTTTGATCTAGCAAACTTTTTTCAAAAAAAGATAGCTCACTTTCTATAAGATAGTAGTGGAGCCGGCGAAAAAAGTGCTAGGCAAGCGAATGAAGCATGATCCGAGCTGAGTGTCCCCGTCACTGTCCACTCCAGCAAAACCATCAAGCCTTAAGCGGCTTCTAAGACAACGGATACAGACATGTTTTTGACGAGTTTCAGAGAGGAAAATAACTTTGGGATGATGTATCTATGACAGGATACAAAGTTCAGATATTATCGCAGCATTCCCACAACCACAGTAATTCCAGTTTATGATATTCATTGCTCCCCTGGGCCGGTTGCTTCCATAGACTCTCCATCCACCTTTGTTTCCTGATCCTCCTTGGAGTGTGTCACCTCCATCTTGCCCCGTTTTTTATCCGGCCTGGTTGTTGGGTGCATGGTACCATGGCCAAAGATCCCTCCTGGATCACCTCCACGTCAACCTTCTCTGTCACAAAACGCTTCCCCAGCACTGAATCAGTTGTTTTTCTTTTTTTTTAAACGGAGGCAAAAGATTTGCCTCATCTATTAAATAAGACACAGTAGATTAGAGTTTTACAGCGACCACCTCAAACACGGCATGCGAACTACTCACGAAATACAATAGGCCCTAGTTTCTTTGCATCAGCTGTAACCCAAAGCTTGGCCTCCTCAAGGATTGTGTTAAGAAGAATAGGCGGCGGAGCACTTTTGTGTCGGAACACCTTGGCATTACGTTCATTTCAGATGGTCCAGGAGACCAGGAGGGAGGAGGCCAGTGACTGGGCCTGGGGGGCTGGGGTGGCCCAATGGGCGTAGGTGGCCGACGAGACAGCCCAGACCCACGCGCGGCCGCGTCCACCCACGCCGCTTGGGTTCCATCCGCCCGAGGAGGCCCCGACGACGGCAGCGCCGCCGCCACCACCGTAGGAGAGGATCGGGGCAGCGCACCCGGCGAGGAGGCCCCGCTGCAGAGGGGTAGGAGATGGCTGAAGGAAGCCACTGGCCCGGAGAGCCTGAGCAGAGGAGACGAGGCCTTGCGGTTGATTTAGTACAAAGTTGTAACCGCAGAACCATCGGCCAAGAAGAACCCTCCCCGACGGAGGCGAGGCACATCACGAAGGAGTCAACACATGAGTGGATCTATGAGGCGAGGGTAGTGGAGGACAAGCACGGCACATGTTCGTTACATACTGGCGGGGCTATCATCTCGGCTGAGTTGGGAATGTGTCTGATTCGAGTATGTCCAATGGAATTTATGCAGGAGCACATATTCATTGTTCAAGTATTACGTTAACAAGAAGCAATTTGTTCCTGTTGAATTTTAGCTCTATGTGCTACAATCTGTAAGTAGCATCTTTCAATCTATTTTCTGTTCAATATTCGGCCCCGTTAGGCATGGCGATGGCGCCCTCAGCTGGTGACGTTCGCGGGGGGTGGATGGACCGCGTCTTGACCGCGTGGGCGGTGAGTTGCTGGTGGATCCCCTCCGTGCTGCAAGCTCTCTCCCACTGCACTTGGTGGCTTATGATCACGGTCGTCAGTCCCGGTGCGTTCGCGGGGCTGGTAGAGGTGACATCGGACCAGAGGAAACTCTGAATGACTCGTTCATCCCGACGGTGGCGATGACCAGGGTCGCCATTCTCCTACTTGCAGGCGTCGTCGAGGTCCCTGCCCTCCACCCCGACCCCATGCCCGGGTGAAAATCCAAAATCTCCTTAGATTGAACGGCGGCGGCACTGCGTGTGTCGTACCCTTCTTGGAGGCGCCGCCTGAGGCGTTTGGGTGCTCGGTTAGAGGAACTGCAGGCAGAGGGGATGGGACCAGTGGCAGCAGGTGGTGTTCGCGACATAGGAACGGCGCGGCATCTGGCACGTCGACAACGGCGGGTCTCAGTGGCATGGAGCAGCGAGGTCTCGCCGGTGGGCATGTGATGATGGACAAGCACAGGATGGTGGTGTTGTCTGGCATCATGGTGGCGTTGACGGCAGCTATGCCGGGCAAGGTAGATGCAGCAGTACAACACTAAAGATGGATTGGTGGCAGGTGGCTGCGGCGGCCTCATACCCGGCAGGCGTCCTGGTTGAGGAGTGTGCGCCGGACTGGTGGGTGCCTCATACCCGGCAGGCGTCCTGGTTGTGACCTCAGGTCTTAGATGTTAGGTTTGGCTGCGAGGTCTGTTTGGTATTAGGCCCAGACTATCAGTATCCGTTCATCAACTAGATAGGAGTATCGACAGATGTTGCCTAGACGATGGCTTTAGTCTTACTGTTGTATGACTTTATAAGGTCTTGTGTGAACAATTAATAAAATGGCTGCATGCATCGTCCAGATGCAGAGACCGGGGGTCCTCCTCCTTTAAAAAAAAATATACAAGGCATCATCAATTCTCTTTCTGCTTTTCAGAAAGTGTACTGAAGTTAGTGTCTTCTTTTGTGCTTCTGGTCACCGTCTTCTTTCAAGATTCCTAGCTGGTAAATAAAATAACTCGACCGATTCCGAAGTGATGTGTTACTTGGTGCAGTCCAACTCAGAACGTTTTTCTACTTTTTATTTTCTTATAGAAGGTACACGCTACAATTTGAAGGTATATGCGAATTTTATGTTTATGAGTTCTCACGAAAAACCTGAGTTGATGCTTTTTTTTTTTTGATAAAAGAGAGCTTCCTCTCCGATTTCCATTAAGAGAAATCACCTTTCTGAGTTGATGTACATATTTACTACATATCATGATGGCTCGGTTCATTGAAATTCCACTATATAGTTCCTCTATACTTCCCTCTGTGTAAGTGTTCGATGTAGGGTTTTTTTAGGTAAAATAAAGAGCATATACTATGGATGCATAAATAGGATATTCTGGAGTTTCTTTCGTTTGGTCAGATCAAATCAGTGAGTAGATGGTTATGCCATAAAACCCTATCCCCTGCTCGTGCTCATTGAATGGGGGAATGGAGGAGATGGTTATGTTTGATGCGGGAGCTGCGGGAAGTACTATGGTTGATCGAATCAGTGAGTGGCAAGGTGGGTAATTTCGCTTAGAAGTTGGTCTCACTGACATGGAAGTAGGTGTTACCCAGCTGTGGAAAATGCACTACGATGAATCTCTAGCTTTTCAAAACCTACTCTGAGCAGCCTTTGGAGGAAATTTTTGTTATTTTGCGTGGAGAAAATGATTTTTTTTGTGGAGGGAAGGATGGAAAAAGGAAGAGAGAGGGAGATGAGGGGAAAAGGGTCGGTGGCGGGCCACGCGAGATCGCTGGACTACCAGGAGAGTTTGTACCTTTCATTCTTTCGCAACGAGGGGAAAAAAACGGGAGATGAAACGCTGATGTGCTCGCGTGCGCAAAGAAAACCACATCTTCTCTTTCTCGTAAATAAACGCTGAAACGGATTCCGGAATCGCGTCGCGGAGGCGGCTCATAAAGGCGGACATGAGAAAGCAGCTCCTCTGTGGGGCGCAGCATGCATTCTTGGATAATCCCAGAGAGTGGATACATATAGATAAACCCCACACAGTGCAGCAGGAATCATAACTGAGCATTTCAACACTAACTAGATACTACAAATGATCCTTGAACAAGAATGAATTGCATCAGAACATTTAATTGGAAAGTTGACTAAAATGCAATCATTCCATTCTTTTTCTTTTGCGGCTATTAAAAAAATCAGGTTCAACTTGCTAGTCAACAAATGTGATAAGATAATCTGATCTAACTTCGCAGTCAGCTCCAACAGAAATTATTTTGTAAAAAGGTGCATGTTATAATTGCAGTAATGCGTCGGGGGGCTCTGGGCGTGCTCCCAAGAAGACAGCTGGGCGCAAGCCTTCGGCCAATCTCGCCGTGCTTTCCCTTCCTTCGCCTAATGCGTCGGTGCGCGTGGACCTGCAGGCCGCTCTGGGTTCTGCGGGCGCGTCGACCAAGGCACGGCGCTCTCGTGCATCCCCGGTGTCCCAGCGCCCTCCTAGTGCCAAGGCAAAGCTGACGAGCTGTCTTCCACGGAGAGCGCGCAGCTGCGCCTGGCGGAGAAGAACCTCGAAACTTCAGGTAATCCCCCCATCTCTCCCCCCCCC
The DNA here is from genome assembly GCA_021605145.1 of Aegilops bicornis. NCBI lineage: Eukaryota > Viridiplantae > Streptophyta > Magnoliopsida > Poales > Poaceae > Aegilops > Aegilops bicornis. The sequence goes on along the minus strand of CM038673.1, from coordinate 65,928,997 downwards.
CCCCCCTCCTTTAAGATTTTGAATGCCTTTACAGACCCCGAACTTGTCTTGATCCTAGACGACAGCGGTTTTAAAGTAGGTGCGCAGAGTGGTGAGCTAGTTTCGCTGATTCGTGCCCGCGAAGATGCCCAAGCAGCTCTGCCCGAGGCAGCCGCGTTGGCAAAGGCCAGGGAGGCCTCTGCCACGGCTCTGGCAGTGCCTGACCCTGCTGGGCCTGTTGTGGTGTTGGGTGGGGGCGCTGAAACCAGGGAGGTTGAGGCTACCCCCTCGACGAGCCGTGCCCCGGCTAAAAAACGTGTGGCAAAACCGGTGACGTCCAGAGGGGTGCGCCTTCGCAATATAATTATCTGATGAGTTATCTTTTCTGGAACATTCAGGGCTGCGGACATTCAGGTCGTCGCACCCAGATCAAAGAGTACATTGCCTGGGAGTGTATTGACGTCATCGCACAAAACGATTAAAGCCGATTTTACTTATAAAGACCTGGCAGCCTACGATCCTCTTCATCGTTTTGTGTGGGGCTGGGTGCCCTCCTGTGGCCACTCGGGCGGTCTTCTTTTGGGATGTAGCAGTGATGTATGTGATGTTGTAAGCTGGGATGCAGGTTCCTTTTTCATTGCGGTCACGATCAAACATAGGATTTCCTTTGCTTCTTGGGCGATTGTATGTGTCTACGGCCCGGCTGATCACTCTCGTGCGGCTGATTTTTTGGGTGAAATCCAAAGTTTGGTTGGGGCCAAGCAAGTTGCCAATATCCCCATTGTTCTTCGGGGTCCGATTTTAATCTTATCCGCTCGGGAGCGGATAAGAACAACCACAATATCGACTGGCCTAGAGTGAACTTGTTTAATAATACTATCGCGGCCTGTGACAGGCGCTAGATTTACGTGGACCAACAAACAACTTTCCCCGATGCGTAGTGTTCTCGATCGTGTCTTTGTGACTTCCGATTGGGAAGTGCTCTTCCCCATGTGTATGTTGGTGGAGGAAATACGCATTGGGTCGGATCACGTGTCGCTGATTTTGGCCTCTGGGGAGGACCGGATCAAGCGCAGCCCTCGTTTCTACTTTGAAACGGGGTGGTTTGAGGTTGAGGGCTTCGGCCCCATGCTCATTGCGCGCTGGGAGCACGCAAGAGCTGCGGTCGGCCGCACCAAGGGCCCCCTTGACACTTGGATTTCGGCGGCCGGTGCCCTCTGTGGTTTCCTTCGTGGGTGGGGTGCAAACCACGGAGTGACACGAAATGCGCTAGGGAAGCTATTATTGCTGAAATTAAAGCCCTAGACGCACAAGCTGATTCCAGACCCTTCTTGGAAGCTGAGTGGGCCAACCGTTATGCTCTCAAAAACCAGGTGCTTGCTATCCTTGGGGAGGAGGAGGAATACCGGCGCCGTAGGGGCGGCGTCAAGTGGATCACCAAGGGCGACGTGAATACGAGATATTTCCACGCCTTTGCCAACGGCCGTAAACGGAAGTGCTCGATTTTGAGACTTCAATCCGATCAAGGGCTGTTGGTTAGTCAGGCCGAGATCTCGGCCCACATCTATGGTTTCTTCCTCAACTTGTTGGGAACAGCAGAGGAGAAGCCCTTGCAACTTCGGGCTGACTTTTGGGGAGAAGATGCCCGAGTGTCGCAAGCCGAGAACGATTTCTTGGCCCTGTCCTTTTCCACTTAGGAGACCAACGAAACGGTGGGAGCAATGAAGATAGACACTGAGCCTGGCCCGGATGGCTGGCCGGTCGCTTTCTTTCGCCGTTTCTGGCCTGCGCTTAAAGATCTTTTTTACGAGATTATTAATGGATTCGCGTTAGGTACGGTAGACGTTTCGTGCCTCAACTTTAGTGCCATCAGCCTCATCCCCAAAGTCAAAGGGGCCGACACTATTAAGCAGTACCGTCCCATCATCCTTATTAACGTGCCTTTCAAGATCTGCTCAAAGGCTTATGCGACCAGACTTGCCTTGGTAGCGCAGCGCGTTATCGATCGTAGTCAGTCCGGTTTCCTCAAAGGCCGCAACATTCTCGAAGGGCCAGTAGTGTTGCAGGAGATTGTCCACGAGCTTAAACGCACTGGGCAGCCGGCCGTCCTTCTTAAGCTCGAATTTGAGAAAGCCTACGACCGTGTGAACTGGGAGTTCATTCGCGAGGTCCTGATTCGGAAGGGATTCGAGCCAGGCTTTGTTCACCGTATCATGCACCTGGTCTCGGGAGGCCAGACTGCTGTGTCGATCAACGGAGAGGTCGGGAACTTCTTCCGCAACAAACGAGGCCTCAGGCAGGGCGGTCCTTCCTCGCCTCTGATCTTCAACTTTTTTGCAGACACCCTATCAGCCATGGTTCATAAGGCTAAGGACGCCGGCCACATCCGCGGTGTTATTCCACACCTTATCCCGGGTGGACTCACGCACCTTCAATATGCGGACGACACCTTGCTGCTCTTTGAGCCTGACGATCATAGTGTAGCCTCGATCAACTCATTCTCCTTGCGTTCGAGATCATTTCTGGTCTTAAGATCAGTTTCCTTAAGAGCGAGGTGATTGCCATTGGGATGGACCCTCTCCTTGTTGTCCATATCGCCAATCTGCTTAATTGCAAGCTAGGGAGCTTTCCAGTTAAGTACTTGGGCCTTCCTATCTCGGATAAACACATTTCTATCCTTGAATGGGAACCCCTGTACGGCAAGGTGGCGAACCGGGTTAGCCCTTGGCGCGGCCGGTTCCTCTCCTCGGCGGCAAGGTTGATCCTGACTAATTCCAGCATGTCTTCCCTCCCTCTGTTCACAATGGGCATGTTCTTGCTGGCTGATGGGGTTCATGCCAAGCTCGATACTCCTCGGTCCAAGTTCTTTTGGGAAGGAACTGGGATAAAAAGAAGTACCACTTGATCAAATGGGTCGCGCTTTGCCGCCGAAAGAAATTCGGGGGCCTTGGGATTCTTAATTCCAAACTCATGAATGTCGCCCTCCTCACCAAGTGGATTTGGAAACTTTCCCAAAACGAGCAGGGGCTTTGGGCGGACATTCTTCGCGCCAAATACTTCCCTGATGGGAATTTCCTCACTTCCAAAGTTAAGGGTTCGCCTTTTTGGAATGGGATCCAGAAAGTTATGCCAGCCTTCACGTTAGGCGCCAAGTTATGTGTCAATAACGGTACCTCAACGAGATTTTGGCTAGACTATTGGTTTGGTTTGGAACCCTTGTGGCGGAGTCACTTCGCTGCCTACCAATTAGCCACTAACGTTGATATCCTTGTGGCTGAGGCGCTTAGTTCCAACCCGCCCTCTATCTCCTTCAAAAGACCCCTCCTCGCTAACGAACGAGCCTGTTGGGACGGGCTTGTTGCTGCTTTGGATGGAGTGGTTCTCCGCCCTGAGCCCGACTCGGTCTCCTGGGCCCTCTCGCGCTCTGGGAAGTTTTCTTTCCAATCCCTTGACAACAAATTGACCGAGGGACCGACCCTGGACATAGCTAGGGGGCTATGGAAAGCGTCTATTCCCCTGAAGATCAAAATTTTCATATGGCAAATGTTTCGTGACCGCCTGCCCTCCTCTAATAACATCGCTCTTAGGAACGGGCCTTATGATGGCTCTTGCGTGCTTTGCGACAACATGAAGATGCCAACCACATCTTTTTTAACTGCTACCTTGCCCGCTTTGCTTGGAGTGCGGTAAGGGAGGCTTTTGATCAGAATTGGAACCTGCTCTCGGCTTCGGATCTTCGTGTTATTCTTGTCGCTCATAGGGGCGGTTTTGGGCGTGTGCTGTGGAGATGTGTAGGTGCTTTGCTGTGGGCCATCTGGACTACATGCAACAAGATGACTATTGAGCACAAATTTCCTTCTCACCCTACTGACATTATTTTCAAATGCCACTTGTTCCTTCAGACATGGATGCCGTTGGGGAAACGGCGTGATGCAGACCGGATGACGGAGGCTATGGAGCGGATCCGTTTGATCCTGATTGGCGCCCGTCACTAGCCTGCCGCTGGATGTAGTCTTCTGGATCGGCCGTTTGCGAGCTGCTGCTTATTTCCCTTATCTTGCAGGCTTCGGCCGGTGGCATGTATCGTACCTTGGTTGTGGCCGCTTTATTTTCTGTTGTTCTGTGTTGAACTTGTTGGATTCTGCCTGTTCGTCGGCTTTATTAATTTAAAGCCGGACGCTTCCGACGTCTTCGTTCTAAAAAATAATAATTGCAGTAATTCATTGGTAATTCCTGATACCATCTAAGCCTATACTCATCAAATTCGAACCCCTAGTATGCAGAGACAGCAAACAAGGCATGAAGTGATATTGGATACTTCTAAGGCCAAACTAAATGACGAGCAAGGTACTCATCTTTCCTTACTGAAGTCTTTCTCTTTATAGGAGACTTGGGTGGTAGGCAGTTTTATGAACTCACCAGCACTCTAGTAGAACAATAACAATAGCTGAGAGTTCCATTGTTGTAATTAAGTTTTGTCAGGTAGGTAAGAGACTATATACGCGAGCTTTAAATAAACTTGCATTTACTTGCCTTTTCTTTTTTCAACATGTGTAATTTCATTTAACTTATTTTGACCTTTGCATCAAGAGATGCAGCTATCAAACACACAATTTTGTAGTACGAAGTTCATACAAAAAACAAATCTCAACAGCTAATGCTCCATCTTCTAATAGAAAAGGTGAGCCATGTTGGGCTCCTACCGATCTATTTTGTCAAGTAAAAAAGGCAGACGTCATATCATACCCGAGACTAACGTGCACTTCGCTGCGCCGTTATTCACCCTTGGGGTTGCCTTCTTCTCTAGCATATTATTGCGGTTGGTTTTGTTTTAGTTTTATCTGCGTCGATTTTGGTTTAAATTATGTTTTGGTGGTGTTTTTGTTGTCCGTATATTATGTTGGGTGTTGCTAGAGACGGTATTTGTTCTGAGTGGAGAGTGGACTTGGTTGGTGCATGGTTGCGGTCACATCAAACATTTCCGTCTTGGTGTCAATGGGTAGTCGTTGTGCGAACCACTTCGGAATTCATCTTCCACGTGGAATTGCTACTATAACATTAAAATGGGCTGGCCCACGAAGCGCCGGTTCGCTCAGCTCGACTCCCTGCTCCACTCGCCTGCTTAAAGAAAAAAACGTTAACTCCACTATTATCTTATAAAAAGCCGGCTACATTGTTTTGAAAAAGTTCATCACATCAAAAGATGTTCATGGATTTTGGAAAAACTTGCATTAGTTTTAAAAAATGGTCCACACTTTTTTAAACATTTATGGATTTCAAAAAATATTTGCAAATGTGGAATAAAGTTTGAAAATTTAGTTTATTCACAAACTTTAAATGTGAAAAAGATCATTGATTTTTCAAAATGTGCACAGTTTTTTAATGCTCACAAATTTTAATAAATCATCATGAATTACAATATTCTTATAGTTGATTAAAATATCAATATAGTGAAGAAAAAAGAAAAAAAAAAGAAAAAAACAAGCTAGAACCCTATCTCAACGACTCATATCCTTATAGTTGGGCCTTAGCGACCCCTACAACTCCCGATGCACCCGAAGGCTGCAAAACTAGGGAGCTTACTATCTTAATAAGGAAGTCACCAGAAGGGGACAGAGTCACTGCCCTAGGTGCAGTGGCGGAGCGTGGCAAGCAACCAAGGGGAGCCAATCTAAAGGAAGGCAAAATATGCATGACTAGGAGCAGTGTGAGATGGTTGTTCAAGTTCAACACTTCCTACTAAGTATGCATTCTCACAAATAGAAGTAGAGGAGCATAGAGGCGTGCATTTTTTCAACCGAAAGCAGCTAACTCACGCATGCAAGAACGACGACTAAGTTATTTTCAGCCGCAATTCCAAGCTGTAAAGGAGTATTGAAGGAGAGCATGCAAAAGGGGTACATCGGAGTATTGAAGGCATCCACATGTCCGACCGGCCGGCAACGACGTCGCGCTCGACGACCCGGGGCAAGTTTGTTAGGATATGTAGAGAGACGATTGGCATGAGAAGAGATAATTTTGAGAGCCTGGCTACCTAGTGTGGTATATATATATATATATATATATATAGCTGCAAATACTGATGGCATACCACCTCACCAGTGAGTTACAACATTTTTTAACTGAGTGGACCCCACACGTTATACCGGTGGCGTAGCACAAAATTTCACGCCACAAGTATACGTAACGGTGCTGGCGTTGGATGGTTTGCCACGTCACCAGTGAGTTACGCCCAGTCAGAATGTTGGGTCCCACATACAAGTGGCGTTCAGTAAAATTCACTGTTTAAGAATTCACCCGATTAATCAGTTAACAGGCCAGTTAATCGCTACTCACAGCATAGCCGAGTCGAATAACACCTATTCGCCGCATTAACTTGTCAAGCTGATTAATTGGCCAGTTAGACCGTAATCAGTTGTCATGGCGATTAATCCCTGCTGGCCCATTAACGAGTGGACAAACAAAGACCAAATTTTTGGCCAGTAACCCCTTCTAGCCCCACCCCGCTCCTTAATAGTTAGGATTAATAATTTTACCTCCCCTCTATGCTTTTCATATGTGTACAGCAACATATTTTGATATACTACATAGCTGGGAGCATAAGAGTATGGTATAATACATAAAAAAATTATAGATATATGTTGGCAAGTTCCTATTCAATCTACCGATTAATGGCCGAACGATTAATCCAGTTAATAGGATGATTCACCGATTAATCCCTACTCCTAAACCGACCGAGCAACTACCAGTTAACGATTTCTTGAACATTGGTAAAATTCCAATGCCACCACTAAGGACGTAGTGATGACGTACGAAATATGTCGATGCAACACTATTTAAAAAAATAGTGTTGCGCTGATTGAAATGGCGCTACCACCAACTAAAGCTGTGACTAGCCATTTCTCTACTAGTGTTCGTGGGAGAAAATTCTTGCGGTTGTCAGGTATGATTATTGTTGCAAGAATTATCGACAACGATCTTCACCAATCTTCTCTCTGTTGTGTTCTATTTGGTAAAGATCTGATCTAACCTATTTGCATCTTCATAGTTATCGTAGGAGTTCTATATGTAGGGCATTTTTTTTTCTACTTCATTCACCAACATACTTAGATACAACACAACACTTAAGAGAAAATGCATTGGGGTGTTTGTCTCTAAATGTTTTCTACCACCTAGGGTTATGTGTTAAGAGCAGGGGCATTGTGAGTGCCCTTATCTTCCATGCCTCCACAATTACTCCATCTGGTTCACAAAAGATTAAGACTTCAAACAGATGATATGGTCTTCGAAATGCAATTTTGACCACTAATGTACTATATATGATGCCTAGTAAAATTGTAATATTTAAATGATACATTTTGAGAGAAAACAACAATTGTGATTTTGAAGTTTTAAATCTAAATACGCAACATCACATGTACAACGTGGAAGAATCTAGATCCAAGACGTCAGTTTTTCCCTAATTTAAGGGAGTACTCGGTTAGCACTTATAACATTGGTGGCAGTTTTTGTGGCATGATCCTGTAGCAAGTAATTCGTCGAACATTCTGGCACTTCATTCGGCTTTTCATCATTATCAAGAACACACAGTTGGACGAGTCGATCTTACAGAGAAGGCCATTGGCACGCCGATGTGCTATAGAAGGAGGGGTATGTACGTCGAATGTGAATGGACCCAGGTGCATGTTACAGTTCTAGTTATCCATAGGTAATTCCGAATGCCTTCTATGCCTATACGTATCAAAATTGAATCCCTAATATGGAGAGTCACACCAAGTAATGCATAGAATGGTACTAGATAATTCCAAGCCATCTTTTGCTTGGCAAAGCCTTGCTCTTTTATATGGGACCTAGTCCCCCTCCCCCCACCGGTAATTAATAACTAGCTTGGACCTCAGGTGTGCTTTCGGCAATGCAATTACTCCCTCTCTCTCAGTTACAAGGCGTGCGCGTACTCCTAGGTCGTCAATTTAACCAACCTAATAGAAGTCATATATTACAAAAAACATACAATTATAAACTTCAGATGTTCTATTTTCAAACGGTATAATTTTTGTGTTATATAGTTTATATTATGGTGATAAAATTGACAACCTAGGTGTACGCGCAGTACTTGTAAACTGAAACGGAGGGGTACTTAGAATAGGTGTTTTCTGTAAACTTTTATGAAAAAGATGATTTTCCGCACTAGGCGGCGTAATTGTAGTGGTTTTGGCAATTTACTATGCATACAACGGTACTTGGCGCCTTGCTCTTTTCTAAGGGAGCCACAAGACGCGCTCCAATTGATAACTAGGTTGGACACTTAGCCTTTTATTTTTAAGAAGGTATAATTTTTTGATCTTTTGACCTCTCTATTGCGACGATGCACCTAGACAACATACAGTTTGTAGTGCAAAAGTTTATGACAATAACTCCCAACCGGTAATTTTCATCCTCATGGAGAATAGCGAGCAAATTAAGCCAATGTCACCTAATTAATTAGGACTCTGATAAGTGCCACTCGTGTGGCGCGAACACATGGCAAGTCCGACGCGAGGATGGTAACTTTAGTTGTCAAGCCTGCCAACTTTTTTCCGGATGGCAAGTTTAAGTTTATTTTTTTGGTTAGTCTTTTCAGATGACAACTTTAGTTGTAAAAATCGTTAGGGTTGGAGTGCTTTGTGCCACATGTATGACACTTATCATTTGGGATAAACTATGATATGACCATTGCATCAATGCTCAAAGCAAAAAAAGTCATAGTTTTGCTGTCACACCCAGGATTCAATTTGCAGTTAGGTAGTTCGTGCCCTTCGGTTTGTAGTTACGAGCGCTACCCACCGACACCGAGCAAGAACTTAAGTAGACATCACCAGTGTGCGATTTTGTTTTAGACAAAAACAAGAGCAAACCATAATGAACACGAGGATTGTGCAGATTGAGGAACGCTTGTTTAAATTAACTCTAATTATCCATTGTTAATTATTCCTAGTGCCTTATAAGATGATCTATGGGCGGGTTGCCGGTGTGGGTATGGGTGCACGCACAGTGCCCCGTCTCCTTGAGGATGTCATCGAACTCGAAGTAGTTGTCCATGGAGCACTCGCCACCAGGCACTTCTGCGCATGTGGCGGAGCACATATACGTCTCCCGATTGGAGAAATCAAGGTCCCCATCATCCATTGCTGCAACTAGAAACCAACAGCACACACCAGTTACCTGGCAATGAAGCAACGTGCATGCATCGGATTCCATGGGTTGCCATCGAATTACGCAACATCTCGGAACTGAAGAAAGAGGAATTCGCCGCCAAGATTGCATCTAGTCTAGATGGGGCGCCACTCCGAAAATTTGTGGAGGTCAAGTATTGTAACTGGTTTGTGTTTAAGTACTCAATCGATGGCTTGTAGTACCGTGAGAGAAAGGTAAAAAGAACTCCAGTGGGTATTGAAATAAAGCGTGAAACCGTGCTGAGCTCCCATGCAGTGGTAGCGAGAAGGAGAAACTTTCTTACCAAGGCAACCCGTAGATTTTAAATGCATTCATGAGATTTATACTTATTTCAGAATGGAGACTAGACATTTGATTATTTAGATAAGGCAAATTTATTATTAGGGGAAATAATAATCGAGCAACCCTTCTATCTCTATGTCTCTTGCAATTACTCCATCTAGTTCACGTCTGTAATGGCTTCCAAATGCAAATTTTAACCACTATTTTTTTGTGTCGGAGAAACTTAAACTTGTGAAGCCGAACAAAACTGTACTATTGTTTAGACAATACTCCCCTAGACAAACCTATACCTGTGATTTTGAAGTTTAAATCCAAATAAAGAATATCGGGGAGTTCAAAGTTTGTAAAGTGAAAATGAAGCTAGATCCTTGACGTCACATTTTTGTGAACTTGTGGTAGTATTCGATTAGCACTAATAACTTTGTAGAATATTGCTGCAGCATGATCCTTTAGTGAGTGACCTACCCAACATTCTCCCATGGCACCCAACTTCCCTTCATGGCCGCAGGCGTGTGATCGCGCCAAGCGTTCCGACGACGCATACCATAGTCATGGTGAGGTGGCAGAGTAGGAAGGAGATGCATGACGATTGAGACGATGCGTGAGTGCATCCAGTTACCTGTCCATGTTTCCTGGTGCCTTCTATGCCTATGGCCACTAAACTTGAATTTCTAGTATGTAGAGGCAAAACAAATACACGGAATGAAATTGGATAATTCTAAGTCAAGAAATAAAATGACGAATAAGATATTCACCTTTTGTTTAGGGAACCATTGCTCTTTTATAAGAGACGTGGGTATTAGAAAGTCATATGAACTCAACAACACTTTGGTAGATCAAGAATCTCGTTATTATGAGCTTGGACCTTGGATAGGTCAGAGAATGTTGGGGAACGTAGCAGAAATTCAAAAATTTCCTACGTGTCACCAAGATCTATCTATGGAGAAACTAGCAACGAGGGGAAGGAGAGTGCATCTACATACCCTTGTAGATCACTAAGCGGAAGCGTTCAAGAGAACGGGGTTGAAGGAGTCGCATTGTCGTGATCCAAATCACCGGAGATCCTAGTGCCGAACGGACGGCACCTCCGCGTTCAACACACGTACAACCCGGTGACGTCTCCCACGCCTTGATCCAACAAGGAGAGAGGGAGAGGTTGAGGAAGACTCCATCCAGCAGCAGCACAACGGCGTGGTGATGATGGAGGAGTGTGGCAATCCTGCAGGGCTTCGCCAAGCACCGCGGGAGAGGAGAAGGGAGAGAGGCAGGGCTGCGCCATGGAGAGGTGAAAACTCATGTGTTGGGCAGCCCCTAGACCTCAAGTATATATAGGGGAAGGGGAGGGGGCTGCGCCCCCTCTAGGGTTCCCTCCTAGGGGCGGCGGCCAGCCCAGATCCCATCTGGTGGGCGGCCAAGGGGAGAGGGAAACTTGCCCCCAAGCCAGGTGGGGCGCCTTCCCCAAACCCTAGGCGCCTTGGGCCCTTGTGGGCGCACCAGCCCACCTGGGGCTGGTCCCTCCCACACTTGGCTCATGCTGCCCTCCGGGATGGTGGCCCCACTTGGTGGATCCGGGACCTCCCGTGGTCCCAGAGCATTCTTGATAAAACCCGAAACTTTTCCGGTGACCAAAACAGGACTTCCCATATATAAATCTTTACCTCCGGACCATTCCGAACTCCTCGTGACATCCGGGATCTCATCCGGGACTCGAACAACATTCGGTAACCACATACAAACTTCCTTTATAACCCTAAGGCCATCGAACCTTATGTGTAGACCCTACGGGTTCGGGAACCATGAGACATGACCGAGACGTTCTCCGGTCAATAACCAACAGCGGGATCTGGATATCCATGTTGGCTCCCACATATTCCACGATGATCTCATCGGATGAACCACGATGTCAAGGACTCAATCGATCCCGTATACAATTCCCTTTGTCTAGCGGTATTGCACTTGCCCGAGATTCGATCGTCGTTATCCCGATACCTTGTTCAATCTCGTTACCGGCAAGTCTCTTTACTCGTTCCGTAACACATCATCCCGTGATCAACCCCTTGGTCACATTGTGCACATTATGATGATGTCCTACCGAGTGGGCCCAGAGATACCTCTCCGTTTACACGGAGTGACAAATCCAGTCTCGATTCGTGCCAACCCAATGCAGACACTTTCGGAGATACCAGTAGTGCACCTTTATAGCCACCCGATTACGTTGTGGACGCTTTGGTACACCCAAAGCATTCCTACGGTATCCGGGAGTTGCACAATCTCATGGTCTAAGGAAAAGATACTTGACATTAGAAAAGCTTTAGCATACAAACTATGATCTTTGTGCTAGGCTTAGGATTGGGTCTTGTCCATCACATCATTCTCCTAATGATGTGATCCCGTTATCAATGACATCCAATGTCCATGGTCAGGAAACCGTAACCATCTATTGATTAACGAGCTAGTCATCTAGAGGCTTACTAGGGACTTGGTGTTGTCTATGTACCCACACATGTATCTGAGTTTCCTATCAATACAATTATAGCATGGATAATAAACGATTATCATGAACAAGGAAATATAATAATAACTAATTTATTATTGCCTCTAGGGCATATTTCCAACAGTCTCCCACTTGCACTAGAGTCAATAATCTAGTTCACATCGTCATGTGATTAACACTCACACGCCACATCGCCATGTGACCAACATCCAAAGAGTTTACTAGTGTCATTAAACTAGTTCACATCATCATGTGATTAAGACTCAATGAGTTCTGGGGTTTGATCATGTTTTGCTTGTGAGAGAGGTTTTAGTCAACGGGTCTGCAACATTCAGATCTGTATGTACTTCGCAAATCTCTATGTCATGTTGTAAATTCTGCTTCCATGCTCCACTTGGAGCTATTCCAAATGGTTGCTCCACTATACGTATCCGGTTTGCTACTCAGAGTCACTCGGATAGGTGTTAAAGCTTGCATCGACGTGACCCTTTACGCCGAACTCTTTATCACCTCCATAATCGAGAAACATGTCCTTATTTACTCCAAGGACAATTTTGACCGCTGTCCAATGATCCATTCCTGGATCACTCTTGTACCCCCTTGCCAGACTCATGGCAAGGCACACTTCCAGTGCGGTACACAAAGATCGCATACTCTGAGCCTATGTACGAAGCATAGGGACGACCTTCGCCCTTTCTCTCTTTTCTGCCGTGGTCGAGCTTTAAGTCTTAACTTCGTACCTTACATCTCGTGCAAGAACTCCTTCTTTGGTGATCCATCTTCAACACCTTCAAGATCATGTCAAGGTATATGCTCATTTGAAAGTACCATTAAGCATTTTGATCCATCCTTATAGATCTTGATGCTCAATGTTCAAGTAGCTTAATCCAGGTTTTCTATTGAAAACACCTTTCAAATAACCCTATATGCTTTCCAGAAATTCTACATCATTTCGATCAACAATATGTCAACAACATATACTCATCAGAAATTCTATAGTGCTCCCACTCACTTCTTTGGAAATACAAGTTTCTCATAAACTTTGTATAGACCCAAAATCTTTGATCATCTCATCAAAGCGCACATTCCAACTCCGAGATGCTTACTCCAGTCCTCAGAAGGATCGCTGGAGCCAGCATACCTTTTAGCATCCTTAGGATCGACAAAACCTTTCTAATTGTATCATATACAACCTTTCCTTACGAAAACTGATAAGGAAACTGGTTTTGACATCCATCTGCCAGATTTCATAAATGCAGCTAATGCTAACATGATTCTGACGGACTTAAGCATCGCTACGGATGAGAAAATCTCATTGTAGTCAACTCCTTGAACTTGTGAAAAACTCTTCGCCACAAGTCGAGCTTCATAGACGGTGACATTACCGTCCACGTCCGTCTTCCTCTTAAAGATCCATTTATCTCAATGGCTTGTCGATCATCGGGCAAGTCCACCAAAGTCCATGCTTTGTTCTGATACATGGATCCTATCTCGGATTTCATGGCTTCCAACCATTTGTTGGAATATGGGCCCACCATCGCTTCTCCATAGCTCGTAGGTTCATTGTTGTCTAGCAACATGACCTTCAAGACAGGATTACTGTGCCACCCTGAAGTGGTACGCATCCTTGTCACCCTACGAGGTACGGTAGTGACTTGATCCAAAACTTCATTATCACTATCATAAGCTTCTACTTCAATTGGTGTAGGTGCCACAGGAACAACTTCCTATGCCCTGCTACACACTAGTTGAAGTGATGGTTCAATAACCTCATCAAGTCTCCACCATCCTCCCACTCAACTTTTCGAGACAAACTTTTCCTCGAGAAAGGACCCGATTAAAGAAACAATCCCTATTGCTTTCGGATCTGAATTAGGAGGTATACCCAACTGTTTTGGGTGTCCTATGAAGATGTATTTTATCCGCTTTGGGTTCGAGCTTATCAACCTGAAACTTTTTCATATAAGCGTCGCAGCCCCAAACCTTTAAGAAATGACAGCTTAGGTTTCTCTAAACTATAGTTCATACGGTGTCATCTCAACGGAATTACGTGGTGCCCTATTTAAAGTGAATGTGGTTGTCTCTAATGCCTAACCCATGAACGATAGTGGTAATTCGATAAGAGACATCATGGTACGCACCATATCCAATAGGGTGCAACTATGATGTTCGGACACACCCTCACACTATGGTGTTCCAGGCGGTATTAATTGTGAAACAATTTCCACAATGTCTTAATTATGTACAAAGCTCGTAACTCAGATACTCATCTCTATGATCATATCATAGACATTTTATCCTCTTGTCACGATGATCTTCAACTTCACTCTGAAATTACTTGAACCATTCAATAATTCAGACTTGTGTTCATCAAGTAAATATACTCAACATCTACTCGAATCATCTGTGAAGTAAGAACATAACGATATTCACTGCATGCCTCAGCACTCATTGGACTGCACACATCAAAATGTGTTACTTCCAACAAGTTGCTATCTTGTTCCATTTTACTGAAAAACGAGGCTTTTAGTCATCTTGCCCATGTGGTATGATTTGCATATCTCAAGTGATTCAAAATCAAGTGAGCCCAAACGATCCATCTGCATGGAGTTTCATCATGCGTATACACCAATAGACATGGTTCGCATGTCTCAAACTTTTCAAAAACGAGTGAGTCCAAAGATCCATCAACATGGAGCTTCTTCATGCGTTTTATACCTATATGACTTACATGGCAGTGCCACAAGTAAGTGGTACTATCATTACTATCTTATACCTTTGGCATGAAAATGTGTATCACTACGATCGAGATTCAATAAACCATTCATTTAGGTGTAAGACCATCGAAGGTGTTATTCAAATAAATAGAGTAACCATTATTCTCCTTAAATGAATAACCGTATTGCAATAGACATAATCCAATCATGTCTATGCTCAACGCAAACACCAAATGACAATTATTCAGGTTTAATACTAATCTTGATGGTAGAGGGAGCGTTCGATGTTTGATCACATCAAAATTGGAAACACTTCCAACACATATCGTCAGCTCACCTTTAGCTAGTCTCCGTTTATTCCGTAGCTCTTTTATTTCGAGTTACTAACACTTAGCAACCGAACCGGTATCTTAATACCCTGGTGCTACTAGGAGTACTAGTCAAGTACACATTAACATAATGTATATCCAATATACTTCTATCGACCTTGCCAGCCTTCTCATCTACCAAGTATCTAGGGTAATGCCGCTCCAGTGGCAGTTCCCCTTATTCCAGAAGCACTTAGTCTCGGGTTTGGGTTCAACCTTGGGTTTCTTCACTAGAGCAGCAGCTGATTTGCCGTTTCATGAAGTGTCCCTTCTTGCCCTTGCCCTTCTTGAAACTAGTGGTTTCACCAACAATTGATGCTCCTTCTTGATTTCTACTTTCGCGGTGTCAAACATCGGGAATACCTCAAGGATCATCATATTTATCCCTGATTTGTTATAGTTCATCACGAAGCTCTAGCAGCTTGGTGGCAATGACTTTGGAGAAACATCACTATCTCTGGAAGATCAACTCCCACTCGATTCAAGTGATTGTTGCACTCAGACAATCTGAGCACAAGCTCAACGATTGAGCTTTTCTCCCTTAGTTTGCAGGTTAAGAAAATCGTCGGAGGTCTTATACCTCCTGACGCGGGCACGAGCTTGAAATCCCAATTTCAGCCCTCGAAACATCTTATATGTTTCGAGAAACGTCTTTGGTGCCTCTACTCTAAACCATTTAACTGAACTATCACGTAGTTATCAAAACGTGTATGTCCGATGTTTGCAACATCCACAGACGACGTTTGGGGTTCAACACACTGAGTGGTGCATTAAGGACATAAGCTTTCTACTGTCCGCATAATCGCTACTGTCAACTTTCAACTATATTTTCTCTAGGAACATATCTAAACACTGGGACTAAAGCGCGAGCTATGACATAATTTGCAAAGGGCTTTTGACTGTGTTCAGGATAATTAAGTTCATCTTATGAACTCCCACTCAGATAGACATCCCTCTAGTCATCTAAGTGATTACATGATCCGAGTCAACTAGGCCGTGTCCGATCATCACGTGAGACGGACTAGTCATCATCGGTGAACATCTTCATGTTGATCGTATCTACTATACGACTCATGCTTGACCTTTCGGTCTACGTGTTCCGAGGCCATGTCTGCATACATGCTAGGCTTGTCAAGTTAACCCTAAGTGTTTTGCATGTGTAAAACTGTCTTACACCCGTTGTATGTGAACGTAAGGATCTATCACACCCGATCATCACGTGGTGCTTCGAAACGACGAACTTTAGCAACGGTGCACAGTTAGGGGAGAACACTTCTTGAAATTGTTGTAAGGGATCATCTTATTTACTACCGTCGTTCTAAGTAAACAAGATGCATAAACATAATAAACATCACATGCAATTATATAGTAGTGACATGATATGGCCAATATCATATAGCTCCATTGATCTCCATCTTCGGGCTCCATGATCATCATCGTCACCGGCATGACACCATGATCTCCATCATCGTGTCTTCATGAAGTTGTCTCGCCAACTATTACTTCTACTACTATGGCTATCGGTTAGCAATAAAGTAAAGTAATTACATGGCGTTGTTTAATGACACGCAGGTCATACAATAAATAAAGACAACTC
The DNA here is from genome assembly GCA_021605145.1 of Aegilops bicornis. NCBI lineage: Eukaryota > Viridiplantae > Streptophyta > Magnoliopsida > Poales > Poaceae > Aegilops > Aegilops bicornis. The sequence continues at coordinate 65,912,347 of CM038673.1, read as the reverse complement.
CTATGGCTCCTGCCGGTTGTCATACTCATCGACATGCAAGTCGTGATTCCTATTACAAGAACATGATCAATCTCATACATCACATATCATTCATCACATTCTTCTTGGCCATATCACATCACATAGCATACCCTGCAAAAACAAGTTAGACGTCCTCTAATTGTTGTCTCCATGTTTTACGTGGCTGCTATGGGTTTCTAGCAAGAACGTTTCTTACCTACGCAAAACCACAACGTGATATGTCAATTGCTATTTACCCTTCATAAGGACCCTTTTCATCGAATCTGTTCCGACTAAAGTGGGAGAGGCGGCACCCGCTAGCCACCTTATGCACCAAGTGCATGTCACCGGTGGAACCTGTCTCACGTAAGAGTATGTGTAAGGTCGGTCCGGCCGCTTCATCCCACAATACCGTCGAAACAAGATTGGACTAGTAACGGTAAGCATATTGAACAACATCAACGCCCACAACTACTTTGTGTTCTACTCGTGCAAAGAATCTACGCAATAGACCTAGCTCATGATGCCACTTTGTTGGGAACGAGCAGAAATTCAAAATTTTCCTACGTGTCACCAAGATCTATCTATGGAGAAACTAGCAATGAGGGGAAGGAGAGTGCATCTACATACCCTTGTAGATCGCTAAGCGGAAGCGTTCAAGAGAACGGGGTTGAAGGAGTCGTACTTGTCGTGATCCAAATCACCGGAGATCCTAGTGCCGAACGGACGGCACCTCCGCGTTCAACACACGTACAGCTCGGTGACGTCTCCCACGCCTTGATCCAGCAAGGAGAGAGGGAGAGGTTGAGGAAGACTCCATCCAGCAGCAGCACAACGGCGTGGTGGTGATGGAGGAGCGTGGCAATCCTGCAGTGCTTCACCAAGCACCGCGGGAGAGGAGAAGGGAGAGAGGCAGGGCTGCGCCATGGAGAGGTGAAAACTCATGTGTTGGGCAGCCCCTAGACCTCAAGTATATATAGGGAAGGGAGGGGGCTGCGCCTCTAGGGTTCCCTCCTAGGGCGGCGGCCAGCCCAGATCCCATCTGGTGGGGGCGGCCAAGGGGAGAGAGGGAAACTTGCCCCCAAGCTAGGTGGGCGCCTTCCCCAAACCCTAGGCGCTTGGGCCCTTGTGGGGCGCACCAGCCCACCTGGGCTGGTCCCTCCCACACTTGGCCCATGCTGCCCTCCGGGATGGTGGCCCCACTTGGTGGACCCGGGACCCTCCAGTGGTCCCAGACGTTACCGATAAAACCCAAACTTTTCCGGTGACCAAAAAGGACTTCCCATATATAAATCTTTACCTCCGGACCATTCCGAACTCCTCGTGACATCCGGGATCTCATCCGGGACTCCGAACAACATTCGGTAACCACATACAAACTTCCTTTATAACCCTAGCGTCATCGAACCTTAAGTGTGTAGACCCTACGGGTTCGGGAACCATGCAGACATGACCGAAACGTTCTCCGGTCAATAACCAACAGCGGGATCTGGATACCCATGTTGGCTCCCACATATTCCACGATGATCTCATCGGATGAACCACGATGTCAAGGACTCAATCGATCCCGTATAAAATTCCCTTTGTCTAGCGGTATTGCACTTGCCCGAGATTCGATCGTCGGTATCCCGATACCTTGTTCAATCTCGTTATCGCAAGTCTCTTTACTCGTTCGTAACACATCATCCCGTGATCAACCCCTTGGTCACATTGTGCACATTATGATGATGTCCTACCGAGTGGGCCCAGAGATACCTCTCCGTTTACATCGGAGTGACAAATCCCAGTCTCGATTCGTGCCAACCCAATGACACTTTCGGAGATACGTAGTGCACCTTTATAGCCACCCGATTACGTTGTGACGTTTGGTACACCCAAAGCATTCCCTACGGTATCCGGAGTTGCACAATCTCATGGTCTAAGGAAAAGATACTTGACATTAGAAAAGCTTTAGCATACGAACTACGATCTTTGTGCTAGGCTTAGGATTGGGTCTTGTCCATCACATCATTCTCCTAATGATGTGATCCCGTTATCAATGACATCCAATGTCCATGGTCAGGAAACTGTAACCATCTATTGATTAACGAGCTAGTCATCTAGAGGCTTACTAGGGACTTGGTGTTGTCTATGTACCCACACATGTATCTGAGTTTCCTATCAATACAATTATAGCATGGATAATAAACGATTATCATGAACAAGGAAATATAATAATAACTAATTTATTATTGCCTCTAGAGCATATTTCCAACAGAGAAATCAATGCATTCATTTGGTTTATAAAAAAGTCATAATTTCATTGATCTCTTGGCCTCTCACGACAACGCACCTAGACAACACATTCTTCTAGTACACAGAGTTTATGAAAAACAAAACCGGTGTTTTTTTCCTGAAGAAATACAATGCTTATGCAGATGCTTACATATGCACACATACTCACCTTATGAAGGCACACACATCTTGCACCTATGAGCACTAACAAACACCTTTGAGAGACCGAGCTGACATATCTTAAGATTGACGAAATCATCATAGATGTGTTGTCATTGACTGACACGCCATACCGGTGAAAGAGTACTGCCAAAAAGCCTAAAATAACTCCAGAAAAATGTGTCACTGCTTACTTTGGTCGGTTCGGGTAGATGTCAGATTAGTAGCTATATATATGCCACCGTGTCCCGTACCCCCTCGTTGCTTGTCCTTGCAGGGCGACCGGGGGGCCAACCCTAGCACCCCAGCCGCCGTGATCCCATCTCTCCTTTCCCTCCGCTGCCGCCGGGGGACAGCGTCAGGCAGAGCCCGTGCGTTCGACGACAGCGGCGGAGGGCTGCCCCTCCTTCCCGAGTTTTTAGGCGGCGAGGGCGCTAGCTAGATCCGCGGAGGTGTGGCCTCTTCCTCAATTCACGGCGGTGCGTGGCTCCTGCTGGAGGCGTTTGTGGTGGTGCGGGGTGAGATGGACAGAGGATGGAGGTGGGGCTGGGCATGGCCGCTGGTGGTGGCGGCGTCCGGCCCGGATCTGAACATGGAGGTGGCAGCATCCCCTCTGCTGGGGATGACGGGACAGATGGTGGGTCCTTGTGGCGGCACGGATGGCGGTGGATATTGGGATCCCGCACCCGGGGACGTAGCAGGATGCGCGTGGCAGCCGGAGCTTCCTCCGGCGTCGACGACGCTTGATGCGGGATCGCGGCGGCCATTGCTATTGTATGAGCAACGACAACAGCTGGCGCGACGGTGGGTGCTCCAAGTAGCGCCCGGAATCAGGGCAACAACCTCTATTCTTCAACGACGGCGGACTCCGGGATCGTGTGGGCGATTCAGAATCTGGATCTCAAGGTGGTGACGGCCTTCTAAGGCTGGTGGCAGTATGGGACATCCCCTCCGTCAACAGATCGGGTTCGATGCAGCTCGGAAGGTGACACATTTGCCTCTTTACGAGTTGTCGGGCGGTGCATGTCGCCGGCAGGTGAAGCCACCGATGGATGCTACGCACGGCGTCTTATATGAAGACCTCAAGTCATGCCTGCTACCCGCAGATATGCATGGTGGCTCTGGCGGAGGTGTCGCGTTTAGCCTATTGTTGTCGTATCGAAGGTGGTACGACAGTAGTGGGAGGCATACGGTATGGGACATCTTTGTCTGCCGTCGTCTCCTCCAGAGGTATATGTCTATCGAGGTGTCGGTAGACGGATAAGGGCAGATGGTACAAACCGCTTCAGCAACGAGTTATTCACTCCGACAGAAACACAAGATCTTTGATCAGACTATGTCGTCACGCTCCTGTGTCGTGTCCTTGCTGAAGGTGGTGGATTGAAGATTGGGCTTGGGGATGAGAATTCGGAGTTCAACCTTGTGGTGGACTCGCCATCATAGGCGCACGTGCGGCGATCCCTTCTTGAAGACGTAGTCTAGGAGTTGTGTATTTTTTTCATTTATGTTGTGTCTTGTATCATAGGGATTTGTGGCTATCTGGGGGAGGTACTTGTTGGGAAACGTAGCATGCAATTGCAAAAAAAAATCCTACGCTCATGCAAGATCTATCTAGGAGATGCATAGCAACGAGAGGGGGAGACTGTGTCCACGTACCCTCGTAGACCGAAAGCGAAAGCGTTAACTTAACGCAGTTGATGTAGTCGAACGTCTTCTCGGATCAACTGGTCAAGTACCGAACGTACGGCACCTCCGAGTTCTGCACACGTTCAGCTCGATGACGTCCCTCGAACTCTTGATCCAGTAGAGGCACGAAGGAGTCGATGAGTTCCGTCGACCCGACGGGCGTGATGTGATGTTGGTGAAGTGATCCGCGCAGGGCTTCGCCTAAGCACTACGACAATATGACCGGAGGAGTAAATGGTGGAGGGGGTAACCGTACACGGCTAAACAATTGATGTGCTTTGGGGAGCCCCCCGCCCCCGTATGTAAAGGAGGAGGGGAGGAGGCCGGCCACAAGGGGCGCGCCAAGGAGGGGGGAGTCCTATTAGGACTCCACTCCTAGTAGGGGGGCGCGCCCCCTCCCCTAGTCCAATTCGGACTCCCTATGGGAGGGGGCGCGGCCACCCCTTGTGGGCTGCCTCCCCTCTCCCCTATGGCCCATATAGGCCCAACCATTCCCCGGGGGGTTCCGGTAACCTCCCGGTACTCCGAAAAATACCTGAAACTTTCTGAAACCATTCGGGTGTCCGAATATAACCTTCCAATATATCAATCTTTATCTCTCAACCATTTCGAGATTCCTCGTCATGTCCGTGATCTCATCCAGGACTCCGAACAACCTTCGGTCACCAAAACACATAACTTATATAATACATATCGTCATCGAACGTTAAGCGTGCGGACCCTACGGGTTCGAGAACTATGTAGACATGACCAAGACACCTCTCCGGTCAATAACCAATAGCAGAACCTGGATGCTCATATTGGGTCCCACATATTCTACGAAGATCTTTATCGGTCGAACCGCAATGTCAACATATGTTATTCCCTTTGTCATCGGTATGTTACTTGCCTGAGGTTCGATCGTCGGTATCTTCATACCTAGTTCAATCTCTTTACCGGCAAGTGTCTTTACTGAAGGAAATATGCCCTAGAGGCAATAATAAAGTTATTATTTATTTCCTTACATCATGATAAATGTTTATTATTCATGCTAGAATTGTATTAACCGGAAACATAATACATGTGTGAATATATAGACAAACAGAGTGTCACTAGTATGCCTCTACTTGACTAGCTCGTTAATCGAAGATGGTTATGTTTCCTAACCATAGATATGAGTTGTCATTTGATTAACGGGATCACATCATTAGGAGAATGATCTGATTGACATGACCCATTCCGTTGGCCTAGCACTTGATCGTTTAGTATGTTGCTATTGCTTTCTTCATGACTTATACATGTTCCTGTAACTATGAGATTATGCAACTCCCGTTTACGGAGGAACACTTTGGGTGCTACCAAACGTCACAACGAATCGGGTGATTATAAAGGAGTACTACAGGTGTTTCCAAAGGTACATGTTGGGTTGGCGTATTTCGAGATTAGGTTTTGTCACTCCGATTGCTCGGAGAGGTATCTCTGGGCCCTCTCGGTAATGCACATCATTATAAGCCTTGCAAGCAATGTGACCAATGAGTTGGTTACGGGATGATGCATTACTGAACGAGTAAAGAGACTTGCGGTGACGAGATTGAACTAGGTATTGGATACCGACGATCGAATCTCGGGCAAGTAACATACCGATGACAAAGGGAACAACGTATGTTGTTATGCGGTTTGACCGATAAAGATCTTCGTAGAATATGTAGGAGCCAATATGGGCATCCAGGTCCCGCTATTGGTTATTGACCGAGAATAGTTCTAGGTCATGTCTACATAGTTCTCGAACCCGTAGGGTCCGCACGCTTAAGGTTTCGGGCGATGCTTATATTATGAGTTTATGAGTTTTGATGTACCGAAGGAGTTCGGAGTCCCAGATGAGATCGGGGACATGACGAGGAGTCTCGAAATGGTCGAGACGTAAAGATCGATATATTGGACGACTATATTCGGAGTTCGGAAAGGTTCCGAATGATTCAGGTATTTTTCGGAGTACCGGAGAGTTACGGAATTCGCCGGGGAGAAGTATTGGGCCTTAGTGGGCCCTACGGGAAAGAGAGAGGCTGCCTAGGGCAGGCGCGCGCCCCATGGCCTAGTCCGAATTGGACTAGGGGGAGGGGCCGCACCCCCTCCTTCCTTCCCTTCTCTCTTCCCCTTCCTTGTCTCCTACTCCTAATACATGGAAGGACTCCTAGTTGGTCTAGGAAAGGGGGAATCCTACTCCAGGTGGGAGTAGGACTCCCCATGGCGCGCCCCTACTAGGGCCGGCCTCCTCCTCCCTCCCTCCTTTATATCACGGGGCAGGGGCACCCCATGGACACACAAGTTGATCTACGGATCGTTCCGTAGCCGCAGCGGTGCCCCCTCCACCATATTCCACTTCGGTCATATCGTCGCGAGCTTAGGCGAAGCCCTGCGCCGGAGAAGTCATATCGTTGCGGAGCTTAGGCGAAGCCCTGCGCCGGTGGAGCATCATCATCGCCACCACGCCGTCGGCCGACGGAACTCATCCCCGACACTTTGCTTTGGATCGGAGTCCGGGATCGCCATCGAGCTGAACGTGTGCAGAACTCGGAGGTGCCGTGACGCTCGGTACTTGGATCGGTCGGATCGTGAAGACGCACGACTACATCAACCGCGTTGTTATAACCCTTCCGCCACGGTCTCACGAGGGTACGTGGACATACACTCTCCCCTCGTTGCTATGCATCACCATGATCTTGCGTGTGCGTAGGAAATATTTTGAAATTACTACGTTCCCCAACAGTGGCATCCGAGCCTAGGTTTTTATGGTTTGATGTTTTGCACGAGTAGAACACAAGTGAGTTGTGGGCGATACAAGTCATACTGCCTACCAGCATGTCATACTTTGGTTCAGCGGTATTGTGAGATGAAGTGGCCCGGACCGACATTACGCCAGACGCTTACGGCGAGACTGGTTTCACTGCTACGAGCACTCGTGCTTAAAGGTGGCTGGCGGTGTCTGTCTCTCTCACTTTAGTTGAACCGAGTGTGACTACGCCCGGTCCTTGCGAAGGTTAAACGGAGTCTATTTGACAAACTATCGTTGTGGTTTTGATGCGAGGGTGAGAACGGTTCTTGCTAAGCCCGTAGCAGCCACGTAAAATTTGCAACAACAAAGTAGAGGGCGTCTAACTTGTTTTTGCAGGGCATGTTGTGATGTGATATGGTCAAGACGTGATGAGATATAAGTTGTTGTATAAGATGATCATGTTTTGTTGAAGTTATCGGCAACCGGCAGAAGCCCTATGGTTGTCTCTTTGTTGCATAAGATGCAAGTGCCAAATAATTGCTTTACTTTATCGCTATGCGATAGCAATAGTTGCAAGAGCAATAGTTGGCGAGACAACCATGTGATGACACATTGATATAGATCAAGATGATGATGATCATGGTGTCGTGCGGGTGACGATAGACATCATGACAGTACTTTGGAGATGGAGATCAAAGGCGCAAGATGATCATGGCCATATCATGTCACATATTTTGATTGCATGTGATGTTTATCTATTATATATCTTATTCTTGCTTTGATTGACGGTAGCATTTTAAGATGATCTCTCACTAATTATCAAGAAGTGTTCTCCTGAGTATGCACCGTTGCCAAAGTTCGTCGTGCATGCATACACCACGTGATGATCGGGTGTGATAAGCTTCACGTCCATCTACAACGGGTGCAAGCCAGTTTTGCACACCCGGAATACTCAGGTTAAACTTGACGAGCCTAGCATATGCAGATATGGCCTCGAAGCACGGAGACCGAAAGGTCGAGCGTGAATCATATAGTAGATATGATCAACATAGTGATGTTCACCATTGAAAACTACTCCATCTCACGTGATGATCGGTTATGGTTTAGTTGATTTGGATCACGTGATCACTTAGATGACTAGAGAGATGTCTGTCTAAGTGGGAGTTCTTAAGTAATATGATTAATTGAACTTAAATTTATCATGAACTTAGTCCTGGTAGTATTTTGCAAATTATGGTGTAGATCAATAGCTCGCGTTGTTGCTTTCATATGTTTATTTTCATATGTTCCTAGAGAAAATTGTGTTGAAAAATGTTAGTAGCAATGATGCGAATTGGATCCATGATCCGAGGTTTATCCTCAATGCTGCATGTAAGAATTATGTCCTTAATGCACCGCTAGGTGACAGACCTATTGCAGGAGCAGATGCAGACGTTATGAACGTTTGGCTAGCTCAATATGATGACTACTTGATAGTTTAGTGCACCATACTTAACGGCTTAGAATCGGGACTTCAAAGACGTTTTGAACGTCATGGACCATATGAGATGTTCCAGGAATTGAAGTTAATATTTCAAGCAATTACCCGAGTTGAGAGATATGAAGTCTCCAACAAGTTCTATAGCTAAAAGATGGAGGAGAATCGCTCAACTAGTGAGCATGTGCTCAGATTGTATGAATACTTCAATCGCTTGAATCAAGTGGGAGTTAATCTTCCAGATAAGATAGTGATTGACAGAATTCTCTAGTCACCATCACTAAGTTACTAGAACTTCGTGATGAACTATAGTATGCAGGGGATGACGAAAACGATTCCCGAGCTCTTCGTGATGTTGAAATCAACGAAGGTAGAAATCAAGAAAGAGCATCAAGTGTTGATGATTGACAAGACCACTAGTCTCAAGGAAAAGGGCAAAGGGAAGAAGGGGAACTTCAAAAGGAACGTCAAGCAAGTTGCTGCTCGAGTGAAGAAGCCCAAGTCTGGACCTAAGAATCAGACTAAGTACTTTTGCTGCAATGGAACTGGTCACCGAAGCGGAACTACCCCTGAATATTTGGTGGATAAGAAGGATGGCAAAGTGAACAAAGGTATATTTGATATACAGATTATTGATGTGTATTTTACTAGTGTTCATAGCAACCCTCGGTATTTGATACCGGTATAGTTGCTAAGAGTAGTAACTTGAAACGGAGTTACAGAATGAACAGAAACTAGTTGAAGGGAAGTGACGATGAGTGTTGGAAGTAGTTCCAAGATTGATATGATCATCATCGCACACTCCCTATACTTTCGGGATTAGTGTGGAACCTAAATAAGTGTTATTTGGTGTTGAGCATAAATATGATTTGATCATGTTTATTGCAATACGGTTATTCATTTAAGTAAGAGAATAAATTGTTGTTCTGTTTACATGAATAAAACCTTATATGGTTACACACCCAATGAAAATGGTTCATTGGATCTCGATCATAGTGATACACATATTCATAATATTGAAACCAAAAGATGCAAAGTTAATAATGATAGTGCAACTTATTTGTGGCACTCGCCGTTTAGGTCATATTGGTGTAAAGCGCTTGAAGAAAACTCCATGCTGATGGACTTTTGGAATCACTTGACTATGAATCATTTGATGCTTGCGAACCGTGCCTTTTGGGCAAGATGACTAAAACTCCGTTCTCCGGAACAATGGAACAAGCTCTTGACTTATTGGAAATAATACATACCGATGTATGCGATTCAATGAGTGTTGATGCTCGTGGCAAGTATCGTTATTTTCTGACCTTCACAAAATGATTTGAGCAGATATGGGTATATCTACTTGATGAAACATAAGTCTGAAATAATTGAAAAGTTCAAAGAATTTCAGAGTGAAGTGGAAAATCATCGTAACAAGAAAATAAAGTTTCTGCGATCTGATCGTGGAGATAAATATTTGAGTTACGAGTTTGGTCTTCATTTGAAACAATGTGAAATAGTTTCGCAACTCACGCCATATGGAACACCACAACATAATGGTGTGTCCGAAAGTCGTATCCGCACTTTATTGGATATTGTGCGATCTATGATGTCTCTTATCAATTTACCACTATCGTTTTTGGGGTTATGCATTAGAGACAGCTGCATTCACGTTTAATAGGGCACCGTCTAAATCCGTTGAGGCGACACCGTATGAACTATGGTTTAACAGTAAACCTAAGCTGTCGTTTCTTAAAGTTTGGAAGTTGTGATGCTTATGTGAAAGAGTTTCATCCTCGATAAGCTCAAACCCAAATCGGAGAAGTGCGTCTTCATAGAATACCCAAAGGAAATTGTTGGGTATACCTTCTATCACAGATCCGAAGGCAAAAACATTCGTTGCTTATAAATGGATCCTTTCTAGAGAAGGAGTTTCTCTCGAAAGAAGTGAGTGGGAGGAAAGTGGAGCTTGATAAGGTAATTTGTACCTTCTCCCGAATTGGAAAGTATTTCATCACGGAAATCAGTTCCGTGATTCCTACACCAATTAGTGAGGAAGCTAATGATGATGATCATGTAACTTCAGATCAAGTCACTACCGAATCCCGTAGGTAAACCAGAGTGAGATCCGCACCAAAGTGGTACGGCAATCCTGTTCGGAAGTCATGCTACTAGATCATGACGAACCTACAAACTATGAAGAAGCGATGGTGAGCCTAGATTCCGCTAAATGGCTAGAAGCCATGAAATCTGAGATGGGATCCATGTATGAAAACAAAGTGTGGACTTTGGTTGACTTGCCCGAGGGTCGGCAAGCAATAGAAAATAAATGGATCTTCAAGAGGAAGACGGACGTTGATAGTAGTGTTACTATCTACAAAGCTCGACTTGTCGCAAAAGGTTTTTGACAAGTTCAAGGTGTTAACTACAATGAGATTTTCTCAACTGTAGCGATGCTTAAGTCTGTCCGAATCATGTTAGCAATTGCCACAATTTATGAAATTTGGCAAATGGATGTAAAACTGCATTCTGAATGGGTTTACGGAGGAAGAGTTGTATATGATGCAACCAGAAGGTTTTATCGATCCAAAGGGAGCTAACAAAGTGTGCAAGCTCCAGCGATCCATCTATGGACTGGTGCAAGCATCTCGGAGTTGGAATATACGCTTTGATAAGTTGATCAAAGCATATAGTTTATACAGACTTACAAAGTGAAGCCTGTATTTACTAGAAAGTGAGTGGGAGCACTACAGCATTTACGATAAGTATATGTGAATGACATATTGTAGATCGGAAATAATGTAGAATTATTCTACAAAGCATAAAGGAGTGTTTGAAAGGAGTTTTTCAAACAAAGACCTCGTGAAGCTGCTTACATAGTGAGCATCAAGATCTAGAGAGATAGATCAAGACGCTAGATAAGTTTTTTCAATGAGTACATACCTTGACAATATTTTGAAGTAGTTCAAAATGGAAGAGTCAAAAAATGAGTTCTTGCACGTGTTACAAGGTGTCAAATTGAGTAAGACTCAAAACCCGACCACGGCAGAAGATAGAAAGAGAATGAAAGTCATTCCCTATGCCTTGGCCATAGGTTCTATAAACTATGCCATGTCTGTGTACCAGATCTATTGTATACCCTACAATCGAGTTTGGCAAGGAGTACAATAGTGATCTAGGAGTAGATCATCGACAGCGGTCAAAATTATCCTTAGTGGAATAAAGGATATGTTTCTCGATTATGGAAGTGACAAAAGGTTCGCAGAAAGGGTTACGCCGATGCAAGTTTTGACACCGATCTAGATGACTCTAAGTCTCGATCTAGATACATATTGAAAGTGGGAGCAATTAGTTAGAATAGCTCTCATGCGAGCATTGTTGACATAGAAATTCGCAAAATACTTACGGATCTGAATGTGACAGACCCGTTGACTAAAAATATCTCACAAGCAAAACATGATCACACCTTAGTACTCTTTGGGTGTTAATCACATAGCGATGTGAACTAGATTACTGACTCTAGTAAACCCTTTGGGTGTTGATCACATATCGATGTGAACTATGGGTGTTAATCACATGGTGATGTGAACTATTGCTGTTAAATCACATGGCGATGTGAACTAGATTATTGACTCTAGTGCAAGTGGGAGACTGAAGGAAATATGCCCTAGAGGCAATAATAAAGTTATTATTTATTTCCTTACATCATGATAAATGTTTATTATTCATGCTAGAATTGTATTAACCGGAAACATAATACATGTGTGAATATATAGACAAACAGAGTGTCACTAGTATGCCTCTACTTGACTAGCTCGTTAATCGAAGATGGTTATGTTTCCTAACCATAGACATGAGTTGTCATTTGATTAACGGGATCACATCATTAGGAGAATGATCTGATTGACATGACCCATTCCGTTAGCCTAGCACTTGATCGCTTTAGTATGTTGCTATTGCTTTCTTCATGACTTATACATGTTCCTGTAACTATGAGATTATGCAACTCCCGTTTACGGAGGAACACTTTGGTGCTACCAAACGCGTCACAACGTAATCGGGTGATTATAAAGGAGTACTACAGGTGTTTCCAAAGGTACATGTTGGGTTGGCGATTTCGAGATTAGGTTTTGTCACTCCGATTGCTCGGAGAGGTATCTCTGGGCCCTCTCGGTAATGCACATCATTATAAGCCTTGCAAGCAATGTGACCAATGAGTTGGTTACGGGATGATGCATTACAGAGCGAGTAAAGAGACTTGCCGGTGACGAGATTGAACTAGGTATTGGATACCGACGATCGAATCTCGGGCAAGTAACATACCGATGACAAAGGGAACAACGTATGTTGTTATGCGGTTTGACCGATAAAGATCTTCAGAGAATATGTAGGAGCCAATATGGGCATCCAGGTCCCGCTATTGGTTATTGACCGAGAATAGTTCTAGGTCATGTCTACATAGTTCTCGAACCCGTAGGGTCCGCACGCTTAAGGTTTCGATGATGGTTATATTATGAGTTTATGAGTTTTGATGTACCGAAGGAGTTCGGAGTCCCAGATGAGATCGGCGACATGACGAGGAGTCTTGAAATGGTCGAGACGTAAAGATCGATATATTGGACGACTATATTCGGAGTTCGGAAAGGTTCCGAATGATTCGGGTATTTTTCGGAGTACCGGAGAGTTACGGAATTCGCCGGGGAGAAGTATTGGGCCTTATTGGGCCCTGCAGGAAAGAGAGAGGGCTGCCTAGGGCAGGCCGCGCGCCCATGGCCTAGTCCGAATTGGACTAGGGGAGGGCCGCACCCTCCTTCCTTCCTTCTCTCTTCCCTTCCTTGTCTCCTACTCCTAATACATGGAAGGACTCCTAGTTGGACTAGGAAAGGGGGAATCCTACTCGGTGGGAGTAGGACTCCCCATGGCGCGCCCTACTAGGGCCGGCCTCCTCCTCCCTCCCTCCTTTATATACGGGGCAAGGGCACCCCATGGACACACAAGTTGATCTACGGATCGTTCCTTAGCCGTGCGGTGCCCCTCCACCATATTCCACTTCGGTCATATCGTCATGGAGCTTAGGCGAAGCCTGCGCCGGAGAAGTCATATCGTCATGGAGCTTAGCGAAGCCCCGCGTCGGTGGAGCATCATCATCGTCACCACGCCGTCAGGTTGACGGAACTCATCCCGACACTTTGCTGGATCGGAGTCCGGGATCGCCATCGAGCTGAGCGTGTGCAGAACTCGGAGGTGCCGTACGTTCGGTATTTGGATCGGTCGGATCGTGAAGACGTACGACTACATCAACCGCGTTGTTATAACGCTTCCGCTTACGGTCTACGAGGGTACGTGGACATACACTCTCCCCTCTCGTTGCTATGCATCACCATGATCTTGCGTGTGCGTAGGAATATTTTGAAATTACTACGTTCCCCAACATTTACTTGTTCCATAGTGCATCATCCCGCAACTAACTCATTAGTCACATTGCTTGCAAGGCCTCATATGATGTGCATTACCGAGAGGGCCCAGAGATACCTCTTCGATACTCGGATTGACAAATCCTAATCTCGATCTATGCCAACCCAACAAACACCTTCGGAGATACCTGTAGAGCATCTTTATAATCACCCAGTTGCATTGTGACATTTGATAGCACACAATGCATTCCTCCGGTGTCTGGGAGTTGCATAATCTCATTGTCGGAGGAATATATATTTGACACGAAGAAAGCAGAGTAGCAATAAAACTGAACAATCATTATGCTAAGCTAATGGATGGGTCTTGTCCATCACATCATTCCACTAATGATGTGATCCCGTTATCAAATGACAACTCATGTCCATGGCTAGGAAACTTAATCATTTTTTATGAACGAGCTAGTCTAGTAGAGGCATACTAGGGACATGTTGTTTTGTCTATGTATTCACATATGTATCAAGTTTCCCGTTAATACAATTATAGCATGAATAATAAACATTTATCATGAATAAGAAAATATAAAATAACAACTTTATTTTTGCCTCTAGGGCATATTTCCTTCAGTCTCCCACTTGCACTAGAGTCAATAATCTAGATTACATTGTAATGAATCTAACACCCATGGAGTCTTGGTGCTGATCATGTTTTGCTCGTGGAAGAGGCTTAGTCAACGGTTGTGTAACATTCAGATCCGTATGTATTTTGAAAATCTCTATGTGTCCCTCCTTGACCAAATCTCGGATGGAGTTGAAGCATCTCTTGATGTGTTTGGTCTTTTTGTGGAATCTGGATTCCTTCGCCAAGGCAATTGCTACAGTATTGTCACAAAAAAAATTCATTGGACCCGATGCACTAGGTATTACACCTAGATCGGATATGAACTCCATCCAGACTCCTTCATTTGCTGCTTCCGAAGCAGCTATGTACTCCGCTTCACAAGTAGATCCCGCCATGACGCTTTTCTTGGAACTGCACCAACTGACAGCTCCACCATTCAATAAAAATATGTATCCGGATTGTGACTTAGAGTCATCTGGATCAGTGTCAAATCTAGCATCGACGTAACCATTTACGACAAGCTCTTTGTCACCTCCATAAACGAGAAACATATCCCTAGTCCTTTTCAGGTACTTCAGGATGTTCTTGACCGCTGTCCAGTGATCCACTCCTGGATTACTCTGGTACCTCCCTGCTAAATTTATAGCAAGGCACACATCAAGTGTGGTACACAACATAGCATACATGATAGAACCTATGGCTGAAGCATAGGGAATGACTTTCATTTTCTCTCTATCCTTCTGTAGTGGTCGGGCATTGAGTCTGACTCAACTTCACACCTTGTAACACAGGCAAGAACCTTTTCTAATTCATTTTGAACTTTTTCAAAACTTTATCAAGATATGTGCTTTGTGAAAGTCCTATCAAGCGTCTTGATCTATCTATAGATCTTCATGCCCAATATGTTCTACTTTCCTCCCACTCACTTTTTTCGAGAAAAACTCTTTCTCTAGAAAGGTTCCGTTCTTAGCAACAAAAATCTTGCCTTCGGACTTGTGGTAGAAGGTGTACCCAATTGTTTCCTTAGGGTATCCTATGAAGACACATTTCTCTGATTTGGGTTTGAGCTTATCGGGTTGAAGCCTTTTGACATAAGCATCGCATCCCCAAACTTTAAGAAACGACAGCTTAGGTCTCTTGCCAAACCACAGTTCTTAAGGTGTCGTCTCAACGAACTTTGACGGTGCCCTATTTAAAGTGAATGTAGCTGTCTCTAATGCATAAACCCAAAACGACAGTGGTAAATCGGTAAGAGACATCATAGATCGCACCATATCCATGCTACTGTTGGGGAACGTAGTAATTTCAAAAAATTTCCTACGCACACGCAAGATCATGGTGATGGCATAGCAACGAGAGGGGAGAGTATTGTCCACGTACTCGTGAGACCGTAAGCGAAGCGTTATGAGATCGCGGTTGATGTAGTCAGACGTCTTCACGATCCGACCGATCCAAGTACCGAACGCTCGGTACCTCCGAGTTCAGCACGCGTTTAGCTCGATGGCGATCCCGGGCTCCGATCCAGCAAAGCGTCGGGGATGAGTTCCACAAGACGACGGCGTGGTGACGATGATGATGCTCTCATCGCGCAGGGCTTCGCCTAAACTCCGCCACGATATGACCGAGGTGGAATATGGTGGAGGGGGCACCAGACACGGCTAAGGAACGATCCGTAGATCAACTTCGTGTCATGGGGTGCCCCCTGCCCCGTATATAAAGGAGGGAGGGGAGGTGCGGCCGGCCCCTGGGGTGCGCTGAGGAGTCCTACTCCCACCGGGAGTAGGACTCCCCCCCTCTTTCCTTGTTGGAGAAGGAAAGGGGGGAGGGGAAAGAGGAAGGGGGGCGCCGCCCCCCCTCTCCTTGTCCTATTTGGACTAGGGGGGAGGGGGCGCGCGGCCTGCCCTAGCCGGCCCTCCTCTTCTCCCTCATGGCCCACTAAGGCCCATTATCCCCGGGAGGGTTCCGTAACCCCGGTGTTGCAAAGAAAATCCCGATTTCACGGAACCATTCCGATATCCAAATATAGGCTTCCAATATATCAATCTTTATGTCTCTACCATTTCGAGACTCCTCGTCATGTCCGTGATCACATTCGGGACTCGAACAAACTTCGTACATCAAAACTTATAAACTCATAATAAAACTGTCATCGTAACGTTAAGCGTGCGGACCCTACGGGTTCGAGAACTATGTAGACATGACCTAGAACTATTCTCGGTCAATAACCAATAAGCGGAACCTGGATGCCCATATTGGTTCCTACATATTCTATGAAGATCTTTATCGGTCAAACCGCATAACGACATACGTTGTTCCCTTTGTCATCGGTATGTTACTTGCCCGAGATTCGATCGTCGGTATCCAATACCTAGTTAGATCTCGTTACCGGCAAGTCTCTTTACTCGTTCCGTAATACATCATCTCGCAACTAACTTATTAGTTGCAATGCTTGCAAGGCTTATGTAATGTGTATTACCGAGAGGGCCCAGAGATACCTCTCCGACAATCGGAGTGACAAAACCTAATCTCGAAATACGCCAACACAACATGTACCTTTGAAGACACCTTTAGTACTCCTTTATAATCACCCAGTTACGTTGTGACGTTTGGTAGCACCCAAAGTGTTCCTCCGGTAAACGGGAGTTGCATAATCTCATAGTTATAGGAACATGTATAAGTCATGAAGAAAGCAATAGCAATATACTAAACGATCAAGTGCTAGGCTAACGGAATGGGTCATGTCAATCACATCATTCTCCTAATGATGTGATCCCATTAATCAAATAACAACACATGTCTATGGTTAGGAAACATAACCATCTTTGATTAATGAGCTAGTCAAGTAGAGGCATACTAGTGACTATATGTTTGTCTATGTATTCACACATGTATTATGTTTCCGGTTAATACAATTCTAGCATGAATAATAAACATTTATCATGATATAAGGAAATAAATAATAACTTTATTATTGCCTCTAGGGCATATTTCCTTCAGTCTCCTACTTGCACTAGAGTCAATAATCTAGTTCACATCGCCATGTGATTTAACATCAATAGTTCACATCTTTATGTGATTAACACCCATAGTTCACATCGACATGTGACCAACACCCAGAGGGTTTACTAGAGTCAGTAATCTAGTTCACATCGCTTATGTGATTAACACCCAAAGAGTACTAAGGTGTGATCATGTTTTGCTTGTGAGATAATTTTAATCAACGGGTCTGTCACATACAGATCCGTAAGTATTTTGCGAATTCTATGTCTACAATGCTCTGCACAGAGCTACTCTAGCTAATTGCTCCCACTTTTAATATGTATCTAGATCGAGACATAGAGTCATCCATATCTGTGTCAAAACTTGCATCGACGTAACCTTTTACGACGAACCTTTTGTCACCTCCATAATCGAGAAATATTTCCTTATTCTACTAAGGATAATTTTGACCGTTGTCCAGTGATCTACTCTTAGATCACTATTGTACTCCCTTGCTTAACACAATGTAGGGTATACAATAGTTCTGGTACACAGCATGGCATACTTTATAGAACCTATGGCTGAGGCATAGGGAATGACTTTCATTCTCTTTCTATCTTCTGCCGTGGTCGGGCTTTGAGTCTTACTCAATTTCACACCTTGTAACACATGCAAGAACTCTTTCTTTGACTGTTCCATTTTGAACCTTTTCAAAATCTTGACAAGGTATGTACTTATTAAAAAACTTATCAAGCGTCTTGATCTATCTCAATAGATCTTGATGCTCAATATGTAATCAGCTTCACCGAGGTCCTTCTTTGAAAAACTCCTTTCAAATACTCCTTTATGCTTTGCAGAATAATTCTACATTATTTCTAATCAACAATATGTCATTCACATATACTTATCAAAAATGTTGTAGTGCTCCCACTCACTTTCTTGTAAATACAGGCTTCTCCAAAAGTCTGTATAAAACCATATGCTTTGATCAACTCATCAAAGCGTATATTCCAACTCCGAGATGCTTGCACTAGTCCATTGATGGATCGCTGGAGCTTGCACATTTTGTTATCTCCTTTAGGATTGACAAAACCTTCTGGTTGCATCATATACAACTCTTCTTTAATAAATCCATTAAAGAATGTAGTTTTGACATCCATTTGCCAGATTTCATAAAATGTGGCAATTGCTTACATGATTCGGACAGACTTAAGCATCGCTACAGTTGAGAAAATCTCATTGTAGTCAACACCTTGAACTTGTCGAAAACCTTTTTGTGACAAGTCGAGCTTTGTAGATAACACTACTATCAGTGTCCGTCTTCCTCTTGAAGATCCATTTATTTAACATGGCTTGTTGATCATCGAGCAAGTCAATCAAAGTCCATACTTTGTTCTCATACATGGATCCTATCTCAGATTTCATGGCCTCAAGCCATTTCGCGGAATCTGGGCTCATCATCGCTTCCTCATAGTTCGTAGGTTCATCATGGTCTAGTAACATGACTACCAGAACATGATTACCGTACCACTCTGGTGCGGATCTTACTCTGGAAGACCTACGAGGTTTGGTAGCAACTTGATCTGAAGTTTTCTGATCATGATCATTAACTTCCTCACTAATTGGTGTAGGAATCACTGGAACTGATTTCTGTGATAAACTACTTTCCATTAAGGGAGAAGGTACAATTACCTCATCAAGTTCTACTTTCCTCCCACTCACTTCTTTCGAGAGAAACTCCTTCTCTAGAAAGGATCCATTCTTGGCAACGAATGTCTTGCCTTTCGGATCTGTGATAGAAGGTGTACCCAACATTTTGGGTATCCTATGAAGACGCACTTTTCCGATTTGGGTTCAAGCTTATCATGTTGAAACTTTTTCACATAAGCATCGCAACCCAAACTTTAAGAAACGACAACTTTGGTTTCTTGCTAAACCATAGTTTATACGGTGTCGCCTCAACGGATTTATATGGTGCCCTTTTAACGTGAATGCAGCTGTCTCTAATGTATAACCCCAAAGCGATAGTGGTAAATCGGTAAGAGACATCATTGATCGCACCATATCTAATAAAGTACGGTTATGACGTTTGGACACACCATTACACCGTGGTGTTCTGGTGGCGTGAGTAGTGAAACTATTTCACATTGTTTTAATCAAGGCCAAACTCGTAACTCAAATATTTTACCTCTGCGATCATATTGTAGAAACTTTTATTTTCTTGTTACGATGATTCTTCACTTCACTCTGAAATTCTTTGAACTTTTCAAATGTTTCAGACTTGTGTTTCATCAAGTAGATATACCCATATCTGCTCAAATCATATGTGAAGGTCAGAAAATAACGATACTTGTCGTGAGCTTTAACACTCATCGGACTGCATACATCAGTATGTATTATTTCCAACAAGTCATTTGCTTGCTCCATTGTTCCGGAGAACAGAGTCTTTAGTCATCTTGCCCATAAGGCATGGTTCGCAAGCATCAAGTGATTCATAATCACGTGATTCCAAGATACCATCAGCATGGAGTTTCTTCATGCGCTTTACACCAATATGACCTAAACGGCAGTGCCACAAATGAGTTGCACTATCATTATTAACTTTGCATCTTTTGGCATCAATATTATGAATATGTGTATCACTACGATCGAGATCCAACAAACTATTTTTATTGGGTGTATGACCATTGAAGGTTTTATTCATGTAAACAGAACAACAATTATTCTTTGACTTTAAATGAATAATCAGACATTACAATAAACATGATCAAATCATATTTATGCTCAACGCAAACGCCAAATAACATTTATTTAGGTTTAACACTAATCCCGAAAGTATAGGGAGTGTGCGATGATGATCATATCAATCTCGGAACTACTTCCAACACTCATCGTCACTTCCCTTCAACTAGTTTCTGTTCATTCGCAACTCCCGTTTCGAGTTACTACTCTTAGCAACTGAACCAGTATCAAATACCGAGGGGTTGCTACGAACACTAGTAAAATACACATCAATAATCTGCATATCAAATATACCTTTGTTCACTTTGCCATCCTTCTTATCCGCCAAATACTTGGGGTAGTTCGCTTCCAAAGTGACCAGTTCCATTGCAGCAAAAGCACTTAGTCTCAGGCTTAGGTCCAGACTTGGGCTTCTTCACTCGAGCAGCAACTTGCTTGCCGTTCTTCTTGAAGTTCCCCTTCTTCCCTTTGCCTTTTTCCTTGAGACTAGTGGTCTTGTCAACCATCAACACTTGATGTTTTTCTTGATTTCTACCTTCGCCGATTTTAGCATCGCGAAGAGCTTGGGAATTGTTTTCGTCATCCCTTGCATACTATAGTTCATCACGAATTTCTAGTAACTTAGTGATGGTGACTAGAGAATTCTGTCAATCACTATCTTATCTGGAAGATTAACTCCTACTTGATTCAAGCGATTGAAGTACCCAGACAATCTGAGCACATGCTCACTAGTTGAGCGATTCTCCTCCATCTTTTAGCTATAGAACTTGTTGCAGACTTCATATCTCTCAACTCGGGTATTTGCTTGAAATATTAACTTCAATTCCTGGAACATCTCATATGGTCCATGACGTTCAAAACGTATTTGAAGTCCCGATTCTAAGCCGTTAAGCATGGTGCACTAAACTATCAAGTAGTCATCATATTGAGCTAGCCAAACGTTCATAACGCCGCATCCGCTTCCTGCAATAGGTCTGTCACCTAGTGGTGCATCAAGGACATAATTCTTCTGTGCAGAAATGAGGATAAACCTCAGATCACGGATCCAATCCGCATCATTGCTACTAACATCTTCCAACACAGTTTCTCTAGGAATATATCAAAACAAACATATGAAAGCAACAACGCGAGCTATTGATCTACAACATAATTTGCAAAATACTACCAGGACTAAGTTCATGATAAATTTAAGTTCAATTAATCATATTACTAAAGAACTCCCACTTAGACAGACATCTCTCTAGTCATCTAAGTGATCACGTGATCCAAATCAACTAAACCATAACCGATCATCACGTGAGATGGAGTAGTTTTCAATGGTGAACATCACTATGTTGATCATATCTACTATATGATTCACGCCGACCTTTCGGTCTCCGTGTTCGAGGCCATATCTGCATATGCTAGGCTCGTCAAGTTTAACCTGAGTATTCTGCATGTGCAAAACTGGCTTGCACCCTTTGTAGATGGACGTAGAGCTTATCATACCCGATCATCACGTGGTGTCTGGGCACGACGAACTTTGGCAATGGTGCATACTCAGGGAGAACACGTCTTGATAATTTTTAGTGAGAGATCATCTTAAAATGCTACCGTCAATCAAAGCAAGATAAGATGCATAAAGGATAAACAGCACATGCAATCAATATAAGTGATATGATATGGCCATCATCATCTTGTGCTTGTGATCTCCATCTTCGAAGCACCATCGTGATCACCATCGTCACCGGCGCGACACCTTGATCTCCATCGTAGCATCGTTGTCGTCTCACCAACTATTGCTTCTACGACTATCGCTACCGCTTAGTGATAAAGTAAAGCAATTACATGGGGTTTGCATTTCATACAATAAAGCGACAACCATATGGCTCCTGCCAGTTGCCGATAACTCGGTTACAAAACATGATCATCTCATACAATAAAATATAGCATCACGTCTTGACCATATCACATCACAACATGCCCTGCAAAAACAAGTTAGACGTCCTCTACTTCGTTGTTGCAAGTTTTACGTGGCTGCTACGGGCTGAGCAAGAACCGTTCTTACCTACGCATCAAAACCACAACGATAGTTTGTCAAGTTGGTGCTGTTTTAACCTTCGCAAGGACCGGGCGAGCCACACTTTCAGTTCAACTAAAGTGAGAGAGACAGACACCCGCCGGTCACCTTTAAGCAACGAGTGCTCGCAGCGGTGAAACCAGTCTCGCGTAAGCATCTGGCGTAATGTCGGTCCGGGCCGCTTCATCTCACAATACCGCCGAACCAAAGTATGACATGCTGGTAAGCAGTATGACTTGTATCGCCCACAACTCACTTGTGTTCTATTCGTGCATATAACATCAACGCATAAAACCAGGCTCGGATGCCACTATTGGGGAACGTAGTAATTTCAAAAAAATTCCTACGCACACGCAAGATCATGGTGATGGCATAGCAACGAGAGGGGAGAGTATTTTCCACGTACCCTCTTAGACCGTAAGCGGAAGCGTTATGACAACGCGGTTGATGTAGTCAGACGCCTTCACGATCCGACCGATCCAAGTACCGAACGTCACGGCACCTCCGAGTTCAGCACACGCTCAGCTCGATGGCGATCCCCGGCTCCGATCCAGCAAAGCGTCGGGGATGAGTTCCACAAGACGACGGCGTGGTGACGATGATGATGCTCTACCAGCATAGGCTTCGCCTAAACTCCGCCTAATGATATGACCGAGGTGGAATATGGTGGAGGGGCACCGCACACGGCTAAGGAACGATCTGTAGATCAACTTCGTGTCATGGGGTGCCCCTGCCCCGTATATAAAGGAGGGAGGGGAGGTGCGGCCGGCCCCCAAGGGTGCGCCGAGGAGTCCTACTCCCACCGAGTAGGACTCCCCCTCTTTCCTTGTTGGAGAAGGAAAGGGGGGAGGGGAAAGAGGAAGGGGGGCGCCGCCCCCCTCTCCTTGTCCTATTCGGACTAGGGGGGAGGGGGCGCGCGGCCTGCCCTAGCCGGCCCTCCTCTTCTCCCTCATGGCCCACTAAGGCCCATTATCCCCCGGGAGGGTTCCGGTAACCCACCGGTGTTCCGGTAAAATCCCGATTTCACCCGGAACCATTCCGATATCCAAATATATGCTTCCAATATATCAATCTTTATGTCTCGACCATTTCGAGACTCCTCGTCATGTCCGTGATCACATCCGGGACTCCGAACAAACTTCGGTACATCAAAACTTATAGACTCGTAATAAAACTGTCATCGTAACGTTAAGCGTGCGGACCCTACGGGTTCGAGAACTATGTAGACATGACCTAGAACTATTCTCGGTCAATAACCAATAGCGGAACCTGGATGCCCATATTGGTTCCTACATATTCTACGAAGATCTTTATCGGTCAAACCGCATAACGACATACGTTGTTCCCTTTGTCATCGGTATGTTACTTGCCCGAGATTCGATCGTCGGTATCCAATACCTAGTTCAATCTCGTTACCGACAAGTCTCTTTACTCGTTCCGTAATACATCATCCCACAACTAACTCATTAGTTGCAATGCTTGCAAGGCTTTAAGTGATGTGTATTACCGAGAGGGCCCAGAGATACCTCTCCGACAATCGGAGTGACAAAACCTAATCTCGAAATACGCCAACCCAACATGTACCTTTGGAGACACCTGTAGTACTCCTTTATAATCACCCAGTTACGTTGTGACGTTTGGTAGCACCCAAAGAGTTCCTCCGGTAAACGGGAGTTGCATAATCTCATAGTTACAGGAACATGTATAAGTCATGAAGAAAGCAATAGCAATATACTAAACGATCAAGTGCTAGGCTAACGGAATGGGTCATGTCAATCACATCATTCTCCTAATGATGTGATCCCATTAATCAAATAACAACACATGTCTATGGTTAGGAAACATAACCATCTTTGATTAATGAGCTAGTCAAGTAGAGGCATACTAGTGACTATATGTTTGTCTATGTATTCACACATGTATTATGTTTCCGGTTAATACAATTCTAGCATGAATAATAAACATTTATCATGAAATAAGGAAATAAATAATAACTTTATGATTGCCTCTAGGGCATATTTCCTTCAGCTACTTGGATCCTTTGCCGATTGAGAAAAGAAAGAAAGATTTTAGGTATTTATGTGCATTATAAATGGCAGAGTGAGTTTAGCTAGACTGGATAAGAGGACGTGTGCAATTTAAATGCCTGATAATATTTTTTGTTGGAGTTGCATGCCTTGGTTTGGTTGTTGTAAAAGAAATGACAAAGACACTTAAATGACGCCAGCATATGTTTCTTGTGCATGTCAACATCCTTGAATTTCACCATCTGTTAACTTTTCGAAAGCTTGTGGTGAAGTCCACCTTGTTTGTAATATCCTAACCTTTGGCTATTTCTATGCACGGAAGGACGATCTTGGAACGAGTAAAAGAAGTATTTCAGGGGACACGATGCTGAAATCAAAGGACAAGAGCACAAAACTGGACATACAAGATTCAGTACAAAGTATTTCTACATTCTGCTGTTCTGTACACAGCTGGGGCAAAAACCAGGGGCTCACCAACAGCTGGGGCAAAAACCAGTGCATCCGATGCTGTGTTTTCGGATATGTCGGTGGTTTTTTTACTGAATTGGAGTTGGGTGTGAAATATTATATCTTGGTGGTTCGTCGGCATTGTTCCCTTAGCTACATCAATTTGCATTGGATCTTTTCTTGTTTTTGCCAACTATAATCCCATGGCCAACTACTTTATCATAATTGTATTGTATTGCTTGCTCATCTTGCCTGAAGTTACTGCCCAACTCTGAACATAATAAGTTCAGCCTAGTTTAATAGTTACAGAGAGAGAAATGAGATAATACTGTTCAATTGTCTAACCAAATGCCCGCTATGTTGACGTAAACAAGTGACTGAGCCTTGTTTATAGTTCCCGTTAAGAATGCTTCATTTTCTTCACTTCTGAAGTTCTTGTGACTGTACAGTAATTATGACAGCATGTGCTGCCATTTTGCAGGAAGCGATTGATATCGAGGCGAATGTACTGCACGCTGGAATAGCTGTGGAACTGAAGAAGAAATCTGGCAAAATCATCGCTCAGGGTTTAAGCTGTAAGCATGTATGTACGTATGTAATCTCTTGTTTATACTTGGCATGGGTTTTGCTATATACTGCACAACATGGTCCATTTCATGCTCTGTTTTTATGCTCCTATGATTTTCTAGACGGAATTTTCAGCAGAAATCATTGCACGCTAAGAACAGAATATTCTACCTAACTGGAACATTTCACCATGGCTGTGTCTGTTGTCTCCTCGGCCATCAGTGACATGGTTACCTGATTTATCTCTCTTGCTGTCGGCCATATTGCAGGGTGACACTGACCAGGCACCCAAGCCAATCGAGGAAGGGTGTGCTATATGCCAAAACCAAGATTGAAAGTCAGACGGAGGAGGCCAAAGGGAGGCAGATCGCCAACCATAGAACCTTCAATACTGAATATTCTTCAAGTTATCGGCCATATTGGAGTCGGAACTAGCACTTGTTTGTGTTGATGCAAGAGTCGTAGCTTCTTATCGACAGGCAACAATAACCAACTCACGCAAATTTGGATAGTGCAGCCAGGATCTTAGCTAGCGTTGGGGAGTATTGGTTCTACTTCAAGGCACTTGCACATCCAGAGAGCACATTTCGAGGACAATTCTTGCGAGGCTAGTGGTAGTTGGCGAAGCGTTGAAAGGGCCATTCATTGCTGAGAGCTACTCCCTCGGTTCATAAATATAAGATGTTTTGAGTATTTCAATATGGACTGCATATGGACTGAAATGAGTAAACAAACACACTAGAATGTGTTTATATACATTGGATTCGAAAAAAGTTAGAACAACTTATATCTGTGAAAGAAGGGAGCAAGTTCTAAGTTCCAACCCTGGCCCAGGTACCACTTAGTGCATTTTGGCTTTGAGAAGTACTAGTATATCTGGAGCTGACGGTTCTTGGGAAAAAAGAAGTTTGGCATTCAGGTAGTCTGCTCCTGGTAGAAGAACTGAAACCTTGCAACCGAAAGCAGAGAATACATTTAAAGATGAAAGTGACTATTCGCCGGTTTTGGGCTGACCAAACATACTAGAATATGTATTAATCTGGGTTTTAAACTTGTCTGCTTCATCAACACTGTAAGCTATAAACTCGCACTTGAAAATATTTCGTCGCCGGTAATATATATCTATCAAACACATAAAGATGCCAGAAGGGACATGGATGCAACAGAAAACTGATCATGATTAGCCTACGGAAATATTTAGTATCAATAAACCACTTGATGATCCTTAAGGAAGAAAATAAAGTCTATAAAAAAACATGCAAATTCTTCAGGACATTCAGCTTCCCAATTCCCGTACTCGTGGTGTGCGGTCGTGCGAGGTGAGTGGCAGCAACAGGCCCCAAGAAGGGTGTTGCACTGTGGGTTATTCCTACAGTGGTTATTCCTAGCTTCGCTATTATGCAAGGTGGTATGATGATGCAGACCATGATCATGTCTAATGTCGAGGTGGCAGATCAGTAGGAGCGAGATGAACGACGACAGAGAAGGTAAGAACGTGCATGTTATTCCGCAGAAAAGAAGAAACGTGCATGTTATGAGTCTAGTAATTCATTGGTAATTCCTGATACCTTCTAAGCCCATACTCATCAAAATCGAACCCCCATTATGCAGAGGTGGCAAACAAGGGATGAAGAGATACCGGATACTTCTAAGACCGAACTATATGACGAACAAGGTACTCATCTTTGCTTAGGGAAGCCTTTCTCTTTATAAGAGACTTGGGTGGAAGGCACTGATATGAACTCACTAGCCCTCTGGTAGAACAATAACAATAGCTGAGAGTTCCTTTGTTATAATTAAGTTTTGTCAGGTAGGTCAGAGACTATGCGAGCTTTCAATAAACTTGCATTTACTTGCCTTTCGTTTTTTCAACACGTGCAACTTCGTTTAACTTATTTTGACCTTTGCATCAAGAGATGTAACTATCAAACACACAATTTTGTAGTCTGAAGTTCATAGAAAAACAAATCTCAACAGCTAATGCTCCATCCTCTAAGAGAAAAGGCGAGCCAAGTTGGGTTCCTACCGATCTATTTTGTCAAGTAAAAAAATGGATGACATATCATACTCGAGACTAACGTGCGCTTCGCCACGCTGTTATTCTACCATGGGGTTGTGTAAGTGCATCTAGTGCCCCTTAGTGATTTTAGTGTATTGAAGACTTACAGGTTAAGAGACTGATGCGTTTGTGAGTGTATACTGGTCTATAAGTCTATGAGGAGTTTGATATTTACAGAGAAAGTCGACCCCTAAAAATGAAGTTCTTCAACTGAAGACTTTGGATTTCTGAAGACTTTGAAAGTGAAGAAATTGGTGTAACCTTGAAGACTTGACAATCATTCGAGGAACATGAAGCGTGAAGACTTTTGTTTTTATAGTTTCATTTTTTCTTTCTTGAGTCATAGGAAACACCGTACTGTTAAAGGGGTCGAGGAAATACTAAGGAAAAAAATTCATGTGATGCTCAACTCAAAATCCTACACCTACCAATCCCTTTGAGTGAAGCCATTGGAAATCTCATACAGTTCAGTCATATTCTTCAGTAACAGAGACGAAGTTCTTATGGTCTCTGAGGAATTTGTTCTAACTGAGGAGTTAGGAATTCGCCAGTGCAGATTGCCTACACAGTGAGGAACATGATAGCCCTAAGGAATTTGAGAGTCAAAATTCCGACCGTTGTTGTGCTATGCGCCAGCTGTCCCAAAATATCTACCCACCTAACGGTCATAACATTGAAGGGCATTCATGTCTTATCATGTCGGGCTGCTCCCTAGGCTATAAATAGCTGCCCCCTACAACCACTAGCTGGTTGGCTGCTCCGAGAGAAACTGACACTTGTCATTTGAGAGCATGCCATCCTCCAAGGACATTGAGCGAAAATCATCAAGTGAGGAAAACCCAAACCCAACACACCTGCGAACCCAAAGTGATTGAGCATCACTGAAGAGATTGATCCTGCGTGGATCCGACGCTTGTTACCTTTGAAGACTGTGCTTCTTCCAGACGGTTAGGCATCATGGTCTAGAGCATCCAAGAGGAATTGTGGATTGCCGAGTGACCTAGTCTGTGAAGGTTTGGAAGTCACTGAAGACTAACCACGAGTGATTGGGCGAGGTCCATGTGATCTTAGCTCAAGGAGAATACGGTGAGGACTGTGTGTCCGGGACTGTGTGTCCTCGAGTTTAAATACTCAGCCGCTCCAACCAGACGTACAACTGAGACAGCAGTTGGAACTGGTCTACCAAATCAGTGTCTTCACCAAGCTTACTGGTTCTATTTCCTCAACTCTTTCATTTCCTCATTTCTTTGTTGTGTGCTTTTTCATATCTGTTTGAAGACTTTGGCTGAAGACTTTCTCAATTTCCTCAGTTCAATTTCTTCAGTCTGTCCGTCTTCTTTCTGTGTTATCCTGTGTTTACGCTGTCTATACTCTGTGCTTGTCTTCATTCCATCATCATGACCATGCTTCTGTTATGTTATGTTTACATTTGAGTACTCATTCCGCTGCTAGTAGTTCTTCATTTAGGAATTTCCTCACCAGCAAATTCCTCAGTGAAGAATTCATAAAAATCGCCTATTCACCCCCCCTCTAGTGGATATAATGCACTTTCAATTGGTATCAGAGCAAGGTACTCCCTTGTTCTGTGTGATTTTGGTTTAACCACCTAGAGTTTTAGTTATGTCGACTGCAGGTATGATCAAGGTCTCTGCTGGGTGTCCTACCTTCGATGAAACGGACTACCCCTACTGGAAGAATAAGATGCGAATGCATCTTGAGGCAATTGATAACGATCTCTAGTATGTTGTGGAAAATGGTGTTCCCTCAATCACACCTTCTCTGAACGCTAATGATGTGAAGAGATTCAAGCAACTCGATTCTCAAGCGAAGAATATCATATGTGGCCATCTGAGCAAAGGGTAGTATGGAAGAGTGAGTTCTTCGGAAACTGCTAAGCTTATCTGGGATAGGCTGTCCAAAGTGAATGAAGGAGTCTCAACTCAACGTGACTCTCGTGTTGACGTTATTCGCAATCTCTTCAACCGCTTCAAAAGACTCGACAATGAAAATGTTCAACAAACCTTTGATCGCCTCACTGACATCTCAAATGAGCTTCAAGCGCTTGGCGCCACTGACATCACCGACCATGAGGTGGTTAAGAAATTGTTGAGATCGCTCAATTCTTCATTTGATACTCTGGCACTGATGATTCAAGAACGTGCTGATTACAAGTCACCTGATCCCGCTGATATCCTCGAGAGACTAAATACTCATGAGTTCCAGCTTGCTGAGAAGAGAGATCTCTATGGTTCGAGCTATGGCAGATCACGTGCTCTAAAGGCCAAGGCAGTCTCTGAGTCTGAAGATGAAGATTCTGCTAGCAGCCTTGGTGATCCTGAAGAACTGAACCAGGAACTAGCACTGCTCGTGAAGAAATTTTAGAAGTTCTCAAGACGTGGTCATTTTGGAAAATCCTCAAGGAGCAATGATTCCTCATCCACTGACTACAAGAAGAGGCTATGACACAAATGCAAGAAACCTGGTCACTACATCCAAGATTGTCCTCAGTGGTATAAGGAACCAAAGAAGAAGAAAATACAAGGATTACAGTTCTGATGACGCAAAGAAGAAGAAGAAATCTTCAAAGTCTTCACCATCAAAATCCTCGAAGTCTTCATCACACAAGAAGAGCAGCTTCAAGAAGGCTCGGACATTCATTGGCAAGGAAATGGACTCTGAGGCTGAATCTGAGGAACATGAGGACGAGGAGGTATCTGAGGAGTCTGAGTCTCGTGTGGCGAGCCTAGCTCTCGATCTTGCATTAAATCGACAAGTCTATCTTCAACTCTGAAGAAAATGGCTTCACCAACAAGGCTGATGAAGGCAATGATGACTACGCTCCACCTATTGCTTCATGGCAAAGGGTGCCAAGGTAACTAAATACGCCTCCTCACGAATCTAGTGAGGATGAATCGATGAAAACCTCAAGCCCAGCTACTCTAAACTGGCTAAGATTGCTGTGAAACAACAAAAGGCTTTTGAAAAGGTTCAAAACATGTTAGATAAAAGTGATGATATGTTGGGTGAAGAAATGGACCGCACTAAAACCTTGACTGAAAATCTTCAGAGACTTCAGTCCAAGTTTGGCAACCTTCAAGGTCATCATAACACTCTCTTATCCGATCACGAGAAGCTTTCTTATGAATTTCTTCAAAGAAAGCAAGATCTTGAAAAGCTAAGAGTGGATTATGAAGATCTTCAGAAGGAGCGTGATTCATTACTTGCTCAACAAATCAGCGCTACTCAGGAAGAATTTGTTCCTCCATGTCTGAAGTGCATTGAACGTGAAACTGCTAATTCTTCACCTGAATGTTCAAATGCTTCTAATGCTACAAATTCTTCATTTGTCTCTGCTATCACTAATTCCTCATCTAAGGACGATGCTAGTATCACTCATGATGCAGGGCTGAAGGAACTGTACATGACAGACATGTACAAAAGCCTCAAAGGGCATCAGACTCTTCGTGATGTGCTCAAAAAGCAGATCCTCAACAGAAACCCTAGGAAAGAGGGTATTGCCATTGAGAAGAAACTCAATGCTGATGGAACATATTGGAAGCCTGAGCAGTACCCCAAAACCTCATGGGTTGCTGCAAAGGGACCTTTAGTTGATCCATCCAATTTATCTGGCTTTACATGGGAAACTCCTCATTCTTCTGATGAGTCATTTGACTCCAACTATAAACTATTCAAAAATCATAATGGTGAAGTATTTGCTAGATATGTTGGCACTAACTGCAGGAATAGCTCCCCTATGAAGAAAATCCGGGTTCCCAAAAGTTGCCTTGAAAGTCTTCAGGTGAATGTCCTCATGACACCACCTGTGAAGAATAGGAACTCCAGATCAAATTCTTCATATGGACCAGACCAAATTCCTCAAAAGGATCAAAGTCCTCATATGATCATCATCATGCTAACCCCTCTGTTTCGCAGGGTAGAGCTAAGGGCTATGAATATGAGCATTATTCTTCTAATCATTATGTTCATAAGTTCTCGAAGAATTTCTCTGCTTATTCATATGCTTACCCTAACCCCTCTTATGTGAAATGAAGTGGACTGGCTTCTATGCCACCTTTTGTTGGGGAACGTAGCTATAATTCAAAATTTTCTACGCATCACCAAGATCAATCTATGGAGATTCTAGCAACAAGAGAGGGAGAGGATGAGCATCTTCATACCCTTGAAGATCACTAAGCCGAAGCGTTACAAGAATGCGGTTGATGGATCGTACTCGCGGCGATTCAAATCGCGGAAGATCCGATCTAGCGCCGAACGGACGGCGCCTCCGCGTTCAACACACGCAGACAACCCGGGACGTCTCCTCCTTATTGATCCAGCAAGGGAGAGGAGAAGTTGAGGGAGAACTCCGACAACCTGACCCAGGCGTGGTGGTGGTGGAGCTCGTGGTTCTCAAAGCAGGCTTCACCAAGCACTACGGAGGAGGAGGAGGTGTTGGAGGAGGGAGAGGGCTGCGCCAGGAAGAGGTGTGGCTGCCTCCCACCCTCCACTATATATAGGGCAAGGGAGAGGGAGGCGCCCTAGGGTTTCCCCTAGGGGCGGACCAAGCTGAGTTGGATCTCCCTAGGGAAAATCCTAGGGAGACTTGCCCCCAAGCCAAGTAGGTGGAGGATTGCCTCCCAAGCCAGGTGGAGGCGCCCCACCTCCCCAAATAACGTGGGAAAGGCAGGGGGGCGCACCACCCCTTAGTGGGCTGGTTTGCCCTTCCCCTTGGCCCATGAGGCCCTCCAACATTTGCTGGGGCTCCCGAAACACCTTTCGCTCATGCTGGCCATAGCCAGGTACCCCCGGAACACTTCCGGACTCCAATACCCTTCGTCCAATATATCGATTAGTGCTCCTTTGTCACCGTTGCATCTGAAGCATATCATCTTCGCTGACAAAGGCAAAAGTTGGGTATTGGGTCTAGGTAAGGTTGCGATCTCGAAGGATCGACACATGGACAAAGTCATGCTTGTCGAGTCCTTAGGATACAACCTGATGTCTGTCTCAATGCTTTGTGATCTTGATATGGTTGTTGTCTTTGGCAAATATCGTTGCGTTGTGATCATGGAAGCTGACAATTCCAAAGTCTTCGAAGGCTTTAGGAGAGGAGACTTGTACATTGTTGATTTCTCTACAGGACCACAACCGGCCGTATGCCTACTTGCAAAAGCTTCAGAAGGCTGGCTATGGCATCGACGACTTGGTCATGCTGGCATGAGGAATTTGCACACGCTTGCGAAGAAGAAGCATGTCATTGGCATTGAGAATGTCAAATTCCTCAAGGATCACTTATGCGGAGCCTGTGAAGCTGGAAAGATGACAAAGGCCAAGCATCCAGCGAAGACTATCATGACTACCACTCGACCATTTGAATTGCTTCACATGGATCTCTTCGGTCTGAATCATTATTCTGCGGTTACAAATGATGCATCTCTATATGGCTTTGTTATTGCTAATGATTATTATCCTTACACATGGGTGCACATTGTCACTTACAAACATGAGGGGAAGGAAGTCTTCAAACGATTTTCCTCAAGGGCTTCAACCAACTTTGGTGTGAGATGAAGCACATCAGAAGTGACAATGGGACTGAGTTCAAGAATTCCGGTCTTGATGACTATCTTGATGAACTTGGTATTACTCATGAGTTATCTGCTCTTTATACTCCTCAGCAGAATGGTGTTGTCACTACAAAAAAAATACACATCCGTGATGATACGTGTTTGTCACAGTAGGTTGCGTTTTTTGTCATGCATGTACATCCATGACGATTTTATGACAGAATCAAGATAGTCATACATGTGCTGTCATAGAAGTGTTCCATGACATTACCAAAATTATCATCACGGAAGTGTCCACTTCCATGACGATAAATCGCGTGTCACAGAAGTGCTTTCGTCAAGGGTGACCGACACGTGGCATCCACCGTAACGGAACGCCGTTAAGCTATCGGGTCGGATTTTGGATCCGATAACCCGTTAATGACCACGACCAATGGGAAATTTCCACGTGTAAAATTACGATTGGCGAAGGAACACTGTCGACTTGTCGATGGGCGGATGTCGCCTGTCCATTGGAGGAGACATGCCTATGATACATCGACACGTGGCTGGGCCCAACAGAGGCCCATATAGGTTAAAAAGGCCGGCCCAGTCAAAGGCTCGTAGTACTTAATCAGGTACTAGTGGGCCAGCCCAATAACGACCTGCTTAATAAAGGCCCATTAGGGCCCGAAGCCAGATCTGGCCCGTTAATTGTTCGCCAATATTTGGGCCCATTTACGGCCCGAAGCCATATCTAGCCCGTTAATTATTCGCCCAATATTTGGGCCCATTTGCGGCCCGAATCCAGATCTGGCCCGTTAATTGTTCGCCGAATATTTGGGGCCAACTACAGCCCAGTGACTTTTAGCCTGTTAGAGGCCTGATGTAGACATGGGCCCAGCCCGGTGTGACTTTCGGCCTGGGAATGGCCCGTGCTGCCCATGGGCCATATATGGTCCGATGGGACAACGGGCCCACTAACGGCCCGTGCTAAAGGTGGCAACAGTTAAGCCCAACGTGACTTTGGGCCTATTAAAGGCATGTCGCGTAATTCGGCCCGTTGATGCCTGTACTAAGCTTTCGGCCTCTTAAAGGCCCATGATATCGATGGGCGAACTAAGGCCGAGATATGTTTGACTGGTAACGGCCGTGAAATAACCGGGCGAAAAGGCCGGTCTATATTTCGACCTCTTTGAAGGCCCGTCGACGACTAGTGAAAATTGAGGCCCAACATGCATTTTGGCCTGCTAAAGGCCCGTGGTTTCATCTCGGCTGTAACAGGCCAGTACAATATTCAGCCTGTTAATGGACCATTGCATGCTTTGTTGCGGAATAGAAATAAAATCAATAGAATTATGTATCCCAAAGAGCAATACTGCTTGACAAGGCACTGTGAACATGTAAGTCTGATTACCAAAGGCTGAAAACAAAAACCAATTTTGAAACAAGGAGATCTCCATAACTACGAGCCAGGTGTGAGTCTCCGATTTCATAAGCCATTTTTCTCAAACCGACAATTCCTAGCATATCTGACTTTTCCACTACTTCTGTTTTCCACTAAAAGTCTAATTATAGCAATCAAAATTATTGGTATTTAGTCTGATATGTGATATGTGTAGAGTATGAGACAGCCCTCTGCCATCCCTGTCCTCCCCTTGATTTGTTGTTCAACTTAGCCTCTTATTTCAACCAGTTATCTTGAAGAAAATTTCAGCAGAATTACTGTATGCTAAGAATAGATCTTCCGTCTGGAGAATTGCTGTTTGAGGGTTTCTCAAGAACCTGTTGTCCCGTGGCTACAGTCTCTTTATCATGCTATTGCTGAGCTGCCGGCCGGATATGTTTGCACTGGGTACCATTATTTATGCAGATTGTCAGATGTTTGACCGGCATATCGAAAGGGAGCCAGCAACCAATTTTCTCCTGCACAGAAACCAATCAATTATCTGCAAAGAAACCACTTGTCTGGAAGAAAAGATCAATTAGGAACTCCAATCAATTACAGCTTGTTTGTGATCCTAACCTCTGGAAGCAAGCGACCCTTCCTAATTCTACGGAAGGACGATTTGGAACAACCAAAAGCAGTATCTTTGAGGAAAGGGATCGGGGCGCTGCCCATGTCCCTGTACGGACCACAGGGGCCGTATCCTAGGTAAGGTAAATATTCTGTTTTCCACCAGCCTTTTGTTGTTTATATATGTTATGAGCTCTTCTCCTTAACCAATGAATGAAATCGGGGTGAATATTCTGCCTCCACTCCCGAAAATACTAATAAAAAAATTCTTTTTCATATCATTTGTTGCCTTCGCTCTGGCCTGCCGAGCTGAAGACAACACTCAATCCAGCTGTTGCTACGATGTAAAAAGACCATATCTGGCCTTTCTCTCTGGCCTGTCTGATCGTTAGAATTTAGGCTTTTGTGTGGCCAATCAAGCAGCAACCCAGCCGTCCTTGGCAAGTGGAATCCCTTGTGCAGTAGTTAATTCCTTGGCAGCTAGCAGCGTCCTCCTTGTTCTGCTATTGTTGGTGGTGGTGATGGTGGTGGTGGTGGTGGTGGTGGTGGACTCGGCCCTCATGGCATCGTAAACTCCTCTTACATATCTCTTTGATGGTGTCGTTGTTTTCATGCTTAAATTGTGTCACTGCTTAGTTTAGTTGGTTCGGGTAGACACAGTTAGTAGATATATATATGCCGTCGTGTTTATTGTGGTTTTCTCCTGCGCAAATGCTTTAGGCCAACATCACTACCTCCCGTTCATCAGGTTTAGACACCATGGCAAGTTGGATCCTTGGCCAACTGATCTCCTTACCATGGTCCTTATGACCGTCGTCATCATCTCACTCAGCGCAACTGCTGATGAGCTGTTAGATAATAACGAGAAATAAACGAGACACAAGAGACACGGATTTTTACGTGGAAACCCTTGCAAGAGAAAACCACGGACGCACGAAGGCGCAATCACTATAAGGAGGAGTATTACAAGCACGAGACGACAGACAGTCTGAAGTGCGACTACATGGGGTATATATGAGGGCAATACATGAGAGTCCTTGGAGAAAAAATAAACGAGTTGTACCCGTACGCGTCGGTACCAACACAAAGGCCCACACTGTATGTACTACGTCTAGTCCAATACGATATAATTTAGATCACAATTTAACAATCTCCACCTTGATTCAAATTCCCTCAAGTAGTCAAAGAAATTAAATAACTCCATCCAAATCAGCATAAACATCTTGTGCGTCAAAGTCCATAGGACTAATGAGAAATACCAACTAAGCCTGAGCAAAGCTCAAACTTATTGGTCGGAACTGGCTTTGTCATCATATCAGCAGGATTATCGTGAGTACTTATCTTGCATACCTTCAAATCACCTTCAGCAACAACATCTCGAATATAGTGATATATGACATCAATGTGCTTTGTTCTCTCATGGTACATTGGATTCTTGGTAAGACAAATAGCACTTTGACTGTCACTAAATATGGTAGGGCAAGATGTATCTCCACAAAGCTCAGTGTACAAACCTTTCAACCAGGTAGCTTCTTTGCGTGCCTCAGAAATAGCCATATACTCGGCATCAGTAGTGGAACAAGCCACAATAAACTACAAAGTTGCTCTCCAACTCACAGCACAACCACCAATGGTGAAAACATAACCTGTGAGTGATCTTCTCTTATCCAAATCACCAGCAAAATCAGAATCAACAAAACCAACAAGTCCATCTCCAGTTTTCCTAAACTGTAAATAAGCATTAGAAGTACCACGCAGGTGCCTGAAAATCCACTGAACTGCTTTCCAATGCTCTTTTCCAGGATTAGCCATGTATCTACTAACAACACTCAATGCATATGATAAGTCAGGACGAGAACAAATCATGGCATACATAAGTGAACCAACTGCATTTGAATAGGGAACTCTAGACATGTACTCAATATGGGAATCTGACTTAGGACATAAAGCTGATGACAATTTGAAGTGTGTAGCTAACACTGTACTCACCGGCTTGGCATTATGCATATTAAAACGACGAAGAACTTTATCAATATATCCCTTCTGACTTAGATATACTTTTCTAGACGGTCTATCTCTAGATATTTCCATGCCAAGAATTTTCTTTGCAGCACCCAAATCCTTCATCTCAAATTCATTACTCAATTGCTTCTTTAGTTTATTAATCTCTGACATACTCTTTGCAGCAATAAGCATATCATCAACATAAAGGAGGAAATAAATAGTTGAACCATTGACAGTTTTCAAATAAGCACAACTATCATAATTAGACCTTTTGAAACCTTGAGAGAGCATAAAGGTGGCAAATCTCTTGTCCCACTGTCTAGGGGATTGCTTCAATCCATAAAGAGATTTCTTTAACTTACAGACAAGATTTTCTTTTCCAGGAATAACAAAATCTTCAGGTTGTTCCATAGAAATATCCTCTTCTAATTCTCCATGTAAAAATGCGGTTTTAACATCCAATTGTTCAAGCTCAACATCATGCATGGCAATAATACTGAGTAAAGTGCGAATAGAGCTATACTTCACAACAGGAGAAAAGACTTCGTTATAGTCAATACCTAGAATCTGACTGTAACCTTTAGCAACTAACCTTGCTTTATATCTTCTCTCATCATTAGGAGAAACACCTTCTTTCCTCTTGAAAACCCACTTGCAACGAATAGGTTTCTTCTCTCTAGGTAATTTTACTAAATCCCAAGTGCCATTCTTTTCAAGTGATTCCATCTCATCATGCATAGCAGTCATCCACTTATTACAATCACCGGAAATAATAGCCTCGAAATATGAAGAAGGCTTAGCATTACCTCCAATTTCTTCTGCAACAGATAAAGCAAAAGAAACAATATTGCACTCTTCAATTAACCTGTTAGGTTTATGAATACCCCGCCTAACTCTGTCATGTGCAAGATTCCAGCCGGGTGGAACAATAGGCTGATTTGGAGTGGGAGTGACATGTTCATCATTAACGACGGGTTCATCATGTGCATCAAAAATTTCATTACCAAATGTATCACTGAATCAATAACATGCTCTACCCAACAGTGAGGCTGCTGAATAATAGACTGTTGTTCACTCTTAACAGGAACATTAGTAGATGGAACATCATGTAACATAGCAGTTTCATTAAAGATAACATTTATGCTAATAAAAACCTTCTGGGTTTCAGGATTCCATAATTTAAAACCTTTAACACCAGACTTATAACCAAGATAGATACACTTAACAGCCATAGGCTCCAACTTTCCATTATCAACATGAGCATAGGCATTGCAACCAAAAACTCTCAACTGTGAATAATAAGCAGGTGAACCAGACCATACCTCAATTGGAGTTTTCTTATTAAGAGCAATAGATGGTGAACGATTAATGAGATAACAAGCAGTGGAAGCGGCTTCAGCCCAAAAACGTCTATGCAAACCTGCATTGGACAACATGCAACGTGCTTTGGAAATAATGGTCATGTTCATACGCTCAGCAACACCATTTTGTTGAGGAGTATAAGGAGCGGTGTAATGTCTGACAATGCCTTCAGACTTGCAATAATTCTTAAATTGTTTAGAACATAATTCCATACCATTATCAGTGCAAAGTATTTTTACCTTCTTTTCAGTTTGCCTTCCAATCACAATCTTCCACTCCTTAAATGCTGAGAATGCTTCATATTTATGCTTCAAGAAATAAGGCCAAAATTTTCTCGAATAATCATCAATAATAGTCAGCATGTAACTTGCACCACCTAGTGGCTTCTTGCGAGATGGTCCCCATAAATCAGAATGCACATAATCAAGAATACCTTCAGTTGTATGAGTCGAATTGTTGAACTTCACCCTCTTGTGCTTGCCGAAGATGCAATGCTCACAAAATTTCAATTTACCAGGTTCATATCCATCAGGAAGACCTCTCTTATTTAACTCTGCTAAACCAAGTTCACTCATATGTCCAAGACACATATGCCAAAGGTTAGCAGCATCACAATCAGAATTCTTTGAAACAACTGGAGTAGCGTTACCTGAAACTGTAGAAACTCAAAGGTAATAAAGACCATTGGTCGAACTTAGGTCACGTTCATCACAACAAGGGAGCCTTTGGTGACCTTCAAAACATTGTCTCCACCTGAATATTTATACCCCTTTGCATCAAGGGCACTCATAGAAATAAGATTTCTCTTCATCTTCGGAATATACCAAACATCTGTTAAAGTTCTGATTGTGCCATCAAACATCTTGATTCAAACGGAACTTATGCCTTCAATCTTGCATGGCGAATTATCAAAACCCAAAACGGAACCAGCAGAAGTAGTGGAATCAAAAGTAGTAAACCAATCTCTATGCGGGCACATATGGAAAGTACATGCAGTGTCAAGTACCCACTCATCATTGGTCTCAGCACATCCAGCAATAACGACAAGAGCATCATCGGAACTATCATCCCGAGCAACGTTAGCAGAATTTTAACCTTGTTTGTTACATTTCCTCTTTTCCTTGTTCGGAAACTTGAAACACTCTAAGGTGTCATGCCCGTCTCTCCTGCAATATCTGCAATATTTCTTGTCTCTGGATTGCGACCGGCCCCTGTAGCCGTTTTTACTTTTGCCTCTGTTTCCATTATTGGAGTTCTTCTTCTTTGTCACCACGAGCAGATAATCCCTCGGCTTGGGATGAACTTGAACCATCATGAGGCACCATTAATTTCATCTTCTCCTTGGAGTTCAAAGCTTTATAAACTTCATTAAGCGTGAGAGTATCACGACTGTATAATATGGTGTCTCTAACATTGGTATAAGAACTTGGCAGTGAACAAAGTAACATTAAAGCAGTATCTTCCTCTTCATACTTAACCTCCATTGCAGCTAGATCAGATATGATCTCTTTAAATTCTGAAATATGATTCAAAACATTACCTCCCTCGGGTAACCTGTGTAGGAATAATTTTTGCTCCAGATGCATCTTGCTGGTGAGATATTTAGTCATGCAAATCCCTTCTAGCTTTGACCATAGAGCGGCGGCAGTTTTCTCGCTCAAAACTTCCTGCAAAATATTATTGTGCAAATGGAGTTGAATTTTTTACAAAGCCTTACGATCAATTCTTTTCTCCTCGTCAGTCCAGTCCTGAATTTGGTTCTTCCCAAAACTATCCAGTGCTTCATCATAGTCGGTCTGTGCCAACAACACTCGCATCTTGACTTGCCATAGGGTAAACCTTGTGTCACGGTCCAGCGGTGGAATATTGTACTTCATGGATGCTATGAGTAGAGAAACTGTGCACAAAGTAGTACAAGCTGATAGAAAAACTCTGAACAGAATTTTAATATGCGAAGCAAACAAAATATAAGGTAAATAGCACCTGGATATTGTATAGGCAGTGCACTAAGCAGATGAACTAAGAACAAAGACTAGCAGTACTAGCCTCACATAGAGTAGTACTGTAATCTCACGTGAGTAGGAGCAGCAGCTTCGGTAGGCTTGGACGTGGAGCAGCAGACAAAACAAATCACAGATAAATTAGCTTATGTCTTCACGTGAGAAGTACTGGTACTGCTTGGATCAATTGATGTGAATTAACGGCAGCAATAGCGCAGCGGATTGATGTTTCCTCGGGACTCCAGACGCCTCGATACGCGAGTGGAGCAAAAAGCGATCAGGTGGATCAGCTTCACGGGAAACTAGATCATAATGGCGCGCGTTGCTGCGCTCGTCCTTTATATTTGTATAATATATAATGAGCATAATATCATAAATATCTAAAAACATGAAATATGAAAGTTAAGTTTACATATCTTTCTCATATTATATGCCACTAATTAAAGAGGAGAATTTTATGCACAAAAATAGTAGGATATATGTCGAAGACTTTGAGTACTTTCAATTACAGTGCCTCGATGTAGATGGCGCGTGGGTTACATTTGTTCGGGGCTTTAGGTATACGATCATGAAAATCAACATGCTGGAATGACCCCACTGCACAAAAAAGTGATGGGGCAAAGTCGATTTTGTACTGTTGATGTAACTTTATTTTATTTATCAATTGAGATTTTTTATCCCGCTGCGCGTACAAATAGCACCAGCCAGATGGTTTAACATGAGGAATCTTTGCTACAATATGCTGGAATGATTATGTCATTGTTAGATGACAGCTCAAAGCAAATTCTTAATCTAAAAACCACTTACAATTACATGGTAGATCTCTCGATTCCTAGACCTAAAATATCGGATACAAAGATGTACTCCCTCTTTTCCTGAATATAAGGCTTTTTAGAGATTTTAATATAGACTACATACGAAGTAAAATGAGTGAACATACACTCTTAAACGCGTCAATATACATCCGTATGTAGCCCGTATTGAAATCTATAAAAGGTCTTATATTTAGTAATGGAGTGAGTAGCATGCATGACAAACTGAACTATTTTTTTCCGATTATATGCAGCGTTCTTATTTTGTCAGATCAATATATTGAACATTTTCTTTAAACCAAATAGGCATTACGCTGAACTCTTTTTTTTTTTCAATTTCTTGGAAAAATGAGTTAAAACATGCAAGGATACTTAGTGTTGATTTCACGACGCAAATAGAATCTGCTCGGATCTACTAACCTTTATATAAGCAGCTCATCCAGCCTTAAAATTCAGCCTTGGAGCAGCAGAAATCAGAGCAGAGCGTTCCACCACCCCACGTAGCACGCAGGCAATGGAGATGGCTCAACGAAGGAGCAGCTCATGCGATTCTACCTCGTCGGTGTCCTCAACGGTTGACTTTGACTCAGATTACAATCAGTTTGTTGTGTCCCCCATCTCCTCACGGTCGAGGCCCATGCGCCCAGCTTCATGCGCGGAACATCGGAGGCCATACTACGCTAACCTAGCATCCAAGGGACATCCAGGGAAGGACGCGCGTGCGTTG
This sequence comes from Aegilops bicornis, assembly GCA_021605145.1. Classification (NCBI taxonomy): domain Eukaryota; kingdom Viridiplantae; phylum Streptophyta; class Magnoliopsida; order Poales; family Poaceae; genus Aegilops; species Aegilops bicornis. The sequence goes on along the minus strand of CM038673.1, from coordinate 65,870,639 downwards.
GTCCTCTGCATGGAAGAACGCAACATACCATAGGAGATTGAAAAGATGGGCCGCAGGGACGCACTTGTAGTCCTCTGCATGGAGGGTAGAGGACACGTACGTCGATGCACATCTGTAGTAGTAGCTCGCAACTGGGAGGCAGGACGACGGCAGCGGGCGCCGCCACGACTGGGCTCGCCGATTAGGGATGGAATTTTTTGGGGAAGACGGAAGAGGCGTTTTTAGGAATGGATAGGCAGGGTACATGCGGGTGGACGACACCGACGGGGAGTCAGACGCGCAGCAGGGACTTGCCGACGGCGGCAGCGCATCACGGACGAGGCAGCGAATCGCCGAGGACGAAACGGCGGCGCATCGCTAGGAAGGAGCAGAGGAGTTGTTCGGTTCGGGGGATAGCGCTGGAAGCCTGGAACCGACGACCTGGCCTATTCGCGTGTGAATGGATGACCTGGGCCTTGAACGACCCATTAAGGAGCGACACTCAAGCTCGTACTGCGGAGCAGCAGCCCGTGAGACGGTGCCTCGAGCGTGCGGACAACCTGGGACACAGCTAGATGATCTGGATCACAGGTTTGAGGATCCGACGGTTGAGACAATCAAATCGCTGTGGAGGCTTCTAGCTAGCCTCGTTATATTGTTTCTCAATAATAAACCACAGCTTCCAGAGTTCGCGTAGGTCTCGGCTTCTCATGGCAGTGCTTCAAAATCGATCTGGCTTCGGATCGCCAGGTCGCGTTGGCGGCACAAAGAACGCCGCAACCCTAATCTCCCGATCTCAAATCTTGTATCTGAAACCTCAGCTCTGTATACCACTTGTTAGATAATAACGAGAAATAAACAAGACATTAGAGACACAGATTTTTACGTGAAAACCCTTGTGGGAGAAAACCACGGACGTACGAAGGCGCAATCACTATGAGGAGTATTACAAGCACGAGATGACAGACCGTCTGAGGTGCGACTACATGGGGTATATATGAGGGCAATACATGACAGTCCATGGAGGACAACTAAATGAGTTGTACTCATATGCGTCGGTACCAATGTAAAGGCCCACACTATATGTACTACGTCTAGTCCAATACGATATAATTTGGATCACAATTTAACACGAGCAAGGCCAGACACTTATTGATTCTTACTGCCGAAGCGGGGCAGCCTACGACGACTTGAAGCAGTGCTAGTCAAATGCTCAGACTCTCGCCCAGAAGCTCCGTGATGGCGCCATGAAGAATGGCAGGTTCGAACAAGCTAGTTATGGCGCCCCACCCAACGAGGTATTCGGCCTTGTCATGTGCTTTGTCAACTTCAACTTGTCCATGTGCGAGAGTTGTTTGTCAGGGGCACCCAACTTCGTGAACTACGGGTGTCCCTACACCTGGGTGTCCAGTGCACCGCCTGCGTCCTCAAATACTCAAACGAGTCTTACCTCTCCGTCTCCGATGAATCCACCCGCTCAGACGTACTCGACGAGGGCGGAGGGTTCTACACCCATGACATGGACCACATGAATACAACGCGGAGGAAGCTGATAAACCGCCTATCATTGAAAGCGGATGGCTTGTCGCTGCAGGTCGCGTATGGGAACGAGACGTACATGGATCCGTAGAGCGACTCACATGCCATGCACGGACTGGTGCAGTGCTCGAGGGACTTGGCACCCAGTGAGTGCACCAAAGTGTGTAGACGATATGCATAGACTAACGGTGCTATTAATTGTTTCCCTCGGTTTTGTTCCGGATATCAAAATTAAAGCTCGGTTTTATTCCGACTTTGATTTTAGTTGAACTGCACAAAAGGAGCCAATGTGTCTAAGGCAAACTGCTGCATTAGTGGGTCCAGTTGGTTTTACCACTTTGCAGAAAGAAGCAGTCACTGTTTGCGCTACATTACAGAAGGAATGATCGAGAAGCTTTACAGAGTATTAGTAGACGCTGGTGACATGACTAGTCTGCAGAGAGCATAGGCAACTCTACAACACGTGGAGTGCACTGGGCAAAAAGTGCCCAAACAAGTACAAGAAGCCATCACGGGACTCCAAGTCTGTCAATGTCATTTTAAGCAACAATGATGGGACATCTGGGTATGGTAATCTGTTTACCGTACTTTCAGTTTGTTAGTCCACCGATTGGTAGGTTGACACTAGGGCCAATATTCATGTGTGTGCTAATGTGTCTTTGTTTTTTGCAGCATATAAATACAAAATCCACAGGGATGCTCAGCTTGATTTTAGTGGAACTGTACAAAATTTTGAGATGGTTTGTGCCCTCCATAATACTTCATCATGCACAATACATCGAATGGTTCTCTAATCATTCGTCATCACCTTGAGCCACCGGACTATCAGCTGACAAACTGATGAAAAAACCCTGCTCGTTCCACAATCGTAGGTATTACATATTTTGAATGGGAAAAGCTTGTGAAAGTTTAATCATTGATGTTAGCAATAATACATTAGTTTAATATATTGGAATTGGAAAGCCTTGTCAAATTTTACTCATTGATGTTAGCCAGAAGACATGAATTTGATATTTTGAGTGGGACGCCCTTTGCTGTGAGCAGCGTTGATCGTTTCTTCCTATTCCTATGTTCAGTTTAGAAGTAAATAGTTACCCTTCTAAGATGCATAGTCACATGAATGTTGACTTATATAAGGTATTTTAAGAGTTTGTTCTGAATATTGTCTATGTAATGCCAGGCCTTGTGTTTGATTGCAAAGTTGAGTTTGGAATGTTGTGGCATATGCGGCATCACGAGCTGTTCACCGTGCCTCCTGAGAATAATGCTTCGTATTGTTTTGCATGTTGATCTAATGCCAGTGATTTGCTTGTTAAGAAGATCATCCTCTTCTGTTGTTTCTGTGCTTAACAAGTCGGGTAGGTTAGACATGAAACCATAAGATCTTCCGACCAACTCATCATCTTAGGCCATGATTGGATCATCGTTTTCCAACCAAAACCGCTTGTAAAACTGACGCTTGTAAATAAAAGCAGATGGTCTCGGGCGAAGCACTTAGTTGGTTGATTTCGACTAGTAAAATATATATACACTGGTCTCTCAAATTATACGCGTAACCCGCCGGTTTTACTTATAGACCTCGGGCCCTCGGTTTCATTACGCCTTTCCGATGACGAGTAAATTACACTTGTATCTTAATACAGGTGTGAAATAAACCAGAGCTCCCAAGCGCGGCTTTACCGTTTCATGCAGTCTCAGTCTCTCAAAGGTGCTCATAGGTGTCCGATGATCCTGGCTTCCTAAATGAGCAGTGGGCACTGTATCAGACCATCCATAGGGCCCGCAAGGCCCTCTGCGTCGTCCTTCGAGTTGTTGCGCTCGCCGTGGCGCTGAGCATTGTCAACATGGTCAACGAACATAAGGATTCAGGAGATGACTTTATTTTGACTGGATGACAATAGGGACCCACTAGGGCCATAGCCACATATGCAAGTGCTCCTTATTATGTACAACTATATTTTTTTGCTTCCTCCTGTTTTCCTGACATCACGGTCCCACACCATTGTCAACCTATGTAGTCAATATAAACGAGAGAATTGCACAACGAGCGGTCGACAGCTGGGACCAAGCAGCTCGAGCAGTATTTGTGTTTTTGAGGCGTGAGCACTACAGAGTTTTTCTTGAGCGATGTTTCCGTTGTTGTTCAGAGGAGAGCAGGGTATTAACTAGGTGGGTTGTGGCCCATCTAGCCTAGGCCAGATATCCAGCACAGATATTAATGTTTTTCAAGATGAAAATGGCTAGCCCAGCTATACTTTTTTTGAGAAATACCCAGGCAAGTTCAATTTGTTATTCTCCGCCCAGCTGGGCTGCAAATCTTTCCTAGGAGGGATGCATTAGGCTTAACAGGAAAATGGGCTTTAAGAAATAATAAATGAGATGTAATTATAAAAACTCGGCAGTAACTATAAAAAAATGCACCAAACACGTAATTAGTTTATAAAATATTATTTTTGGATTTTGCAATTTTTAATTTCATTAGTTGTTGCGCGCGCAATGTTTCGTTGGATTTTTACGTAATACAAATTTATATTTAATCTGACTAGAAATTTTGGGATAAAAATATTTCGGATCCCATCAAAATGTGGGAAATTTTCTTGAATTCTGTTTTGAACGGTTGGTTGAAATTATTAATCATTGTTCTAGCTAGAAAATGGGTGGTACTTTTAACAAACTGTAAATGAGCTGTAGTAAATTCCATTAGAATTCAAAAATGGGTTGTACATTCTTACAAATCGCAAATGGGCTATAAGTTCTCTACCACACACTTGTGGGCCTACTAAGTTGACGCGTCCACTAAAAAAATATGTTGACGCGTATGCAAGGCTTTGTCAACTTATAGTCAACACACGGTTCTAGCAGCAATTGTCGTTGGATGTCTATCCAATAGATTTCGTGCTTCTTCTTCAATCTCGGATATTCTAGCTTCAGTCGCCCAAAAAATGATTCCGCCCCCTGATATCTGGGGCCCACCGTTTCGGAGGCTGACCTGTGGTCCTACTAAGTTGACGCTTACAAAGGGCTTTGTCAACTTAGTCAATATAAACGATTCTAGCTGCAGTGACCGTACGATGTCCATCCAACAGCCGTCGTGCTTCTTCAACCTCTGGTCTTCTTGCTCCAGCCGCCCAAAGCAGCGCCGGTCGTGCCGCCTGCTCCTGCCTCCCGTGGCCGGCTGTGCTGTCGCGGAGGCCTCACCACCCCCTACTACTCCCACCGCTGGCCAGGCCATCCCTCCACTCACCCACACCCCCTATTATTTTGCGGTGACGGTAGCCTCACACCAAAGCCGAACCAGTGAACCCTCGTACTCCTCTCCGTGTGCCATCCACTACCGCGTCTTACCCGGCTCCGCGTCGCTCCCTTCCTAGGCCTCGCCGTCGTCCATCGCGCTGGTGCTCTCGGCGTGGCATGGTCAAGGTGGTCAAGGAACGACTTTCATCGAAAGAGCACTATACGTGGAGAGGCTGACAGCTGGGTCCACGGCCGCACACAAGGAAATTCCTCCTTAGTACGCGCAAAATAATGATTCCTCCAACTGACATGTGGGACCCAGCGGAAGGGCATCTGTATTTCGCGAAAAAAATGTTCCCTCCGTTGACAAGTCGGACCCACCAGCTATATCTTCGCACGCAAGCAAGTGCCTCCTTATTACGCACAAAAAAAATGAATACTCCTCCTGCTAGCTGGGACCCATCATAGTGGGAGGCTGACTTGTGGTTCTACTAAGTTGACGGGGACGGAGGGCTTTGTCAACTTAGTTAATATGAACGATTCTAGCTCCAGTGACCGTACGATGTCCATCCAACGGCCGTAGTGCTTTTTCAACCTCTGGTCTTCTTGCTCCACTCGCCCAAAGCAGCGCCGGTCATGTCGCCTGCTACTGCCTCCCGTGGCCGGCTGTGCTGTCACGGAGGCCTCATCGCCCCCTACTAGTCCCACCGCTGGCCAGGCCATCCCTCCACTCACCCACACCCCCTGTTATTCTGTGGCGGCAGCAGCCTCACACCGAAGCCGAACCAGTGAACCCTCGTACTCCTCTCCACGTGGGAATCCACTGCCGTGTCTTCCTCGGCTCCGCGTCGTCCCCTTCCTAAGCCTCGCCGTCATCCACCGCCCTGGTGCTCTCGGCGCGGTGTGGTTAACATGGTCAAGGAACGACTTCCATCGGAAGAGCACTATACGTGGAGAGGATGACAGCTGGGTCCATGGCCGTAGCAAGGAAGTGCCTCCTTATTACGCGGAAAATAATGATTTCTCCACCTGACAGCAGGGACCCACCGAATGGGCCACCATATTTCGCGAAAAAACGTTTCTCCCCTGGCTGGTGGGACCCACCAGCTATACCTTCGCACGCAAGGAAGTGCGTCCATATTATGGGCAAAAAAAATGATTCGCCCCCTGACTGTTGGGACCCACCAGCTACGTCTTTGCACGCAAGGAAGTACCTGACTGTCGGGACCCACCTGGTCGAAGCGTACGTAGCATTGTCATTCTGGTCACGAGCGTGTACGTACATACTGGTTGATGTAGAGGCGCGCACGTGTCGTAGTAGAGGCGCGCACGTAGCATCTACACGTACATATAGCGGCCAGGGTGAAAGAAAGTAAATCTGACCCGCGTCGCATTACATCTGGCGGGGTCTCGAACGCCTACTCGCGCATACGTACGGCCAGGGCTCGTGTACATGGCTGGGTCGGAACGGAGAAACTACGTCGTCGTCGTGTTCATGGGGAGGAAACGAAATGTGTTGTGTTCATCGGGAGGCAACGAACCGCGTGGGAGCCAACCGGCTTGGACGGAACAGCCAATGGAAACGAGGCCTGACGTACCGTAGAACGGAGGAAACGGCCTTGTGTTCGGCCGGCCATAGTCGAAACGGGATCCTGTTCATCGGGAGGGGTCTGGTGTAGCGCAAAACGAAGGAAACGGGGTCCTGTTGATTGGGAGGGGTGTGGCGTACCACAAAACGGAGCAAACAGACTTGTGTTGGAGCGCTACGGTCGACACGGGGGTCCTGTTCATCGGGAGGGGTGTGGCATACCGCAAAACGAGACTCCACGAGATACTGTCCATCTCCACCGTCGACCTGCTCTAGCCTCCACGGGCTACTGTTCATCCACCATGGACCTCCTCCATCCTCCACCTGTGACTGTTCATCCAGCCTCCGCCGCACGCTACTCCACCGGCTACTGTTCAACTAGCCCTCTTCATGGGCTACTTTTCAACCACCCCTCCACAGGCTATTGTTCATCCAGCCCTCCATCGGCTACTGTTCAACCAGCCCTCCACGGAGTCCTGTTCATCCAGCCCTCAACGGGGTCCTGTTCATCCACCGCCAACCGGCTCGATCGGGGTCCTGTTCATCCAGAGGCAACACCACGGGATCCTGTTCATCCACCCCCACTGGGAACTTTTCATCCAACCCCCTCCCCCCCCCCCCCCCAACAACGCTCACTGTTCATCAAGTGAAGGAGGCAGTAGGGTTCGATCGGTTTCAGTTAGCAGCAGTAGCAAAGGAATCACTCGGGTTCAGTAACGTAGCTAGTGCAATCGCTCGGGTTCAGTTAGAGCCCAACGCCTCGCACACACACGCGTATGTGTACGAAAGAAACGCGCATCGCTCGGCCCCGACCACCCACCGTAACCGGGAACTCCCAAAAAATTTCCTCGCCCTCGCTTCTACCACGGTTTTTTTCCGTCATGTACGGCCCAAGGAATGTCATGCAGCTGCGTCTCCAGCCCGCCCAGGACGAGAAGCCCATTTTCTGTGATGATTGTTTGTCATAGAAGTAGGATCCCACCACATCTATGATGATACCGGGTTTTGTCACAATTATCGTCATAGAAGTGTCATAAGTATGACAGAAAAAAATTCGTTCGACACAAAATGTCATGGATGTGTCTTTTTTTGTAGTGCTAGGTACATCATCTTGATGCACTGGTTGGGAGATGAATGAAAGTACGCATTTACAAAAGAAAATTAAATTACATGCATCATTTGTTGTAAATCTTATAACCCCTGACCAACCCGAGGACAAAGCTCATAACAAAGGTTTCCCAAGTATTGATCTACCGAAGCACTACCTACGAAATGTTTCCATAAGCAAAAGGATAACAACTTATTCATCATTATATTTCTCCGTCTTTGAATAATTCAACACCATATTATTGCATTATTTCTTGTCCCTGCAATATATTAGTGATGCAAGTTTCATAGATATAGGCATAGAAGGCACCAGGAACTACTAATAGATAATCATGATTACAAGATGCAATCCTTCCCCATAACAACGGTCATGCATCTCCCTCCTATTGTGATGCCCCAGCGTGACCATGTTGTGTGTTGTGAGGACTCTTCGAGCAGTTCCTCTTGCTCGTGATTCGTTAGACAATGTGGCAATTCAGCCAGGAACTACCACAGGATCACATCATACTGCTATCTCCTATGATGCCATGCAAGCATGTATGTGGTCCAGAGATATATGAGCATATGTCTCGGCCCCATTGGCAATCATGCTATCAGTGACTAAGGTATAATATGGAAAGGTTTAGCGTACGCCATACGCAAACCTTGATGCAAATACTAAGTATATGTGTAACTAGATGACACCCGGCAAGTTGCTGTGGTTTTTCGTCCCGGAGATGATAACAATTGAAATTGATTCTATATATGATAAATTTAATTTGCATGCAATAAATTTTTCATTTGTTTTGTAACGCACAACATCGGCACAATGACTTAAACAATTGAAAAGAAAAGGATAGTGGAAAGCCCAAGAGGTTGAGTAACTACTGGGCTTTCTGCATTATCCTTGATGGTTTCTCTTTGAACATAGTCAAATGGCATATAAAATAAATAAGATCACAAGATCTAGATCACTCCATATAGTAACACTTGGTTCAAGAAGAATAATTCAGAATAGCGGCAACCCATAGCATTGAAGTAGTTTTTATTGTGTAAAATACAAAACATTATCTACAAAATCCTAGGGCTCTAAATCACATCGTATAGATCATGGTTTTAGATTTCCTTTTGGTTAGTACCAAAATCCACCATTTTTTATTGGACACTCGTATGACCACGCTCTTTTGAATCCACATATTCTGCCACACATCTAGTCCAATAAGTCAAACTGCAAAGTCCAAAGACCAAACACTTAAGTGTTCTCTTGTATTCAAACTAATTTTGCCTAGTTGAGAAGGATGAAGCTGGGCTCAAACAAATTCGGCAACACAGTGAAACCTAAAGTTCCAAGAACCCAGCGGAAATAATGGATTAAAAAGAGGAGCTCACCACCACCATTGTGACCTTGTTTAGCAGCCACGTCGAAGGCATTTGGCTTGAGGCAGTAGTGGAGGGTGGTAAACAGGAGAAGGTGGACGACGGCCTCTGCTGCGACCTACATCACGGACTCCACGACGCCCATTGCAAGACGGTAGTGAGCTATGCGCTTTATTCCGAAGCCTCGAAATCAGCAAGGATGGGATGGTGTCCCCAGGTCAAACAGTGGCGAGCAATGCAGTCGGGTCAAACGCCTTGTACCGCCGTGGTACTCAATAGTCTGCGCTACCACTCTTAGCGGTAGTACCGCTTGAGCACGACGAGTGTGCATAATGGTTGGATTCGAGCCCCCACTGTAAAAGAGGGTCTTCTTCCCCAAGAATACTCACATCTTTTTCCTCCATTGCTCCATTGTTGCCCAAAGCTTAAACTCGCCTGACCTTCCTCCCTAGCCATGAAAACTTGTTGATTCTCTTTGGTTTGGAGGAGAAAGCCTTGATCTACACATCCACCGAGAGAAATTTGATTGCCCCCAACTATCCCTTGTGGATCGTACTACTCTTGGGTGTTTGCGCACCCTAGACGGGAGAGGTCACCTTGGAGCCATGTTCCATTATGGTGAAGCTTCATGGTGGTGTTGGGAGCCTTCAGTTAAGTTGTACGTGGGGAGATCCCCAACCTTGTTTGTAAAGGTCTAGTCGCCGCCTTCAAGTACACCGCTAGTGGAATCATGACATCTTGCATTGTGTGAGGGCATGAGGAGAATACAGCGGCCCTAGTGGCTTCTTTGGGAAGCATGTGCCTCCACACCGCTCCAACAGAGACGTACCTCCCCCAAAAGGAGGGAACTTCGGTAGCACATTCTCGTCTCCATCAACTCCACTTGCAGTTACATCTTACCTTTACTTTGTGCAAGCTTATATTGTGTTTCTATCTTGTGCATTCATTTGTTGTTGTTGTTGAGCTTGTCATATAGGTTGTCCACCTAGCTGCATATCTCGATAACCTAATTTCTTGTTGAGCTTGATTTGTTAAAAGAAGATAAAAAATTAGTCGCCCATTCACCATCTCTGTTTGACCATACTGATCCTTTTCAACTCTCTTTTGCCAAAGCTGATATCCCCCTCGATCATACTGATTGCTTGCTTCGATCCATGCACTGCCCCATTTCGATATGCGTCTTGCACTAATTTCTTGTCTTCAGCTCCTTATGGAACCATCAAAACTATTCCATCAGAAGAAATATGAGCCAGATGAACGTAGTACTTGCCGCATGAGTGGAAGAAGAAACCGGTGAGGGCCTGTAGGCAATCTCCTAAGAACATGGGGGTCGGAGTAGAGGGCACACCACGACTTTGACACACACATGTAGCGGCAGAGCGACCTGTACATCATCTGTCGCGGGATCATCTTCGCGAGGAGGTTAACGGGGAGGCTCACTATGATTTGCCGCTTCCTCCGCCTCACCTCCCTCTTGCCCACCTGCATCCATGCTGCCGTCATAGATGGATGAAGTACCGGAAGGGGCTCCTCCCGGCTGTGACAAACGATGGGCCCACTGCCACTAATGGAGAAGGGGTGGGGCCGCTACCTCCTTGCCGCCATCGTTGTGGGATAGGACTACCGCTGCACCATGTGACTTTGCCATCATTTCGGTAGACTAGGTGGGCACCTCCTCCGTTAGGGTTGACGAGGCTCGTGAGAGATGGGTGAAAGGGATACGTGGGCTTCAACTTGTGGCAGGCCCAATTTACCAGAATGCAGCGATTTTCTCAAGTAGCTGCCCTTTTGGACAAATGGGCCACTATGGAATAACAACATAATGCAACGACCAAAAAATGTACCTGGTGTGTGATCGTGTTGGGGAACATAGCATGCAATTTCAAAAAAATTCCTACGATCACGCATGATCTATCTAGGAGATGCATAGCAACGAGAGGGGGAGAGTGTGTCCACGTACCCTCGTAGACCGAAAGCGGAAGCGTTAGTTAACGCGGTTGATGTAGTTGAATGTCTTCACGATCCAACCGATCCAAGTACTGAATGTACGACACCTCCGTGTTCAACACACATTCAGCTCAATGATGTCCCTTGAACTTTTGATCCAGCAGAGGATCGAGGGAGAGTTTCGTCAGTACGACAGCATGATGATGGTGTTGACAATGTGATCCACGCAGGGCTTCGCCTAAGCACTACGATGATACTATCAGAGGAGTAAATGGTGGAGGGGGGCACCGCACACGGCTAAGACAATGTTGTGTCTTTGGGGTGCCCCCTGCCCCCGTATATAAAGGAGGGGAGGAGGAGGCCGGACAACAAGGGGCGCGCCATGGGGGGAGGAGTCGTACTAGGATTCCACTCCTAGTAGGATTCGCCCCCCCCCCCCTATTTTTTCCTTCAACCAGAGGGGGAAAAGGGGAAGGGAGAGGGAAAGGAGAAGGAAAGGGGAGTGGTGCCCCCTTCCCTAGTCCAATTCGGCCTCCTCCTTTGTGAAGCACCAGCCCCTTGTGGGCTGGTTAGCTCCCTCCTATGGCCCATATGGCCCATATCTTCCACCGGGAGGTTCCGGTACTCCGGTTTGTACCCAATACACTCCAGAACCCTTCCGGTGTCCGAATACCACCTTCCAATATATCAATCATTACCTCTCAACCATTTCGAGACTCCTCGTAATGTCCATGATCTCATCCGGGACTCTGGACAAACTTCGGTCACCAAAACACATAACTCATAAGACAAATCGTCATCGAACGTTAAGCGTGCGGACCCTACGGGTTCGAGAACTATGTAGACATGATCGATCAATAACCAATAGAGGAACCTGGATGCTCATATTGGCTCCTACATATTCTATGAAGATCTTTATCGGTTAAACCGCACAACAACGTACGTTGTTTCCTTTGTCATCGGTATGTTACTTGCTCGAAATTCGATCGTCGGAATCTTCATACCTAGTTCAATCTCGTTACCGGCAAGTCTCTTTACTCGTTCCGTAATGCTTCATCCTGCAACTACTCATTAGTCACGTTGCTTGCAAGGCTTATAGTGATGAGCATTACCGAGAGGGCCCAGAGATACCTCTCCGATACACGGAGTGACAAATCCTAATCTCAATCTATGCCAACAGAATAAACACCTTCGGAGACACCTATAGAGCATCTTTATAACCACACAGTTACATTGTGATGTTTGATAGCACACAAGGTGTTCCTCCGGTATTTGGGAGTTGCATAATCTCATAGTCAGAGGAACATGTATAAGTCATGAAGAAAGCAATTGCAATAAAACTTAACAATCATTATTATGCTAAGCTAATGATGGGCCTTGTCCATCACATCATTCTCTAATGATGTGATGTGATCCCGTTCATCAAATGACAACACATGTCTATGGTCAGGAAACATAACCATCTCTGATTAACGAGCTAGTCAAGTAGAGGCATACTAGGGACACTTTGTTTTGTCTATGTATTCACGCATGTACTAAGTTTCCGGTTAATACAAATCCAGTATGAATAATAAACATTTATCATGATATAAGGAAATATAAATAACAACTTTATTATTACCTCTAGGGTATATTTACTTCAGATCGAACAACCAGAAAAGGAGAGGGCGCAAGAGGGCAGAGATTAGGCTCGGTTATACTGTCCAAAATTGACCCCTCCCCCAAATTGAAGGACCACCTGGACTAGCGCGGTGAGGATCAAGAGGAGCAAGAAGCCCAACGTGCGCCATTTTTTACTGTTCTGGCTATGAACATATCCCCCCTCCGTCCTTGGCTCGACCCATTTACATTTTTTACTTCTCTTTTAAACTTGAAAAAAAAGTGTGCGGCATGTGATTCGAACTCCCACACTCGAGGTTTAAATCCAAACACAGTACCAACTAGGACGGCTTAAATGTTGTGCCAACTTACATTTCTTCTTCTTCTTCTTCTTCTTCTTCTTCTTCTTCTTCTTCTTCTTCTTCTTCTTCTTCTTCTTCTTCTTCTTCTTCTTCTTCTTCTTCTTCTTCTTATCCATTAAATCCTAATGCTAAAAAACACAATGCTTCTCTGTTTGATTTTCTCTATTCTTTTTTTTGTTTGGCATGTTTTTCTTGTTTTTAGTTTTGGTTGTTGTCCTTTTCCTTTTATTTTATTAATTCACAAGTTTTTTTCAAGTTTGTGAAATTTTTATAATTTGCAAACTTTGTTCAAATACATGTACTCTCCTCAAATTTGTGAACTTGTTCCAAATCCATGATTTTTTTGTCAAATTCGTTAACTTTTTCTGAATCTATGAACTTTTTTTAAATCTGTGAACCCCTTTTCAAAATCCGTAAAATATTTTAAATTTTAAGAGCTTTTGTTTTTTAAATCATGTGAAGTTTTTTTATAATTCATGCATTTATTATCAAAATTGATAATTTTTTTAAATCCGCAAACTTTTTTATTCAAACTCCACAAACTTTTTCCAAATTCAATAGATCTTTTAATAAATGAAACATATTCGTATTTGTGGACTTGTTTTAATTCATGATTTTATTTAAAAATTTCTTTTTTTCTTACAAAATTTGCAGAATCAATGTTTTACGAAAGTGAAAGACCACCGAACGAAGCGAAAGAACTAGCGAGTAGTTCCCTCCCCGTCGCTGCTGTGATGGCTAGGTACATCATCTTGGTGCACGGGTTGGGAGATGAATGAAATTATGCTTTTGCAAAAGACATGAAAGTACATGCATCGTTTGTTGTAAATATTATTGCCCCTGACCTACCCGAGGACAAAGCTCATAACAAAGGGTTCCCAAGTATTGATCTACCAAAGCACTACCTACGAACTGAAGTCTCTTATAAAGAGAAAGGTTTCCACAAGGAAACGGATAACAACTATTCGTCATTGTATTTCTCCGTCTTTGAATAATCGAACACCATATTATTGCATTATTTCTTGTCCTTGCAATATATTAGTGATGCAAGTTTCATAGATATAGGCATAGAAAGCACCAGGAACTACCAATAGATAACCCTTATTACAAGATGCAGTCCTTCCCCATAACAACTGTCATGCATCTCCCTCCTATTGTGATGCCCCAGCGTGACCATAGTGTGTGTTGTGAGGACTCTTTGAGCGGTTCCTCTTGCTCGTGATTCGTTAGACAATGTGGCAGTTTAGCCAGGAACTACCACATGATCACATCATACTGCTATCTCCTATGATGCCATGCAAGCATGTATGTGGTCCAGAGAAATAGGAGGATATGTCTCAGGCCCATTGGCAATCATACTATCAGTGACCAACGGATAACATGGAAAGGTTTGGCGTACGCCATATGCAAATATTGCTGCAAATACTAAGTGTATGTGTAACTAGATGACACACGGCGGGTTGCTGGAATTTTTTTGTCCCGGAGATTATAACAATTGAAATCGATTCTATCATAAATTTCATTTGCATGCAATGAATTTTTTATAACACACAACATCGCACAATGACTTAAACAGTTGAAAAGAAAAGGATAGTGCAAAGCCACAGAGGTTGAGTAACTAGTGGCCTTTGTGCATTATCCTTTATGGTGTGTCTTTGAACATAGTGGAATGGCATATAAAATAAATAAGGTCACAAGATCTAGATCACTCCATATATTAACACTTGGTTCAAAAAGAATAGTTCAGAATAGCGGCAACCCATCACATTGAAGTAGTTTTATTGTGTAAAATACAAAATTTTATCTTGAAAATCTTAGGGGTCTTAATCACATCGTATACATCATGGTTTTCAGATATCCTTTTGGTTAGTACCAAAATCCACCATTGTTCACTGGACACTCGTACGACCACGCTCTTATGAATCCACACATCCTGGCATGCATCTAGTCCAATAAGTGAAACTGCAGAGACCAAACAACTCAAGTGTTATCTTGTATTCAAACTAATTTGCCTAGTTGAGAAGAATGCAACTGGGCTCAAACAAATTTGGCAACATAGTGAAACCTAAAGTTCCAAGAACCAAGCGGAAATAATGGGTTGAAAAGAGGAGCTCACCACCACCGGTGTAACCAATGGGACCTCCTACTCAGCGTTGTAGGCGGCGGTTCGAGCTGCTGGCGCTCGCGCGCGATGCGTCGATGCCCAGCAAGTTGCTGAAGGCAAAATGTGCGGGAAAACATTCTTTTTTTCATTCGGCAGGATTGGGAATCGATCTCTGGCCGCCAATTTACGTGCCTCGTACGTCATTCACCATGACAAGCTTCTTTGCTGCTTATAAGAGGAAACAACACTATTTGACCTAACTTTAGTACAAACATTAAATATATAGCAATATTATATATCTGCTATATATTATTTGAATAAAGAAAACATAAATTTTGAAAGTATTCACAAAACCACGAACTGAAAGAAAATCAAAATTCCAGAAAAGATTTGTACCAATTGAACTCGCAAAAAATGGAAAAAGTTTGTGAATTTGAAAATAATTCATTGAATTTGAAAAAAAAATGTCATCAAATTTTAAAAAAGTTCATTGAAATTTAGGAATGTTCATCGAATTTGAAAAGGTTCAATAATTTCGAAAAAATTTCATCAATTTCAAAATAAAGTTCATCGAGTTTGAAAAAACATTCATGAACTTGAATAAAGTTAATAGACTTTGAAAAGAAGTTCATCAACTTTGAAAAAAAATTCACCAAGTTGTAAAAGTTCATCAAATTTGAAACAAAAGTTCATAGATTTTGGAAGTAGTTCAACAAATTTGAAACAAAAAATCAACAGTTTTGACAGAAAGTTCATCAAATTTGAAAAAATCTCGTCAAATATGAAACCAAAATCAACGATTTTGAGAAGATGTTCATCGAATTTGAAAAAAGTTCATCGAATAAGAAAAAGGTTCATCACATTTGAAAAAAAACATCAACTTTTAGAAAAAAGTTCATCGATTTGAAAAAAGTTCATCAAATGTTGGAAAATAATCATTCTTTTTTTAAAAACAATTATCAAATTTCAAAAAAGTTCATCGAAATTGAAAAGAAATCATCAAACCAGGAAGAAGAAAAAAGAAAAAAACAGAAAAAAGGGAAAAAGGAAAGAAGAAATGAGAAAATTTGGAAGAAAAGATAATCATATCGGGCATGATTGCGCGGTGGTTATTGCTCCGTAGTTCAATCCCTGAAGTCCCCACTTCGATTCCCTTCTCGTGCGTAGTTTTTTATGCGTTTTAAAACACCAGAAGAACGGCGGCGAGATGGGCCGGCCCGCGAGTAGCTGCTGCAGGCGCCGGTTAGAAAAATCAGTAGAAACCAGAATTTCCTATTTACCGCTTGTTGCGGCAAGTTGCCGGAGAAACGCACAGGCGAGCGGCTGATTGACGCGACTGGGCCGGCCCATTTAAGTAGAACGCATTGGCACTACCCCTCCGGTTTTGGGAACTTTCCAGAAGGTTCCCTGAACCATTTTCTTTCTTTTTCTCCAGTTTTTTGTTTCTTTTTCTTTGTGGTCGGGTTTTTCATTTTCATTTTTCATTTTTTTCATTTTCCTGAAATGTTCAATATACTAAAAAAATTCAAAATTTTAAAAATGTTTATGTTTTCAAATTTTGTTCCTAAATCTAAAAATGTTCCTCATTTTTGAAAATGCTCCTGTTTTGTGGTTTCAAAAAGAAAATTGGATTTCAAAAAAATGTTTGTGGTTTCAAATTTTTGTTCACAATTTCAAAAAATGTTCTCGTTTTCAAAATTTCTTCACAATTTCAAAAATTGTTCGGGGAGTTTCAAATAATGTTCGGGCTTACAAAATTTGTTCAGAATTTCAAACATATTCCTGCTTTTTTTAAATTGTTCAAAAATTCAAAATTTGTTCTCAAGATTCAAAAAATTTCCGTGCTTCAAAATATAGTTCGTGTTTCCAAATTTGTTCTCAAGATTCAAAATTTGTTCGTGCTTTAAAAAGTTATTCACAAATTGCAAAAAGATTCATGTTTTCGAAAAATGTTTGGGTAATTCAAAATTTGTTCGTTTTCATAAAATTTGTTCACATATTTCATGTTTGAAAATTTATTCACAAATTCAAAAATTGTCCGCATGTTCACAAATTTGTTCTACTTTTTTCAATTTTTTGTTCACATAATTAAAAAATGTTCCTATCTCCGAAAATTTGTTCAGAAATTAAAAAATCGGTCGATGTTTTCAAAATAGACACTTTTATAAAAACGTTCACTACAACAACTATTTCTGGTTCACTACAATATTCCTATTCGCTACAGTAGACCGGTCGGATTTAGTTCTTAAAGTGATGCGCTGCTTTAGTATCAACAATACTATTGTAGTGGACTGGTTATGTGCGTGTGATCGTAAGCAGCTGGTTGGCTGTTTGAATCCCACAATCGTGCTGCCTCTTTCTTTTTTTGCCATGTTTTTCAACCAGCGGTACTGCTTGATGGGCCGGCCTAGTCGGGCTGCCTCTTGTGCATGCGGAAGCCAATTTGATGCAAAGAGCGGTGACTAGGAGCTCCCGTAAAAACCGGCGCCTGCAGCACCAAATAGGAAATGTCATGACCAACGACGGAGTTACGTTAAGGCCTGAGGGGACCGGGCCCCGCCAGCCCAAACAAAATTTCTTCATTAGGTAGTAATAATGACCCCTGAAAGCTGCAGCTCGGCTTGGGATTTGGCCTATCTTCACGCACAATGCAGCGACGAACAAGCCCATCTCCACGCACAAGCTAGGCTGCTTCTCAACTAATGTGGTATGCTTATCTCGACCAGCCGTCATACAGGCTAACTCTGAAGTCAGAAGTCTCTAATGCTAAGTGAGTGTTGCCTGTGCATCAATACTGTTGTACAACTAGATGATACCCCGCGCGTTGCCGCGGGATCTCTTTGTTGACATTAAAATTAGCATCAAAAAACTTAATAGAACCACAAATAAGCACTATAAATCCAAGTGAACAATGTAGCAACAAAGATAACGGTTTCTCTACAGGTAGTACACCGGGTCTTGTGGTTGTATGGCTAGAGTATAGATATCAACATTCTTTTTCTATTGTATGACCAATTCTTGATTGTCAACGGGATTTCTGTGAATTGCATTAAAGTAGTGTATCAAAGTATCAAAGCGTGAAACAATCCCTTGATACTAAGATAGACTTATTCTATGGTTTTTGCCCTTTGAATTATGGGAGTTGCTTCTCAATTCTCATTGATTAAGAACAACAACCTGTTTGTCTTCATAACTTCTCATGATATAATTAAATTCAGGGCCTGGCTTCGGTAGACCCCCCCCCCCCCCCCCAACAAAACGTAGAAGGACAGAATGGGCATACGGAAGAAACGTATACCCACCTCGTATTGTACAGCTCTGTCGGGCATACGTATACCGCGTTAAAGAAAAAAAAAGTACCCACGATCTCAGCCCGGCCCCATCTGCTCGCCCATCCGTCGCTTCGCCCGCCGATCACGCGGTAGTTCCATAGTTGGCGATCGCCGCCGGGATCGCCGCTGTCCGAACCCCGTCCGAGGCCACCCTCGCCGTCCCAACGTCGCCCGTCGCCGCCCTCGCCGTCCCAACGTCGCCCGTCGCCGCCCTCGCCGTCCCAACATCGCCCGTCGCCGCCCTGGCCGTCCCAACGTCGCCCGTCACCGCATCTCACCGTCCCAACGTCACCCGTCGCCGCATCTCACCGTCGTCCGACGACGCGGACGGGAAGGGCCCGACGTCAGAGGCCGCGCTCGCCGCCCGAACCCCGTCCGACACCGCCCTCGCCCGCATAGCGTCGCCCGTCGCCACATCTCACCGGTCTGCCCTACGCCGGGGCGTGAAGGGCTCGACGTCGACGCCGCCTGCGCTTGTCGTCGAACGCCCGGCGGCGTCTACACCGCAGGCCAAGGTTTGTCATGTAAACCTAGCTAGGGTTTAGAAGTGAGGGCTAGTTCATGCATGTACGGATTTAGGGTGTAGGGTTCATCAAAACCTCCGCCGCAGCGCCTCTACGGACTAGGGCATGATTTACGTAACTAGCGTTGCTTTGGGCATGATGCATTGTACTAAATGTAACACATGATGTTTTGCAGTTACGTGAGATAGGCGTGTTGACATGGACGAAGAATCCGCATTCGGGAGGGACGAGAATGGTACCTGATAAGGTGACTAAGACCGATAACGATAATTTGAACGAAGATGATGACAGCAGCGACAACGATTCCGTCTCGTCATATGATATCTTACCTCCGGAGGATTTTGATAATAATGGACATGGCGCAAATAGCGAAAATGTAAGTGGCATATATTTTGTTTTTATTTTTGAATTTGCAAAGTATGGCATGGCTAACTGTATATCTTTGTGTACAAATTTACAAGAAGATGTGGATGTTAACAATGTGCAACATAGTTGGCAGGAATCATTTGCAGATAACTTGAGCAGTGTTAGTTGATAGATGTTGTACATCGATCAATAATATGATTTAAATGATAATAATTGACATATATATTTTCAAATGAATGTTGTAGGAGGAGCCGATGGTCCGGCGTTGATCACGATGAGGGAGAGATCGATATTGAGGAGGCTCAAAGGCAGCAGAAGATGCTTGAGACACATTGGAAGGTCATGGCTATGACCTTTCGATCGCAAGGTGATGCATACATATTCTACAACAATCACGCCCGGAGAGCACGGGTTTAGCATCGTGAAGCAGAAGGTGAAACGAGGTGCTTCGGGAATGATCCGGTACCGGCGGTTTCTTTGCTCGAGGCAGGGAGAAGGCAGAGCAAGTTCATAACCATGGAGGGCCGCATAGCGCGAGCTTAGACCGGAGACTTCGTTGTGACTGCGGTGCACATATGGTGGTGAAGCTGGACAGAGAACGTGGCGTTTGGTTCGTCGCATCATTCGTGGATGATCACAACCACGCGATGGCTCGGCCCGACGAGGTTTGTTTTTTATGGTCACACAGACGGATTGGAGATGGCGGAGGGCGAGATATTGGCGATGGAAACGGCGGCCGGATAAGAAAGCATATTATAATGGACAACTTCATCAGCCAGACACGGTTCAGACGATAAGTGCGGGCTTATCAGGGAGGGACATTTACAATCTTTGTTGTAGAGAAAAAATGAAGCTCATTGCAAAGGGTGATGCAGAGACGGCAGTTGGCATTATGAGGAGCAGGAAGGAGAAGGACCACGAGTTTTTTTGAGTATATGCGTGACAAGGAAAGGCGATCAAGAGTATGTTCAGTGCGATGCACGGTCAGCGGAGGGACTATCAGGACTACGGAGATGTGGTCGTGTTTGATAGCACGTATAAGATGAATGACACGTATGCCGCTCGTCCCCTTTGTAGGAGTTAACAACCACCGTTGCACCACGGTGTTTGGTTGTGCCATCATTGCCGACGAGACGGAAGGGACATACATGTGGCTGTTGCGAGACATTTATGAAGGCAAACTGTCAGTGAAGCCAAAGTCAATAATTACAGACGGTGACGCTGCAATGATCCGGGCTATTCGGACCGTCCTTTCAGATGTTTTCCATCGTCTTTGCTCCTGGCATATCGAGAAAAATATGAAAAGGCACCTGCATTACAAGTCACGGATGAGTTCAGATCGCTCTGTATTATGGCACCTCTCAAGCGAACTTTGAGCAGAGATGGAAAGCTTTCTATGATAAGTGGAAGGCGGATAGAAACGAAGAGTGGCTTGACAGGATGTACAGGAAGAGGAGACTTTGGGCAGCTTCATATCTTTCCGATGGTTTTTCCTTGGTATGCGAAGTAACCAGAGGAGTGAAAGCCTCAACTCCTGCCTTCACCTTCACCTGGACTATGGTATGACAATTGTTGATTTGGTGGTGCATTATGAGAACTGTATAGTTCGCCTGCGTGAGAACGAGGTGTATGATGACTGCGAGGAATTCCAGAAGGAACCACCGTTGCCATCTGAATATAAGGCCCTTGAGGAGCATGCCGCCAAAGTATTCACACCTGCTAATTTCTACATCCTGCAAGATGATTTGCATAAGATGGGTCAGTTGGAGATATTTGAGACGCTCGTGGGAATTGGGCGTCAAACATTCATGGTGACATGGAAGGATAACCACAAGTTCAGGTACAATGTTGTTTATGAACCAGGTAACTCAGAACAAACTATTACATGCAGTTGTCTTAGGATGGTTCGGAAAGGGCTGCCATGCAAACACATTCTGTTTGTTCTCCAGCATCTGAACTTAACTGAAATACCAAAGTGTTGTGTCCTGCATCGGTTGTCCAAACATGCGAGAGATGGGTTGCCTGTGCAGCGGAAGAGTGATATGTTTGGATGGGGTTGGTCAGGGCCATTGGAGAGAGAACGGTATAGTGCAATAACCATTAAAACCGCAGAAGCTGCTCATGTTGCAGCAAATGATCCCTTCTTGTACGACTAGTTGATGAAGTGTCTGGACAACATAATAGCGCAGAAAAAGATTTCAGAGGAGGAACTTATAGGAAGTAGAAGGTATGCTATGCTTAAGAAGGAGGCAAGTCAGGCGCAACAAGTTGAGCCTAGTATTGGTGATTCTCAGAAAGTTTCGTGATGATTTGTACTGTTACATGATGATTTGTACTGTTTCTATATGCAGTTTCGAAATTCTGTTTATTTGTACCGTTTCGCAATTATGTTTCTATATGATTCCTAGGTGCATGCACGCAATGGTTGCCTACATTTTTTAAAATGAGAATATTGTTCTGCACTTCCGTAAAAGTAAAATAATATTTTAGAAAAATATTCATAAAAAAATGCCCAACCCCCGCAGCCGGGCCCATAGTGGCGAACAGATCATACCCAAATCAAGCCCGAAGGGGGAGACTAGGGCGGCTGATGGAGCCCACTAATGGGCCCGACAACGGGGTCCAACGGGGCTGCGGGCAGTGATAAGAGAGGAGCTCGAAGGAGGGGGCGGAGGCAGCTATTTAAGCCGCTCCTCGCGCCCCCCCGCTTCCGAGGTGGGACTAAAAACGCCGCTGCCCCGCGCGGAGGCGTGGGCGGGAGGAGCCCAGCGAGGCGAGGTGGGGGCGTGGGCCTGGGTTGGGGGCCAACCCGTTGTTATTTCCTTCTTTTTTTTCTGGTTTCTTTTTTCATTTTTCTTTTTCTTTTCTTATTTTCCTTTTTTCTTCTCAATGTGCGAACTTTATTTCAAATTTGATCAACAAAAGTTCACAAACCTCAAAATTAGTTCACGTATTTTTTTACAAAAATCATCCATTTTATAAAAAGTTCAACAAAAATGAAAAAAGTTCATAAAAAAGGAACATTAATTTTGAAAAAATGAGTTCATCGATTTTGGAAAAAACAACAAAAATGAAAAAGAGTTCATTGAATTTGAGAAAAGTTAATCAATTTTGATAAAACTTCATTCAATTTAAAAGGTTCGCACATTGAAAAGAGAAAAGGAAAATAAGCAAAGCAAAAGAAAAAGGAAAAAGGAACCGGAAAAAAGAAGGAACTAACAACGGGCTGGCCCCTCCCCGCCCACGCCCCACCTCGCCTGGGCTCCTCCCGCCCACGCCTCCCTCCGTCGCCCAGCTGGGCTCTTCCCGCCCACGCCTCCCCGGCCCACGCCCCCTGCCCTCGCCCGCGCGGGGCAGCGAGGTTTTTAGTCCCACCTCGGAAGCGGGGGGGGGGGGGAGGGCGCCAGGAGCGGCTTAAATACCTGGCTCTGCCCCCCCTTTCGAACTCCTCTCTGTATTACTCTCCAGCGCCCTGCTGGACCCCGTTGCTGGGCCCGCTAGTGGGCTCGATCAGCCGCCCGAGTCGCCTTTGGGCTTGATTTGGGTACATTCTGTAAGCCACTTAGGGCCCAGCAGCGGTGGTTGGGCATTTTTTAACTTCACTTTTTCAATTTTTTTTGGCAGAAAGGAGCGGCCGGAAACAACAGCAAACAGCAAAGAAAATCATCACATGCCCAGAAGTACAACATATATGCCCACGTAGCATACGGCCGCATCATCATCACATAAGCATATAGCACATAGCAGCTTAACATATATAGTTGAAAAATAAATATTGTATCATGCCCATTACAATAAGAAATGTCATAATATCAAAATGAATGTCCTCGTAGCCAAAAACCCGTCAACAAACTAATTTCTTGTCCATGATCTTCAAAATCTTCTCTTTCACAGTTTCCATCGTGTTGCACTCTGAAAAAAGTATTTCAGCTAGAATGCGTCCCCTTGAAGCATTCACCTCAGCTTGATCAAAGTCAAATATCCATTCATCTCCGTTCCAGTTTTGAATGCATTTCATCACAAACAGACCACAAGAAACTCTGTAAAAAACCGCGAGTCAGGGATTGCTGTGTAAGAGAAGTAGTGAGAAATTAAACAGTTGAACATACCCATCCTTTTGTAACGGCATATCGTACTCCTTTATTGGCCACGAAGATACGTCTGGATGTTCCATTTGTACAAGGGAGTTCACCTCCAACGTATCTTTAGCTATTTCTGCCCTCTGAAATATAAATGTGAAGTTCATATGAAGTACATAACTAATTACTACTATCTATCTTGTTACATGTAAAGAAAGAAGCTTACCAGCTGCCTTATTTTTTAAGAACTCCCTTGCTGCATTTACCGGTGAATTTAAAACTTGAAACTCTTTTTCTTGTTGTGCATGAGAATGGTTATCCAGTGACTTTCTTCCACATGAAAAGGAAAGTATGCCTACAACAAAGTTTAGTCAAGTTCTTGGACACACAAATAGTTATGTACTACGAAGGATCATACAAAAGTGAAGTACCTTATGTTTAATGAAAAACTCCTCATTAACTCTAGACACCATTTTAGTTTGGTTTGTGAAATGCTCCATAAAATGGTTCTTAGAGTTCTTAACCTTTCCTTCAGCACGAAGAATAAGCCAGTGTGACACCCAAGATGATAAAATGTGACGGTCAGCACGAGGATTATGGGTCTGCATATGGTTGCAATAACTATTGATGACCTAAAAATAACATAACAGCAATACTCCTGTTAGAAAAAATTAAATATGACATGTAACTTCATATAATTGTTGTAAGGGCTACTTACACCGCCATGCAACCATTTTTTCGCAATGATGGCTTGAAGCATATCAGGTGTACATGTTTCCCCAGCAATTCCTGTCATGTGCACGACAGTTTTCCTACTAAGCTTCGCGAGTCTGATAATGTCTGGATATAAACCTTCGCGGCCTCTATGTGATCCTCAGTAATGTAATCGGTATTAATCAGAACGTCTCTTATACCAAACAAACCTAAAATATAATCAAACAATGAGTAAATAAATTGTGCATGGAAGGACTGAAATATCTTCAAAACAAAGTACATAACACTTACTTTTCTTTGGACGTTTACGTCCACCGATCTACTGAAAAGGGTGAAAGAACGTACTTTGACTTTTTTCTCTTGCGTTTCCCATCATTCTCCTTAGTGACACTTTCTTTCGCATTCCCATCATTCTCCTTAGTGCCACTTTCTTTCGCATTCCCATCATTCTCCTTAGTGCCACTTTCTTTCGCATTCCCATCATTCTCCTTACTGGCACCTTCTTTCGCTTTTTTAATACGTGTGTTCAGACTATCCATACTAATCTCCTCAGATTTATCGGCGCTAGACCCGTCTGACACTGCATTTATATTCTTGGGGGTTGAAGTAACTGCTGGAAAGTCATTCGTGTCTACCGTTGCAAAACATGGGTCGGTTGCATTACCATTCTCGTCAATAACGAAGGGGTCCTCTTCATCTCCTGTACCGGGTGTGTTGAGATGCATACCTTTATCACGTGCGGACTTCTTCCCGTTCCCATTGGTGAAGGATCGTCCACCCGTTGTCCATATCGTCCTTTGCAGGAGTTGATTTTACATCTGGAAAATATTTTGACGGACCATACCTCCTCATCCAGTTCTCACTGTGCTCCACAAACTCAACATCACTAAACCCTCTATTTGTCTTGAAGACAAGACCTTTGTTCTCCAGCTCCTCCAGTACTATCTGCAATAACACATGGGAAGCATTAAGTACTTGCAAAGAATATGAATAATCTCATGTAATTTGAAAAACACATCACTAATTACCTTAGCACATTTTTTAGGGACAAGGCGAATTTCTTTCTGCATATCTTTGATGCTTTTAATAATTTGATCTAAGGTCGTGTCCTTGCTCGATGAAGCCTCATCTCTATTATCCTTCTTTTTCATGAGCGACCTGTTCTATCAACTGGCTCAGATTCTTCCTCCACAAATTTCCCCTCTTGAGCAATTATCATCATCTGTGCTTCTCACTTATTATGTCATCAACCTGTGCCATGTTAAATCATTTTAAATTACTCACCATGGAAAACGTTCCATAACTCCATGCATGCAAACCATAAATACTTACCCTCCCATTCCCGCCGTCGTACGATGTGTAAATGACGCATCACGCTTCATAGCCTCGACTTACGGCCAGTTAAGCATCAGCGGATACTCATGCGCCGATGGATCAAACGTCTCGTCATCAAGTGGCTGCACTTTCTCTCAAAACAAGTACTGCATGAACATGAAATATATTAGCAATCTTAACAGTCCAGCCTATAGTTCGAAATAAAATATATAACATACAATTTACCTGTATGAGGGCAAGGTTTCCCACCGGCCATGTAAATTTTGTACGATCCGATAAAGTTTTCGTGATGCCATTGACGCATAAGCAGCGTAAAGTAAACGTTCCAGTCAAATGATTTAATGCTCTCCACATCCTCCACTAGCTTGTAAAAAGCATTAGGAACTTCTACCGTGGAGTGTGGTGCAAGAACAGTGCCTAGAAGAACCAACATAATTCGACGCAGGAAATCATCATCATACAACCCACTAGTAGTGATGTCCTGTATAAGCTGGTCTATCATTATTTCATTCGTACTCGAATCTATGAAACGACTCGGCACCTTCACTTTCGCATTTAGCCCCCCTTTACCTAAAGCTTTCATGGCATCTCTGCCCTTGTTCACTAGGACAAAAATATCAAACACATCTTGAGCGCACGATGATATCGCACCGTTTCTTGATGGCATAATGAGCCTTTTTGTGTCCAATGCGTATGATTTAATCATAAACTTTAGCAGACCCTTGCGCATGAGGACACTAGGAAAATCATCAATATTTGTCCTAGTCTAGTGCTTGTAAATCGTTTTTTTTGCCTAGAGGTCAGTTTGCTGACGAGGAGACACCACTTCTCAACTGAACAGAAAATCTGTCCGTAGTCCTCCATCACTACGAATAGGAGCAAATAATATATTAGCTACTTTTCATGTGTACATGATAAACATGATGAATGCACCGTTCAAAAAACATAAAAATTACCTCCCACCAGTATGGCCGTCGATTGGCAGCGAAGTCTTCTTTGGTGGTGATGACGACGCCGATTGCGTCTTTGTGGAACCGCTGACCGCCTCGTCGAAACTTCATCAGAAATTTCGGTATTGCAATGCAACACTACGCTGCGCTTAGGAAGTAGGCGGCGGCGTCGGGGCAGGTTTGAGCGTTACCTCGAAGGTGGCGTCGGGGTGTAGGTCGTCGGCGTTTGAGCGTCGGCTCCAAAGGTGGCGTCGGGGCGTCGGCGTCGGGCGATCGGCGTGAGGTCGCGTCGGACAGATGGCGTCGGTGGCGTAAAGCGTCGGCCTTTCGGGCGTCGAAGCGTCGGCGTGAGGTGGCGTCGGCGGCAGATGGCGTCCGTGGCGGCGTCAGGGGTGGCTCGAAGGTGGCGTCGGGGGCGTCGGCGTGAGGTGGTGTCGGCGACAGATGTGCGTCCGTGACGGCGTCGGGGTGGCTTGAAGTTGGCGTCGGGGGCGTCGGCGTCAGGGGCGTCGTCGTCGGCGCAGACTGCTAGGGTTCGGCGGCGAGTAGTGGAGATCGTGGAGGCGGCGTGCAGTTGGGCTTTGACCCCCGATCGAGGTGGGGTCCACTTGGGCTTTGACCTCCTTGGATCGGCCGTGTCGCCAGCTGCAGCCGGGACACGTAGGAGGGTCACTCTCGCCCCGCCACGTCATTAATTATTTTTTGTTATTTTTCCAATAATAATTCGGACAAAAGACGTGACGCGACTACTTTTTTCTACTCCGCCAAATGTCACAAAACTTGCCAAATGGCACGAAACTTTTTCCGCTCGTTGGCATCACCCTCGGCGAACCACGCCCGGTTTGCATATTTTTCCGGCGCTCGATGCATTTCCTAGGATTTTCCCCGTGAAAATGCCGTAAAACACTGCCGGACGTGACGCAACGTTCGTTTTGTGTCCGTTTTCGTTCCAACCTTGCGTGGGGCCCTACGTCAGCCGTGCCCGCATGTCCGACCACTTTGGTGCAATTGCATGCATGCGATCACGTACCCCGAGTGCAACGAGCTTCTTCTGATCACCGGGAGGGTTCCCGACTACTTTTTTTTGACTCCGCCAAATGGCACGAAACCTTTTCCGCTCGTTGGCATCACCCTC
Organism: Aegilops bicornis; assembly: GCA_021605145.1. Classification (NCBI taxonomy): domain Eukaryota; kingdom Viridiplantae; phylum Streptophyta; class Magnoliopsida; order Poales; family Poaceae; genus Aegilops; species Aegilops bicornis. Next base: position 65,843,389 of record CM038673.1, on the reverse strand, counting down.
GACAGCACCCACGCCAGTTTGCATATTTTTCCGGCGCTCGATGCATTTCCTAGGTTTTTCCCCGTGAAAATGCCGTAAAACACTGCCCGGACGTGACGCAACGTTCGTTTTGTGTCCGTTTTCGTTCCAACCTTGCGTGGGGCCCTACGTAGGCCGTGCCCGCATGTCCGACCACTTTGGTGCAATTGCATGCATGCGATCACGTACCCCCAGTGCAACGAGCTTTTCTTTACGGTCTACCGGAGGGGGGTTCCCGACTACTTTTATTTTTGACTCCGCCAAATGGCACGAAACTTTTTCCGCACGTTGGCATCACCCTCGACAGCACCCACGCCAGTTTGCATATTTTTCCGAAGCTCGATGCATTTCCTAGGATTTTCCCGTGAAAATGCCGTAAAACACCGGCGGACGTGGCGCAACGTTTGTTTTGTGTCTGTTTTCGTTCCAACCTTGCGCGGGGCCCTACGTAGGTCGTGCCGCATGTCCGACCACTTTGGTGCAATTGCATGCATGCGATACCCCGGTGCAACGAGCTTCTTCTGGTCTGGGAGGGTTCCGACTACTTTTATTTTGACTCCGCCAAATGGCACGAAACTTTTTCCGCGACGTTGGCGTCACCCTCGACAGCACCCACGCCAGTTTGCATATTTTTCCGAAGCTCGATGCATTTCCTAGGATTTTCCCGTGAAAATGCCGTAAAACATCGGCGGACGTGACGCAACGTCCGCTTTGTCTCCGTTTTCGTTCCAACCTTGCGTGGGGCCCTCGTATGCCGTGCCGCATGTCCGCCCACTTTGGTGCGATTGCATGCATGCGATCACATACCCCGAGTGCAACGAGCTTCTTTACGGCCAACCGGAGGGTTCCCGACTACTTTTATTTTGACTCCACCAAATGGCACGAAACTTTTTTCGCACGTTGGCATCACCCTCGACAGCACCCACGCCAGTTTGCATATTTTTTCTGACGCTCCATGCATTTCCTAGGATTTTCCCCGTGAAAATGCCGTAAAACACTGGCCGGACGTGGCGCGCGTTCGTTTTGTGTCCGTTCGTTCCAACCTTGTGTGGGGCCCTACGTATGCCATGCCCGCATGTCCGCCCACTTTGGTGCAATTGCATGCATGCGATCACGTTCCCCCAGTGCAACGAGTTTCTTTACGGTCTACCGGAGGGGGGTTCCCGACTACTTTTATTCTTGACTCCGCCAAATGGCACGGAACTTTTTCCGCACGTTGGCATCACCCTCGACAGCACCCATGCCAATTTGCATATTTTTCCGACATTCGATGCATTTCCTCGGATTTTCCCCGTGGAAATGCCGTAAAACACTGGCCGGACGTGACGCAACGTTCGTTTTGTGTCCGTTTTCGTTCCAACCTTGCGTGGGGCCCTACGTATGCTGTGCCTGCATGTCCTCCCACTTTGATGCAATTGCATGCATGCGATCACGTACCCCCAGTGCAACGAGCTTCTTTACGGTCTACCGGAGGGGGGTTCCCGACTACTTTTCCTTTGACTCCGCCAAATGGCACGAAACTTTTTCCGCACGTTGGCATCACCCTCGACAGCACCCACGCCTGTTTGCATATTTCTCCGGCGCTCGATGCATTTCCTATTATTTTCCCCGTGAAAATGCCGTAAAAACTGGTCGGACGTGACGCAACGTTCGTTTTTTGTCCGTTTTCGTTTCAACCTTGCGTGGGGCACTACGTATGCCGTGCCCGCATGTCCGACCACTTTGGTGCAATTGCATGCATGCGATACCCCCAGTGCAACGAGCTTCTTTACGGTCTACCGGAGGGGGGTTCCCGACTACTTTTTTTTGACTCCGCCAAATGGCACGAAACTTTTTCCGCACGTTGGCATCACCCTCGATAGCACCCACGCCAGTTTGCATATTTTTCCGAAGCTCGATGCATTTCCTAGGATTTTCCCCGTGAAAATGTCGTAAAACACTGGCCGGACGTGGCGCAACGTTTGTTTTGTGTCTGTTTTCGTTCCAACCTTGCGTGGGGCCCTACGTAGGTCGTGCCCGCATGTCCGACCACTTTGGTGCAATTGCATGCATGCGATACCCCCAGTGCAACGAGCTTCTTTACGGTCTACCGGAGGGGGGTTCCCGACTACTTTTATTTTTGACTCCGCCAAATGGCACGAAACTTTTTCCGCACGTTGGCGTCACCCTCGACAGCACCCACGCCAGTTTGCATATTTTTCCGAAGCTCGATGCATTTCCTAGGATTTTCCCCGTGAAAATGCCGTAAAACACTGGCCGGACGTGACGCAACGTTCGTTTTGTGTCCGTTTTCGTTCCAACCTTGCGTGGGGCCCTACGTATGCCGTGCCCGCATGTCCGCCCACTTTGGTGCAATTGCATGCATGCGATCACGCACTTCAAAGCAACGAGCTTCTTTACGGTCACCGGGAGGGTTCCCGACTACTTTTATTTTGACTCCACCAAATGCAACGAAACTTTTTCCGACGTTGGCATCACCCTCGACAGCACCCACGCCAGGTTTGCATATTTTTTCGACGCTCCATGCATTTCCTAGGATTTTCCCGTGAAAATGCCGTAAAACACCGGCGGACGTGGCGCAACGCTCGTTTTGTGTCCGTTCGTTCCAACCTTGTGTGGGGCCCTCGTATGCCGTGCCCGCATGTCCGCCCACTTTGGTGCAATTGCATGCATGCGATCACGTACCCCCAGTGCAACGAGCTTCTTTACGGTCTACCGGAGGGGGGTTCCCGACTACTTTTATTTTTGACTCCACCAAATGGCACGAAACTTTTTCCGCACGTTGGCATCACCCTCGACAGCACCCACGCCAGTTTGCATATTTTTTCTGACGCTCCATGCATTTCCTAGGATTTTCCCCGTGAAAATGCCGTAAAACACTGGCCGGACGTGACGCAACGTTCGTTTTGTGTCCGTTTTCGTTCCAACCTTGTGTGGGGCCCTACGTATGCCATGCCCGCATGTCCGCCCACTTTGGTGCAATTGCATGCATGCAATCACGTTCCCCCAGTGCAACGAGTTTCTTTACGGTCTACCGGAGGGGGGTTCCCGACTACTTTTATTCTTGACTCCGCCAAATGGCACGGAACTTTTTCCGCACGTTGGCATCACCCTCGACAGCACCCATGCCAGTTTGCATATTTTTCCGACATTCGATGCATTTCCTAGGATTTTCCCCGTGGAAATGCCGTAAAACACTGGCCGGACGTGACGCAACGTTCGTTTTGTGTCCGTTTTCGTTCCAACCTTGCGTGGGGCCCTACGTATGCTGTGCCTGCATGTCCTCCCACTTTGATGCAATTGCATGCATGCGATCACGCACCCCGATTCAGCGAGCTTCTTTACGGTCTCTGGGAGGGTTCCGACTACTTTTCCTTTGACTCCGCCAAATGGCACGCAACATTTTCCGCATGTTGGCATCACCCTCGACAGCACCCACGCCTGTTTGCATATTTCTCCGGCGCTCGATGCATTTCCTATTATTTTCCCGTGAAAATGCCGTAAAAACTGGTGGACGTGACGCAACGTTCGTTTTGTATCCGTTTTCGTTCCAACCTTGCGTGGGGCCCTACGTAGGCCGTGCCCGCATGTCCGCCCACTTTGGTGCAATTGCATGCATGCGATCACGTACCCCCAGTGCAACGAGCTTCTTTACGGTCTACCGGAGGGGGGTTCCCGACTACTTTTTTTTTGACTCCGCCAAATGGCACGAAACTTTTTCCGCACGTTGGCATCACCCTCGACAGCACCCACGCCAGTTTGCATATTTTTCCGAAGCTCGATGCATTTCCTAGGATTTTCCCCGTGAAAATGCCGTAAAACACTGGCGGACGTGACGCAACGCGTTTGTTTTGTGTCTGTTCGTTCCAACCTTGCGTGGGGCCCTACGTAGGTCGTGCCCGCATGTCCGACCACTTTGGTGCAATTGCATGCATGTGATACCCCGGTGCAACGAGCTTCTTTACTGATCTACGGAGGGTTCCCGACTACTTTTATTTTTGACTCCGCCAAATGGCACGAAACTTTTTCCGCACGTTGGCATCACCCTCGACAGCACCCACGCCAGTTTGCATATTTTTCCGAAGCTCGATGCATTTCCTAGGATTTTCCCCGTGAAAATGCCGTAAAACACTGGCCGGACGTGACGCAACGCTCGCTTTTGTGTCCGTTCGTTCCAACCTTGCGTGGGGCCCTCATTATGCCGTGCCCGCATGTCCGCCCACTTTGGTGCAATTGCATGCATGCGATCACGCACTTCAAAGGTAACGAGCTTCTTTACGGTCTACCGGAGGGGGGTTCCCGACTACTTTTATTTTTGACTCCACCAAATGCAACGAAACTTTTTCCGCATGTTGGCATCACCCTCGACAGCACCCACGCCAGTTTGCATATTTTTTCTGACGCTCCATGCATTTCCTAGGATTTTCCCCGTGAAAATGCCGTAAAACACTGGCCGGACGTGACGCAACGTTCGTTTTGTGTCCGTTTTCGTTCCAACCTTGTGTGGGGCCCTACGTATGCCGTGCCCGCATGTCCGCCCACTTTGGTGCAATTGCATGCATGCGATCACGTTCCCCGGTCAACGAAGTTTCTTTACGGTTCACCGGGAGGGTTCCGACTACTTTTATTTTTGACTCCGCCAAATGGCACGGAACTTTTTCCGCACGTTGGCATCACCCTCGACAGCACCCATGCCAGTTTGCATATTTTTCCGACATTCGATGCATTTCCTAGGATTTTCCCCGTGGAAATACCGTAAAACACTGGCCGTACGTGACGCAACGTTCGTTTTGTGTCCGTTTTCGTTCCAACCTTGCGTGGGGCCCTACGTATGCTGTGCCTGCATGTCCTCCCACTTTGATGCAATTGCATGCATGCGATCACGTACCCCCAGTGCAACGAGCTTCTTTACGGTCTACCGGAGGGGGGTTCCCGACTACTTTTCCTTTGACTCCGCCAAATGGCACGAAACTTTTTCCGCATGTTGGCATCACCCTCGACAGCACCCACGCCTGTTTGCATATTTCTCCGGCGCTCGATGCATTTCCTATTATTTTCCCCGTGAAAATGCCGTAAAAACTGGTCGGACGTGACGCAACGTTTGTTTTTTGTCCGTTTTCGTTTCAACCTTGCGTGGGGCACTACGTATGCCGTGCCCGCAGGTCTACCCACTTTGGTGCAATTGCATTCATGCGATCACGTACCCCCAGTGCAACCAGCACTGTTCGGGTGTGTCGGCAGGCATACTGTGGAAGACGTTTTTTCTCATCAACACCGGATGAAACCAATCTTTTTCCACGTACTCCAAGTGCCATCGGGAGCATGCACGACAATTTTCGGTACTCTTTGGCATCAGATGCTTTTCCTATGGTTTTCCCGATCAAATAAGCCTAAAACACTGCGCGTTACTCCGTGTTATCTCTAACAAGCGCCTCGTGCCCTCCATTCTCGATTCACCAATTTCTTTTATATTGCTATTTCATTCTTTCCTCTTTTGTACTTCTTGATGCGCCATTTTCTCAATAAAAATTAACTTTTTTCTACGGTTATTTTTTAAGATTACGTCAACTTTAGTAAATTCAAAAAACGTTTCAAAAGTTCAGTTAACTTTTTTGGAATTTGTTCACATTTTTCATAATATTCTATGATTTAATTTACAGCGAAACAACTTTTGAATGTTCTCTGAAAAACTTGTTAGCTTTTTTTCTAACTACTTTTACAAAATTGTTTATGTTATCATTTTTACTAGATTATTGCTTGTGTATTCTTTTGCAAATTTGATTATTACTTTTTCAGTAACATTTTATGATTTTTTTACCGGCTAAAGCGTTCTTAAACCTAGAATTTCTTTATTTTTCATTCAAATATTTGAACAACTCATAATAGTCAAACAGACAAACTTCATTCAAACTTAATTATATCATACATACTTTCTTGACATAATAAAAAAACATAAAATAAACCCTAAACTACGTCGTCGTCATCCGAAGCGACATCGATGACCGCGCCCATGCCGCTGCCACCTTCGCCGCCGCCGTTGCTGCTGTCGCTGCTCATGTCGTCCAGAAACGCGAGGTCGTCGTCCTCCTCCTCAGCCGCCGCAGCAGACTCGCGGAGTGTCTCCATCAAGCCCGGCGTGTCCTCCGGGTCGTCCGGGTCTCTCAGCTCCGGCGGTGGCACGAGGCCGGGATCCGTCGACGCGACAATGGCGAGGAGGAAACCCGGAGAGTCGTCGGGGTCCCCTTCCTGACGTAGCGCGTGCACCTCCGGCGGAATCTCCACGGCCGAGGCAGGCGGGGTAGGGGCCACCGGCGCGGGAGGGGGAGGTGGGGCAGGGGCGCCCATCGCCGGTGGGGGAGGGAGGACCAGCCGCCCGGCGCGACAGTCCCGGAGGACGTCGTGCTAGTACCGGCCCCGCCAGAATTGCCAGCGACCGAGCCGGTTCCACATCCCGCCGTGCTGGTTGACGACATCGTCATGGGGTGCGGCGGGGCCAGGCGCGGCGTATCCGGCGGCGCTGATGTGCCACGAGCCCGGAAGGCGGCTGGACGGCGGCACCAGGATGTTGTACCGCACCATCTCCATCGCCTCCGGGATCCCGATGTTCGACGGCCACCATCCGCGAGAGCTGCCGGCGCCGGACATGGCGAGCGCGGCGGGGGAAGGGATGGGGGAGCGGGTTCGGGGGTCGGTGCCGAGAGGGAAATGTCGAGGGGTGGGGGAGCGGGTTCGGGGGTGCGCGGCGAGGTATGCGACCGGCGCGCGGTTTTTATAGAACCGACGGGAGGTGTGGGGCGGCGGGGCGGTTCAGGTCGCTGGACGGCCATTTATGCCTCGTAATGGGGCGACGGGACGCGACGGCGGGGGCGGCAGGCCTGCGCAGCCTCGCCGGTGGTAAATGGCGGCCAGGCGACGCGACGCGTCCGAGCAGCCGCTTTGACCGCGCATGCGCATCCGCGCCGGTGCTTACGCCGGCCAGGCGACACGACGGGGCCGTCAGGCGAGCAATTAGGGTCGGCATTAATTGCGTTAATTGCGGCCAGGCGACGGGACGCGACGGCGGGGGCAGCACTCGCGCAGTTACGCCGTAATTGACGGGACGTGGGGTGGGGTGGGCGGCGCGACGGACGGCAGGTGGAAAAGCGTGTGGGCGTGGCAGCGGCAGACGGTGGACTGTGTGCGGCGTGGCGACTGGACGGAAAAAAACAAACCGTATTCAGATTATGCATTACACGTTTCGGGCGGGACAGCGGGCGGGCGGCCTCTTTTCAAATTATGCCCATCGTGCCCTTCGTTATGAAGGGGTATGAGACAATCTTAGTCATCCTTGTGTTGGAGGGGGTCTACCGAAGCGGAAGTGTTAAATTCAAGGAAAAGTGGACTTTGTCTAAACCGATTAGCAAAACATGGACCAATGAATGGTGACCTAATAAATAGCAGACCGGGATTAAACATGCTCACAATCATAGCCGCTATGTAGATCAAAATATTGATTAGATTAATGACTGTAAAATTCTGAAGATATTTTACAAAAGTGAACAGGAAATCACATCTATTGGATCGGGCATACTTCCATTGTTTTCCTTCAGGTACAATTGTTATTTTTTCATGGGAAAGTGCAGTAGTTTTCAGAATAGAGTCTGCTCAGGGGATACATTGGTTGGTTGAAAACACATCTAAGAAAACATGCGCTAATTATTGAACTTTCCACAAGTGTGTTTGGAAGATATCAGTTTCTGTTGAAACTCCCATTTTGGATCATAAAGCATAACCTGCAGAGAGATATATTTGAGATTAATTTAGAAATACATAATATCATTACTAATTGTAGGTAAATGCACCAAATGTTCGATGGACATGCAACGACAAGTCATGATACAATGGTATACTTATTGTAAATAAAAAAGGCAGTGCTCCAGCTATGCGATAGAACTTATCTATATTTGCAAACGTGGAGAACATACCTCATACTTCCATAAAAATATCTGCAGCTTCGCTTGTGTACAAAGAACTATATGTGCCATTATCATTCATATCATCTAGCAATTAGGAAATCAAAAATTTTCCCAAGCCACATACAATCAATAGCCATTACATAGGGAACACGTGTAGAACAAAAATGGCAGTAATTTAATTTTTGATGGATCTGTAAAAGTGACTTGCCTGAAACAACATGCAGAGAAATACAGGTCCACGAAAGTTTTTCTTTTGAATTAGCCATTTGGCTATATTTCATTAAGCAGAAGAGAGCGGAAGAACAATGTTTGATCAACTGATCAGTGGGGCGAAAAGAAAGGGTACATCTGCCTCTTATTGGCGAGAGGCCTCTGGACTCAGAATGCTATCTCTCAAGGTACATCCCCAAAGGGGTGCTCGATGCATTTAGCTCCGGCGATCCGCCATTGTTCCATGTCCCTGCGGCAGGCTTCGATGATGCTGTTAACGCTGGGGAGTTTCCCTCTGAAGGTGCATGAGTTTCGCTCGATCCAGATGTGCCATATGATCATCAGTAGCATCGATCTGGTTCCCTTCTTGGCGCCGGGAGGCGCGCCGTCTATGATCAGTCGGACGCGCTCGGTTGTGGATGCCCACCTGCTCCAGTTGCTGTGTCCTAGAGCGCTGCAGCCTGCCCATGTTGCAACCTTGTTCCATACCTGAATGGAGATCGGACACTCCCAGAAGAGGTGGGAGGATGTCTCGAGTTGTCGCACGCAGAGCTGACAGAAGTAGTTGTTTTCCCAGCCACGCCGCTGGAGCCTGTCGCAGCACCAGAGCCGGTCCAAATGCAGCAGCCAGAGGAGCATTTTCATTTTGCCCGGCCCCCATGCTTTCCAGATCGAGTTCTTGAAGTTGAGCAGGGCAGTGTCTTCGAATTGCACATCGTATGCAGATCGCGCAGAGTACAGGCCGGAGCTGCATGTTGTCCATCTGATCGTGTCCGCCGTGCCCTCGACCAGGGTGATCGCGGCGTCTCGCAGCTGCCTGGCCAGTTGAAGCACCTGATGGATGATGTTGGAGAAGTTGCCGTGGCGAAGGTCGAGAACCCAACGGTCCTGGTGCAGAGCGTCCCGCACGGTCCTGCATTTCCGGATGGATTGAGCGAAGACCTTCGGGTAAACTACACGCAGGGGCCTGCCGTCGAGCCAGTTGGACGACCAGAACGATGCCATGGCTCCGTCGTTGATGGTGACCACCGTGCAGGTCGCACACAAAGCTTCATCGTCGTCGCTGCAGGGAATGCCCGAGCCGACCCAGGGCCGGTTTGGTTGCGTCCAGGCGAGCCACAGCCAGCGTAGCCGCAGTGCGCGGGCGAACGCTGACAGGTCGTGAATGCCCAGGCCACCAGCGCGCTCTGGTCTTGTGACCATCTTCCAGCCTACCTTGCATTTGCCGCCAGAGATCTCGCTGTCGTGCGCCCAAAGGAAGCGCCTCCTGGCCTTGTCGACGTCTTTGAAGAACTTCTTCGGAGCCCGGAGGACGCTGAGGGCGAAGGTGGGCATGGCTGAGAGCACACACCTTACCAGCACGCGCCGGCCCGCGATTGGCAGCAGCCTGCCCTTCCAGCCCGCAAGCCGTGCCCGAATCCTATCTAAGATGAACTGCAGGTGCACTAGTCTAAGCTTGCCGGTGGTGATCGGGAGGCCTAAGTATGTGATGGGCAGCGCTGCCATTGTTCCACCGAAACTTTGTAGCACGTCGACGAGGTCGATATCGTCGCAGGCAATCGGCACGACCGAGGATTTTGCTTGGTTCACCTTTAGGCCAGTGGCCTCGCCGAAGCAGTGCATGATGTGGAGGAGCTCGTCTATTTCTTGCCGCACTGGGCTGACGAAGATAACTGCGTCGTCCGCGTACAAGCTGGTACGCAAGCGAGCGGCCCTCCCGGGGATGGGTTGAAGGATGCCGTCTCTAGTGGCCGCCTCGAGCAACTGATGTAAGGGATCGATGTAGGGAATGAACAGCAGCGGCGACAGCGAGTCGCCCTGACGGAGGCCCCGAAGGTGGATGAACTTCTTTCCAGGGATGCCATTGAGCAGGCAGGACGACGAGGAAGTTGCAAGTAGTAGCGCGATCCAATCCCTCCATCTTGGTGGGAAGCCCAACCTCTGAAGCAGTTCTAGGATGTACTCCCAGGAGACACTGTCGAAAGCTTTGGCTATGTCAAGCTTGAGCAGCAGGGCTGGGGTTTTGCTGCGGTGCAGGGCACGGACTCTGTTTTGGACAAAGAGAAAGCTGTCATGAATGCACTTGGTTCTCTGGAATGCAGACTGCGCCGGGGAGATGATTGAGCTGATAACACTCGCCAGCCGCATCGAGAGAACTTTGGCAATGAGCTTGGCGATGGAGTGCACAAGGCTGATCGGGCGGAAGTCACCCATGCAAGTGGCTCCGTCCTTCTTGGGCAGCAGAGCGATCATGGCGGAATTGATGTCCGCAAGATTGCCGCCAGCGAGCCTGTAGAAGTGGTCAAAAACAGCCATGACGTCCGCCTTGATTGTGTTCCAGCAGGCTCGAAAAAATGCACCGGAGAAGCCGTCCGGCCCTGGGGCCTTGTCGGCCGGCGATGCCATGATAGCAGCCCAGACTTCAGCTTCTGTGAAAGGGTTGTCGAGGCCTTCGTTTTGAACAGTGGGTAGCTCCAGCGCCTCCCAGTTGATGGAGCAGCCTCGCGTCTGCTTGGAGCCAAGCAGCTTGACAAAATGATCGTGGGCAACAGCAGCTTTATCGTCGAGAGAGGAGGCCAGCCCAGAATCCGAATGCAGAGAGTGGATGAAATTTTTTCTTCTGCGGGAGTTGATCTTGCCTTGAAAGAAAGCAGTCTTGGCATCTCCCGCTCTGAGCCATGTGATCCGCGACGCCTGCCGCTTGCGCGCCCGCTCGATCGCAGCGAGGCCGATCAACCTGAGCTTGAGTTGCTTCCGGAGGTGGAATTCAGGCGCAGAGAGGCGCCGTTTCTCCTGGGCGATGTCCAGTCGCAAGACGATTTCAGCCGCGAGATGGAACTGAAGCTTGGCATCACTGAAGAGCGAGCTGGCCCAGATCCTGAGGTCAGATGCAGTCCGCTCCATTTTTTGTTTGATCCTGGCGATCGGGCATCGGAGCGGCGACGGTCGAAGCCAGGCCCGCTGCACTGTTTCCTGGAAATGGGGGAACTGGGGCCAAAATGTTTCAAATTTGAATGGGAGTTTCCGCGCCGGAGCAGCAGTATTTGCCAGCAAAAGAGGAGAGTGATCCAAGCAAGCGGTCGAGGCAGCCATGAGCATGAAGTTTGGGAAAAGGTTATCCCACTCCAAGTTGAAGAAAAACTTGTCGATGCTGACGAGAGTTAGATCCTCCCACTCATTTGACCAGGTAAAGCGTCTGTTCTTGCACTTGATTTCTTTCAGGTTTGCAGCGCCGATGGCCCTTCTGAATTTTCCCATGATTCTCCTATTCAGATTCAGATTGTTCTTTTCTCTGGCTTCATATATGATGTTGAAGTCGCCTGTGATGATCCAAGGCTCTCCCGAAGGCGGGGCGACTTGAGATAATTCGGCCAGGAATGCATCTTTGCGGGCGTCATCGGCCGGGCCGTAGACTGTCGTCAGCCAAAAGGACGCGTTGCTGTGCAGGATCGTCACCTTGGCTGTGATGGAGAAGCAACCAACGGCGTGGGTGACCAAGTCGACAACGCACTTGTTCCATAGGATGGCAGCCCCTCCCCTGGTGCTCGTCGCTGGCAGCACCGCGCAGCCTTCCATTGCCGTGGCCTCTAGGTAATAGACGGTGCTGGCAGCCCAGGAGTCCAGCTTTGTTTCTTGCAGGCAGAGGATGGTGGCACTGAGGGAAGCAGCTAGCTCACGCACTGCAAATCTCCTGGCTGGGGAGTTCAATCCCCTGAGGTTCCAACTCATGATAGAAAATGGTGTGCTAAACATTGGGCACAGATGATCTCTCCGGCAACTTCAGATTACTATTGAGTTGCAGCAAATACAGGTACACATCCAACCTAGCAGAGGCGCGCACGAGACCACCAACATGCCCCTGGATTCTCTGGCGCGAAGCTAACCAACCAGATCTATGGCATGAACTACGACGATTCAACATGGATCCTAACTTGAATTGGCTTAAGGCCAATCGCTGCCGAAGACTAATACTAAGGAAGATAGTCTGACAACCTAACATAGCTAAACTGCATCTTCAGCTGCATTAGGGCCAGCCATGCCGGCCGCAATGCGGAGCGCCTCCGGGTCGAGGCGGGTGAGCTTGGCGATGATGGCGATGCCGTCATTGGAGAGGGGCTCGTCGAAGCGCTTGATGAGAGCTTCAGCAGCCTTGGCAGTCATGGTCTCCTTTGGACCCAGCAGGCCCAGCTTCTTGACGAGCAGCAGGGACGCGTGCTGCGCCACGGGGACGGAGGAGCTGCCGCTGGCCTGGCGTGCGCTGTGCCGGGAGGGGGTTGAGGATTCCCTTGAGTTGGGAGGGGGGCGTGGTGCGCCTGGCGGGAGCAGCAGGGATGATCGGAGCAGCAGCGTCGTGGAACAAGTTGTTGCTTTGCCCCTCGTGGCTGTCGCTGCCGCCCAGCTGAAGCAGGACCTCTTGTGTGACCGCGCCCACATGGACAGCAAGTGGAGATCGGTGCAGAGGCGCGACAAGCAGCAGAGGTGCGGCCGGAGGGGAACTTCGGCGGGATGGCGGCGTGTCGGCGATGGTCTTGTCGATCCCAAGCATGTCGTTGTCATTGTCGGCGTGGTGCATGGGGAGGGGATGTTGTCAGCCATGGCGAAGAAAGCGGAGATCGGAGAGGCGGGGCCGTGCGGCTCAGGAACAGCCGGGGCAGGTGGGGCAGCAGGGGGCGCCGCCTCCGACCTGAGCGGGAGAGGAGGCGTGGCCTTGAGACTGCAGCCCCGGCCGTCGTCCCCTGGCTTGCGGCCACCCTTGTGGTGGCGCCGGCTGACAGGCGTCCTGCTCCGCTGCCTGGGCGGGGCCGTGGGGCCGCGCCTGGGCAGCGGCTCACGCCCTCCCTGCGGCCTTCCCAGGAGGGCGTCCTTCCATGAGCGGCGCCTCCGCTCACCATCTTGGTTGTCGTTGTCGCGGCGGGGGCCGAGCTCCAGGCTGCCGCAGCCAGACGGAGCGACGACCGCCGGGTGCCGCCTGGCCTGGCCTTGGCCGTCCTCCACGTGCATCACCCACATGCCGGTCCACATCGTCGGGCCGGAGCGCTCGTCGTCGGACCCCGAGGAGGGAAGGCCGCTCTGGGCGGAGTGCGAGGAGCGCGGCGAGGGGGTGGACCAGTCCTCGACGCGGTCGACGTGGATGAGAAGATGATGCTGCTTGACGCGGGGGGGGGGGGGGGGAGGGGGCACCGCGCGGCTCGGGGGGAGGCGCCGAGCATGCTCTCAACGCGCCCCGCGCCGCGCGCTGCCCGCCAGATGGTGTACTTGGTGGCGATGAAGGCTACGTCCCGGACCCAGACCCAGCACGCGAAGGTCCGCGTGTGGCCGCGCTCGTGCGTGCGGGTGTCGTGGCGGTCGATGATGCAGTTGACGCCGAGGACCTTGGTCGCGCCCTCCACGGACCACATCTGCAGCGGCATCTTCTCGATCACCACCCGGACGTGCAGCATGAAGTCCTGGTGCACTGCGTGATCGTCTTCGTGCCACGGCTTGATGGAGAAGACGACGCCGTCGACGTTGAGGGAGCCGAGGCGCACGGCGTTGTCGTGGTGGGCCGGCAGCTCGAAGAGCACGAGGAAGTCCTCCGGGTCGTGGCTCGTGACCCGCAGCAGGAGGGCAGGGGTGCGCAGCGCGGCGTCGAAGGCGCGGCCCACCGTCATGGGGTTGGCCGCGTGCCTCTCCGCCACCGCGGTCAGGAGGACGGCGTGACGGCGGAGGAAGGCGATCTGGTGCTCCATCGCAGGCGTTTCGATGACCACCTTGTGGCTGTTCCTCGGCCTCCTGGAGGGGTCGATGTGGCGGCAGGGCTCCATGGCCGGGGTGGGATCGGGCGGCGGTGGAGTGGGGAAGCGGAGGCGGGAGCGGACGGGACCGCGGCTCAGGGCAGCCTGCGGTCCGCTTTGCTTGGGGCGCGGAGCGGAGGGGAAATCGCGGGAGATGTGGCCGGGGAGCTTGCACTTGATGCAGTGAATGGGATCCCTATAGTCTACTCGACGATGCTCGGAGCTCAGGCACCGGAAACAGAGCCCTCTGAAGCGCCTTAAGAAGGCCTCTCGCCCGGCGTCCGCATTGAATGGCGGCCGGTGGCATTGACGGCGGCGCTGCCGGCCCCCAGCATGGGCACGCGCGCTAGCCCGGCGCGCGGCGCGGGACTGGACCTCTGTCCATCCATCAAGCTGGCTTGGGGGGGAGAGGTGGCGCGGGGCGACGGCCGAACCACGATGGAAATAAGGCGGGGTTGCCCTTCTTGGCGAGACGCAGCAATATCCGGAGAGGAAAAGCCTGCCGCGGCGTTGGAACACTCCCCGCGGTGCAGGATTCGTGGCGGAGAGCTGGAGGGGGCGGCGGGTGGGCTTGGGGGAGGGGAACGGACCGGATCTGGGGCCAGACCGCCGGGCAGAAGGGGATCTTGGGTGGGATCGAAGCGACCCCGTCCCTCTCCGTCCCGCGAGCGGGAGCGGGCAGGGGAGAGGGAGCCCGCAGGGCGGCTGCGAGCCATGGTGCAGCGCGGCCCGCTGACCCAGCCTTGTGGTGGGTGGCCGCCGTTGCCGGAGTGGCCGACGGTGCGGGGGAGCTACCTAAGCTGGTGGGGGTACTGCGCCTCGCACGTATGGGAGGAAGAGATCAACCGGTCGTCCACGAAAATATCCTTGTCATGTCTGGATTGGTAACAATGGCTAGCCTGCAAACAACATAAAGAGGAGTACAATTCCATGGAAGTACAGCTATCAAGATGAGCGATGGTACTGGCTCATGCATCATCAACAAAAAAATATAAATAGTATCATTCACCGTGCAGGTTGGGGAAGATGAACGTGCCTCCTGCAGTTTTGAATTCTTGCAAAAGCAAAAATCAATTCGAAATTACAGTCAATTAGGTATGGACAGGAAAATCCAACCGCTTCCTCTAGTACATCCAATCAACTTTGAAGCAATCAATTGGAATCTGGTACTTGAGACACCGATCCCTTTTTTTTGACATGCGCATGGAAATAGGAAACTGCATAAATTTCGGGATTTGAGGATGGGATAATCATGATCAACATAGATCTTTGTGGTCAATCTCCCCATGCATCGAGCTTCTTGTGGCCGAGCTCGACGGCAAGGGATCGTGGGTGGGTATTCTTCTCGTGACTTGCAGTGCTCTCCCCATCACCTCCCGGGTCTGGAGGAGGCGCATCGCTGTATGTTAGCGTTGTATCTGGGGATTCCTGTCAAGAGGGGAAGTAGAGGGGGTGGAGAGCGTCGGGGAAGAAGCTGAGAGATGTATGGGTGGGAAGGGAGACTAGAGGAGAAGCATTGGTCGGGACTGGGGAGAGGCGAGGATATACATATGCTGGTTACACAGGCCAGAAGAAAAACCGATGCATTATTAGGAGGTGGAAACGGAAACGGAAAGCATGACATGAGAAGAGACGGTTGTGCTTCTTCTTCCTGGAATGAGTTAATTGCAAGACACTACCACACTTCAGCATGTTGTGACGAATCAGTACCACTAGTCAATTTTTTTGCCATGCAGTGCCAACTCTAAGCCTAAGTGTTGCAAAACGGTCTGACAGCCGTATAAGCTCGTATTGACCACGAATCTGACCGACCGGGCCCATTTGTCATGTGCCACGGTGGCCTACCCGCGCGCACCCACACCCGCACCCGCTCGGTCACTCGTCCCAGCCTGCTCGGTCGCACCAAGTAGCTTGGTCCGGTCCGGTCGAACCCATACGCGACGAACCCTAGTTTCCATCTCCCCCCCGCCCTCGTCTTCCTCCCCCCTCTCAGGCAATGGCGGCGTCGACTCCCGTCGGCGTCGACGGCGCGGGCGGGTACGGGGACCTTCCTGGCCTCGGCCCTGATGACCACTTAGGTCTGGACGACGTCGACGGCTCCAGTTCTTACTACTCTAGCGCAGACGACGAGGATTTGGATGAGGAGCCCGCGCTGTCCATGGAGGACAGGTTGAAGCTGGCAGAGATGTGGGTGGCCAACCCTACCAGTAGCCATCAGTGGACCAATGGAGCTGCTGGCGGCGTGCTGTAAGTCCTTCTCTTCTATGCTTCTGCTTCTTTTTGTAAATTCCAAAACAAGTGGGCTAGGGTTAGTGTTGCTCATGACAGTATAAATTTGTGCTGTCAATTGTAGTTTGGATGATGCTGTTTGGGATGTTCATCTTCATTTTGATGCACAACACAATCTGGATAGGAAGATGTTACATTTCTGAACTTATATGCACTGATGCACACACAAGGTTATTCTTACTCTGATGAACTGTATCACATGAAGAATTTAGGCAGAGGAGAGGAAAGAGAGCATGGGTTAGAGTTAATTGACACAAACATCAAACTGCAGCAACTTAAGAAGGAATATGAGCATAGTTTAGTTCTGAATTTGCTAGTGAGGGCAACAACACCTTTTGTATGTCAGATGGAAGCAGATTTAGTGAGATCAAACTACAGCAATGTCTGTCAGAGGAGAGAAGAAAATTTAGCAACTATATTGTATAGACCACCTGTTGTGTATGATCTTAGTGAGCCTGCAGTTCTTGCTGTTGATCAACAAGGTGCTGTTTTTCATAGTCAGTGCACACAAGAGAGCATAAGTTTAAGTAAGGAGAAGCTCAAAGCTGTAATGGAGGAAGAGGCAGTGCTAGAGGAGGAACATAATAACAGTGATGACTCTGAGGCTGCTGCATATGACAGTGATAACAATCCTTTCTGCATGGAGAAGTACAGGATAATTGAAGACACAGAGATAATTGAGGGGAATAGACTAGCAGAGCAAGAAGTTGAAGATGAAGATTCAGATGAAGATGATGAGGATTCAGAAGAGGAACAATTACATTATGAGGGTGACACTGAGGTTGAGGACTTGTTTGAGATGGAGGAGGAGGAGGAGGAGGAGAAGGAGAAAGAGGATGAGGTCAATGTTGTTGCAACAGAAGAAGCACCAATGCAAAAACCTCCAAAAAAGAGGAAGAAGCTGGCAGTTAGGAGAGGCCCTACTACTAGGACACATTCAAGTGTGTTGGAGGAGATGCAACCTGATTTCATTCCTTCATCAGATGAAGAAGATGATGGGTTGCTGTTTGAGGATGAAGATGATGGACATGAGCCAATGTCCTTTGTTCTACCCAAAGGGAGGAAGAGTAGGGCCAAGAAAAGGAAACCAAGGATTTGGTACAATGACAAACTTGAGCAACCACATCAGCAGTTACGTTTGTACATGTGCTTCAAGAATCAGCAGCAATTCAGAGATGCTTTGTTGAGCTTGCACATCACACAGGCCAGAGACTTCAGGTATCACAGGAATTCAGACCAAAGGATCATTGCCTGTTGTAAGCAAGAGCACTGCCAGTTTTGCATAGTTGCTGCAGTTATCAAAGGGGAGAAGACCTTTGCTATTAAGAAGATGAGGCTGGAGCACACTTGCCCTACCAGCACTGAGTCATCAAGGATCAGTGCCAAGTGGCTTGCAAAGACCTATGAGTCATTGTTCAGGTCTGATCCAACCACCAGCATACACACTCTAATTGACAACTGCAATGAGAAGTATGGTGTTGATGTGCCAAGGCACATGGCCTATAGGGCCAAAAACCTTGCTGTAGAAGCTGTGCTAGGAGAGCACAAGATTCAGTATCCCAGACTTAGGGATTATGCTCAGACCATCATGGAAACAAACCCTGGTAGTAGAGTTATAGTTGCAACAGTTACTCCAAGACCAACAACAAAAATACCACCTCCAGGAACAAGGTTTCATGCTATGTTCTTCTGCATAAATGGAGCAAGGGAGGGATTTCTCAATGGATGCAGACCATTTATTGGTTAGTAATGCTTTATACTTCTTTCTTAATGGATGTAGTGGTGCTTTATAGTTCTATATACTTAAATAATATAGTTTAGTAATGCTTTCTAGAAGTTTAAATTGTTCTTTGGTTGCAACAACAGGTGTTGATGGATGCTTTATTAAGCTCACCACTGTTGCTCAAATCCTAGCTGCCACTGGAAGAGATGGGAATAATAATATTTCCCCACTTGCATTTGTTGTTGTTGGACAAGAGGACACAGCTAACTGGTGTTGGTTTCTACACCAACTGAATATATGTCTAGGAGGAGAAGTTGGCAAATTTGGGCCTTATACTATCATGTCTGATAGACAGAAGGTATGCATGCATCTTTCTGTTATGTTATTGCTTTTCTGTTCTTCTGCATTAGCATGTTATGTTCAAGATGTAATAGTACTTCAGCTAAGACTAGGATGCTATGTGAACAGGGGTTACTAAATGCAGTAAGCCAAGTTTTTCCAAACTGTCATCAAAGATTTTGCCTTAGACACCTCTATGCAAATTTCCAGAATGCTGGGTTTAGGGGGGAAGATCTTAAGAAATGCATGGATAATGCCAGCTATGCTTACAACCAGCACAAGTTTAACATTGCCATGAATGACTTAAAAAATGAGAGTGTGGAAGCTTGGAAGTGGCTAAGTGAATACCTAAGCAAACATGGGCTAGGCATGCTTTTGACACTAACTGCAAGACAGACTTGGTTGTTAACAACCTGTCTGAGGTGTTCAACAAGTACATCCTAGATTTTAGGAAAAAAACCTATTAGGAGTATGATTGATGGTATCAAAGACAAGCGGATGGTGAGGTGGCATAATAACAGAGAGAGGGGAAAGGCATCTTTGTGGGAGATCACACCACATTATGCTGAGAAGCTTGAGGTGGAAAAGGAAATGGCCAGATTCTGCAAACCTATTCAAGCTGGTGTGAATCTTTGGCAAGTGACCAGTGGGCAGCAAACACATGCTGTAAACTTGGAAATCTGTACATGTGGCTGGAGAAAGTGGGACCTGTCTGGCATACCATGCAACCATGCAATATCGGCAATTAACAAGGCAAAAAGATTTCCAGAGGACTATGTCTGCAAATTCTTCAAAAAACCTTTTTACCTTGCTGCATATGAACCAATGATATATCCAGTTCCTGGTGAACATGATTGGACAAGGACAAGTGGACCAGACATAGAGCCACCCAAATTTCATGTGAAGAAGGGAAGAAGGAAAGAGAAGAGAATAAAGGGCAAATTTGAGGTTCCAAAACCCAAGGATACTTCAAGAATGGCCACTATAACATGCAGCAACTGTGGGCTCCAAGGCCATAGGTACACCAACTGCAAGCAACAGTTGAGACCAGAGTTGGCTTTGAGGAAAAACAAGCATGTGGTAAACCCTTGTGAATTGTACTTGCTATTTGGTCTTCTTTCCTACTATGTTTTTTTGTGCTAAACATAAACCCTAAACTATCATGTTTCCTTATATGTTTGCAAGGCACCTGCAAGATCAAGGAATGAAGATACTCCATCAGGATCACAACAGCCACCAGCAAGGTCTGCTTCTGCAAGAACTACTTCTGCAAGGTCTGCCAGTGCAAGAACTACTTCTGCAAGATCTGCCAGTGCAAGATCTGCTTCAAGAACTGCTAGAGGGCCAGCCAGTGCAAGTGCAAGATTTGCAAGGTCTTTCACTGCCCCAGGATTTGCTGAAGGAGCTTCATCTTCTGGTCCTTCTACTTCTGGTGCTCCTTCAAGTGCCACAGGGAATTATACTCATTTGATATCATTCTTTACTGCCAATGGTAACAAGGAGTGAACGAATGTTGCTACTTTAGTCTGAGTCGTGCTACAAAACTGATGTATGTTCTAATGGATTGCTAAATTGAGTCTGTTGTGAACTAAGTTGAGTCTTATGTGAACTAAGTTGAGTCTGCAATATTTGGTCATTTGGCAATTGTGAACAACTCTTTGCTTTTTGTGTTGTTCATTTGGCATTTCTGAAACAACTCAATGCTCATTTGTCACTTGTGAACAGCTCAATATTATGTCAAGAAACCATGCTCATGTGATTTCTGTGAAACAACACAATGCACAATGGACACATAATTCATTCGTCAAGAAACCATGCATGTGATTTCTGTGAAACAACACAACACAGTGCACAACCATGCTCAAGAAACCATGCATGTACTGGATGATACTGCCACAATGGCCACGTAATTCATTACTAAGATGATACTGCCACAATGGCCACATACCAAATATTGTTTACAAAGACACTGACTAGTAACACCTGACACTAACTTGCAACACCTGACACTAACTTGCAAAGATCAACCTAACCACAACTGACACTAACTTGCATCTCTCCTTAACAAGGATCAACTCGACACTAACTTACAAGGATGAACACGAGCACTAGTAGCATCTTCAAGTACAAAACAAGCTTGAGCCTAAACCATCGACACTAATCGCAGCAAAGATTCATCGCACCAAAGATCTAGCTCTGAAGCAGCATCTTGGCTGTCACCAAACCTACCACAAAGACAATAAAAAGAAAGACAACATTCTGATATTTGTCCTTCACTGCATGTAGCTCTGCATTTTTCTCCCTGAGCTGATCTTCCAGAGCCACCACCTCTCTTACTCTTTGAGCTTCAGGCAGAGCCACAACTGCACTGTCATCTTCAAACACACCAAGACTTGATTCACCTCTCAGCCTACGCACTTCATCTCGCAAATCTCCAATCAGATCACTCAAAAACTTAGGCAGAGGATCATCATGCCATTCAAGGAAGCCACAACCACCATGCTGTACCAACAGAAATCAGGGTTTGATAGGGGGGAGAAGATCTAATGAACAGAAAAGTATAACTAAAATGGAGAGAACTTACCATGGCATCCACGCAGGCGTAGTACCGCCTGCCTGGGTTCTGGCGGCTCCATGAGATCCATCTCGGCGCCTTCCTACGCGGCCTGCACCAGCAGAGCTTCTCCGGCTCATACGCCATCGGGCTCTCACGGTAGGGCACCGGCGACCTCGATTCGTCCCCTCTCCTTCCAAAGTCTAGACGGAAGCTGGGAGCCTGAGAACGACCAGAAGACCACGACATCGACATTGACTCCGCCGCCGCCGCCGCCTGCGAGATCACCTCCGCCACGGGCCCGCTCAGGAATCGCCTCTGCCGGCGAGTAACCCTAGTTTTTCCTCCAAATGCACAAACTATTTCACTCAACTGTTTCCTGTTCGCCCCGTGCATTGCTTTAATAACCAGGGCCACCACTCAGTGCAATCCCTGTTGACGGTGGCCACGTCAGCGTTTCTGTTGCTCTAATGTGCGATTTTTTTGAGCATTTGGCCATCGAACTTGAGCATTTGGCCAGAGGTTCAAGAGGAGATATAATTTGAGCATTAGCTAAATAACATAGCATACATACTAGAGTTCAACATTGATTCTTACAACATTAGGTAAATAACCATAGATCATACATTCTTACAACCATAATTACTAGATTCTTACAACATTAGCTAAAGACCATAGCATAGTGGAGTTCAACATTGTTCACAACTACTACATCCATACATTACACTTAACTAAACCACCCTTCACAAAAGATTAGCAAAGCCTTCTATCAAAGCAACTTATATCATGATAGGTATGCTCTGCTCCATCTACCTGAAGGAAATATCCCTAGAGGCAATAATAAAGTTATTATTTATTTCCTTATATCATGATAAATGTTTGTTATTCATGCTAGAATTGTATTAACAGGAAACATAATACATGTGTGAATATATAGACAAACAGAGTGTCACTAGTATGCCTCTACTTGACTGGCTTGTTAATCAAAGATGGTTATGTTTCCTAACCATAGACAAAAGAGTTGTTATTTGATTAACGGGATCACATCATTAGTTGAATGATCTGATTGACAATACCCATTCCGTTAGTTTAGCACTTGATCGTTTAGTATGTTGCTATTGCTTTCTTCATGACTTATACATGTTCCTGTAACTATGAGATTATGCAACTCCCGTTTATCAGAGGAACACTTTGGGTGCTACCAAACGTCACAACGTAACTGGGTGATTATAAAGGAGTACTACAGGTGTCTCCAAAGGTACATGTTGGGTTGGCGTATTTCGAGATTAGGTTTTGTCACTCCGATTGCTCTGGAGAGGTATCTCTGGCCCTCTCGGTAATGCAGATCACTATAAGCCTTGCAAGCAATGTAGCTAATGAGTTAGTTACGGAATGATGCATTACGGAACGAGTAAAGAGATTGCCGCAGAATCTAGATTGAACTAGGTATTGGATACCAACGATCGAATCTCGGGCAAGTAACATACCGATGACAAAGGGAACAACATATGTTGTTATGCGGTTTGACCGATAAAGATCTTCAGAGAATATGTAGGAGCCAATATGGGCATCCAGGTTCCGCTATTGGTTATTGACCGAGAATAGTTCTAGGTCATGTCTACATAGTTCTCGAACCCGTAGGGTCCGCACGCTTAAGGTTTCGATGACAATTATATTATGAGTTTATGGTTTTTGATGTACCGAAGGAGTTCGGAGTCCCGGATGAGATCGGGGACATGACGAGGAGTCTCGAAATGGTCGAGACGTAAAGATCGATATATTGGACGACCATATTCGGAGTTCGGAAAGGTTCCGAATGATTCGGGTATTTTTCGAAGTACCGGAGAATTACGGGAATTCGCCCGGGAGAAGTATTGGGCCTTATTGGGCCCTGCGGGAAAGAGAGAGGGGCTGCCTAGGGCAGGCCGCGCGCTTCATGGCCTAGTCCGAATTGGACTAGGGGGAGGGGCCGCACCCCCTCCTTCCTTTCCTTCTCTCTTCCCCTTCCTTGTCTCCTACTCCTAATACATGGAAGGACTCCTAGTTGGACTAGGAAAGGGGGAATCCTACTCCCGGTAGGAGTAGGACTCCCCATGGCGCGCCCCTCCTAGGGCCGGCCTCCTCCTCCCTCCCAACTTTATATACGGGGGCAGGGGGCACCCCATGGACACAAGTTGATCTACGGATCGTTCCTTAGCCGTGTGCGGTGCCCCCCTCCACCATATTCCACTTCGGTCATATCGTCATGAGCTTAGGCGAAGCCCTGCGCCGTGAAGTCATATCGCTATGCGGAGCTTAGGCGAAGCCCCGCGCCGGAGAAGTCATATCGTCATGGAGCTTAGGCGAAGCCCCGCGTCGGTGGAGCATCATCATCGCCACCACGCCGTCAGGCCGACGGAACTCATCCTCCGACACTTTGCCGGATCGGAGTCCGGGATCGCCATCGAGCTGAACGTGTGCGTAACTCGGAGGTGCCGTGACGTTCGGTACTTGGATCGGTCGGATCGTGAAGACGCACGACTACATCAACCGCGTTGTTATAACGCTTCCGCTTACGGTCTACGAGGGTACGTGGACATACACTCTCCCCTCTCGTTGCTATGCATCACCATGATCCTTGCGTGTGCGTAGGAAATTTTTTGAAATTACTACGTTCCCCAACACTACCCACATCATCTTCATCTACCTCATTCCTTCAAGATGTCATGGATCAACTTCAACTTCTCTTTGCTCTTCTCCAGTGACTTCAACTGAACAGCAAGCTGGAGCTTTACCTCATCCCTGCATTTTATCAGATTCTCATGTCCCCTCTTGAGATCAGACATGTGAAGGTTCAACTGCACATTCTCTTCTTTGACTTTTTCCAAAGACTTGGTGAGCTCATCAACCTAGATCTTTAAATTGTTGTTGCCTTCAGCTAGCTTTTCCTTCTCTTTCAAATGATTCATCTTCATGTTCCTAATGACAGTGCCTTGAGCTTCTACCAGGTTCATCAACACTTTGTACTTCTCTTTCATCTTGAAGTTCTCTGCCTCTTTCTTCTCCATCTCATTCTTCATGGCAACCTCAACTGATGCACTGGCTCTCTCATCTCTCTTCTCCTTAGCTTGCAGAGAGCTGAAATACAACACCCTGTCCTCCTGGGCACTGAGAAGTTGATGGACATCTTCAACTAGTTTGTCATAGTTGGCATCTAGATTCCTTTTCTCTTCTTTAAGGTGGTGGATAGTAAGTGAACTTTCCAGGTTATCCTTCCTCCTAGCAGTCCTGCTGTCTTCAAACATTTCCCAAAGCTTCCACAATGCATTTTGCATTGTGGGAGGCCACTCTGGGTCAACCCAAGCAAGGAAATCACAATTGACAGCTTCCTCCAATATATCAAACAATTATATTGTTAATCTCTGAAGAATTACCATTATGAAAGGGCACTTATAAAAAATGAACTAACAACTGCAGAACTACAACCTATACATGTGGCCAACTAAACAATGCTACTTCAACTGCAACCTATACTGCCTCAATTAAAATTTAGCAACTACACTGCCTCAATCAACTAACAATTTGCTTCATAACTACACTGCCTCAAACTATACATATTACAGTGAACATAAGCATCAAAACCATGATCATCTGAACTACTAATAAATAACTAAACCATAAATATATTACAGTGAACATATCCAACTAAGCTATTGCAGTGAGCATCAATACTAGAAGCATCAAAACTACTAAGTGGTAACTAGGTGCTTCATCATTAGTACTAGTAACTATATTACAGTGAACATAAAGAAAGCATGAATCTTACAGGCTGAGCACAAACTAGAAACCTCCTGCCCGTCTCAAATGATTCAAAAGCTACACGGCGCTCAGTTGGCAGCCGATGCTCCACGCAGAGCCCCTCTGGTGCATTCTCCAAGCCATTGTAGTCTTGGTCTTCAATGCTAGCAGGAATCTACAGAGAGCAAATCCTCAAATCAGAAAACTAGAGCAAATCCCCAAATCACCTAACCCTAACCCTAGCTCTACCACTGACCTGATAATGCATCCCGTCGTCGTCGGAGGAGATCTGTGTTGGAAATATGCCCTAGAGGCAATAATAAATTAGTTATTATTATATTTCCTTGTTCATGATAATCGTTTATTATCCATGCTATAATTGTATTGATAGGAAACTCAGATACATGTGTGGGTACATAGACAACACCATGTCCCTAGTAAGCCTCTAGTTGACTAGCTCGTTGATCAATAGATGGTTACAGTTTCCTCACCATGGACATTGGATGTCGTTGATAACGGGATCACATCATTAGCAGAATGATGTGATGGACAAGGCCCAATCCTAAGCCTAGCACAAAGATCGTGTAGTTCGTATGCTAAAGCTTTTCTAATGTCAAGTATCTTTTCCTTAGACCATGAGATTGTGATACTCCCGGATACCGTAGGAATGCTTTGGGTGTACCAAACGTCATAACGTAACTGTGTGGCTATAAAGGTGCACTACAGGTATCTCTGAAAGTGTCTGTTGGGTTGGCACGAATCGAGACTGGGATTTGTCACTCCGTGTGACAGAGAGGTATCTCTGGGCCCACTCGGTAGGACATCATCATAATGTGCACAATGTGACCAAGGGGTTGATCATGGGATGATGTGTTACGGAACGAGTAAAGAGACTTGCCGGTAACGAGATTGAACAAGGTATCGGCATACCGACGATCGAATCTCGGGCAAGTACAATACCGCTAGACAAGAGGGAATTGTATACGAGATTGATTGAATCCTCGACATCGTGGTTCATCCGATGAGATCATCGTGGAACATGTGGGAGCCAACATGGGTATCCAGATCCCGCTGTTGGTTATTGACCGGAGAACGTCTCGGTCATGTATGCGCATGGTTCCCGAACCCGTAGGGTCTACACACTTAAGGTTCGATGGCGACGCTTAGGGTTATAAAGGAAGTTTGTATGTGGTTAACGAATGTTGTTCGGAGTCCCGGATGAGATCCCGGACGTCACGAGGAGTTCCGGAATGGTCCGGAGGTAAAGATTTATATATGGAAAGTTGTTGTTCGGGTTCCGGGAAAAGTTCGGGTTTTTTCGGTATTGTACCGGGAAGCTTCCTGAAGGTTCCGGAGGATTCCGGAGGGGTCAGGAGGTCCGGAAGATGTTCCACCACATCCAATACAGCGGCATGGGCTGTAAGGGGGCGCCCTAGCCTTAATGGGCCAGGGGCACCAGCCCTCCCAAGGCCCATGCGCATGGGAGAGGGGAAACCCTAAGGGGGAGGGCCTCCACTTGACTTGGGAGGCACTCCTCCCCCCCTTGGCCGCCGCCCCCAACCCTAGATGACATCTAGGGGTGCCGGCCCCTCTCCCCCCCACCTATAAATAGTGGAGGGGTGGGAGGGCAGCCGCACCCGAAGTTCGGGCGCAGCCCTCCCCCTCTCCCAAGTACTCCTCCTCTCCCGCGGTGCTTGGCGAAGCCCTGCAGGATTGCCACGCTCCTTCACCACCACCACGCCGTTGTTCTGCTACTGGACGGAGTCTTCCTCAACCTCTCCCTCTCTCCTTGCTGGATCAAGGCATGGGAGACGTCACCGGGCTGCACGTGTGTTGAACACAGAGGTGCCGTCCGTCCGGCACTAGGATCTCCGGTGATTTGGATCACGACGAGTATGACTCCTTCAACCCCGTTCTCTTGAACGCTTCCTCTTAGCGATCTACAAGGGTATGTAGATGCACTCTCCTTCCCCTCGTTGCTGGTTTCTCCATAGATAGATCTTGGTGACACGTAGGAAAAGTTTGAATTTCTGCTACGTTCCCCAACAGTGGCATCATGAGCTAGGTCTATTGCGTAGATTCTATGCACGAGTAGAACACAAGTTGTTGTGGGCATTGATTTTGTTCAATATGCTTACCGTTACTAGTCCAATCTTGTTTCGATGGTTGGGATGAAGCGGCCCGGACCGACCTTACACGTACACTTACGTGAGACAGGTTCCACCGACTGACATGCACTTGTTGCATAAGGTGGCTAGCGGGTGCCAATCTCTCCCACTTTAGTCGGATCGGATTCGATGAAAAGGGTCCTTATGAAGGGTAAATAGCAATTGACATATCACGTTGTGGTTTTGCATAGGTAAGAAACGTTCTTGCCGTAAACCCATAGCAGCCATCAGAAACATGCAAACAACAATTAGAGGACGCCTAACTTGTTTTTGCAGGGTATGCTATGTGATGTGATATGGCCAAGAAGAATGTGATGAATGATATGTGATGTATGAGATTGATCATGTTCTTGTAATAGGAATCACGACTTGCATGTCGATGAGTATGACAACTGGCAGGAGCCATAGGAGTTGTCTTAATTTATTGTATGACCTGCGTGTCATTGAACAACGCCATGTAATTACTTTACTATTTGATTGCATGTGATGTTTATCATGTTTATACATCTTATTTGCTTAGAACAGCGGTAGTAAATAAGATGATCCCTCATTAAAATTTCAAGAGAGTGTTCCCCCTAACTGTGCACCATTGCGAAAGTTCGTCGTTTCGAAGCACCACGTGATGATCGGGTGTGATAGATTCTTACGTTCACATACAACGGGCATAAGCCAGATTTACACACGCGAAACACTTAGGTTAACTTGACGAGCCTAGCATGTACAGACATGGCCTCGGAACACAAGAGACCGAAAGGTCGAACATGAGTCGTATGGAGGATACGATCAACATGAAGATGTTCACCGATGATGACTAGTCCGTGTCACGTGATGAGCGGACACGGCCTAGTTGACTTGGATCATGTAATCACTTAGATGACTAGAGGGATGTCTATCTGAGTGGGAGTTCATGAGATGAACTTAATTATCCTGAACATAGTCAAAAGATCTTTGCAAATTATGTCGTAAGCTCGCACTTTAGTTCCACTGTTTTAGATATGTTCCTAGAGAAAATATAGTTGAAAGTTGATGATGGCGATTATACGTACGTAAGAAAGCTTATGTCCTTAGTGCACCGCCAAAGGTGCTAAACCCCAAACGTCGCCTGTGGATGTTGCGAACATCGGATATACACGCTTTTGATAACTACGTGATAGTTCGGTTAAACGGTTTAGAGTTGAGGCACCAAAGACGTTTTCAAACGTCATGGAACATATGAGATGTTTCGAGGGCTGAAATTGGGATTTCAGGCTCGCGTGCTCACGCCAAGAGGTATAAGACCTCCGACGATTTTCTTAAGCCTGCAAACTAAGGGAGAAAAGCTCAATCATTGATCTTGTGCTCAGATTGTCTGAGTACAACAATCACTTGAATCGAGTGGGAGTTGATCTTCCAGATGAGATAGTGATGTTTCTCCAAAGTCATTGCCACCAAGCTGCTAGAGCTTCGTGATGAACTATAACATATCAGGGATAGATATGATGATCCTTGAGATATTCGCGATGTTTGACACCGCGAAAGTAGAAATCAAGAAGGAGCATCAATTGTTGATGGTTGGTGAAACCACTAGTTTCAAGAAGGGCAAGGGCAAGAAGGGATACTTCATGAAACGGCAAATCAGTTGCTGCTCTAGTGAAGAAACCCAAGGTTAAACCCAAACCCGAGACTAAGTGCTTCTGTAATGAGGGAATGACAATCAAGCGTAAATACCCTAGATACTTGTTAGATGAGAAGGCTGGCAAGGTCGATAGAAGTATATTGGATATACATTATGTTAATGTGTACTTTACTAGTACTCCTAGAAGCACCAGGGTATTAGATACCGGTTCAGTTGCTAAGTGTTAGTAACTCGAAATAAAAGCTATGGAATAAATGGAGACTGGCTAAAGGTGAGCTGACGATATGTGTTGGAAGTGTTTCCAAGGTTGATGTGATCAAGCATCGCACGCTCCCTCTACCATCAAGATTGGTGTTAAACCTAAATAATTGTTATTTGGTGTTTCCGTTGAGCATAGACATGATTGGATTATGTCTATCGCAATACGGTTATTCATTTAAGGAGAATAATGGTTATTCTGTTTATTTGAATGATACCTTCAATGGTCTTGCACCTAAAGGAATGGTTTATTGAATCTCGAGCATAGTAATACACATTTTCATGCCAAAATATATAAGATAGTAATGATGGTACCACTTACTTGTGGCACTGCCATGTAAGTCATATTGGTATAAAACGCATGAAGAAGCTCCATGTTGATGGAACTTTGGACTCACTCGTTTTTGAAAAGATTGAGACATGCGAACCATGTCTATTGGTGTATACGCATGAAGAAACTCCATGCAGATGGATCGTTTGGACTCACTTGATTTTGAATCACTTGAGATATGCAAATCATACCACATTGGCAAGATGACTGAAAAGCCTCGTTTTCAGTAAGATGGAACAAGATAGCGACTTGTTGGAAATAACACATTTTGATGTGTGCAGTCCAATGAGTGTTGAGGCATGCAGTGAATATCGTTATGTTCTTACTTCGCAGATGATTCGAGTAGATGTTGAGTATATTTACTTGATGAAACACAAGTCTGAATTATTGAATGGTTCAAGTAATTTCAGAGTGAAGTTGAAGATCATTGTGATAAGAGGATAAAATGTCTATGATATGATCATAGAGATGAGTATCTGAGTTCTGAGCTTTGCCACATAATTAAGACATTGTGGAAATTGTTTCACAATTAATATACTTTGGAACACCATAGTGTGATGGTGTGTCCGAACATCATAGTTGCACCCTATTATATGGTGCGTACCATGATGTCTCTTATCGAATTACCACTATCGTTCATGGGTTAGGCATTAGAGACAACCGCACTCACTTTAATAGAGCACCAAGTAATTCCGTTGAGATGACACCATGAGAACTATGGTTTAGAGAAACCTAAGCTGTCGTTTCTTGAAAGTTTGGGGCTGCGACGCTTATGTGAAAAAGTTTGATCGTGATAAGATCGAACCCAAAACGGATAAATGCATCTTCATAGGATACCCAAAATGGTTGGGTATACCTCCTAATTCAGATCCGGAAGAAAAAGTGATTGTTTCTAGAAACGGGTCCTTTCTCGAGGAAAAGTTTCTCTCGAAAGAATTGAGTGGGAGGATGGTGGAGACTTGATGAGGTTATTGAACCATCACTTCAACAAGTGTGTAGCAGGCACAGGAAGTTGTTCTGTGGCGCCTACACCAATTGAAGTAGAAGCTTATGATAGTGATCATGAAGTTTTGGATCAAGTCACTACCATACCTCGTAGGGGGCAAGGATGCTTACTACTTGAGTGGTACAGTAATCCTGTCTTGAAGGTCATGTTGCTAGACAACAATGAACCCACGAGCTATGGGGAAGCGATGGTGGGCTCATATTCCGACAAATGGTTAGAAGCCATGAAATCCGAGATAGGATCCATGTATCAGAACAAAGCATGGACTTTGGTGGACTTGCCCGATGATCGGCAAGCCATTGAGATAAATGGATCTTTAAGAAGAAGAAGGACGTGGACGGTAATGTCACCGTCTATGAAACTCGACTTGTGGCGAAGAGTTTTTCACAAGTTCAAGGAGTTGATTACGATGAGATTTTCTCATCCGTAGCGATGCTTAAGTCCGTCGGAATCATGTTAGCATTAGCCGCATTTATGAAATCAGGCAGACGGATTTCAAAACGAGTTTCCTTACCAGTCTTCGTAAGGAAAGGTTGTATGTGATACAATCAGAAAGTTTTTGTCGATCCTAAGGATGCTAAAAGGTATGTTGGCTCCAGCGATCCTTCTAAGGACTGGAGTAAGCATCTCGGAGTTGGAATGTGCGCTTTGATGAGATGATCAAAGATTTTGGGTTTATACAAAGTTTATGAGAAACTTGTGTTTCCAAAGAAGTGAGTGGGAGCACTATAGAATTTCTGATGAGTATATGTTGTTGACATATTGTTGACCAGAAATGATGTAGAATTTCTGGAAAGCATATAGGGTTGTTTGAAAAGTGTTTTTCAATTGAAAACCTGGATTAGGCTACTTGAACAATAAGCATCAAGATCTATAAGATAGATCAAAATGTTTAATAATACTTTCAAATGAGCACATACCTTGACATAATCTTGAAGGTGTTCAAGATGGATCAGTCAAAGAAGGAGTTCTTGCCTGAGTTGTAAGGTATGAAGTTAAGAATTAAAGCTCGACCACGGCAGAAAGAGAGAAAGGACGAAGGTCGCCCCTATGCCTTAGACGTAGGCTCTACAAGATGCTATGTTGTGTACCAAGACCTGATGTGTGCCTTGCTACATATCTGGCAAGAGGGTACAAAGGTGATGAAGGAGTGGATCACCAGATAGCGGTCAAAATTATCCTTAGAGGAATAAGGATATGTTTCTCGGTTATGGAGGTGATAAAGAGTTCGACGCAAAGAGTTGCGTTGATGCAAGCTTTAACACCTATCCGGATAGCTCTGAGTAGAGATACCGGATACGTATAATGGAGCAACAATTTGGAATAGCTCCAAGTGGAACGTGGTAGCAGCTTCTACGATATGACATAAAGTTTTGCGAAATACATAGGATCTGAATATTGCAGACCCGTTGACTACAACCTCTCTCACAAGCATAAACATGATCAAACCAAGAACTCATTGAGTGTTAATCACATAGTGATGTGAACTAGATTATTGATTCTAGTAAACTCTTTGGATGTTGGACACATGGCGATGTGACCTGTGAGTGTTAATCACATGGCGATGTGAACAAGTTTATTGACTCTAGTGCAAGTGGGAGACTGTTGGAAATATGCCCTAGAGGCAATAATAAATTAGTTATTATTATATTTCCTTGTTCATGTAACATCCCAAATTTTCAATTTGGAATGTTATACATTAAATCATCATGCATTACATATTTTCTTGCATTTTGCCGATCCTAGAAATTTCACGCAACTCAAGGACCCTCGGAGAGAGTTGGAGATTTCATTATTTTCATCTTTGAATTTTCCCAAATTTGGAAATAGGATCATTTGGATTTATTTATTTTATCTTCAATTATTTTTCCAACAAAAAAATAAGAGAGGGAATAATATGACTTTCCCAAAATATAGGAAAAATGAAGTTTAATAAATAAATCAAATTTTGGATTTTTCGGTGTTTATTTGCTTTAGGAAAAAAAATGCGCATTTTAAAAATTTGCATTTTGGTCCCGTATTAAAGTTCATTTTGTTCGACTCATTTTTAGGAGTCGGGGAAAATTTATTTTATTAAATTTGGAGTTCGTTTAGATTTTATTTTATTCGTTTTTCTGCGCGAGATTTATTTAAAAAAAGTGCGCGCCCACTTTGGGCCAAGGGCCCAGCCAATATAACCGCCGCCGCCCAGCCGCCTCCCCTCGCCACACAAGAGTCGCCGCCGCCGCGAGTAGTCCGAGGAGGACTCCTCCTCCTCCCGCTTGCCCCCTCCCAAGCAACCCCCCTTTATATACTCCCCACCCCTCTCCTCCCCAACCCGCGCCGCCCGCTGGTGCCCGCCGCCGGAGCCTCATTGTCGCCCGGTGCCTCACGCCTAGCCGCCGACCCGGAGCCGGTGCCCGCCGGCGACCTCGCCGGAGGTAGCCACCGCGCCACCCCCCCGGTCCGGTTTTGTTTTAAAAACCGTCCGGTTTTCTTTTTTGTTGTTCGGTTTTTTTTAAAACCTTAGATCGGTTTATTTTTTTTTTCGGTTTAGTTATTTAGTGAACGTTCACCGATCCGTTCGTTTTAACGAACGCGTTCGCCGGTTAGTTTCTGTTAACGAACGTCCGTTCGTTTAACCTTCGTCGTTTTTTAACCGGATTTAATCCGTTATTTTCCGATCTCGATTTCAGATCCAATCTTCGATCTAGTTTGTTTTCTCGCTCATTTATCGGAATAAGATGATTCAAGCGCCTGGAGTTTCGTTTCGAAACCGCCGTTCCGACTAATCAACTTAAAAAAAGTTTTGCTACTGTAAAATTTGACCTAGTTTCAAATTGCTAGAACCGAGTTGTTTTCTTTCGTCGTTTGACTTTCGTTGCTTTACTTGATTCGATTCTTTTTGCAACCAGGGTTCTTAAGTTGAACTTTCTGGTCAGATCTTCTATTCGAGATTTCCCTGTGCATTAGATGAGTACTTATTGTATGCTTGTTGTTTTTTTGCGATAGATCACCCGGAGTGCGCTGCTTGTTACTTCGAGTCTCTAGGTTTCGCGGATCGTCAGCAAGGCAAGTAACACTTGATCATACCTTTCCTACTACCCAGTTTTATGCATTAGATCAATCCTCAAACACTTGCATGATTAGGATCTAATTAAATTGTGGGATGGGAAGTAGATTGAGGTAGTGCCTATTACCTGTATTACTTATGAAACCTTGGGAGTTACTTCTACGTTGCTTATTATGCCATGCTATGCTCGTAGACGTGGATTGGGTGAGTGATATCCATGACAGATGTGAGATTGTTAATTTAATGGTTTATCTAAGGTGGCAACTTAAACACACATCTGGGTGGATTGAGGCACCTGGTTTCTATCAGGACTTGCCTGTTTTTCTTCGGACCGCCACCCAGGCTCAAAGGGATCATAAGATTATTCAAACTAGAAACTTCCGTGTGCAGCCACAAGCCATTATGGGCTCTGGCATAGTTGAGTAAGTCGTGCGAACTGTTATAGTGGTGGACTAGCAGATGTAGGGGATGTAGGTGTACCGGTCCACCCATCGTAAGGTGCTAGCGCCTCGAAAGACTGTGTCTCGGTCATCCGTCTCTCAAACACCATGTAGTCACGAGAACCAAGCGGAGGCGATCGAGTCTTGTGGGGAAAAGTCGCAAACCTCTGCAGTGTATAAACTAATCATGATTAGCCGTGTCCCCGGTTATGGACATCTTGAGTATCTAGCCCTTGAATATCATGTGAATCTCAACATGTTACTCTAATTAATGTTATTGGGTTTTAATGAGTACTTTTTAATTGGGATTGAGGATGCTGTCAACCATTCTCAATGTTTAACAACCACCATGATAGTTAAAAAAATTTATTCCTTTGCAGTAGGGAAAAACTAGCTTTATGCAAAAATGTAACCGTAGAGCTTTACCACCAGCCGTATATGCATGTAGTATAGGTTTATTCCTTCATTACTCTCTATGTGTTACATTGCCAGCATATTCCATGTCTTGACCGTTTTGGGCTGCAACTTTCATGTTGCAGACTTTTCGTATTTATTTAGTAAGGTGTTTTAGGTCGTGGTTCTATACTCGGTGATGCCGATGGAGTTGATGGACTCACTTATCTTCCAAGTCTTCCGCTGTTATCGTTATTAGATGGCCTTAAGCCATATTTATTGTAATAAGTCCTCTTTTGGACAACGCTGTAATAAGTGTGTGATTGCTACTCTGTTATAAATCCTTGAAATCTTGTGTGGTGTTAGCATTCTTGATCCAGGATGGCCTTTGAGCACAGAGACTTGATCCATTCGGGTCGGGTCGCTACAGAGATGGTATCAGAGCACACGCTGACTTAGGACACGACCACTAAGTTAAAGCCATAGATCACTACTCTCTTCTCAATTTATAACTCCTCATCTTTTCCCCTCTTTAGGATGAAGGACGCGAAGATCAAGTACACCCAACCAGATGAAGGCACACCTTTTGGATTTCACTTGAAGGAAGTCACCAAATTCCTGAACATTGGACTACCAAGTTTCACCGGAACGTTCAACGCCACTCTGCCTGAAGAGGAGCGCTGGAAGATTCAAGCTCATGTACCAGGAATGACGTTCGCCCCAATCACCAAGCCTATAGATAGTGTTTTCAGTGCACCAACCTGGAGTCTAGGAAATAGCATGGCAGCTCATATCACCATGGGACGCATTGGAGAAGTTTATCAAGAAGACCTAAGGACACCATCTACCAGATTTGCGGATGCCGAGATGAACAATGGGAGATAGTCAACACCAAGAAGGACCGATCCATTGCAGCTTTCATCCAGGAGTTAAACCAGCACATTCGACGCCAGGAGAACCAGATGTGCAATGATATGCTCGAGTTGAAGAATGCGAAAGGAAGGATCATCGAACTTGAAGGAGAACTAAAGTCAACACGTAAGGACTACATGGACGAGATCGTTGCGTTAGCAAGACACAATAACGATCTTAAGTATGAGATTGAAGAACTCAAGAAGAAATTGACACTCAAGAATGAGGACCAGTACGTCGGTTGTCCAAGCGACTACATCAACATCGACAACACCGATTCGGATCCAAGTGAACCCGACTTTGAAGATGAAGCTGGAGCAGACATCATGGAGTCTTCCACCGGTTCAAATTAGTAGATGACCCCACATATTAGTAGTATTTCCTCCATGTAACCTTTTTAGTTCACGCACTTTTGCGATAGATAGACCGTTGTAAGCCCTTTTGTTTGAATTGAATGAAGAGATTTTGTGTGCATTTGCTCATATACATTCGGTAGTGTTTCTCCTTAGACCCCACTCTATTCTTAAATTCTCATCTTTTCTAAACCCATCAGATGCCTCCGAGACGCGACCCCGGATTTGCTTTCCCGCCAGAGATCACCCAGTTGATTCAGCAGTAGAACACATTGATCCAAACATTGGTGCAGAATCAAGGCAACAACAACAACAACCCACCGCCACCACCACCACCTGCGGATCACTTGACACGTTTCTTAAGACTGAATCCGCCAGTATTTTCCAGTAGCACCGAGCCGATAGTAGCAGATGATTGGCTCCGTAAGGTAGGAAGGGAGTTGACCACTGCATGATGTACGGATGGAGAGAAGGTGAAGTTTGCTGCACACCAACTGGAAGGACCAGCAGCAGCATGGTGGGAGAATTTTACAGCCACTTACCTCAGAGACACCGGCCACATGGGATCAGTTTCAGCAATCTTTCAAGACCGCCCATGTCTCGGCCAGGAGCTATGGCCATGAAGAGGCGTGAGTTTCGCAACTTACGCCAAGGAGGAAGGACTGTTGGCCAGTATGTGGATGATTTTAGTAAGTTAGCACGTTATGCCCCAGATGACGTTGCTACAGATGCATCTAAGCAGGAGAAGTTTCTGGAAGGACTGAATGATGAGTTAAGCATGCAGTTGATGGTAGCAAGTTTCAATAACTACCAGGAGTTGGTAGACCATGCCCTCATGATTGAAGGAAAGCAACAGCAAATTGAGAATCGCAAGAGGAAGTATGGACAGGGGAAGTATAACTCTGGAGCTCAGCAGAAGCCTCGTTATACCCCTAAACAAGGAATTCAGTTTCAGCATACCCACGGAGGAAGTAATTCGCACAACCATAATGGCACCAAGAATGGGAACGGGAATGGAGGAAGCAATGGACAGAACCGCACCACACCATCAACCCCAACCAAGAAAGACCTAAGCCATGTCACCTGTTTCAAGTGTTCCAAGACCGGACATTATGCAAATGACTATCCCGAAGGCCAAGGTGGAAATGGAAGTTCTGGAAAGAAGTCGAACCCTTTCAACAGGGGATAGGTGAACCACATTGATGTGGAGGAGGTTGAAGATCAGCCCGATGCAGTAATCGGTAAGTTTTTGGTTAAGTCATTTACTGCACTAGTTCTTTTCGATACCGGTGCATCGCATTCATACATATCAAGGGATTTGTAGAGAAGTATAGTCTACCTACTCGGATTCTTAAAACCCCTATGCTAGTAAGCTCACCAGGAGCGGAATATATGGCCAGACAAGGATGTTTTCAAGAGCCATTAAGTATAGGAAGGCATGTGTTCCCGACGGATTTGATCATTCTGGAATCCCAAGGTTTTGATGTGATATTAGGCATGGATTGGCTGTCGATGTATGGAGGGAACATCGATTGCGCAAATAAGACGATTCTGCTCACAACACTAGAAGGAAGAAGGATTAAGTATGTATCACGACATCAGCCGAGGAGAGCTCATGTAAATTGCCTATCAGGAGTGGTGCAGGAAGAGGTGCCAGTAGTAAAGGATTTCCCTGATGTATTTCCGGAAGAATTGCCAGGAATGCCACCGGATAGAGACATTGAGTTTTTGATTGAACTTCTGCCAGGAACAGACCCCATATCGAAGCGACCGTACAGGATGCCCGCACAGGATTTGGCGGAAATCAAGAAGTAGATTAAGGTGCTATTGGATAAAGGTTTTCTACGCCCAAGTTCTTCGCCTTGGGGATCACCAGTACTGTTAGTGGAGAAGAAGGATGGATCGTTAAGGATGGTTGTAGATTATCGTGGATTGAATGAAGTAACAATCAAGAACAAGTACCCACTACCAATGATAAATGATCTGTTTGATCGTTTGCAAGGAGCCAAAGTGTTTTCCAAGATCGATTTGCGATCAGGGTACCATCAGTTGAAGATTCGAGAGCAGGACATACCTAAGACAGCATTTACCACGAGATATGGACTATATGAGTATACCGTTATGTCATTTGGACTGACTAACGCTACCGCCTATTTCATGAACACGATGAACAAAGTGTTTATGGAGTTTTTGGATAAGTTCGTCGTGGTGTTCATAGATGATATTTTGATTTTCTCGAAGAATGAAGAGGAACATAAGAAACATTTGCGATTGGTTTTGGAGAAACTAAGGGAACATCAGTTATATGCCAAGTTCAGCAAATGTGAGTTTTGGCTAAGGGAAGTTGGATTTCTTGGACATGTTATATCCGGAGAAGGGATAGCAGTTGACCCCACAAAGGTTGAGACCGTAACCAAATGGGAAGCACCCACGACAGTTGGAGAGATTCGGAGTTTCCTTGGACTCGCAGGGTACTACCGAAGATTCATTGAGAATTTCTCAAGGATTGCAAAGCCTATGACAGAATTGTCGAAGAAGGATACCAAGGATTATGAGGTGTATTGCGACGCTTCACGTCGAGGACTTGGAGCAGTACTTATGCAAGAAGGAAGAGTTATTTCGTATGCTTCACGACAGCTTAAGCCTCATGAGTTGAATTATGCCACACATGATTTAGAGTTAGCAGCCGTTGTGCATGCATTGAAGACCTGGAGACATTTTCTCATTGGAAATCATTGTGAGGTGTACACGGATCACATTAGTTTGAAGTATATCTTCACGCAGAAGGAATTAAATCTCAGACAGAGGAGATGGTTGGAGATAATAAAGGATTATGATATGAGATTGCATTATCACCCCGGAAAGGCTAACGTTGTAGCAGACACGTTGAGCCGTAAGAGCCACGCCAATACATTAATAATGGGAGGAATACCCAAGGAGTTAGCCGAGGATCTTCGAGAGCTATGTTTAGAAATAGTTCCGAGAGGCTTTGTGGCAGCATTGGAGATTCAATCTACGTTGATGGACAAAATCAGAGAAGCTCAAAAGGCAGATAAGGAAGTTGCCTCTATAAAGGAGAAAATGAGCGAAGGAAAAGCTAAGGGATTTCGTGAGGATGAGCACGGCACCCTATGGTTTGAGGACCGTGTTTATGTACCAAATAACCCGGAGATCAGGAAGTTGATTTTGCAAGAAGCACATGATTCACCATATTCGATTCACCCAGGAAATACCAAGATGTATTTGGATTTGAAGGAAACGTTCTGGTGGACCGGAATGAAGAAGGATATCGCGGAGTATGTAGCAGTTTGCGATGTATGCCAGAGAGTGAAGGCAGAACATCAGAAGCCAGCAGGATTGTTGCAACCGTTGCCAATACCCGAATGGAAGTGGGATAAACTAGGCATGGATTTCATCACAGGTTTGCCAAAGACTCGTTCGGGCTATGACTCGATTTGGGTTATAGTCGACCGCTTGACGAAGGTAGCTCATTTCATTCGATCAAGACTACCTATAGCAGTGCTAAGTTGGCAAAGATATACATGACCAGAATTGTGTGTTTACACGGAGTTCCGAGGAGTATCGTATCGAGATAGAGGAACCCAATTTACCTCAAAGTTTTGGAATCGGTTGCACGAAACATTGGGAACCAGTGCTGGAATTCAAGACAGCTTTTCCACCTGAGACCGATGGATGACTGAGAGAGTCAATCAGATTTTGGAGGATATGCTGAGAGCTTGTGCACTAGATTATGGATCTAGTTGGGATGATAATTTGCCGTATGAAGAGTTTTCTTATAACAACAGTTACCAAACCAGCTTGAAGATGGCACCTTTCGAGGCTTTGTACGGAAGGAGGTGCAGGACACCGTTATCATGGGGGAAGGCTGGAGACCGTCGATTGTTTGGACCAGATTTGATTAAGGAGTCTGAACAGAAGGTTAAGTTGATTCGCGATAGGCTCAAAGTAGCCCAGTCCTGCATGTAAAAGCTATGCGGACTCAAACGCAAGGCGACAGAATATGAAGTTGGAGACAGAGTTTATCTTAGAGTATCCCCGCTTCGAGGAGTTAAGCATTTTGGAGTTAAAGGAAAATTAGCACCACGTTTCGTTGGACCGTATAGGATTTTGCAACGCATGGGAGAAGTTGCTTATAAGCTGGAATTGCGGAGGGACTGTCGTGGGAGTTCATGATGTATTCCATGTTTCTCAGCTGAAGAAATGTCACGCCGAGATGGCAGAGGTACCGTTAAGAGATACAGTGCCACTTGAAGCGATTCAGTTGAAGGATGATTTGACATATGAGGAAAAACCAGTCAAGATTCTCGATAATGCCAGCAGAGTTACTCGCAGCAAGGTTATTAAGTTTTGCAAGGTTCAGTGGAGCCACCACACTGAGGATGAAGCCACCTGAGAAAGAGAAGAAGATTTGCTCAAGGACCACCCTCACCTATTTTCTAGCCAACCCGAATCTCGAGGGCGAGATTCATCTTAAGGGGGGTAGGTTTGTAACATCCCAGATTTGCTAATGATGTGATCCCGTTATCAACGACATCCAATGTCCATGGTCAGGAAACTGTAACCATCTATTGATCAGCGAGCTAGTCAACTAGAGGCTTACTAGGGACATGGTGTTGTCTATGTACCCACACATGTATCTGAGTTTCCTATCAATACAATTATAGCATGGATAATAAACGATTATCATGAACTGTAGCGACCCGACCCGAATAGATCAAGTCTCTGTGCTCAGGCGTCATCCCTGGATCAGTAATGCTGACACCACACAGTACTTCGAAGGATTTATAACAGAGTAGCAATCACACACTTATTACAGCGTTGTCCAAAAGAGGACTTATTACAATAAATATGGCTTAAGCACATCTAATAACGATAACAGCGGAAGACTTGGAAGATAAGTGAGTCCATCAACTCCATCGGCATCACTGAGTATAGAACCACGACCTAAAACACCTTACTGTCGTTAAATGCGAAAAGTCTACGCAACATGAAAGTTGCAGCCCGAAACGGTCAGCACATGGAATATGCTGGCAAGTAACACTTGATCATACCTTTCCTACTACCCAGTTTTATGCATTAGATCAATCCTCAAACACTTGCATGATTAGGATCTAATTAAATTGTGGGATGGGAAGTAGATTGAGGTAGTGCCTATTACTGTATTACTTATGAAACCTTGGGAGTTACTTCTACGTTGCTTATTATGCCATGCTATGCTCGTGAGACGTGGATTGGGTGAGTGATATCCATGATGATGTGAGATTGTTAATTTTATGGTTTATTTAAGGTGGCAACTTAAACACACATCTGAGTGGATTGAGGCACCTGGTTTCTATCAGGACTTGCATGTTTTTCTTGGACCGCCACCCAGGCTCAAAGGGATCATAAGATTATTCAAACTAGAAACTTCCGTGTGCAGCCACAAGCCATTATGGGCTCTGGCATAGTTGAGTAAGTCGTGCGAACTCTTATAGTGGTGGACTAGCAGATGTAGGGGATGTAGGTGTACCGGTCCACCCATCGTAAGGTGCTAGCGCTTCTGAAAGACTGTGTCTCGGTCATCCGTCTCTCAAACACCATGTAGTGCGAGAACCAAACGGAGGCGATCGAGTCTTGTGGGGAAAAGTGCGCAAACCTCTGCAGAGTGTATAAACTAATCATGATTAGCCGTGTCCCCGGTTATGGACATCTTGAGTATCTAGCCCTTGAATATCATGTGAATCTCAACATGTTACTCTAATTAATGTTATTGGGTTTTAATGAGTACTTTTTAATTGGGATTGACGATGCTGTCAACCATTCTCAATGTTTAACAACCACCATGATAGTTAAACACATTTATTCCTTTGCA
This sequence comes from Aegilops bicornis, assembly GCA_021605145.1. NCBI lineage: Eukaryota > Viridiplantae > Streptophyta > Magnoliopsida > Poales > Poaceae > Aegilops > Aegilops bicornis. The sequence goes on along the minus strand of CM038673.1, from coordinate 65,802,350 downwards.
GTAGGGAAAAACTAGCTTTATGCAAAACTGTAACCGTAGAGCTTTACCACCAGCCGTATATGCATGTAGTATAGGTTTATTCCTTCATTACTCTCTATGTGTTACATTGCGGCATATTCCATGTCTTGACCCGTTTTCGGGCTGCAACTTTCATGTTGCGAGACTTTTCGAACGACAGTAAGGTGTTTTAGGTCGTGGTTCTATACTCATGATCTTGATGGAGTTGATGGACTCACTTATCTTCCAAGTCTTCATTGTTATCGTTATTAGATGGCCTTAAGCCATATTTATTGTAATAAGTCCTCTTTTGGACAACGCTGTAATAAGTGTGTGATTGCTACTCTGTTATAAATCCTTCGAAGTACTGTGTGGTGTCAGCATTACTGATCCAGGGATGACGCCTGGGCACAGAGACTTTTCCCCACAAGACTCGATCGCCTCCGTTTGGTTCTCGCACTACATGGTGTTTGAGAGACGGATGACCGAGACACAGTCTTTCAGAGGCGCTAGCACCTTACGATGGGTGGACCGGTACACCTACATCCCCTACATCTGCTAGTCCACCACTATAAGAGTTCGTGACGACTTACTCAACTATGCCAGAGCCCATAATGGCTTGTGGCTGCACACGGAAGTTTCTAGTTTGAATAATCTTATGATCCCTTTGAGCACAGGTGGCGGTCCGAAGAAAAACAGGCAAGTCCTGATAGAAACCAGGTGCCTCAATCCACCCGGATGTGTGTTTAAGTTGCCACCTTAGATAAACCATTAAATTAACAATCTCACATCTATCATGGATATCACTCACCCAATCCACGTCTCACGAGCATAGCATGGCATAATAAGCAACGAGAAGTAACTCCCAAGGTTTCATAAGTAATACAGGTAATAGGCACTACCTCAATCTACTTCCCATCCCACAATTTAATTAGATCCTAATCATGCAAGTGTTTGAGGATTGATCTAATGCATAAAACTGGGTAGTAGGAAAGGTATGATCAAGTGTTACTTGCCAGCATATTCCATGTGCTGACCCGTTTTCGGGCTGCAACTTTCATGTTGCAGACTTTTCAGACGACGAGTAAGGTGTTTTAGGTCGTGGTTCTATACTCAGTGATGCCGATGGAGTTGATGGACTCACTTATCTTCCAAGTCTTCCGCTGTTATCGTTATTAGATGGCCTTAAGCCATATTTATTGTAATAAGTCCTCTTTTGGACAACGCTGTAATAAGTGTGTGATTGCTACTCTGTTATAAATCCTTCAAATCTTGTGTGGTGTCAAGACATTACTGATCGGGGATGACGCCTGAGCACAGAGACTTGATCTATTCGGGTCGGGTCGCTACAGTTCATGATAATCGTTTATTATCCATGCTATAATTGTATTGATAGGAAACTCAGATACATGTGTGGGTACATAGACAACACCATGTCCCTAGTAAGCCTCTAGTTGACTAGCTCGCTGATCAATAGATGGTTACAGTTTCTGACCATGGACATTGGATGTCGTTGATAACGGGATCACATCATTAGCGTAATGATGTGATGGACAAGACCCAATCCTAAGCCTAGCACAAAGATCGTGTAGTTCGTATGCTAAAGCTTTTCTAATGTCAAGTATCTTTTCCTTAGACCATGAGATTGTGCAACTCCCGGATACTGTAGGAATGCTTTGGGTGTACCAAACGTCATAACGTAACTGCGTGGCTATAAAGGTGCACTACAGGTATCTCCGAAAGTGTCTGTTGGGTTGGCACGAATCGAGACTGGGATATGTCACTCCGTGTGACAGAGAGGTATCTCTGGGCCCACTCGGTAGGACATCATCATAATGTGCACAATGTGACCAAGGGGTTGATCATGGGATGATGTGTTACGGAACGAGTAAAGAGACTTGCCGGTAACGAGATTGAACAAGGTATCGGCATACCGACGATCGAATCTCGGGCAAGTACGATACCGCTAGACAAAGGGAATTGTATACGGGATTGATTGAATCCTCGACATCGTGGTTCATCCGATGAGATCATCGTGGAACATGTGGGAGCCAACATGGGTATCCAGATCCCGCTGTTGGTTATTGACCGGAGAACGTCTCGGTCATGTCTGCATGGTTCCCGAACCCGTAGGGTCTACACACTTAAGGTTCGATGACGCTAGGGTTATAAAGGAAGTTTGTATGTGGCTACCGAATGTTGTTCGGTGTCCCAGATGAGATCCCAGATGTCATGAGGAGTTCCGGAATGGTCCGGAGGTAAAGATTTATATATGGAAAGTTGTTGTTCGGGTTCCGGGAAAAGTTCGGGTTTTTCCGGTATTGTACCGGGAAGCTTCCGGAAGGTTCCGGAGGATTCCGGAGGGGTCCGGAGGTCCGGAAGATGTTCCACCACGTCCAATACAGCAGCATGGGCTGTAAGGGGGTGCCCTAGCCTTAATGGGCCAGGGGCACCAGCCCCCCCAAGGCCCATGCGCATGGGAGAGGGGAAACCCTAAGTGGGAGGGCCTCCACTTGACTTGGGAGGCACTCCTCCCCCCCTTGGCCGCCGCCCCCAACCCTAGATGAGATCTAGGGGGGCTGCCCCCCTCTCCCCCCACCTATAAATAGTGGAGGGGTGGGAGGGCAGCCGCACCCGAAGTTCTAGCGCAGCCCTCCCCCTCTCCCAAGTACTCCTCCTCTCCCGCGGTGCTTGGCGAAGCCCTGCAGGATTGCCACGCTCCTCCACCACCACCACGCCGTTGTGCTGCTACTGGACGGAGTCTTCCTCAACCTCTCCCTCTCTCCTTGCTGGATCAAGGCATGGGAGACGTCACCGAGCTGCACGTGTGTTGAACGCGGAGGTGCCGCCCGTTCGGTACTAGGATCTCCGGTGATTTGGATCACGACGAGTATGACTCCTTCAACCCCGTTCTCTTGAACGCTTCCGCTTAGCGATCTACAAGGGTATGTAGATGCACTCTCCTTCCCCTCGTTGCTGGTTTCTCCATAGATAGATCTTGGTGACACGTAGGAAAATTTTGAATTTCTGCTACGTTCCCCAAACAATCTGCAGGCCGGACATGTCGTTGCTGCTCTCATCCTCGAAGGCCATGGCGCGGCGGCGGTGGCGGACGCGGCGGTCTGCGCGGCGAGTGGCGGCGGCGGCGGCTGGAGAGACGAGGGCGATGGCGAGGACAGGGATAGAGTGCGGCTGGCTCCGGTTGGGTTCGAGCGGACCCGGCTACATGGAGTGACCGAGAGGGGTGCGAGAGTTACCGAGCGGGTGCGCGCGGGTAGGCCACCGTGGCACCTGGCAAATTTGCCCGGTCGGTCAGATACGTGGTCAATACAAGCTTATACAACTGTCAGACTGTTTTGCAACACTTAAGCTTAGAGTTGGCACTGCATGGCAAAAAAATTGACTAGTGGTACTGATTCGTCACAACGTGCTGAAGTGTGGTAGTGTCTTGCAATTAACTCTCCTGGAACAGTAGGACTCGTGGTTTCACCTCTGTTGGTGAGCCGGGACTATTGGGCTTCGGTTGGTACTCCCAAGTCTGTATAAATAAAATGCAACTGATCGATGATGTGGCATAACGCTGACGTGGATAGTGTGCATGGTGAGAGAATAGGTAGAAGTGGGGAGCAACTTCTTAAGAATGTAAATTACGTGTCAAATTTGTTTATATTTTGTTGCTTCCTTGTGTGGTTTGATCTAATTTGGGATTTTTTTGGTGATGGTACTACATTTTTTTCTGTCTGGTCAGTGGTTGATTAAATTGGACTATACACATTATAAAAATTTTCACTCACTAGCAGTTGCTCACTACGTAATTTTTTTGTCTTACCCCCCCCCCCCAAAAAACATTTTTGCCTAGCTCCGCCACTGGGTGTGACCTTGCTTGGCAGCCACGCGGAAGGCATTTGGGTCGAGGCAGTAGTGGAGGGTGGCAAATAGGAGAAGGCCTCTGCCGCGACCTACATCATGGACTCCATGACGCCCATCGCAACAAGGTAGTGAGCTATGCGTTGGATTCGGGAGCCTCGACATCGACAAGGATGGGATGGTGTCCCCAGGTCGAACGGTGGCAAGCGATGCAGTGGGGTCAAACGACTCATTGTACCGCCGTGGTGCTCAATAGGCTACGCTGAAACTGCCCCTCTTAGCGGCAATACCGCTTGACCACGACCAGTGTGTATAATGGTTGGATTCGAGCCCCCACTGTAAAAGGGGGTGTTCTTCCCCAAGAAGACTCACATCTTTTTTCTCCATTGTTCCACTGTTGCCCAAAGCGTAAACTCACCTAACCTTCCTCCCTAGCCATGAAAACTTATTGATTCTCTTGGGTTTGGAGGAGAAGGCGTTGATCTACCCTTCCATCGAGAGAAATTTGATTGCCCGGTGAAAGTGCAACTATCCCTAGGTGGTTTTGGTAATTCCTAACAACATATAGCTCATTGATCTAATGTTATTTTAAGATAAATATTTTAGGTAAGCTCAATGATTGGCCTGGCATGGATGAGAATAGTGGATCCCTCAAAATGCTAAGGACAAAAGGATTGGCTCAAGCTCAAAACACAAGACTCTACATTTTCTATTTTAGTGATCCAAGATCGCATTGAGTCTATAGGAAAAGCCAATACTATCAAGGAGGGATGAGGTGTTGCTTAATGAGGTTCTTGCTCAAAATGCTTAGTGATATGCTCCAAAGCCCTCAACTACTTTCTCACATCCACATATGACCTAAACCAATAGTCAAACTCGGCCCCGCCGATTCTTTCCATCCGGCGCCCACGAGTTCAAATGTCATAGCCACTGCCACAAACCCTAGGCAAAATCGGTCTCACCGATAGGGATCTCGGTCTCACCGAGATGGGATTGTAATTAATCTCTCTGTTTCCCTTCGTAACGTTTCGGTACCACTGAGATGTGCGGTCGGTCCCACCGAGATTGCAATGTAAACTCTCTGTTTTCCTTTCGTAACATTTCGGTCTCACCGAAATGAGCGAATCGGTCCCACTGAGTTTACTTGACCAACTCTCTGGTTAGCTTATTACCAAAATCGGCCTCACTGAGTTTGTGTAATCGGTCTCACCGAGATTACGTTATGCCCTAACCCTAACCATATCGGTCCTACCGAGGTGCATGTCGGTCCCACGGAAAATCCTAACGGTCACTAGATTTGCCGAATCGGTCCGACCGAGTTTCTCAATTCGGTCCCACCAAGATTGGCAACTTGTGTGTAACGGTTAGATTTTGTGTGGAGGCTATATATACCCCTCCACCTACTCTTCATTCGAGGAGAGAGCCATCAGACCGAACCTATACTTCCATCTTACATTTTCTGAGAGAGAACCACCTACACTTGTGTTGAGGCCAAGATATTCCATTCCTACCGTATGAATCTTGATCTCTAGCCTTCTGCAAGTTGCTTTCCACTCAAATCTTCTTTCCACAAAATCCATATCCTGTGAGAGAGAGTTGAGTGTTGGGGAGACTATCATTTGAAGCATAAGAGCAAGGACTTCATCATCAACACACCATTTGTTACTTCTTGGAGAGTGGTGTCTCCTAGATTGACTAGGTTTCACTTGGGAGCCTCCGACAAGATTGTGGAGTTAAACCAAGGAGTTTGTATGGGCAAGGAGATGGCCTACTTCGTCAAGATCTACCGCTAGTGAGGCAAGTCCTTCGTGGGCGACGACCATGGTGGGATAGACAAGGTTGCTTCTTCGTGGACCCTTCATGGGTGGAGCCCTCCGTGGACTCGCGCAGCCGTTACCCTTCGTGGGTTGAAGTCTCCATCAACGTGGATGTACGATAGCACCACCTATCGGAACCACGACAAAAACATCCGTGTCTCCTATTGCGTTTGCACTCTCCAAACCCTTCCCTTTACATTCTTGCAAGTAGCATGCTTTACTTTCCGCTGCTCATATACTCTTTGCATGCTTTCTTGAATTGTGTTTAGATTGCTTGACTTGTGCTAAGTTTGCTAAAATCTGCCTAGAACTAAAATTGGGAAAAGGATAAGTTTCTATTTGGTCAAGTAGTCTAATCACCCCCCCCCCTCTAGACATACTTTCGATTCTACACCCGGCCTATTATCCCTTGTGGATCTTGCTACTCTTGGGTGTTTGTGAACCCTAGACGGGAGAGGTAATCTCAGAGCCACATTCCATTATGGTGAAGCTTCGTAGTGGTGTTCGGAGCCTTCAATTAGGTTGTGGAGAGAGCCCCAACTCTGTTTGTAAAGCTCCAGTCGTCGCCTTCAATTGTAGCGCTAGTGGAATCATGACATCTTGCATTGTGCGAGGGCGTGAGGAGAATAAAGTGGCCCTAGTGGCTTCTTTGGGGAGCGTTGTGCCTCCACACCGCTCCAACAGAGACGTACCTCCCCCAAAAGGAGGGATCTTCGGTAACACATCCTCGTCTCCATCAACTCCACTTGAAGTTGCATCTTACCTTTACTTTGTGCAAGATTATATTGTGTTTCTATCTTGTGCTTTCATTTGTTGTTGTTGTTGAGCTTGTCATATAGGTTATCCACCTAGTTGCATATCGAGACAACCTAATTTATTTGTGATCTTGTTTTGTTAAAACAAGTTAAAAAAACTAGTCGCCTATTCGCCATCTATAGTCGATCATACCGATCCTTTTCAATTCTCTTTTGCTAAAGTTGATTTCCCTCTCGATCATACTGGTTGCTTCCTCCGATCCATGCACTGCCTTATTTTGAGATGCGTCTTGCACTAACTTCTTGTTTCCACCTCCTTATGGAACCATCAAAACTTTTCCATCAGAAGACATATGAGCGAGACGAACGTAGTAGTTGTCGTGGGAGTGGCAGAAGAAATCGGTGAGGGCCCGCGGGTAACCTCTTGAGAACATGGGGGTCGTAGCAGAGGGCACACCACGACTTTGACTCACACCTGTAGCGGCAGAGCGACCTGTACGACACATGTGGTAGGATCATCTTCGCGAGGAGGTCAACTGGGAGGCTCACTGCCAGTTGCCGCTTCCTCCGCCTCACCCCCTCTTGCCCTCCTGCATCCATCCTGCCACCGTAGATGGATGAAGTGCCAGAAGGGCTCCTCCCGACTGTGAGAAACAGTGGGCCTGCTGACACTAATGGGGAAGGGGTGGGGCCGCTACCTCCTGGGGGATAGGACCACCGTTGCACCATGTGCCTTTGTCATCCCTTTGGTAGAATGGGTGGGCACCTCCTTTGTTAAAGGATGATGAGGATTTTGAGCGCTTTGCTGAAATGATTAGACCTATCTTTTTGCGTATGCGATTGACTGATATGCTCAAAATGAATCCTTATGCTAAATATATGAAAGATATTGTTACAAATAAAAGAAAGATCTTTGGAAGCTGAAATTTCCACCATGCTTGCTAATTATACTTTTAAGGGTGGAATACCAAAGAAACTTGGAGATCCAGGAGTACCTACTATACCATGCTCCATTAAAAGAAATTATGTTAAAACTGCTTTATGTGATCTCGGAGCCGGTGTTAATGTTATGCCTCTCTCTTTATATCGTAGACTTGATTTGAATAAGTTGACACCTACTGAAATATCTTTGCAAATGGCTGATAAATCAACTGCTATATCTATCGGTATTTGTGAGGATGTGCCTGTTGTGGTTGCAAACGTTACTATTTTAACGGACTTTGTTATTCTTGATATTCCCGAGGACGATAGTATGTCTATTATTCTTGGAAGATCTTTCCTTAATACTGCAGGCGCTGTTATTGATTGCAACAAAGGCAATGTCACTTTTCATGTTAATGGTAATGAGCATACGGTACACTTTCCGAGGAAACAACCTCAAGTTCATAGTATCAACTCTATTGGAAAAATTCCATCGATTATATTTGGAGGTTTTGAATTTCCTCTCCCCTCTTGTCAAGAAGAAATATGATATACTTATTATTGGGGATGTCCATATCCCCATTGAGGTAACATAGTGTTATTCGAAATTTCTCCGGTTCCATGATTATCGGAATGAGTTTGTTAACAAGACTTGACCAACCTTGTTAGTGGATTCTTTTTGATGAGCATGATATGGATGAAACTAGAAGCACAACCTTCTGTACCCTCTTTATATTTTCTGTTATTTAGTAGAAATTAAGTAAAATAGTATTTTTCTGTCTGTTTCCTGACTTATCCGTGCAATATAAAAATATCCTGAAAATAAAAGTCCTCAGAATGTCATGCCAATTTAATATGATTTTTTCGGGAATATTTGAGGATTTTTAGTGCAAAAATTACATGGGGAGCTTCCACACAGCCACGAGGGTGGAGGGCGCGCCCTACCCCCCTGGGCGCGCCCCCCTGCCTCGTGGGCCCATGGTGGCCCTCCTCCACTTATCCCTGCACCCATCTTCTTCCTCTGCCTCACACAAACCCGAAAAACCAACTCAAGCTCATGTTCCGACCGCTTTTGCTGTGATTTCCGATCTCCTTGCTCAAAGCACCTCTCGCAAAACTGCTTGGGGAGATTGTTCCTTGGTATGTGACTCCTCCATTGGTCCAATTAGTTTTTGTTCTAGTGCTTCACTCTTTGCAAATTTGTGCTGCATAGGTGACCATGTTCTTGAGCTTGCATGTCAAATTTATATGGTTCCAAGTAGCTCTAATGCTTGATATAGGATCTAGGCACTTGTATGAGTGGTTGCTATCAGTTTTATTGAAGTTGGTTCACTTTTGTTTGAAGTTACTAAAAAATTCAGATTATTTCAGAAATAATGAAGAGACTTTTGAGGGGCTCGTCGAGCCGAAGCTCGAAGGAAAAACAAAAGGAAGAAGAGCAGAAGCCCAAATTTAATTTGCCTCGCACCGCGGAAGTCCGGTCGTGTGAATGGCCTTCCGATGACTTCTTGAGGAGAGCCGGAATTTATGAGGATTTCTATCTATTATTGACAACGCCGGCCTCACCAACTTCCTCCGCGACCAACGTCATCAGTATCTCTTACTCACAAATACTTTTGTGCAGAACCTCTACTTTTTCCCTAAGAAATCACCTCCAACAGTAGAGTTTCATTTATATGACGTTGTTAAGGAGATGACATTAGCTGAATTTTGCGAGGTTTGCAAATTACCCTTTGAGGGTACCTTAGATGAACCACACCGTAATGAAGTGGAAGCTTTTATTAACACTATCATCGTGGGAGAAACCAGGAAGGTTTACGATGCAAGAATTACTAGCATACATTTTCCTGTTTTACGCTACTTTGCCTTATTTGCTAGTCGTTGCTTGATTGGTCATGGGAACTATGGAAACCTTAGTGTTCCTGATATTATTATTTTGTTCCATGGTTTATACATAATAACTCTGTTAGTATGGGTGGAATTGTTGCTAGACGGATAAGTCTGAACCGTACTAAGGGCCCCATCTTTGGAGGCATTTATGCTTCACGCCTAGCTGAATATTTTGAAATACCTATTAGGCATGAGGAGAAAGAAGAAACAGCGTTGCCCCGTGCTTATTTAGATTATAAGAGTATGCTAGCGCATGACTTTCTTGTTAAGAGTCATGAAGGGGAGCTCAAATATAAATTGTACTTTGATAAACATCACCCCGAGACTATTACTTTGCCTGCTCCCTCTTTGTTTAACTTGTCTGAGGTCCTTACATTGTTCCGTAGGCGGCTGTTCAAGCCTATCGGAATCCTGCACCAGCCGGAACCGGAACCACAAGATGAGCCTCCTGACAGTCTGTTTATTCTTGGGATCTGAGGCGGTTGCCGGCCCGATGGCGGTCGAGTCCTCTTCATCACATTATGATCCCAACTATTCTTCATCACAAGATCGACCCGGCTACACCTACGGGTATCCGTCAGGCTATCCCTGGCAATAGACCAACTTAGGCCAAAAGCCTAAGCTTGGGGGAGTACGTACTTCTCACCGACATTACATTCATGTTCACACACTCATTGCTAGATGTCGGTGCTCATACTCTTTCTCTGTAGTATCCATGCTAGTTTATTTTCTTTTTCCTGCTTTCTTCTTGTGTGTTTAATAAATCTTACGAAAAAATAAAAAAATTAGTAGTAGTTTATTTTTCCTGCTGTAGTAGTAGTAGTTAAAACAAAAAACCCAAAAAATATTTCCCGTTCTTCTTTTGCTTGTTGGGAGCTTTCCCGTTGAGGGAGTTCCGGACTAAGGGGTGTCCGGATAGCCGAACTATCATCAACGGCCGGACTCCAAGACTATGAAGATAGAAGATTGAAGACTTCGTCCCGTGTCCGGATGGGACTTTCCTTGGCATGGAAGGCAAGCTTGGCGATACAGATATGTAGATATCCTATCATTGTAACCGACTCTTTGTAACCCTAACCCTATCCGTTGTCTATATAAACCGGAGGGTTTTAGTCCGTAGGACGAACAACAATCATACCATAGGCTAGCTTCTAGGGTTTAGCCTCTTTGATTTCGTGGTAGATCCACTCTTGTAACACACATCATCAATATTAATCTAGCAGGACGTAGGGTTTTACCTCCATCAAGAGGGCCCGAACACAGGTAAAACATCGTGCCCCTTGTCTCCTGTTACCATCCGCCTAGACGCGATTCGGGACCCCCTACCGAGATCCGCGGTTTGACACCGACATTGGTGCTTTCATTGAGAGTTCCCTGTAGCCGTCGCCGTCGGGTAGGATGCCTCATCTCGTCTTTAAAGGCGATACTATCGCCAAAGGAGCCTTGGCGCTGGCGAACTCTTGGCTAGGTGGTTTTCTTATGACCGCCCGGTCCGCCACCGCTACCGACGGTGACCTCTCGAGTCATCGAAACCAATCTCGAGTTAGTTCGAACTTGCCGAACAGTTAGATCCGATCGAGCTCTCCTCCATAAACGAGCTCTTGGATCGCATCGCTACCCTGGGAGTCGCCACAGACTATGACCGGATCGGGCCTAAAACCGATCTGAGAGAGATCAACTCTCCCCAGGCTACCCATCATGTTGCTGTGATAGAGCAGCAATGCGGCGATTCTTCTTGTATCTTAAGGACTAGTTGCGTCCGGATTCCCGATCCCTCCATGCCGGATTCCCGCAGAGGGACGGACGTCGATCAAGCCACGAACTTAAAGTCGGCGGCGGGTTCGACTCATTGGATAACACTCAAAATCCAAACTTCCAAGTTCGGAAACTTCTCGGCCCTTGAGTCCTGAATTGGACAGGGTTCCGGATCTAGTTCCACCCGCCCACCCAAACATTAGCGATCTCTCTCGAATTCGGCAAGAACCCGCTGAAACATTACATCATTACTGGGCCAAATTCCTCCTGGTTAAGAACAGGATAAAGGACTGCCGAGAGTAGGACGCAATCCCAATTTTCTGCAATAATTGCACGGACAAGGGAATCCTAAACGCCATAAGTCTTCGCGAAATTACATGCTTTGCTGACTTGGTGACCATAGTACAAAAGTACTGTGCGATGGAGAGCGCCTGGAAAACCAAAAGTAAATTTTGGGACAATCCGGCCCCGAATACATCCCTAGTCCGAAACAAAAGGGTGCATCATTATCAAGCACCCGGGTTGAATACCAAAAAACCAAAACCCCCTAAAGGGTATGGAACCGTACTGGAGGGTTGGCTTAACGGACCTGCAAAATCCACAAGACGGAGGGCGCCACTCCAACACATAGCCTTGGCGTGTTGGATACTATGGCAGGTGGCCAAAAGTGGCGAGGCTTTTTAGCCCCGGCAACCAACCCAGCGATACCGATGCGGTATTAACAGTCTTGAGACTTTCGCATCAAATAACATGCGGAAGCGAACAACCGCAGCCTCGCGAAGTCTACCAAGTAGCAACAACAAATCCATGGAGCGACACGGCTATCACCTTCAACGCCGATGACGAACCTAAATTCCGAACAGCTAGAGCACCAGCCACATTGGTCCTCGGTCCGATAGTGGACGGTTTTCGTCTTACTAAGGTACTCATGGATGGCGGCAATGATTAAACCTCATCTATGAGGAAACCCTTCAAAAAATGGAAATTGACTGGAGCCGCATTGAGCGAAGCAGCACAACCTTCAGAGGGATAATCCCTAGTCGAGAAGTACGCTGCGCAAGAAAAATCACACTAGATGTAGTGTTCGGCTCACAAGACAATTACAGGTCCGAGGAGGTCACGTTTCAAGTGGTCCCATTCGGCAGCGGATATCACGCTTTGTTAGGGCGAGAGGCATTCACAATCTTCCAAGCTATACCCCACTACGGGTACATGAAGCTCAAAATGCGGACCCAATGGGATAATCACTCTACTTGATGATCCGGAGATCGGCACTCCGCTGAAAATAAGACAGCCGCACTGGCCCTAGAGGCACTGTCCGAAGCCCTAGCGGCAGAGGAACTAACTACGCTGCGCTCCACGGTGGATAGGGGCGATGTGATACTCGATAAGAGGTCCAAATCCACCTCTTTTAAACCAGCAGACGAGATAGTCAAATTTCAGGTCCATCCAACGGACCCCACAAAGACGGCCTCCATTGGGGCACAATTAAGTCCTGATGTCGAAGCACTTTTCGATAATTCCTTGGGAAAATTGGGACATTTTGCTGGCACCCTTCGGACATGCTAGGAATCCCATCGCAGCCTTGAGCTGGCAGAGCACAGCCTAAATATCCTAAAAGGATTCAAGCCGATCAAACAAGCTCTTGGCGATTTTCCGAGCCCAAAAGGCGAGCAATGGGAGAAGAGCTAGCCAAACTGTTAGAAGCCGGATTCATCGGAGATATAAAGCATCCGGACTGGCTAGCCAATCTAGTAATGGTACCAAAAAGGACAAATCCTGGCGCCTCTGCGTCGATTTTAAAAGCGTTAACAAGGCCTATCGAAAGGACCCTTTCCCCTCCCGCATCGAACAAATCATCGATGCTACCGCGAAACACGATTCATTGTGCTTCCTCGTATATACTCTGATACCATCAAATCAAGATGGCGGAGAAAGACCAGGCATAACGGCATTCATTACTCCATATGGGCCATTCTGCTTCAACACAATGCCCTTCGGACTCAAAAACACCGGCGCAACATATCAGCGCATGATTCAAACATGTCTGGCTACCCAGATAGGCAAAACAGTAGAGGCATACGTAGACGATGTGGTCGTCAAGATAAAACATGTCGGAGCTCTAGTAGAAGACTTGAGGGTGACATTCGACAACCTCTGAGCATATGACATTAAGCTCAATCCGGAAAAATGTGTCTTCGGCGTACCAGCCGGAAAGCTCCTTGGCTTCATCGTATCCGGTAGAGGAATTGAAGCAAACCTGGCTAAAATCCGAGCTCTGTCACAATTGGATATTCCAAAAGACCTCAAGCAGATACAAAAACTAACCGGATGCGTAGCGGCATTAAGTCACTTCATTTCCCGTTTGGGAGAAAAGGCTCTGCCCCTCTACCGCCTCCTGCGGCGCACCGAACATTTCGAATGGACGGATGCTGCCAGAATCGGACTCGAAGAAATAAAGGCCATGCTGGCAACAAATCCGGTTACGGCGCGCCCATCTGGCGAACCTATGTTATTATATATCGCAGCAACACATCAGGTTGTCAACGCGGTACTCGTCGTTGAACGAGAAGCGAGAAGGCACAAATTCCCTCTTCAAAAACCCGATGTACTACGTATCCACTTTGTTCTAACTCCATGCAAATCCGGTACCCACATTATCAAAAGATAAGCGTGTCACGGTGTTCATAGCATCCGGAAGCTGCGACACTACTTTCAAGAGTGTTCAATAACGGTGGCCTCAAGTACCTCTCAACAATATTATAAACAATACATAGCATAGCGGGCAGGATTGCAAAATGGGCTATCGAGCTCTTACCATTTGACATAACCTACAAACCACGGCGAGCTATCAAGTCGCGAGTTACGGCTGACTTAAATGGCGAATGGACCGAAGCCGAACTCCCTAAAGAGTACGGCGCGTACTCCAACTGGATCATGCATTTCGACGGATCCAAAATGTTGGCTGGCTTGGGGGCTGGCGTCGTCCTGACGTCCCCAACTAGAGACACAATCCAATACATACTTCAAATAATGTACATGGACTCCAACAACGCAGCCGAATACGAGGCCCTTCTACATGGACTCCGGATGGCAATCTCCATGGGCATTCAACGCCTAGAGGTGCGCGGGGATTCAAACCTCGCTATATCCCAAGTAAATGGAGACTTTGGCGTAAAGATCCAAAAATGGCAGCTTACATAACGCCGTCCTAAAAATGTCAGCTCGGTTGAAGGACTAGGAATTCCACCATGTAGCAGGGATAATAACCAAGCAGCAGACGTGTTAGCACGCATCGGTTGAACGAGACGCCGTCCCTCCAAACATCTTCCTGGAACGGCTCTTCAAGCCATCCGTATTATGGGAAGAGGAGTCCGGAAATAACAATCGGGAGCCAGCTGCATCACCTAACTCAGACCATTCTGACACAATCGGAGGCTCAACCAACGAAATAACACCTTCAGCTCACGAAATAATGGCAGTAATTGCTCCGTGGACAGAACCATTCCTCGCCTACTTAATGCGGCAGGAACTTCCCGAAGACCAAAATGAGGCCCGCTGCATAGTTCGGCGATCTAAAGCCTACAAGGTCCATGAGGGAGAACTTTATAAGAAAAGCACAACCTCAAAGGTGTATCTCCGAAGAGGAAGGGCGAAATCTCCTGGCTGAAATTCACGCCGGACTCGGCGGGCACCACGCTGCAGCCCGGGCCCTTGTAGGCAAGGCCTTCCGTACAGGATTTTATTAGCCGACAGCCCGGGCAGATGCTCAGGACTTAGTCCAACGAAGCGTCGGTTGCCAGGTCTTTGCTAATCAGAGCCACATGCCACCCACCGCCCTCAAAACTATACCCATTACCTGGCCGTTCACGGTGCAGGGGCTTGACATGGTTGGACCCCTTAAAGGGGAACCCACAAGCACAAATACTTATTGGTCATGGTGGACAAATTCACCAAATGGATTGAGGCCAAGCCGGTTAAAGCAGCAGAATCCGGACGGTGATAGACTTCATATCCGGGGTAGTACACGCTTTGGCGTCCCCACAGCATCATCGCGATAACGGCATGAACTTCACGGCCGGCGAGGTTAAACTCTGGTGCAAAAATATGGGCATTAAGCTCGATTACGCTTGATCTATCACCCCCAAACTAACGGTCAAGTCGAGCGAGCAAATGGTCTAATAATGAGCGGCATCAAACCCAGACTAGTGCGGTCCCTCAATGAATCTAACACGCACTGGGTAGAGGAGCTCGACTCCGTACTCTGGGGGCTGCGGACCACACCAAACCGAACTACTGGATTGACACCATTTTTCATGGTATACGGCGCAGAGGCAGTTACGCCTGCGATATAATTCATGACTCACCTCGGCGTGCGCATATGCGAAGAAAGAGAAGCGAGTTAGATCGGCAGGACAGTTTGGATGCCTTAGAGGAGGAGCGGGGCGTGGCAAAGGCTCGTTCCGCATTTTATCGTGATGAGACTTCGAAGATATCAAAGCGAGAAATGCGGGCCAAAACTTACAATGTTGGCGAACTTGTTCTCGCTTTGTCGGACAAGAAAAAGGACAAACTTAAGCCCAAGTGGGAAGGTCCCTTCATCATCGACCAAGTCCTGACGGTAGAGCATACCGTCTCACGCTTGCATCGACAACCGACTCGAGCCGAACCCATGGAATGCAGCCCGTCTCTGAAGATTCTACGCCTAACGCCGGACTCCGGGTTCGTCTCACTCCCCCGTCCACCCCTTTTTTACTGTCTCTCGTCCTTCTCCTTCTTCCCACTTTTTTTCTCAATACCTTTTATGGGCCAATTTGCGCTTTGTTCGCACACACTTGATGTGCTCCTCGCACTCATTTTACACAGGGGCTTCTTTAACGAAGCTTATTCATCTGAGCTTCATGCCCAATACATATGTCATACTTCCGCATGTACCTTTTATTCACCATTATATGCATCGATATGACTTAAGTTTTGGCCAAGCTGGGTTGCTCGGCTCTGTGCTTACCCCTCGTTCCCGATTGTTCGGCTAGGAGGTAAAGGAGCACCTCTGCGATTATTCTTGCCGGGTCAGCGGATGTGTACCTCAGACTGGGTGAAGCCGAAAGCTAGCGTTCTTAAGAGAATATTCAGTCGGTGACTTGAAAGATGATTTATTACTTACTTATTTATCTGCCCCCAGATGCTTTTTTTCTGCTATTTTCGCAGTCCGACATTGCACTTTAGGGCATGCCTCCTAGGGAAAGGAACCCTTAACGGAACTATTCTCCCTGGAAGATGTTTCTTACTAACCATGTAATATAACATAACTAGTTGGGCACTTATGCGATAAAGCAATTATGACCCCGACGCCTTGTCTCCATGCATGCCCCGGTCCTTTTATAACCGTAAGGGTATTCGGATACACTCCGGACTGTTGGGTCCCGAGGTTGAAGTGAAACGGTCCGCAAAGACAAACGATCTACAATCCGGCTAGAAGGCATTTTACATGTCATTTCAAATTACATCGTCAAACCGACTGATTGTACTCCTCCTCATTCCCATCTAACGAGCTGTCTAATTTACTGATCCTGTTGGGAATATTTCGCGGCCAGTTCTACTTGGCCGTACATCAAGCTCACGGGATCTCCTTCCCATCAGGCCCGCAGGTCCGACCTCGGCCATGTGGTTTGGGTCAGACTTGGGTAACGATGTCTTCACCATGGCCCGAGCCTCCTGGCGCCCGACGGCAGGCGATATCTTCCACAAGCGGAGGCGTCGCCGTGCTCCTGAAGCTTCTCAACAAGCCCACCAAGGCCCTCGTGTAGGGAGGCGGATGGCCATAAAGCATGAGCAGCGCCACTCATCGCCGCCGAACACGTTCGAGCAATTGCACTAGCTCGGGAAGTTGGTCACCCGTTGACTCAGGCATTTCCTCCATGAGGATGACCTATGAGCACACCTAAAGACATATTTACGTCAATCGACTTCCTCTTGAATTCTTCTTTTCAAAGGAATTCGTTCAAGCACTACTATAAATGCCGTGAAGCCGCTGATTCTCCTTCACGGAGCAGACAATTTGGGACCGAACACCTTTCAGCTCTTCTCCTTGCTGGGTGTGGGCATCTTGGAGCTTGTTTCTCTCCTGCTGCACCTTCATAAGCACCCTCTCGCCGGCCTTTAGCTGACGCAGTAGTTGTTGCCTGTCCGGATATAGTCCGTCGAACTCTGCAATATTATTGTCAGATTCACGCCACACTTTGCTAAATAATTATCTTTTCAAAGTACATCTTACCAGCGGGGGTCTCTGTGGCTCCCCCTGTGGCGGCCAGTGCGGCCTCAAGTTGGGCCTTGCACTCTTGGAGCTCATAGTACAGATGTGTATTATTCTCCGTAAGACCCTGCATGATAATTGATCCTTAAATCAGTTATTTCAACTATTTTAAGTCTCGGGGCTCTTGGCATATATAACTATTAAAATTACTTACCCGTATGTCTTTCACACTCTTGCCCGTGGCTCTGGTTAACCCATCTTGGCGGCACGGAGGTGCGCGTTCCGCTTTAAAGGCATTTAACGCCTCCGGGGAGAAACACGCGTCACGAAGAACTGTCCGACGGCCTTTGTGATTCATGGCGCTCTCCACCTCGAGACCGGGTGGCGGACAGCTGTCGGCATCCTCCGTCGGAGGCGTCGCTCACGCCTTGTATTCGCCTCCCCTCCCGGACCATGCGTTGGAGCATGGCGGCGGAGGCTTGATTGGCAACCTCTTCCGGACACTTTGTCTGGCGGCGCACTACGGAAAGGTTATGAGCATTAATATACCTCCTAGGGATCCTTCCCTTAAAAATAGCGGTGCTCCGTACCGTTGCGGCGACGTTTCGGTTTGCGTCGCGCTCCTCTTCCTCCTGCTGGGCCGGGCTGACCCTTAAAGGCACCTCCTGCGATGAACCATCAGTATGGGATGGTCAGAATTGAGCGCGGATCAAATGATGGTGTCAAGACCTTGGTCACAGTCACCTGGGAGGCCGGAAACAAACCGGGGTAGTCAGCCGTAATGGCGACTAGGGCATTGTCTATGCTACGTTGGTGGAACACCCCGTCAATCAGCTCCACCTTTATGTCCGGATCCTCTTCGGAGGTCGGATCAAGGGATCTTTCCAGATCCTCGGGCTGTGGAGCTAGGCTTCTTATGCCCTCCACGTCCCGGCGAAGCTCCTGCGTCGAAATCGCAGAGTAAGATACTTGACTTTAAAAAAGTATGGATCGGCTAGATGAACATCCGCTTACCCAGCTCCGAGGGTTATTCATAGAAAATCCATTCAACGGATTCTTGCGGAGGAAGTCCTCCTCCTCTCCCTTGTACAAGCCGGACAGGATCTTTGCCAGATCGGCTGCCTAGCCTGGCCCTTTGCGGCCATGACGGGTGGCATCGTCTTCCCCGTTGAAATCCCACATAGGGTGGCCCATATATTGGAGTGGCTGCACCCCTCGCATAATGCACGTGGCCATGACTCCAATCATGGTCAATCCAGAGTGGGCCAGTAACCTAAACCGGCCCATCAGATAATGGACGCTCCCGTCATCTTCCGTTGAGGGCTCATGGCGCCAACTCAGGCGTTTCTTCAAGGGAGCATTGTTGAACTCCGGAGGCCGATCCGGACTGGATCCGCAGAGGGCATCCTCCATGTAGAACCATTCGAAGGCCGGTCTTGGGCGCCTTCTTCGGGTGCGGATAGATATCCGGTCCGGCGATGCGGCATATTTCGGCTCCGCCCACTTGATATATCGACCCCTCATGAGAGCGAAGTGCGAGACAAAACAATCTCTTCCACAGGGCAAAATGGGGCTCGATGCCCAAGAACAGCTTCATAAAAAGCTACGAAGCCCGCGATGTGCAAAATGGAGGCGGGAGTGAGGTGGTCAAGTTGGAGTCCGTAGAACTCTAGGAGCCCCCGGAGAAACGGATGTATGGGAAATCCGAGACCCCTTATTAGATAGGGGACAAAGCATACCCGCTCCCCTTTGGAAGGGTTGGGGACGCCCTCCGCCTGCTTACCACCCTTGTAGGTGGCTAGTCCGGCTCGAACCGGAACCATGAAAGCTGGGGAAGATATCCCTCGATGCAGAGTACCACTAGCTCGCTGTGTGGGAACTGAGCATCTCCCCAATCTCCTGGCTTAGGGCTGGGAGGCGCGAGAGGAGGAGCCGCGTTGGCTATCCATGATGGAATGGATTTACATCGAGGCGCTTGATGAGAACTTGCGGATGGAGGATGGTGTGAGCTGGATCTAGATCCTCGCCTCTCTTATAGGCGGCTCGTTCGCTGACTAGGGGTAAAATGTAAAAATATCCCAGCCCTTCGCATTAAATGCGACACGTGGAAGAAGGCCATTATTAGGCGTAGGAGCCAAGGAGCGCAACATTAAGTAAAGAAGCGGACACTATTCGGCGGGAACATGAAGATTGAAGGAGAACCCGCCTTTGAAGCGCTGAAGACAATATCTGCGCCCGGACTCGTCGTCGCTGAAGCCCGGTTCGGGGCTCTTGAGGGAGTTCGGACTAAGGGGTGTCTGGATAGCGAACTATCATCATCGGCGGACTCCAAGACTATGAAGATAGAAGATTGAAGACTTCGTCCCGTGTCCGGATGGGACTTTCCTTGGCGTGGAAGGCAAGCTTGGCGATACGGATATGTAGATCTCCTATCATTGTAACCGACTGTGTAACCCTAACCCTATCCGGTGTCTATATAAACCGGAGGGTTTTAGTCCGTGGGACGAACAACAATCATACCATAGGCTAGCTTCTAGGGTTTAGCCTCTTTGATCTCGTGGTAGATCCACTCTTGTAACACACATCATCAATATTAATCTAGCGGGACGTGAGGTTTTACCTCCATCAAGAGGGCCCGAACCTGGGTAAAACATCGTGTCCCTTGTCTCCTGTTACCATCCGCCTAGACGAACAGTTCGGGACCCCCTACCCGAGATCCGCCGGTTTTGACACCGACACCCGTGTATATAGTTTTTATTTCTTTTCTTTTCTTTGGGGTTTAGTAGGAGAAGACCATGATTAAATTGTTGTAGTGGCTCTTATATGCATCATTGTTGATTTAACCAAGAGCCCATATTGCCTTGTCTTCTCCTGTTTATTGAATGCTCGTAGATTCCAGCTTAGTCCAATGCACGTGCACTCTTATTATTATTCACATCGTTCGGTCGTGCAAGTGAAAGGCAATTATGATGATATATGATGGATGACTAAGATGGGAAAAGCTGGTATGAACTTCGACCTCTTTTGTTTTTGTAAATATGATGAGTTCATCGTTCTTGATTTAGCTGATTATGAATAAACATGTTTGCAATGACAATTAGAGATCATAGTTGCTCGTGCCATGCTTGATTAGCTCTGAGTTATAATGGTTTACCTTGTGTGCCAACATGCTATTAAAATGGTTACGATGTAGTATGATGGGGTGGTATCCTCCTTTGAATGATTTAAGTGACTTGACTTGGCACATGTTCACGCATGTAGTTGAAACAAATCAACATAGCCTTCACGATATTTATGTTCATGGTGGATTATATCCTACTCATGCTTGTATTCAATGTTTCTTAATTTTAATGCATGTTCATGACTGTTGTCGCTCTCTAGTTGGTCGCTTCCCAGTCTTTTGCTAGCCTTCACTTGTACTAAGCGGGAATACTGCTTGTGCATCCAATCCCTTAAACCCCAAAGTTATTCCATATCAGTCCACTATACCTTCCTATATGCGGTATCTACCTGCCGTTCCAAGTAAATTTGTATGTGCCAAACTCTAGACCTTCAAATAAACATTCTGTTTTGCATGCTCGAATAGCTCATATATCAACTAGGGTTGCCCTTATCTTCCGTGTTAGGCGGGTTATTCTCAAGAGGATTGGAATCCGCTCCTCACTCACGAGAAAATGGCTGGTCACCGGGATGCCCAGTCCCATGCTTTATGCAAACTAAATTAAAATAATTGCAAACAAAACTCCCCCTGGTACCCGTTGAATGTTGGAGGCACTCGTTGTTTCAAGCAAGCTATGGATTGATGCTTGTGGAGGAGGGGGAGTATAAACTTTACCATTTTATTTGGGAACCGCCTATAATTTGTTTAGCATGGAAGATATCGTCATCTCTTAGTTGTTATGTTGACAATGAAAGTATGCCGCTCAAAATATAATTTATCTCTATTTCAAAATCAAGCTCTGGCACCTCTACAAATCCCTGCTTCCCTCTGCGAAGGGCCTATCTATTTACTTTTATGTTGAGTCGTCACCCTCTTATTAAAAGCACTAGCTGGAGAGCACAGCTGACATTTGCATTCATTATTGTTAATTTATATCGGGTATGACTATGATTGGATCTCTTTTACCATGAATTACAATGTCTAGTCAGTCCTTGATCTTTGAAGGTGCTCTGCATTTATGTCTTGCATTCTAAGAAAGGGCTAGCGAGATACCATCTTGTTATATCATATTATGAATATTTTTAGAAAGTGTTGTCATCCGAGATTTATTATTATGGCTTGCTAGCTGATTATGTTATTGATATGAGTAAACATGAGACCTAGGAGTTATTGCAAATGTGGTTAGTTATGATCTTTCTTTGAAAACCTGAATGCTGGCTTGACATAGGTACAACAACAAGAGCAAGCGAGTTTGTAAAGTTTTCTTTTTCTCTTTCGGTTTGTCAAATGAATTGCTTGAGGACGAGCAAGGGTTTAAGCTTGGGGAGTTGATACGTCTCCGTCGTATCTACTTTTCCAAACACTTTTGCCCTTGTTTTGGACTCTAACTTGTATGATTTGAATGGAACTAACCCGGATTGACGCTTTGTTTTCAGCAGAACTGCCATGATGTTGTTTTATGCGAGAAAACAAAAGTTCTCGGAATGACCTGAAACTCCACGGGATGTCTTATAAAAATAAAAAAATCCTTGCCAAAGATGAAGACCAGGGGCCCACACACATCACGAGGGTGGGGCGCGCCCCCCTCTGGCGCCCCCTACCTCGTGGCCCCAGGACACCCTCCGACGCCAACTCCAACTCCATATATTGGCTTTTGGGGAGAAAAAAATATGAGAGAAGAAAGCTTCGCGTTTTACGATACGGAGCCGCCGCCAAGCCCTAATCTCTCTGGGGAGGGCTGATCTGGAGTCTGTTCGGGGCTTCGAAGAGGGGGATTTGTCGCCGTCGTCATCATCAACCATCATCCGTCACCAATTTCATGATGCTCCCCGCCGTGCGTGAGTAATTCCATCGTAGGCTTGCTGGATGGTGATGGGTTGGATGAGATTTATCATGTAATCGAGTTAGCTTTGTTAGGGTTTGATCCCTAGTATCCACTATGTTTTGAGATTGATGTTGCTATGAATTTGCTATGCTTAATGTTTGTCACTAGGGCCCGAGTGCCATGAATTCAGATTTGAACCTATTATGTTTTCATGAATATATGTGTGTTCTTGATCCTATCTTGCAAGTCTATAGTCACCTATTATGTGTTATGATCCGACAACCCCGAAGTGACAATAATCGGGATACTTCTCGGTGATGACCATAGTTTGATGAGTTCATGTATTCACTATGTGCTATTGCTTTGTTCCGGTTCTCTATTAAAAAGAGGCATTAATATCCCTTAGTTTCCAATAGGACCCCGCTGCCACGGGAGGGTAGGACAAAAGATGTCATGCAAGTTCCTTTCCATAAGCACGTATGACTATATTCGGAATACATGCCTACATTACATTGATGAATTGGAACTAGTTCTATGTCACCCTATGTTATAACTGTTACGCAGCGAACCGCATCGGCATAACTATCCATCAACGATCCGGTGCCTCTGAGCTTTCCATATCTTGGTTTACGCTTATTTACTTTTCCGTTGCTACTGTTACAATCACTACAAAAATACCAAAAACATTACTTTTGTTGTCATTACTTTTGTTACCGTTACCACCACTATCATATTACTTTGCTACTAAACTCTTTGTTGTAGATACTAAGTTTCCAGGTGTGGTTGAATTGACAACTCAGCTGCTAATACTTGAGAATATTCTTTGGCTCCCCTTGTGTCGAATCAACAAATTTGGGTTGAATACTCTACCCTCGAAAACTGTTGCGATCCCCTATACTTGTGGGTTATCATCTGTGGATGTTGCGTACATCTGACATACACGTTTTGATGACTACGTGATAGTTCAGTAATGTTAAACTATTTAGAATTGAGGAGCCGAAGACGATTTTGAAACGTCGCGGAACATATGAGATGTTCCAAGGGCTGAAATTGGGATTTCAGACTAGTGTCCGCGTCAAGAGGTATGAGACCTCTGATGAGTTTCTTGGCCTACTAACTAAGGGAGAAAAGCTCAATCGTTGAGCATGCGCTCAGATTGTCTGAGTACTACAGTCACTTGAATCGAGTGGGAGTTAGTCTTCCAGATGAGATAGTGATGTTTCTCCAAAGTCACTGCCACCAAGCTACTGAAGCTTCATGATGAACTATAACATATCGAGGATAGATATGGTGATCCTTGAGCTATTCGCGACCTTTGGCCTTGTGAAAGTAGAAATCAAGTAGGAGCATCAAATGTTGATGGTTAGTAAAACCACTAGTTTCAAGAAGGGCAAGGGCAAGAAGGGATACTTCATGAAACGACAAATCAGTTGCTGCTCTAGTGAAGAAACCCAAGGTTGAACCCAAACCCGAGACTAAGTGCTTCTGTAATGAGGGAACAATCACTGAAGCAGAACTACCCTAGATACTTGGTAGATGAGAAGGCTGGCAAGGTTGACAAAAGTATGTATTGGACATACATTATATTAAATGTGTACTTTACTAGTACTCCTAGTAGCACCAGGGTATTAAGATACCGGTTCGGTTGCTAAGCGTTAGTAACTCGAAATAAAAGAGCTACGAGATAAACGGAGACTAGCTAAAGGTGAGATGAGATGTGTGTTGGAAGTGTTTCCAAGGTTGATGTGATCAAGCATCGCCTGCTCCCTCTACCATCGAGATTGGTGTTAAACCTAAATAATTTTTATTTGGTGTTTGCGTTGAGCATAAACATGATTGGATTATGTTTATCGGAACACGGTTATTCATTTAAGGATAATAATGGTTACTCTGTTTATTTGAATAATACCTTCAACGGTCTTGCACCTAAAATGAATGGTTTATTGAATCTCGATCGTGGTGATACACATGTTCGTGCCAAAAGATATAAGATAGTAATGATAGTACCACATACTTGTGTACTGCCACTTGAGTCATATTGGTATAAAAGCATGAAGAAGCTCCATATTGATGGATCTTTGGACTCACTTTCGTTTTGAAAAGATTGAGACATGCGAACCACGTCTATTGGTATATACGCATGAAGAAACTCCATGCAGATGGATCGCTTGGACTCACTTGATTTTGAATCACTTGAGACATGCAAATCATACCACATGGGCAAGATGATTGAAAGGCCTCGTTTTCAGTGAGATGGAACAAGAAGCAACTTGTTGGAAGTAATACATTTTGATGTGTGTTGTCCAGTGAGTCTTTGAGGAGCCTTGTGATGGATATTGTTATGTTCTTACTTCACAGATGATTTGAGTAGATGCTAAGTATATTTACTTGATGAAACACAAGTCTGAATTATTGAAAGGTTCAAGTAATTTCAGAGTGAAGTTGAAAGATCGTCATGACAAGAGGATAAAATGTCTATGATATGATCATAGAGATGAATATCTGAGTTACGAGTTTGGCACACAATTAAGACATTGTGGGAATTATTTCACAACTAATACCGCCTGGAACACCATAGTGTGATGGTGTGTCCGAACATCATAACAACACCCTATTGGATATGGTGCATACCATGATGTCTCTTATCGAATTACTACTATCGTTTATGGGTCAGGCATTAGAGACAACCGCATTCATTTAAATAGGGCACCACGCAATTCCGTTGAGACGACACCGTATGAACTATGGTTTAGAGAAACCTAAGCTGTCGTTTCTTAATAGTTTGGGGCTGCGACGCTTATGTGAAAAGTTACAGGCTGATAAGCTCAAACACAAAGCGGATAAATGCATCTTCATAGGACACCCAAAATAGTTGGGTATACCTCCTGTCTCAGATCCGGAAGCAAAAGGGATTGTTTCTATAATCGGGTCCTTTCTCGAGGAAAAGTTTCTATCGAAAGAATTGAGTGGGAGGGGCCTACACCAATTGAAGTGGAAGCTGATGATATTGATCATGAAACTTTGGATCAAGTCACTACCAAAACTCGTAGGTCGACAAGGATACATACTACTCCAGAGTGGTACGTAATCCTGTCTTGGAGGTCATATTGCTAGACAACAATGAACCTACGAGCTATGGAGAAGCGATGGTGGGCCCGGATTCCGACGAATGGCTCGAGGCCATAAAATTCGAGAAAGGATCCATGTATGAAAACAAAGTATAGACTTTGGAAGAACTACTTGATGGCCGTAAGGCTGTTGGGTACAGATGGATTTTAAAAGGAAGACGGACAATGATGGTAAGTGTCACCATTAAGAAAGCTCGACTTGTCGTTAAGATGTTTTCCGACAAGTTCAAGGAGTTGACTGCGATGAGACTTTCTCATTCGTAGCGATGCTAAGAGTCTGTTGGAATTATATTAGCGATTGCTGCATTATTTATGAAATCTTGCGAGATAGGATGTCAAGCGTTGTTTCCTCAACAATTTTCTTGAGGAAAGGTTGTATATGATACAGCGGAAGGTTTTGTCAATCCTATAAGATGCTAACAAGTATGCAAAGCTCCGACAATCCTTCTAAGGACTGGTGTAAGCATCTCAGAGATGGAATATACGCTTTGATGAGATGATCAAATATTTTGGGTTTATACAAAGTTTATGAGAAACTTGTATTTCCAAAGAAGTGAGTGGGAGCACTATCGAATTTCTGATGAGTATATGTTGTTGATCAGAAATGATGTAGAGTTTCTGGAAAGCATATAGGGTTATTTGAAAAGTGCTTTTCAATGGAAAACCTGGATTAAGCTACTTGAACATTGAGCATCAATATCTATAAGGATAGATCAAAATCGCTTAATAGTACTTCCAAACGAACATACCGTAACAAGATTTTGAAGGAGTTCAAAATAGATCGGCAAAGAAGGAGTTCTTGGCTGTGTTATAAGGTGTGAGTATTGAGTAAGACTCAAGACATGATCACGGCAGAATAGAGAGAAAGGACGAAGGTCGTCCCCTATGCTTTAGACGTAGGCTCTAAAGTATGCTATGTTGTGTACCTTTTGAAGTGTGCCTTGCCATGAGTCGGTCAAAGGGGTACAAGTGTGATCCGGGGAATGGATCACGGGACAACGATCAAGGTTATCCTTAGTAACTAGTGGACTAAGGAATTTTCTCGATTATGGAGGTGGTAAAGAGTTAAATGCGTAAAGGGTTACGCCGATGCAAACTTTGACACTAATCTGGATGATTCTGTGTAGTAAACCGGATTCGTATAGTAGAACAATTATTTGGAATAGCTCCAAATAGAGCATGGTAGCTGCATCTACAAGATGACATAGAGATTTGTAAAGCACACACGGATCTGAAAGGTTCAGACCCGTTGACTAATAACCTCTCTCACAAGGGAGATATGATCAAACACCATGGGTGTTGGATTCATTACAATCACATAGTGATGTGAACTAGATTATTGACTCTAGTGCAGAGTGGGAGACTGTTGGAAATATGCCCTAGAGGCAATAATAAAATGGTTATTATTATATTTCCTTGTTCATGATAATTGTCTATTGTTCATGCTATAATTGTATTAGCTGGAAACCGTAATACATGTGTGAGTACATAGACCACAACATGTCCCTAGTGAGCCTCTAGTTGACTAGCTCGTTGATCAATAGATGGTTATGGTTTCACGACCATGGACATTGGATGTCATTGATAACGGGATCATATCATTAGGAGAATGATGTGATGGACAAGACCAATCCTAAGCATAGCACAAGATCGTGTAGTTAGTTTGCTAAGAGCTTTTCTAATGTCAAGTATCATTTCCTTAGACCATGAGATTGTGCAACTCCGGATACCGTAGGAATGCTTTGGGTGTACCAAAGCGTCCTGGCAATGGCGGGTGGCTATAAAGGTGCATTACGGTATCTCCGAAAGTGTCTGCATTGGGTTGGCACAAATCGAGGCTGGGATTTGTCACTCCGTGTATGGCGGAGAGGTATCTCTGGGCCCACTTTCGGTAATGCATCATCATAATGAGCTCAATGTGACTAAGTAGTTAGTCACGGGATCATGCATTACGGAGCGAGTAAAGTGACTTGCGGGAGCGAGATTGAGCGAGGTATTGGGATACCGATGATCGAATCTCGGGCAAGTAGCGATACCGATTGACAAAGGGAATTGTATCACGGGATTGATTGAATCCCGACATCATGGTTCATCCGATGAGATCGTCGTGGAGCATGTGGGATCAATATGGGTATCCGGATCCTGCTTATTGGTTATTATTTGGAGAGGTGTCTCGGTCATATACGCATGGTTCCCGAACCCGTAGGGTCTACACATAAGGCTCGGTGGCGCTAGAGTTGTTATGGGAAATAGTATGTGGTTACGAAGGTTGTTGAGTCCGGATGAGATCTCGGACATGACGAGGAGCTCGGAATGGTCGGAGGTGAAGATCGGTATATTGGACGAAGGGTATTGGAGTCGGAATTGTTCCGGGGTACCGGTGATGACCGGTGTGTCGAAAGGGGTTTGGAGGCCCGGCAAGCGTTGGGGGCCTTATGGGCCAAGGGGAGGGGGCACATCAGCCCACTAAGGGGCTGAGCGCCCCTCCCACCCCATCTCACGTAACCTGTAGAGGTTGGGGCGCCTCCCCTAGGGCAGCCACCCCTCACGGCTTGGGGGGCAAGTTTCCTAGGGGGTGGGGGCGCCCAAACCCATCTAGGGTTTCCGCTGGCCGCCGCCCCCTCCTCTAGATTCATCTAGAGGGGCCGGCCCCCTCTCCCCTTCCCCCTATATATAGTGAGGGGGTGGGACGGCAGCCACACGCTTCCCTGGCGCAGTCCTCTCCCTCCTCCAACACCTCCTCCTCCTCCGTAGTGCTTGGCGAAGCCCTCTTTGGAGAACCACGAGCACCACCACCACCACGCCCGTCGTGGTGTGGAGTTCTCCTCAACTTATCCTCTCCCTTGCGTTTGGATCAAGAAGGAGGAGGCGTCCCGGGTTGTGCGTGTGTTGAGCAGCGGGCGCCGTCCGTTCGGCGCTTAGATCGGAATCGACCACGATCTGAATCGCTGCGTGTCTGACTCCACCAACAGCGTTCTTATGGCAGCTTACGCATCCACGATCTTCAAGGGTATGAAGATGCACTCCCCTCTCTCTCGTTGCTAGTCTCTCCATATATTGATCTTGGTGATGCGTAGAAAATTTTGAATTTCTGCTACGTTCCCCTATAGAATATTCTTATGATCCCTTTGAGCCTGGGTGGCATTCCATAGGAAGAATCACATGGGTACTCCGGGATTTCCCAAAAATAGGCAACAATGGGTTCCCCAGGTGCCTCAACCAATCCACCCAGATGTATATCTTATAGTTGCCACCTTAATGTTATCCATGATTAAATAACTCTCAAACTTCCATGTGTGAATCACGATCCAAACCCCGTCTACGAGCATGGCTAAGCAATAAATAAGCATAACGTATATTCCTGGGGTGATCAAAACGTATTAGGTTCCTACCCAAGCACTACAACCAAAACCACATGTTCCCAATCCTACTCATGCAACTATTTGAGGGCAGAACTAATGCATAGTAACACTTGGTATAAAGGAGTATGATCAAAGAGCAACTTGCCTTGCTGACAATCTACAAATTGTAGATATTCGTAGTAACAAGCTTCGCACTCCGGGTAATCTAGCGTAGACAAACAATAGCATACATAAGCAATCACTCAAACGAAACACGAGAAAAATCGAGAAAAGATCCAAATCAAACACGAAACAAGCAAACGGCTTAAACTAACAAGAGTAAAACCTAACAGCATTATTAACATGTGAATTAGATCTTAACAATAGGTACATGTGATTAGCTACAATTTGCAAAAGATTCAACTCAAGCGGAGTAACAAAACTCAAAATCTGAACCAAACAAGATCGTTTACTAATCTGGACTAAACTCAGAGTTTACAGTAACAAAATCATGTTCAAGTTGGTTAACTGGAAAGAACAAAACGATTCGAAGATTTAGGCGCTGGTTTCATCTAATTTGGATAAACGAGTAAAAAGTTATACTAGTTTAAAGATCAGGGACTAAATCGTGATAAAACTACTCACAGATAGGTCCCTGGCTGAAAATAAACTAAAAAGAAAAATCCAACAGCGCGACCGATCGCTATCTGAACTTAACCGGCGAAAATTGTTCGTTAAAACAAACAAACAAACGGATGTTCGTTAAATAAATAAAACCGAACGAGAAACCGATCTAACTAAGCAGGCAAGCTAAACTAAAAAACCAACAAAACCCTAATAAAACCGATCTAGGTTTTTACCTAAAAACCGGCAGGGTCGGCGGCAGATTCCGGCAAGACGGCGGCAGGCGGCGGCACGGGCGTTGGGTGGTGGTGCGGGGCGGCGGCGGCTCGGCGGCGATTGTCGGTGTCAAAACCAGCGGATCTCGGGTAGGGGGTCCCGATCTGTGCGTCTAAGGCGGATGGTAATAGGAGGCAAGGGACACAATGTTTACCCAGGTTCGGGCCCTCTCTATGGAGGTAATACCCTACTTCACCTTGATTGATCTTGATGAATATGAGTATTACAAGAGTTGATCTACCACGAGATCGTAGAGGCTAAACCCTAGAAGCTAGCCTATGGTATGATTGTTGTATATCTATCGACTAGCCCGGCCTCGGTTTATATATTGCACCATAGGCCTAGGATAACAAGAGTCCTAGCCGAATCGCCGGTGGGGAGGAGTCCTTGTCTTGATCGCCAAGTCTTGTGGAATCTTCCTTGTATCGGCAGCTATCCGGGGCCAGCCCATGAGTATCTGACCATGGGGGTCCTCG
This sequence comes from Aegilops bicornis, assembly GCA_021605145.1. Taxonomy (NCBI): domain Eukaryota; kingdom Viridiplantae; phylum Streptophyta; class Magnoliopsida; order Poales; family Poaceae; genus Aegilops; species Aegilops bicornis. Next base: position 65,772,265 of record CM038673.1, on the reverse strand, counting down.
GCCCAATCTAACATATCGGGAGATGACGTGGTGAGTACCACCTAGTCCAGGACACCGTCAGTAGCCCCCTGAACCGGTCTTCAAGTTAGGGATGCTCCTCGATTCTTCCGAATTGTTCTTCATCTTCGGTCATCGGTCTTGAAAACTGGTTCAACAAATCTTCTCGTCTTCGATCTTAAGGGTCGCTTAAGTGCATCCGAAGAGTTTACACGTTGGGTATCCGAGGAGCCCCTTTAAGTTTCCGGCCTTTATAAATGCCTTATTATTTTTATGCCACGCCTCGGGTTTGAAGTTGTTCCCGGGATGCAGTGTCCTCTTGCGTCCGAGCTCTAACGCCGGACTGCATTGAGTATCTTTGCAGCCCGAGCACCAATGGCGGACTGCTTCCGAGCTCAACGCGAAATGTATCCGAGGCTCCAACGTCGAATTTGTGCCCAAGCTCCAACGCGGACTATATCCAAGAAGTCATAGATCATCTTGGTCGAGAAAAGTTGAAGGAGTTTAGCCGAGCTTAATGCGGAAATGCCCTCTATGGAGCTAGCCGCTAAGCGCCCGGAGCTTTATCTTGCGGATTGCTTCAAGGTGGTGGACCACCCGACCATGAGCTGATTTTTTGTGAATATTTTTAAGCAGTGCAGTTTATCCTCTGCCGAGATATATAGCAGTATCCCTCAAGGTGTGTATCAGTCTAAAACCTGAGATGCACTGAAGGAAAGCATAAAACCATTGTTCCTAGTAGCCCTGAGACTCAAGTCGATCTTGAAATCGGCACTGAGGATCAACTCCTAGCTCGGCTGACATACATAGGAATAAAAGCAGCGGGCAATATATTAGAGATAATAGTGATCGTGAGCGGGCCCCTGAGAGAAGGTCGTGAGAAGTCGCTGCAACATACTAGCTTGATGCAGGATAGATCCATATGGTACCTATTATTGTCCGAAGACATGTATGCGCATAGTTCGGTCATGTCGAACACTGAGCACTTTGAATTCTCTGCATTGAATAAGCAATGTAGTAGCCCCCGAAACACTGGTCGGGTGGCAACACCAGATCGGGGGATCGATGTGCCCATTTAATATTTATAAATAATGAGCATGGAGCCCAGTAGCCCCCGAGCCTTAATGTGGGCACGGGTGGCCGAATTAAGGATCGTGTCCAGAGTAAAATCACAGATTATGTGTAATGATTCTATGTATCTAAGTACTTTACATCATTATTTTGACTCCATTGCGACCGTTTATCAGTTGAACGTGGCCCATCGTCGGCTTAAACCCCTTGGTAGATACAACACAGGGTGTTTCCGCACTAACAAAACAACCCTTAGCCCGGCGTCTCGGTGCGAAAGGCGGTTGTGTTAGTGGAAGCGAGGCAATCAGATATCACGAGCTTTATAACTTTTGCTTAGTCATAGGAGATTTAAGCGGGAAGCTAGCTATGAGCCCCGGTTAGTGTTGGCGACATCCGAGGTCAAGCCGTAAACACATCGGCCAATGTTATGAGCGGCCCGTCATTCAACATAGTCATCGGATCGTTGACGATTTCGCCTATTGTGACGGTCGGTTTTCGGCTTTCTCCTTTGAGGTGCTTAACCATGCGAGTTGGAAGCACAATCGCGATGGTTCTCCTTTGCACACCTAGCCGAACAAACCGGAGCGTAGGAGGCAAGAACAGGGAGCGACAACCCAACTCTTGACCCGAAGACACAATTGAAACCGATGCATATAGGGCGATATCCGAGAATGTTTTGCGAGTCCCTAAAGGTGTCGGCGCTGCCTGCGAGACTAATGCTGGAAACATACAAATAGTTTAAAAGTGCCATAGGCTCATGAAGCCAAAAACTTATTCAAAAGTTTAATGTCCGAACTAGATCAAGTGTTGATTGCCAATCCAAAAATTGGACTCTTTTTTAAAGGTGTACATGGGTGCTTTAACATGACACATCCTATCTTAAGACTTCAAGCGGGTCAGCCTATAGCTTCAACCTCCTTATCCCAAAGGTGGAGTGCTTCTCGAGGCTAGTTTAGCAAACTGCCTTTGGAGGCGGTTAGAGAGAAACAAGGCTATCCGGCTATTGACCACCCACTTGCATCGAGAAAGGAATGATAGAAAAAAAAGACTTTGCAACGACCAAGAAGAAAAACGGCTCATACTAATTTAAGATCCCCCGCGTGACTTGGGTAAAAGAATTTTATGTATAATTATTGTATGTACTGAAGTACTAATATCATTTCTTTGTTCACCGAACTTTAAACCGTCTTAAGCGACCGTCGGCTTCTCCCTCTTGGTCGAGGACGAAAAGTGTTATGTACTCCACTGTCGAGAATATCAGCGGTGTTTCCGATACTTGAGGCAATCAGGCCATAAGGTTGTAACAAACAAAAGTGCGCTCGGCGAACTTATGCTATATTACCGGCGAAGTGTAAGAAGCATCTTGAAGAAAATAGTACCCCCACGGTACCTTTCTTGGTGCTCATTGTTAATATGAGACTTGTGCAATAGATTTTTTGTACTCATGAGTTCCGTTGTGTGCGGCCATAATTGAAAAGCGATAGGCGCTAGCTTTCGGCTTCACCAGTCGAGGTCCGGCTCGGATGAACCGATCGTGACAATCGCAGAGGTGCTCCCTTTACTCCCTAGCCCGAACAATCGGGAGCGTGAGGGGTAAACACGGAACAAGGCAACCCAGCTTGCAAATCACTTAGGTTAATATGGTGCACATTGTGGCGTAATACGAACAAGGAGCGAAGCCGTACAAGTATAATCATTTGCAAGAGGAAAGGCTTCATAAAGGAAGCCCCCAAGTAAGCAGGGTATTTGAATTTGAGTGTCACAAACAAAGTTTGGACAAGGAAATTTTCATAAACAACCTTTTGTCAAAAAGGTATAATGCTTAGTCGGACCGAACAAAATTTAAAACTGAAAGTTTTTAGCATGAAAGCGACTTAGCTGGTTAATGTGCTCGGTGTTGATGGCGCGGTCCCTAGCTTGATGCGGGACAAGGTCCCACCCCAAGCCGGTCTCGAGGTGGCGGGCGAAGAGCTCGGCAATCTGAAGTGGCGGCGTACTTACGGCCAATGTAGGCTGGCGAGTGGCGTCGAAGAGACCACCTTGACCTTGATCAAAGTCCATTACCTGCACACATAAAATAGTGCGGTCAGGAAATAATAATAATATATATAATCCTTGCGTAACTGTTTTGCACAAAAATAATTTATTTAAAGAGATGTGGCCTCGTGCTGAAGCCAATGTCGATGCAGGGCGTCAGCGTGACGCAGTGATAAAGCCTGAATTTGCAGGGCGGTCAGGGCTCCGGATGCGGCGTTCGCCGAACTATGTATGGAAACTGGCCGAACCACCACGTGACCGTTTTTAATGTGGCCGCCATTTGATAGACCTGTGTACAGATGATGGAACAAACCAGAGTAATAATTCCTTAAGAAAAATAAACCCAACAAGCAAAATTTGTTAGGATTAATAGCACTTGGTTTATTTGTTGTAGTAGTCCGAAGAAAAGCGACACCCAAAATTGGGACTCGATCCGCATACCCATTGCCCGATGGGCGATGAAGCAATAACATGTAGCAGCTGGTAAAGGTTGACTTCGCGAGACAAAGCCCAGTCCGGTGGCGTGTGAAAATTTGGTAATTTGAATGTCGCCGAGATTCTGCGGAGTGTCTTGATGAAGGGATGGCGAAGCCCCAGTCCGGCCGAGGCGGAGCAGATCGATGAGGAGATGTTGCAGCTGCCATGTCAGCGAGTTGTTGAAGTAGTTCGGCGTTGGTGGACATTGGCTCGATGAAGCAACAGTTCGGCCATGCCGATCTGGTCGTAACTTGTGGCGTGGTCATCTTGGCTTCTTTGAAGTGGCCGTCTTGGCGATGCGGTGTGCCTGCTCCGTGTAATCCGTGGGGCGGTGATGTTTTATCTTTGGTGAGTCCAAACTCTTGTTCGGCTCGCTGAGGTGAGTATCCGAAGAAGTTGAGCTCGGCTCAAAAAGCGACGACATGTCTAGAGCAGGTCGGCAGCCGTGGAGCTATATTGCCGGAGTGGTTTGACACCAGCGTGATGGCGAAGATTACCTCAGAGGAGGATCAAAATTTTATGGGCGCGTGTTACAAACAATGTGCAATACCTTATAAGAAAATTCCTTTTAAAAAGGTTGTCAAATATCACGTTCATAAAGGAACATGAATTCGGGTCGGATCCGTATTCGCGTAGGAAACAGATCTAAAAAGTGATGCCCTAATCGGTAGGTTCCCGGAGTTTGGACGGTCGGATCGAGCTGAATGTTTGACAGGTGGTAGGTATAGGAATTCCACAGCCGATCAGCGGTTGGATCTTCCAAAGGACGTCCGAGCTAGATGCTGGACACCATGCTCCAAACTTATGCGGATTCTCGTCCAGATTCAATGCGGCTCCCGTATATCGGAGATTGCCGGAGATTCCTCCATCGGAACTCGACGAAATTTTCCAGGGTCGTTGTAGACTCAATTCCGCACAATTCCATCGAAGCAATCATTAAAGCGACACTCGAGGAGGCGGTGGTGGCGGATACAAGTTTGCTGTCTGAGAAAAGCGGTAGCGATGGCGAGGCAATGTTGCCGTTGAGCCCCCGGGCTCCCTGGATGACTCCTCCATGATCTTGACAGAGATAGGAGTTGATGTTGATGAAGGCCCTCATCCGAACATGACGATCGGAGGTAGGGCGCAGTCCTTGGTCGAACCAAGGTGACCCGGTCGAGCTAGTGGCGAAGATAACAAAGTCGCAGTTGATCTGCAGGCGAGCCATCAACCTTTTGCCGAACACACAGCGGAACTCTCAATGAAAGCACCAATGTCGGTGTCAAAACCGGCGGATCTCGGGTAGGGGGTTCCAATCTGTGCGTCTAAGGCGGATGGTAACAGGAGGCAATGGACACAATGTTTACCCAGGTTCGGGCCTCTCTATGGAGGTAATACCCTACTTCCTGCTTGATTGATCTTGATGAATATGAGTATTACAAGAGTTGATCTACCACGAGATCGTAGAGGCTAAACCCTACAAACTAGCCTATGGTATGATTGTTGTATATCTATCGACTAGCCCGGCCTCGGTTTATATAGTGCACCAGAGGCCTAGGATAACAAGAGTCCTAGCCGAATACGCCGGTGGGGAGGAGTCCTTGTCTTGATCGGCAAGTCTTGTGGAATCTTCCTTGTATCTGGCAGCTGTCGGACTGGCCCATGAGTATCTGACCATGGGGTCCTCGGCCCAATCTAACGGATCGGGAGATGACATGGTGAGTACCCTAGTCCGGGACACCGTCGATGGTTCTTGGCCGGGGCTTCTTGGCGGCTGACGGGAGGCGGTGGCGGTGGTGCAGACGGGGTCTAGGGGTGGCGCTATTTAAGGGGGAGGAGCTCGGCCTCGGGAGGAGTCAGGCGGCGGCAATGACTCTCCGTGTCCCGGTCGGACTTCGGGGAGACGATGGGCGGGCTATTTGGCGCGGTGTGGGCTAGCACTTTCGGTGGGCCTTGACCCGATCGGCAGGAAAGAACTTTTAAAAAATAATTTCACCCAAAAGAAAAATCATAATAAAATATTAAAAAAATTCTAAATTTCCAGAAACAGTTTTCACCGTCCAAACCTAATATTTAGCACATGATGAACATTTTTCTGGACTAAAATGCAATTTTCAAAAAATGCAATATTTTTCTAATTCAAATAAAATATCAAATAAAATACCAATAAAATCATAATTTGATTTTAAAATTCTTTCTCAATATTTCACTCAGGTTGAAGAAGTCATATTATCTTCTCTCATATATTTTTATTATTGGAAATAATTGCAGAGAAAAATAATAAAATCAAGTTGATCCTTCCATCAAATTTGAAATAAATTCAAATATGAATTTTGTGAAACCTCAACTCTCTCCTTGGGTCCTTGAGTTGCTTAAGATTTCTAGGATCTCAACCAAATGCAAGAATAAATATGATATGCATATAATGATCTATGTATAACATCTAAATTGAAAATTGGGATGTTACACAACGTATCTACTATTCCAAACACTTTTGCCCATGTTTTCGACTCTAACTTGCATGATTTGAATGGAACTAACCCGGGCTGATGTTGTTTTCAGCAGGACAGTCATGGTGTTATTTTTGTGCAGAAATAAAAGTTCTCGGAATGACCTGAAAATCCATGGAGATACGTTTTGGAATTATAAAAAATATTGGCGAAAGAATGAACGTCAGGGGGCCCACACCCTATCCACGAGGGTGCAAGGCACCCCCTGGGGCGCGCCCCCTGCCTCATGGGCCCCCTGGAGCTCCACCGACCTCAACCCCAACTCCATATATTCACTTTCGGGGAGAAAAAATTAGAGAAGGATTCGCCGTGTTTCACGATGCACGGAGCCGCCGCCAAGCCCTAATCTTCCTCGGGAGGCTGATCTGGAGTCCGTTCGGGGCTCTGGAGAGAATCCGTCTCCATCGTCATCATCAACCATCATCCATCACCAATTTCATGATGCTCACCGCCGATGCGTGAAGTAATCCCATCGTGAGGCTTGCTAGGCGGTGATGGGTTGGATGAGATTTACCATGTAATCGAGTTAGTTTTGTTAGGGTTTGATCCTAATATCCATTATGTTCTAAGATTGATGTTGCTATGACTTTTGCCATGCTTAATGCTTGTCACTAGGGCCTGAGTGCCATGATTTTAGACCTGAACCTATTATGTTTTCATGAATATATGTGAGTTCTTGATCCTATCTTGCAAGTCAATAGTCACCTACTATGTGTTATGATCCGGCAACCTGAAGTGACAATAATGGGACCACTCCGGTGATGACAGTAGTTTGGGGAGTTCATGTATTCACTAAGTGTTAATGCTTTGGTCCGGTACTCTATTAAAAGGAGGCCTTAATATCCCTTAATTTCCGTTAGGACCCCGCTGCCATGGGAGGGTAGGACAAAAGATGTCATGCAAGTTCTTTTCCATAAGCACGTATGACTATATTCGAAATAAATGCCTACATTACATTGATGAACTGGAGCTAGTTCTATGTCACCCTATGTTATAACTGTTGCATGATGAATTGCATCCGACATAATTATCCATCATTGATCCATTGCCTACGAGCTTTTCACATATTGTTCTTTGCTAAGTTACTTTTCCCTTGCCACTATTACGATCGCTACAAAACTGCTAGTGTTACTTTTGCCACTGTTACCGTTACTTCCATACTACTTTCTACTAAATACTTTGCTACAGATATTAAGTCTTTCAGGTGTGGTTGAATTGACAACTCAACTGCTAATACTTGAGAATATTCTTCGGCTCCCCTTGTGTCGAATCAATAAATTTGGGTTGAATACTCTACCCTCGAAAATTGTTGCGATCCTCTATACTTGTGGGCTATCAGCCACCACCTCGGAAGCCGTGGTTACGCGGGGAAGAAGTCCATATGGGCCAAGGAGGACGTGGAACGCGAAAGTCTGGGCATTCCAGACCCCTTGGCGGAGTTCACCGTCCCGCGGGAGCGTGACGTCCTCGGGTCCCGGTACCATTGGGACCCAGTCAAGAAGGTTATCGAGAAGGACGCATTCATGACGGAGTTCATTAGACAGCTGGTAAATTTTTAATTTACCCCTAATTTAAACCGATCATTTTGGTTGCATGTTAATTTAGTCATATTTGTAAATGAACCTTGTTCCATTTGCAGAGAGCAACACAAGATCGCGTTAAAGCGACTTCGCCGTCACGAGGCATTGACGAGGCACAAGGGGACACCCCATTCAAGCTGGGCCTTGAACATATTGAAAGGACTCCCGGTGGACACTCGGCCGTCGTATGGACGTGTACGCGGCATTGGAGACGGCACCACATGGAAGAAGTACTACCATGAGACCGCGGAGGAGAGAAAGGAAAGATGGAGGTTAGTTGAAGAAAACATCGACAAGAAGGTTGCGATTGCGGTTGATAAGAAACCAACTGAGACAGTCAAAGCAGCAGTATCTGCCGCAAAAGAGGAAATGTCAGCTTCGTATGGTGTGTTGCTTTCGGCTGTCGTCAATTGGAGCAGGCAAAATCCAAATAAAGATGCAGTGGACTTTCCCCTTGCCAACTTCTTCGGGAGCAACTCGACTAGCGTTGCACCAACACCTGCTTCTGCACCGGCTCGCGCACCAGCTCCTGCACCAGCTCCTGCACCTACTCATAGCAGCCCGTCCTAAGTCTCGGACATGCTCGGCAGTGCTTTATCTTTGGCTGAGCTCGACGCCTCATGTTACCTATCACACCGGCCCTCTTCAATAAATGTATAATCTCCCGTTTTCGTTGCCTTTCGGATGTCTCACGTCGCAGACATGTCTTTGCAGGCGGCGTAACCACGTGCACCATATTGTACACTATCGGCGGCGGAAGGTGGAGATGGGGAAGGCGACAATAGTGAAGCCAAAGAGCGATTGTTCCACTTGGCGATCCCGAGAAGTCTGTAAGGTTTCCGTGGCGATGTCAAACTTGGCCACGAGAATTTGGCTCCTCGATTACTATTAGGAGGGATGGCAGCGAGACCCAGCGGCAACTTAGCGATTGCAAGAGGTGGGTCCTGTTGTGGCCAAAGAGTCTGCTTTATGCAGGCGGCGGGAGCACACCTCGACCACGCAGCCTCGGCAAGGTATGGACATCAACACCCCACCTACCCAACTAAGCGTCGCTTTGTTGTGTCGGGTGATCTTTGGGCGGGGTGAGGAAGAGGCTACATTAGTCGCTGATGACATCGCCCGTTGTTGAAGAAGCAATGCATGATATTGATGCCATCGATGAGGATGAGGATAGCGATGACACTCTATAGTATCTCAATCTGGCGCCTATGGCGATGAAGGATTGATGGCTCGGCGATATGAGTACTCGGGGTTGGCGTCATGAGTCGGTGCCTGAATTGCCGGCGGCTGAACGTATTATAGACGACCTTCTAGTAGCAAAGAAGCATAGGAAGAGAGCAAGGAAATGCAACAAAAATGCTTCTATGATCCAACCGCCTTAGCAGCCTCGGGTTCAAGACCGTATAGCTATCCCCGGTGCGGCAAAATGTCATAACCCCGTTCATCCGATCCTACCTAAGGCAGCGGTAGAGGCCATATACGGCGATCTAAGGAGACTTAATGACAATGTGTTGTAGAGAGAGAAAAGCCTAATCGCCTCAGAAAATCCAGGATACCTACTCTACGTGGTTAACGTGCGCGGCAAGGTTGTCGTCGACACATTCCCGGAGAGAAGTTCTTCCTTCGATTTGATTACATCTTCGACATGTTTCACTTGAAAAAGCGGGATTTTATGTTTGTCCGCCTTTTTGCCTTGTACATGAACTACATCATCGGGATTGAGCAGATACCTTATATCTGTTCGCTGACCCGTACTTAATGCTCGAGGGCTTCTTGGCAGTCTGCCCGAGAGAACCGTGAATCTGTGAGGACTGCATCGCCCAATTTCATAGTGCCAATAAGGACAAGGAGGCGATTGTCGTGCCTTATCATCCCATATAAGTCATCCGCAGATATCCTTCCTTCGATTTCAATCATTCATTTGCACGGTGGAGGCTAATTTGAGGTGTACTTATTTTCCATAGCCACAGGCGCGCCGTCCTCATCATCCTTTACCCCCGATTCTCCCAAGCTCTTTACTTGGACTCGTCGAAGAACATGGACAAAAAGGATTACACCCACATCAAGTCTGTTCTCGACTGTGTTATCTTTATCTACGGCACATGGGATGGAGAGATCAAGACCAGGAAGACAAGGAACCACAGGCCCGCCTTCGGCCATAAGACCAACTTCTGCTGCATCCAGCAACCGAGTGGTACACTTGTTGGGGAACGTTGCAGAAAATAAAAAATTTCCTACGGTTTCACCAAGATCCATCTATGAGTTCATCTAGCAACGAGTGATATGAGTGCATCTACATACCTTTGTAGATCATGGCGGAAGCGTTCAAGTGAGCGGGGTTGAGGAGTCGTTCTCGTCGTGATCCAAATCACGGAGATCCTAGCGCCGAACAGACGGCACCTCGCATTCAACACACGTCACGGTCAGCGTGGCGTCTCCTCCGTCTTGATCAAGCAAGGGGAAGGAGAGGTTGATGAAGCTCCATGACCTGACAGGCGTGGTGGTGGATGCAGCGAACTCGGCGAGGGCCGTAAGCAACTACGGGAGGAGGAGGAGGTGTAGCGGGGAGGAGGCGCCAAGACTTGAGGTGCGGCTGCCCTCCTCACCCCCCTTTATATATGCCCACAGGCGCCCGGCCCTAAGTTAGATCTCCCAAGGGGCGGCGGCCAAGGGGAGGCTTGCCCCCAAGGCAAGTGGGCGCCCCACCCCTAGGGTTTCCAACCCTAGGCGCAAAGGGGCCCAAGGGCACACCAGCCCACCGAGGCTGGTTCCCTCCCCACTTCAGCCACGAGGCCCTCCGGGATAGGTGGCCCCACCGGTGGACCCAGGATCCTTAGGTGGTCGGTACAATCTGCAGTGACCCCGAAACTCTCGAAGGCGAAACAGCACTTCCTATATATAATTGTTTACCTCCGGACCATTCTGGAACTCCTCGTGGCGTCAAGAGATCTCATCAGGGACTCGAACAACTTCGGTTTGCTGCATACTCATATTCATACAACCCTAGCGACGCCGAACCTTAGCATGTAGACCCCACGGGTTCGGGAGACACGTAGACATGACCGAGACGGCTCTCCGGTCAATAACCAACAGCGGGATCTGGATACCCATGTGGCTCCCACATGCTCCTCGATGATCTCATCGGATGAACCACGATGTCGAGGATTCAAGCAACCCCGTATACAATTCCTTTTGTCAATCGGTATGTTACTTGCCTTAGATTCGATCGTCGGTATCCCAATACCTCGTTCAATCTCGTTACCGGCAAGTCACTTTACTTGTACCGTAATGCATGATCTCGTGACCAAACACTTGGTCACTTTGAGCTCATTATGATGATGCATTACCGAGTGGGCCCGATGATACCTCTCCGTGTCTGAGTGACAAATCGATCTCGATCTGTGTCAACCCAGCAAACACTTTCGGAGATACCTGTAGTGCACCTTTATAGTCACCCGGATCGTTGTGGCGTTTGATACACCCAAAGCACTCCTATGGTATCCAAGGGAGTTACGATCTCATGGTCTAAGGAAAAGATACTTGACATTGGAAAAGCTCTAGCAAAAGCGAACTACTGCGATATTGTGCTATGCTTAGGATTGGGTCTTGTCCATCACATCATTCTCCTAATTATGTGATCCCGTTATCAATGACATCCAATGTCCATAGTCAGGAAACAATGACTATCTATTGATCAACGAGCTAGTCAACTAGAGGCTCACTAGGGACATGTTGTGGTCTATGTATTCACACGTGTATTACGATTTCCGGATAATACAATTATAGCATGAATAAAAGACAATTATCACGAACAAGGAAATATAATAATAATCCTTTTATTATTGCCTCTAGGGCATATTTCCAACAGTCTCACACTTGCACTAGAGTCAATAATCTAGTTACATTGTGATGAATCGAACACCCATAGAGTTCTGGTGTTGATCATGTTTTGCTTTCATGGAAGAGGTTTAGTCAGCGGATCTGCGACATTCAGATCCGCATGCACTTTGCAAATTTCTATGTCTCCATTTTGAACATTTTCACGAATGGAGTTAAGCGGCGCTTGATGTGCCTGGTCTTCTTGTGAAACACAGGCTCCTTGGCAAGTGCAATAGCTCGGTGTTGTCACGGAAGAGTTTGATCGGCCCGACGCATTGGGTATGACTCCTAGGTCGGTGATGAACTCCTTCACCCAAATTTCTTCATCGTTGCCTCGAGGCTGCCATGTACTCCGCTTCACATGTAGATCCCTCCACGGCCTTTCTGCTTGCAGCTGCACCAGCTCTTGCTCCACTATTCAACATATACTGCGTATTCGGTTTGTGACTTAGAGTCATCCAGATGCGTGTCGAAGCTAGCGTCGGCGTAACCCTTCTGACGAGCTCTTACGTCACCTCCATAAACGAAACATGTCCTTAGTCCTTTTCAGGTACTTGGTATATTCTTGACCGTTGTCCGGTGTTCCTTGCCGGGATTACTTTGGTACCTTCCTACCAAACTTACGGCAAGGTTTACATCAGATGCAGTACGACATGGCATACACAATAGACCCTATGGTTGATGCATGAGGGATGACACACATCTCTTCTATATCTTACTGCCGTGGTGGGACATTGAGCCGAGCTCAATTTCACACCTTATGTCTGAGGCAAGAACCCTTTCTTGGATTGATCCATTTTGAACTTCTTCAATATCTTATCAAGGTATGTGCTTTGTGAAAGACCTATGAGGCGTCTTGATCTATCTCTGTAGATCTTGATGCCTAATATATAAACAACTTCTCCAAGGTCCTTCATTGAAAAACTCTTATTCAAGTAGGCCTTAATGCTGTCCAAAATTCTATATCATTTCCCATCAAAAGTATGTCATCTACATATAATATGAGAAATGCTTTCTGAGCTCCCACTCACTTTCTTGTAAGCATGAGCTTCTCCATAAGTGCATAAACTAAGCAACTTTGATCATCTCATCAAAGCGAATGTTCTAACTCCGAGATGCTTGCACCAGCCCATAAATGGATCGCTGGACCTTGCATACCTTGTTAGCATTCTTAGGGTCGACAAAACCTTCCGGCTGCATCATATACAGTTCGTCCTTAAGATAGCCATTAAGGAATGCCGTTTTGACGTCCATTTGCCTTATCTCATAATCATAGTATCGGCAATTGCTAACATGATTGAGACGGTCTTCAGCTTAAGCTACGGGAGAGAAAGTCTCATCGTAGTCAACCCCTTGAACTTCTTGATAACCTTTAGCGACAAGTCGAGCTTTATAGATGGTAACATTAGCAAACGCGTCAGTCTTCTTCTTAAAGATCCATTTGTTTTCTATCGCTCGCCGATCATCGGGCAAGTCTGTCAAAGTCCATACTTTGTTTTCATACATGGATCCTATCTCGGATTGCATGGCTTCAAGCCATTTGTTGGAATCTGGGCCCGCCATCGCTTCTTCATAGTTCGAAGGTTCACCGTTGTCCAACAACATGATTTCTAGGACAGGGTTGCCATACCACTCTGGTGTGGAACGTGTCGTGGTGGACCCTCTGAAGTTCGGTAACAACTTGATCCGAAGTACCTTGATCATCATCATTCATTTCCTCTCCGATCGGTGTAGGCACCACAGGAACATTTTCTGAGCTGCACTACTTTCCGGTTCAAGAGGTAGTACTTCATCGAGTTCTACTTTCCTCCCACTTACTCTTTCGAGAGAAACTCTTTTTCGAAAGGATCCGTTCTTGGCAACAAAGATCTTGCCTTCGGATCTAAGGTAGAAGAGTATACCCAATGGTTTCCTTAGGGCATCCTATGAAGGCGCATTTTTCCAAATTGGGTTCGAGCTTTTCAGGTTGAAGTTTCTTGACATAAGCATCGCATCCCCAAACTTTTAGAAAGCGACAGCTTAGGTTTCTTCCCAAACCATAATTCATACGGTGTCGTCTCAGCGGATTTAGGCGGTTGCCCTATTTAAAGTGAATGTAGCTGTCTCTAGAGTGTATCCCCAAAATGATAGCGGTAAATCGGTAAGAGACATCATAGATCGCACCATATCCAATAGAGTGCGATTACGGCGTTCGGACACGCCGTTCTGTTGAGGTGTTCCAAGCGGCGTGAGTTGTGAAAGCGATTCCACATTTCCTTAAGTGTGTACCAAATTCATGACTTAAATATTCTCCTCCACGACCTGATCGTAAGAACTTTATTTTTGGTCACGTTGATTCTCTACCTCATTCTGAAATTCCTTGAACTTTTCAAAGGTCTCGGACTTGTGTTTCATCAAGTAGACATACCCATATCTACTCAAATCATCGGTGAGAGTGAGAACATAACGATATCCTCCGAATCCTCAACGCTCATTGGACCGCTTTTTACATCGGTATGTATGATTTGAATAAGTTGGTTGCTTCGCTCCATTGTTCCATGAGCGGAGTCTTGGTCATTTTGCCCATAAGGCATGGTTAGCATGTGTCAAATGATTCATAATCGAGAGACTCTAAAATTCCATCAGCATGGAGCTTCTTCATAAGCTTGACACCAATGTGACCAAAGGCGGCGGTGCCACAAGTATGTGGGACTATCGTTATCAACTTTACATCTTTTGGTATTCACACTATGAGTATGTGTAACATCATGTTAGAGATTCATTAAGAATAAACCATTGACCATCGGAGACATGACCATAAAACATATCTCTCATATAAATAGAACAACCATTATTCTCGGTTTAAATGAGTAGCCATCTCGTATTAAGCGAGATCCTGATACAATGTTCATGCTCAAACTTGGCACTAAATAAAATTATTGAGGTTTAAAACTAATCCCATAGGTAAATGTAAAGGTAGCGTGCGGCGGCGATCACATCGACCTTGGAACCATTCCCGGCGCGCATCGTCACCTCGTCGCCATGGGTCTCCGCTTATTCCGTAGCTCCTGCTTTGTGAGTTACATATATGAACAGCGGCACCGATATCGAATACCGGGAGTTACTACAGTCTTGGTAAGGTACACATCAATTACATGTATATAAAATATACCTTTAGTGTTGCCGGCCTTCTTATGCGCTAAGTATTTGGGGAAGTTCCGCTTCGGTGACCCTTCCCTTTGCAATAAAAGCACTCAGCCTCGGGCTTGGGTCCATTCTTTGACTTCTTCCCGGCAAGCTGGCTTACGGTAGCGGCAACATCCTTGCCGTCCTTCTTGAAGTTCTTCTTACCCTTGCCCTTCTTGAACTTAGTGGTTTTATTAACCATCAACACTTGATGTTCTTTCTTGATTTCTACCTCTGCTGACTTCAGCATTGAAAATACTTCAGGAATAGTTTTCACCATCCCCTGCATATTGTAGTTCATCACAAAGCTCTTGTAGCTCGGTGGGGGCGACTGAAGGATTCTGTCAATGACCGCCTCGTCCGGGAGGTTAATGTCCAGTGGGGACGGCGGTTGTGCAACCCGGACATTTTGAGTATGTGCTCAGCAGCGAACTATTTTCCTCCATCTTACAACTATAGAACTTGTCGGAGACTTCATATCTCTCGATCCGGGCATGAGCTTGAAAAACCATTTTCAGCTCCTCGAACATCTCATATGCTCCGTGTTGCTCAAAAGCGCTTTTGGAGCCCGGTTCTAAGCTGTAAAGCATGCCACACTGAGCGAGGGAGTAATCATCGTACGAGACTGCCAAGCGTTCATAACGTCTTGGTTCTATGGGATGGGTGCTTCACCTAGCGGTGCTTCTAGGACATATTGTTTCTTGGCTGCTATGAGGATGATCCTCAGGTTCCGGACCCAATCCGAATAGTTGTTGCCATCATCTTTGAGCTTGGTTTTCTCTAGGAACGCGTTGAAGTTCATGGTGACATGAGCATTGGCCGTTTGATCTACAAGACATTTTGCAAAGATTTTAGACTAAGTTCATGATAATTAAGTTCATCTAATCAAATTATTTAATGAACTCCCACTCAGATTTGACATCCCTCTAGTCATCTAAGTGTTACATGATCCGAGTCGACTAGGCGTGTCCGATCATCACGTGAGAGCGGACTAGTCATCGTCGGTGAACATCTCCATGTTGATCGTACCTTCCATTCGACTCATGTTCGACCTTTCGGTCTCTTGTGTTCGAGGCCATGTCTGTACATGCTAGGCTCGTCAAGTTAACCTAAGTGTTTTGCATGTGTAAAACTGTCTTACACCCGTTGTATGTGAGCGTAGGAATCTATCACTCCCGATCATCACGTGGTGCTTGAAGCTTGACGAACTTTATAGCGGTGCACAGTTAGGGAGAACACTTTCTTGAAATTATTATAAGGGATCATCTTATTTACTACCGTCGATCTAAGTAAACAAGATGCATAAGCATAATAAACATCACATGCAATTATATAGTACTGACATGATATGGCCAATATCATATAGCTCCTTTGATCCATCTTCGGGGCTCCATGATCATCTTGTCACCGGCATGACACCATGATCTCCATCATCATGATCTCCATCATCGTATCTCCATGAAGTTGCTCGCCAACTATTACTTCTACTACTATAGCTAACGGTTTAGCAATAAAGCAAAGTAATTACATGGCGTTGAATTAATGACATGCAGGTCATACAATAATTAAAACAACTCCTATGGCTCTTGCCTGTTGTCATACTCATCAACATGCAAGTCGTGATTCCTATTACAAGAACATGATCTCATACATCACAATATATCATCCATCATTCATCACAACTTTTGGCCATATCACATCACAAGGCAATTGCTGCAAAAACAAGTTAGATGTCCTCTAATTGTTGTTGCATCTTTTTAAATGGCTGCAATAGGGTTCTAGCAAGAGCGTTTTCTTACCTCTGAAAAAAGCCACAACGTGATTTTTCAACTTCTATTTACCCTTCATAAGGACCCTTTTCGTCGAATCCGCTCCAACTAAAGTGGGAGAGACAGACACCCGCTAGCCACATTATGTAACTAGTGCATGTCAGTCGGTGGAACCTTTCTCACGTAAGCGTACGTGTAAGGTCGGTCCGGGCCGCTTCATCCCACAATACCGCTGAAGCAAGATAAGACTAGTAGCGGCAAGAAAGTTGACAACATCTCGCCCACAACAAATTGTGTTCTACTCGTGCAATAGAGAACTACGCATAGACCTAGCTACGATACCCTTTGTTGGGGAGCGTTGTAGAAAATAAAAATTTTCCTATGGTTTCACCAAGATCCATCTATGAGTTCATCTAGCAACAAGTGATATGAGTGCATCTACATACCTTTGTAGATCGCGGAAGCGTTCAAGTGAAGCGGGGTTGAGGATTCGTTCTCGTCGTGATCCAAATCACGGAGATCCTAGCGTCGAGCAGACGGCACCTCCGCATTCAACACACATACGGTCAGCGTGGCGTCTCCTCCATCTTGATCCAGCAAGGGAAGGAGAGGTTGATGAAGATCCAACAACCTGACGGCGTGGTGGTGGATCACGGCGAGAACTCGGCGAGAACCGCCCAACAACTTCTGAGGAGGAGGAGGTGTAGCGGGGGAGGGGCGCCAAGACTTGAGTGCGGCTGCCATCCCTCCCCTATATAGGCCCCACAGAGTGCCCGGCCTGGAGATTAGATCTCCCAAGGCGGCGGCCAAGGGAGGCTTGCCCAAGGCAAATGGGCGCCCCCACCCCTAGGGTTTCCAACCCTAGGCGCGAGGAGCCAAGGGGCGCACCAGCCCATCAGGGGCTGGTTCCCTCCCCACTTCAGCCCACGAGGCCCTCTGGGATAGGTGGCCCCACCCGGTGGACCCCCCGGGATCCTTCCGGTGGTCCCGGTACAATACCGGTGACCCCGGAAACTCTCCCGAAGGCCGAAACAGCACTTCCTATATATAATTATTTACCTCCGGGCCATTCCGGAACTCCTCGTGACGTCCGGAATCTCATCCGGGACTCCGAACAACTTTCGGTTTGCTGCATACTCATATTCATACAACCCTAGCGACACCGAACATTAAGTGTGTAGACCCCACGGGTTCGGGAGACACGTAGACATGACCGAGACGGCTCTCCGGTCAATAACCAACAGCGGGATCTGGATACCCATGTTGGCTCCCACATGCTCCTCGATGATCTCATCGGATGAACCACGATATCGAGGATTCAAGCAACCCCGTATACAATTCTCTTTGTCAATCGGTATGTTACTTGCCTGAGATTGATCGTCGGTATCCCAATACCTCGTTCAATCTCGTTACCGGCAAGTCACTTTACTCGTACCTTAATGCATGATCCGGTGACCAAACACTTGGTCACTTTGAGCTCATTATGATGATGCATTACCGAGTGGGCGATGATACCTCTCCGTGTCACGGAGTG
This sequence comes from Aegilops bicornis, assembly GCA_021605145.1. NCBI lineage: Eukaryota > Viridiplantae > Streptophyta > Magnoliopsida > Poales > Poaceae > Aegilops > Aegilops bicornis. Next base: position 65,754,267 of record CM038673.1, on the reverse strand, counting down.
ACAAATCGATCTCGATCCGTGTCAACCCATGAGACACTTTCGGAGATACCTGTAGTGCACCTTTATAGTCACCCGATTCACGTTGTGACGGTTGGTACACCAAAGCACTCCTACGGTATCCGGGAGTTACACGATCTCATGGTCTAAGGAAAAGATACTTGACATTGGAAAAGCTCTAGCAAAAGCGAACTACGATCTTGTGCTATGCTTAGGATTGGGTCTTGTCCATCACATCATTCACCTAATGATGTGATCCGTTATCAATGACATCCAATGTCCATAGTCAGGAAACCATGACTATCTATTGATCAACGAGCTAGTCAACTAGAGGCTCACTAGGGACATGTTGTGGTCTATGTATTCACAAGTGTATTACGATTTCCGGATAATACAATTATAGCATGAATAAAAGACAATTATCACGAACAAGGAAATATAATAATAATCCTTTTATTATTGCCTCTAGGGCATATTTCCAACAACTCTTAGTGATGGCTTCTATGTCCTACACCACATCTTTGGAGTCTGAGACGGGATCAGTGGAACCTTCGCATGTCACCTACATCCGGCGATGCCCATATTCTGCGATGGGCAAAGAACCTAGGAGATATCCGGATCATCGACTTGAGCTGAGTTCTATCACATCCAGCGTGAACTTGCGCAAATCATCATGAAGGAGGTCCTCGAAAAAACAGGGATGTTCTACGAAGAAGGGCAAATGTCGCGGGAAGACGTCCGAACACGCGTAGCCACTCAGCGTCTCAACCTTAAGCCTTTCACTAAGCTCGGGGACTATCTCCCTGACTTGAATGGATGGCACGACATGTTGCAGTGATTAACGATATATGACAATGTGTCCGTTTAGTCCATACTTTCTGTATGACGAAACTTTGAGTTATGCACGACGGAACTTTATTTGTGATGTAGTTAAACCGTCCTTCTCAACTAGCGAAGATCACTCTAGTTAGGGCATTTTGGATACGATGAATTTTGTTATTTATGCTTATGATATGTTGTTTCTATTTTGCCAAGTTTGTCTCTTTCTGTTGCTCAACTATATATGTTGCATATCATCGACTCATGGACGATGCAGGTGCATAGATCATCGATGGCGAAGAAGTGCTACCCAGGAGTATCTGACAGTGGCGGATGTCGAGCCCAAGTGTGCGGTTTCTGGTTTCCAAGCGACATCTACTAGTTAGTTTAGGTTCATGCTAGTGCGAGGGAGGGATATGAACCGAAGCCTCAAGAAGTACTACATTATGTATGATGAGACATGTCATGTAACTTGTATAGCTATATCGTGATTATGATGTAACGACATGATTTGTGTTGGATGATATGATGTGTATGATATGATGAGCATATTGCATGTTTATGATATGATTAGAATACTGTATAAAACCAGTACAAAAATATCACAAATACGTAGCAAAACAAGATTGAGAAAATATAGTAGTAGCGCTCTTTAGCGCTGGACAGGAAAACGCTACTGCTAAAGCACTTAGCAGTAGCGCTGGTCTGGAAAGCGCTATTGCTAAGTAGGTATAGCAGTAGCGCATGTCAAACAGCGCTACTGCTAAACGTTAGCTGTAGCGTCGTATCGGTAGCGCAGGGCCCCGCGCTACTGATAGCCCTTAGACCCGCGCTAATGCTAGGCTTTTCTCTAGTAGTGGGCCACTACCTCCTCGTCGTTGTTGTGTGATAGGACCACCGCCGCACCATGCGCCTTTGCCATCCCTTCGGTAGACTGGGTGGGCACCTCCTCCGTTAGGGTTGACGAGGCTCGTGAGAGATGGGTGAAAGGGATACGTGGCTTCAATTTGTGGCCAGCCCAATTAATCAGAATGCAGCGATTTTCCCATCGAAGTAGCTGCACTATAGGACAAATGGCTCACTATGGAATAACAACATAATGCAACGACCAAAAAATGTCCCTGGTGTGTGATTGAACAACCAGAAAAGGAGAAGGCATGAGAGGGTTGAGATTAGGCTCGGTTATACTGTCCTAAATTGACCCCTCCTCCGAATTGAAGGGCCACCGGGACTAGCACGGCGAGGATCAAGAGGAGCAAGAAGCCCAACGTGCACCATGTTTTACTGTTCTAGCTACTTGGCACATAGCCCCCCTCCGTCCTTGGCTCGACCCATTTACTTTTTTTGCTTCTCTTTTAAACTTCAAAAAAAGTGTGCGGCATGTGATTCGAACTCCCACACTCGAGGTTTAAATCAAAACACAGTACCAACTAGGACGACTTAGATGATGTGCCAGCTTAATTCTTCTTCTTCATCATCATCTTCTTCTTCTTCTTATCCGTTAAATCATAATGCTAAAAAAACACAATGCTTCTCTGTTAGGTTTTCTCTTTTCTTTTTTTTGTTTGGCATATTTTTCTTGTTTTTAGTTTTAGTTGTTGTCCTTTTCCTTTCTTTTATTTTCTTAATTCACAATATTTTTTCAAGTTTGTGAAATTTTTATAATTTGCAAACTTTGTTCAAATACATGTACTTTCCACAAATTTGTGAACTTGTTCCAAATCCATGTTTTTGTCAAATTTGTTAACTTTTTCTGAACCTATGAACTTTTTTCAAATCCGTGAACCCCTTTTGAAAACCCGTGAATTATTTTAAATTTTAAGAGCTTTTTTTTTAAATCATGTGAAGTTTTTTTATAGTTCATGAAGTTATTATCAAAATTAATGATTTTTTTTCAAATTCGCAAACTTTTTTATTCAAACTCCACAAAAAAATTCCAAATTCATTAAAAAATTAAAAAATAAACATATTCGTATTTGTGGACTTTTTTTGAATTCATGATTTTATTTAAAAAAATTGTTTTCTTACAAAATTTTCACAATCAATGTTTTACGAAAGTGAAGCACCGCCGAACGAAGCGAAAGAACTAGCGAGCAGTTCCCTCCCCGTCGGTGCTGTGATGGCTAGGTACATCATGTTGATGCACTTTCGCTGGGAGATGAATGAAACTATGCATTTTGTAGAAGAAATGAAAGTACATACATCATTTGTTGTAAATCTTATTGCCCCTGACCTACCCGAGGACAAAGCTCATAACAAAGTGTTCCCAAGTATTGATCTACCGAAGCACTACCTACGAACCAAAGTCTCTTATAAAGAGAAAGGATTCCATAAGCAAAAGGAGAACAACTTATTGTTCATTATATTTCTCTGTTTTGAATAATCCAACACCATATTATTGCATTATTTCTTGTCCCTGGAATATATTAGTGATGCAAGTTTCATAGATATAGGCATAGAAGGCACCAGGAACTACCAATACATAACCGTGATTACAAGACGCAATCCTTCCCCATAACAACGGTCCTGCATCTCCATCCTATTGTGATGCTCCAAGCGTGACCATGGTGTGTGTTGTGAGGACTCTTGACGATTCCTCTTGCACGTGATTCGTTAGACAATGTGGCAGTTCAGCCGGGAACTACCACAGGATCACATCATACCGTTATCTCCTATGATTTTTTTAAACCCAACACCGTAGAACAATTGTTCTATGGTAAATATATTAAAATAAAATATAGTAAAAGCCCCGGGGGTAGAAGTTTGGCTAAAGGAATAGCCAAAGCCTGCTCTACATATGGAGTTCATGATTAAAAATTACTAGTCGTTATTGCATTACTTGCGGGCCAAAGATATCATATTCATTTCCACAGTTTGCATATGATATATGAGGAGAATGAATACTTTGATTTAGATAAACTTTCTTGTTTGAAACATTAATGTAATGGAATAATGGATAAGGATCACATTAAGCAAGATAACAGAATATGATACATCGTTTAATAATATGCAAATAGAAAATTAAGTTGTGTGAATCTTTCGTAGATTATTCGTTGACGACCTTGGGCCATATAAACCGGCCAAATATTGTACCTATGTATTTTGTACTTATATGCTGTTGTTAGAAATCAATAATAAATTTGTAAATAATTAACCGAGTTAGGATCTTTTTTGCATAATTTGTGTCAAAATACATGCTGGCAAGAAACCAATAAATACTATAAAGTTGTACTGGCTAATATAAGTAAAGTGTCGTGTATGTACAAAGAAAATTCACTCTTAGTTTCTTCATGGAATTATTATATCCTGAACTACTATTGTATGAACAAATAAAGGAAACAAAAATCAGATTGTTTGGTTGTATTAATTATTAACAACTCGAAAGCACGAAAGATTAAGTAATAGAATTGTCAATGTATGTATCAAATTCTGTAATTTAATTTTATGGGAGCAAGTCATAATTGAGTTGATTGCTTCCTTTGATCACTTCAGGTTTCTCTATAGTTACCTCATCCTTCAACCCATGTTGTCTCTACAGCATTGTACCAGTTTGTGCTGCATGTAAATAATTACGTTTTTCAAAGGTTTTCCCTAACTGCGGCTGAACATGTACCCCTGTACACATACCGTAAAAACTATTGCTATCCGTTGCTAGGTACAACTTTAGTTCTTGCAGCTAGTATTTTTTAGAAGAAGCTAAAAATTAAAATCTAGATATATTCTAACGTCGAAGATGATTTAGGAAGTTTGACGTCATATTTGTCTTTCGAAATGATTGCAAATCATATTTAGGTAGTTTGTGTTGGAACCGCCAACTCCTCGCCTCGCTCCTCCTAGCTCTCTCTGTCGCGGTAGCTCTCACCGAGGAAGAAGAAGATCAGAGGAAGAAGAATGACACGGGGACATGGTGGTTTTTCCCGGCGCACGAACGCCAACACGCAGGAGCTCGAACTCCCCGCGCAAGGTGCCCAGCCGCGCCGCCCGCACACGGTCCGCGCCGACGAACCGTGCCTTCAGAGCAGCCCACACCTCCGCGGCGGTCTTCTTCGCCGCCACCTGCAGCAGCAGGTTCTCAGCGAGCGCGCCGAGCAGGTATGCCCTCGCCGGCTTGTCCTTCTTGGCGATCACGGCCGCCGCCGCGTCCTCCGGCACGACCACCGCCTCCCACAGCCCGGCCGCGTCGAGGTTTGCCTCCATCTTGATCGCCCACGCCATGTAATTCTCGCCGGTGAGCTGCGGCACCGCCTATGGCAGCGACCCGCCTGTTCCGCCGGCGTACGGGATGATGGACATCGCCGGCGTGCCCTGACCAGACGGTGGCTCTGATACCAATTGTTGGAACCGCCAACTCCTCGCCTCGCTCCTCCTAGCTCTCTCTGTCGCCGTAGCTCTCACCGAGGAAGAAGAAGATCAGAGGAAGAAGAATGACACGGGGACACGGTGGTTTCCCCAGCGCACGAACGCCAACACCCACGAGCTCGTACTCGTCACACCGCACCGTTCGCGATCACCGGCCAGCGGCTTTATACGGGCCGGCGACGGACCGCACCGCTCCCTCCCCTCGCGCCCGTGATCTGCCCGCCATGCTCGCGCCCACAGCCGCGCTCTCCAGCGCTGAGGCCACGACGCAGCTCCAACAGAACGCACGCGATCACCCCGCGCAGCTCGCCAACGGCCTGCGGTCACACTCACACGCACTGCATGCACCCGCACGGACTCAACTGTGCTACACACACGCACATACGCGCTAGTCGCCGCAGACCCGGTGCGCCCGACGCGTCCTGCTCGCGCCCATACACGAGCTGGTCGCGCCCGACACGCCACCTGCGGCTTATTAGCCCTACATTTCACCTCCCTAAGCCGCAGCTCAGAGCAGGCCACCGTCCTCGACGCCGGCGTCCGCCATCATCGCATGCTCCACCGCTGGTGCCTTCTTCAACTTCTGGGCACTCCGGCTTGAAGTGGCCGCGCTCTCCGCGCACAGGCCACGGCATGACTCCAATAGAACGCACGCGATCACCCCGAGCGGCTCGCCAACGGCCTACGGTCACACTCACACACACTGCATGCACCCGCATGGACACGCCCGTGCTACACACACGCGCACACGCGCTAGTCGCCGCGGACCCGGTGCGCCCGACGCGTCCTGCTCGCGCCCATACACGAGCTGGTCGCGCCCGACACGCCACCTGCGGCTTATTAGCCCTACAGTTTGCACAGATGAAATTTGTTTTATTAGAGTAATTTGCCATGAAAGTTTTTCAGAATATATTTTATTTTCTGATATTTGCATGTTCATACAAAAAGTAGTTATCAACGTTACATATTAGGAAAAAAAAGTTAGAAAATTCCAAAAATATTGGGACTCATATAGTTCTATTTTTGTGTGACTACCGGTTCCTTTCATTGTAGACCAAGTCAATCGGTAATCTTGTTTTTTCATTTTCTGCTGGATAAGGAGAATCTTACCAAGTGCATATCATGTGTTGACTTATAGCCATCTTATAGTAGAGATGGAGATCCAGAGCTGGCCAGGTGCAGGCTGCAGAATCTTAAGAAGGGTCTCCTCGTTGTAGCATCGCCGTAACGAACTTGTACCTGATGATACTTGAGTTGTTGTACATACTCGTTTTATGGAAAACACATGTACATAGAAATGGTAGTTATGAAATCCAAGATGACTACATACCTCAACATGCGTGTATATAGATCTATACGCATGCATGTCATAGTTAATGGTAATTCTTTTTACGGTATGCTAAGAGTCCTTTACTCTTCTGGAGTATAATTGAGCCTCTTAATTTCCCTGTTGGAGTGAACTGAGCAAGTTCTTGCACTGGCCAACCTTGCGCAATGGTGGCCTGTAGAATGACGCTCACATCAGCATCAGTTTGAATATGGCATTGTGTGAATGTCCTCGTAGAACCTGCGCATAACTAACCATAATCTTAAACATGGCCTTGTACGTGATTTGAATGTCCTGTACCAGGCAGCATGGATGGCCATGCCTTAATGGTATTGCCTCATGACGCCTAAGCATCTAGAAAACCATTCATAGACTTCCTTTAAATGGGGTGATCAGAATAACCATGGACTGCAAAAGTCAAGACCTGTCAGCCAAGCTCAGTTAAGAAAATATTCAAAGTTTGGATAGAAACATATACTACAACTCATACTGGTTCCTCGATGAACCATTTGAAACTAACGTTTTCTTACACATCGACACACAATTTTAAGCATGCTCATGTACTATTTGCTTTGTAAGCTATAATATGATTGTCCAGAAATAGCAAATGATACAACCCATGGTTTCCAGAGAAAAATATCTGCAACTTTCATCCTTTAAACTGTATGTATTTGTTTCCCGAATTCAATGGAAAATAGGCTAAACAGTAATCTGTTGTTACTAAAAACTACAACGCCAACATCAAATTACTGTTGTAATCTACAAACCATAAATCAGAATCGAAAAACAATTGCACCATTGGTAAGGTTCCTACGAACCCCACTACTTTATCCATTGGTTTAATTTGAGATTAGGGACTATCTAATCACAATTTTACATCTAACTTTAGAGGTGAGACATACAGTCTCTAGATCACTACTTAGCATGAATCTCTCCAACCTATCTATCTATTTTACTACTAATAAATAATTAGGGCATACCTGTGCAATATGGAATCACACTTCTATGGGCCTTCACTTATTTTTGGACAAAGGCAATGAATTCTCTTTCCTGCCCTCTATTTGTCCCTCCTCCCATTGGCTCCAGCGTGCCTTAATCTCTTTCAGTTTGCCGTGTTTCCTTCTGTCCTCCAATCAAATTCTCCTTTGAGCAATCTGCACTGTTTGTTTTCATGAGTTTCTCCTAGTCGTTTCCTTCTTTGCAATTCAGATCTCTCTCTTTTTTTGATTGGTGACCATAAAATCTGCATGCATCGACAGCAAGAGCACAATCAGCTTGTAAACACGGTGGGTCCTTTCCTTCTCTTTACTTCATATCTCTCTCTTTCTTTGATTGGTGCCTAGAAGATCCCATGCATACACAGCAAGCAGAGCACAATCTACTTGAAAACACAGGGAGCAGCGTGTACACGCAATGTCCGTAGCAGTGACGGCAACACCATCGTTTCCTTCTCTGTACTTCATATCTCTCTCTTTCTTTGATTGGTGCCTAGAAGATCCCATGCATATGCAGCAAGCAGAGCACTATCTGCTTGAAAACACAATAAGCAGTGTGTACACGCACTGTCCGCAGCAGTGACAGCAACACCATCCTTGAGAAGTGGAGGTCGCAGCGGTGGTGAAGAATGGTGCAGCGGTGACCTACTGCAGCTTTCAACGGCGGTGAGCACTGAATCCACATGTTCAATGAGTGTCCACATCATGAGACGTTGGTGTCGTGTACACGCAACAGCATGTCCGGCTGCAGTGGTAACACCATCGTTCGAGTAGCGGAGCTCACGGCGAGTAGAACTTGGCGGCGGCGATCATCTGCTTTTCAATCCAAAATTTCCCAAACAAAAGCAAGACGCAAAGAAAGAGGCTGGTGACACCAGGAGGCCATGGCCAAGCCGGCCTTAACAGCTTTGCCCTGGTGCAATACGAATCAATCAGGAAAAGTTATGGCCGATGAGTTGGGAGTTGTTTTTTTAAGAGAGTCCATGTTGTCTACGGTTTGCAAGTCGCGATCCATTGTATGTTAGATCTGGACAGTAATAACATGGCCCCACAAAATAAATGGTTTACAATTATATGGATTTTTTGGTATATCTCCTAGAGAAGTTTACGTGATTGTAATTTCCAGCAAAGTTTTTTTTTTATATTTTTTTTCTCAACGCTAAAGGTAGGAACTTAAAATTAAATGGAATTATCTATACCGAAAAAATTAGGTCCTACCATATTAACAGCTCGTAAAATCTGATTAACATGGGAATTTTTTGAGAGTCTGTAATTAGTATAGATATAGATAGATAGATAGATAGATAGATAGATAGATGGTCCATCCACCGAGAGAATCTAAGTTCAAACTTTTGCTTAATCTTGTGTGTGAGAAACTTTAAATCTTGCTTAAGAAGGAATCTCCAGGATTGGACTGACTGCTGGATTGCCCTGAATACTTTTCCATTTCTCTAAATCCATATGTTCCAGCATCCCAGAATGATGATCTCTACTACAAACTACTTTGGTAGGTGGCTCATAGCTAGGGTGGTTGTCAGAGTAATGGGTCACGGGTAGGCAAACCCGAGCCCCCGGACCTTTCAAGACATCGGGGCAGGCTGCGCCCCTCAAGACCCCAAGACGAAGTGCCGCTTTCTGAGAGTCGGCGGCAGAGCCCTCACGGTCGAGACCGGGGGCGGCTTGAGATAAGCCGACTCCCAGCTGGCGGCTTCGAGGAGAAGCCGGCTATAGAAGTCGACCCAGCGACTCAACCACCTCCTGCCTTCGCAACTATGGATGGGGCGGGGTGCGGCCGCGCGCGTATCCCATCCTGCCCGTTCGCAAAAAGGCGAGCATGGCCACGGTCGCCATACCAGCGAAGATCTCCATCCGGCGGCAATGTTGCCATGCGGCCACGACTATCAACCCGTGGGCAGCGCCTTGTGCCCGGCGGCTGTCTGTCACGACCCGAGGCAGCGGGACCCGCTGTCGGCGAAGTGCGAGAAACGGCGAGCGTCACAAAGGCGGACCCGTTGGGAAGTCGGCCAACAGGAGTTGGCCAGCCCCTCCACGGGCCCCGCCGCCATTAACCAGACAAGGCGAGGAATAGCAGCGGTGATACGCCCATCGGTAGCGGCCTTTGTTGCCATGACCCATGACCAAGCGGCGTCATTAAGCGCAGCTATAGTAATCCGCGGCCGGCAAGACCCGCCCGGCGGACAAAACTGTCGGCCCCATGCGAACCCGTCGGCGGGCCCAGCGGTCGGCGGAGAAAGGCGGCGACACGAAACGAGCGGCTGGGACCAGCGCCCGGCCGGATTACCATTGTACCCGGGGTAGGCCTATATAAACCCCGGGGCACCCATACAGCAGGTTGGACCCTAATAGTTTTAGATACACATAGAGGGAAGAGAAGAGCTAGCCGTGCCCTTCTCCTTCCTCGGCCCGAACAACTCAAGGAGCAACCTTGTACCCACTTTGCCATAGTGATCATGCGGAGACCCCGCGAGCAGCGGTAGGGGTATTATCTCCACGGAGAGCCACTGAAGCTGGGTAAGATCCGCGGCGTGCATGCCTTCGCCTCATCCGTTTCCGAGGCACCGGCGACGTTCTACTCGCCACCACCATGATAAGCCATCCTTTGGCATATGTCGCACCAACCCACGACATTTGGCGCCCACCGTGGGGCTAGGTGCACCGTCGTCCGGAGACACACTGCGGGCGGGAACCCTTCCTCCACTGGCGGCGCAGCCAGCCCGATTTCGCTAGGCGGTCTGCGCCCGGCCTGCAGCGCTGAGATAACCCTGCGACCAGGCTGCCTCGGCGAACTTGTCGGCGAGGTTAAGCCTCTCCGTGACAGCCTGCATCCGGCGAGCACGCAGGCGGCCCGAAACCTCCTCGCGGGCCTCCTTGACCAACTCCGCGTCGCGGCGAGCCTGCCGCGGACTTGGAGTCCGTAGGCTCCACCGACCCGGCAGCTGATGCGACTCCGACACCGCGTCGCTCGGCCGCGTTCCCCACCAACATGGTGGTCTATGGCGAAACCGCTCCCTCGCGCGAAGGCGGCGAAGCACCGTCCGCGAAGGTGCTCGTCGCCAGTCATGGCGAGCATTCGGCGAAGGAGCTCATGACCCTCTCGGCCAGCGGCTCTGCAAGACTGACGCGCCTATTCCGGAAAACGGCGGCGCCCGAGATCTTTGGAGCACGCCGCCTTCAGCTCGTCGAAGACGCGAAGAAGCTGGCAAGCATGAGACGCTTGTCAGAAGCCTACCAGCGTGAGATGGATCGTGCTGTGGGTGGCTCGCCGGCCCCGACCGGGCCTAGCCGCATAGGCGCGGTCCAACATCGCGGCGTGGCCATCGCCAACCTGTTCGGGGCCAATCGCCCTGTGTATGCCACGCCTGCGGAGAACATCCGCGCCCGCAGCGGCGGCGGACAAACTGGCTGAACAACCGAGGTGAAAGCGCCGCTGATAGCGGGCGAGTCAGCAGCTCCTCGGCAGCGGCTGCCCGCGCGCGAAACGAGGTCGGCTGCGCCGCGGGCGCCGCATAGCGACAAAAGCGGCGACCTGCCTCCCGCCGAGATCAAAGCGCGGCGTCTCGGACACCGGCTGGCGGTGTCGCGGAAGAAAAAACAAGGATCGGCTGTCAGCCACCTCGGACTCACATCTCCATTGGCGCGACCAAGGCGGCCGTCCGAGGCGATGGAGCAGAGGGGCGACTATCGCCTCCTCCCCTCGCGAGAAAAGCGAGTCTCCCGCCACCGTCGAGCATCCGACTCTCGGCGACCGCCTTGGCCACGAGAGAGTCGGAGAAAACAACGCCCGCCACGGATCGACCGACTCCACGATCCCTGGCGCTGGAAGAAGAAGGCGAGTTAGGTCCGCCCTGTTTACGACCTCGCATCCGAGGCGAGCCCTTTCGAGAGGTTCCACGCTCCCCGAGATCGCCCAAGTACTGCGGCTCCGTAAAGCCGGAAGACTTGTTGGTTGACTACTCCACGGCCGTCAACATAGCAAGCGGCAACAAGCGTGTTGCGGTAAGTATATTCCACTCATGCTCCAGGCACGGCCGGACATGGTTAAACAACTGAAGCCCCGCAGCATCAACAGCTGGTCGACATCACGAAGCAACCGTCCGCAACTTCACGAGCACGCATTACAGCGACCTCCCAAGCCTCGCCCGGCTTTCCTTGTGCGTGCAAGGCCCGGCGAGTCAACTCGCGACTACCTCACTGTATTTGGGCGAGCTTTGGAACTCCTGCGGCGTGCGAGGTGCAAGCTTCTCGAGTACTTCACCGCCCGGGTGCGAGAAGGCACCCTCCTCAAGCACAAAGCTCCTCTGCGGCGAGCGGAGACCCTCGGCGAGCTGCTGATCATAGCAGAACAAATGCATACAACCGACTCCTCCATGAAAGGCGAAGATTGAAGTTAGTGCGACCAGCAAAGTGGCTCCTCAAGCTCCCGAACTCCGGTACAGAGACAACGATCGGCGATATGAAGCGATCATAAGCGCCAAGGCCCCGGCCCGGCATCCGGCCTTGAAGCAGTTGCGACGATCGAACCGACGGCGGAGGGCAGCCTCCGGCCAAGCGGCGAAAGCGGCAAATCCAACTGGTTGCGGCCTTCTCTTCTGGCAGAACTCTAGATGGTCCTGCAAATTCCATAAGCGACGCGAAGCCGTCAAACCACACCACCGGAAGTGCCAGCGGCTCACCGGGGATCGCCAAGGAGGCGGACCTCCTGCCTCCCCGCTTTCTTTGAGCCGCCGCCTCCACCGCCGCCCGGCAGCGGCTGTCGAGCCGATCGGTAGCGGTACAAGATGAAGTACCGGAAGAGCCACGGAGCCTATGTGGTGTTCACCGATTGTGGCGAGCGATCGGCGCAGCGGTAACTGCGGCGGCAAGAAGGTGAATCACGGTAGCATCGGATACTCGAAATTCATGCCTTGATCCGAGGCCCTATCGGTTGGAGCAGGGCTGATCACCCGGAAGGTGATCGAGTCCGGGCTCCGCCCTGGTCTTGGGAGTCACCCTTGCAGCGAGATAGGCGGGCCGCTCGCTTCTCGCTAGTCTTGCGATAGGCGGAGGCGATAGCATCAACATCTGTACAAGGACACCATGGAGAAGTTAGGAATCAAGCAAAGACAGCTTGAGCAGCGGACTGTGTTCCACGGCATTATGCAGCCTTTCCTGCTCACCAATCGGCAAGATCCTAATAGATGTCCTCTTTGGGGACAAAGATCATTTCCGCCGAGAGCCAGTTTGGTTCGAAGTGGTGGACCTAGAAAGTCCGTACCACGCTCTGCTTGGCCGACCCGCTTTGGCCAAGTTCATTGCGGTCCCCACTCGCCTACCTCAAGATGAAGATGCGAGTTCAAGGGATTCGACCGTGGCAGCGACTACGAGAAAGTCATCCGCTTGCGGCTGAAAGCGATCGGCTAGCCGAGTCCACAGTGATCGCGGTGAAAGCGGCTTCTTGATCGGGTTGTGGCGATGGCGGCAAGCAGCCGAGATATCACCCAACGAGGAGTCGGAAGTGAGGGCTCGTTCAAGCCGGCCAAAAGCGAAGAAGATACCCTTGGACCGGAGCACCCGGAGATGCTGCTGTCATAGGTGCAAACCTTGACCAGCAAATAGGAAGCGAGCTCGTCGATTTCCTCTGTGAGAATCGGGACATCTTCGCATTGTCCCTAAAGACATGCAGGTGTACCGGCGAATTCGTCGAGCACAAGTTACATATCCCGATCTGATGTGAAGCCCGTCGAGGCAGCCCTTGCGCCGCCTGTCGGAAGAGAAGAAGAAGAGTTGTTGAAGAAGAGATAGCGGCTCCTAGCAGCGGTTTTATTATGGAAGTATTTTTTCAGTGGTTAGCAAACCTGGTCTGATCTTGAAGAAGAACAAGCGATGGCGGATGTGTATTGACTACGAGCCTCAACAAAGCTTGCCCCAAGGACCCGTTCGCTCTGCCGAGAATTGATCGGGTGATAGACTCCACGGCGGATGCGAGCTGTTGAGCTTCTTAGATGCATATTGAGGATATCACGAGATCAAAATTTGAACCGGTGACCGGCGAAGACCGCCTTCATCACGCCGTTTGGAGCCTATACGCTGCTCGACCATGGCGTTCGGCAAGGAATGCAGGCACCACCTTTCAGCGTTGCATGCGAAGTGCCTCCTCAAGCAACTCGGCGAAGCGCCCACATCTCGTGGGCGATGTGGTGTTGAAGGCGAAAAGCGTGGAACACTCTTTGGAAGACCTTAAGGAAACCTTTGAGAATCTGCGCCGATTCAGATCAAGCTCAACCACGAAGTGTGTCTTGGTGCCGGCCCGGCCAACTCCTTGGCTTCCTGGTCTCTGAACGCGGCATAGAGTGCAACCCTGTAAAGATCAAGGCCAGCGAGAGGATGGAAGTCCCCCGCCGACTGCTAGATGTTCAAAAGTTCACCGGTTGCTTGGCGTCCATCCGCCGATTCATCAGTCGGCTGGGCGAGACAGCTCTCCCTTTATACCAACTCATGAAGAAGACCACCTTCTTGAATGGAACCACAAAGCGGGCGAAGCTTTTCTCGATTGAAGAAAATGCTGACTACTCCCCTGTCTTTGGCGGCAAGCGACTCCTAAAGAGCCCATACTCCTGTACATCGCTGCCACCAGCCGGGTAGTCCACCTGATCATTGTAGTTGGCGCAAGGGAGGAAGGCAAGGCGCTACCTGTCCGAAGACCGGTATATTACTGGCGAAGTATTGTCAACCTCCAAGCGAACTACCCCCACTACCGGAAAGATGTGCTCTGGCGTGCACTTTGCCGCCAAGAAGTTGAAACCTTACTTTCAAGAGCATCCAATCACTTTGTGGTTTGCACAGCCCCACTAGCCGAGATCGCCGAGCCGAGATGCTTACGGCGAGTGGCCAAATGGGCCATAGAGCTGGCCCCTACACCATCTATTACCAGCCCTTTTGCGCCATCAAATCGCATAGCTTGGCCGACTTCCTCATCATTGGGCGAGACCGATTACCTTGCCGGCCCGACTCCACCCATTGGCGGATGCATTTCGATGGCTCCAAGTTGCGCACCGGCTTGGGAGCCGGCGTTGTCCTCACTTCCCCCAAAGGCGACAAGCTCAAATATGCGCTGCAGATCCATTTCGCCGCCTCCAACAACGTCGCCGAATACGACACTACTAGGAAAAGGCCTACTAATGGTGCATCGGTTTTGCCTACTAATTGCGCACTACCGGTGCGCCATTAATGCTCGCCATTAAATTTTTACTAATGGCGCACCTTTGAGTGCGCCATTAGTATCTGATATCTAATAAGCGCTGGCGATCGCCATTAGTATGTAACTCCATCGCCATTAGTATGCCTCCGGGAAGCCATATGTAACCATGTGCTTTGTCACACTAATGGCGCTTTTCTGCCTTGATCGCCATTAGTATCCTTTGGCATACTAATGGCGCACTCTATAATCGCCATTAGTATGAATATTTGGTTTTTGCTTTTCTGATTTTTGCACGGGTTACAAAATATATTATTGGACAGAATATAGACAGCAGCACACAGCAACATCAGATTCGTCGAATACAATAGAAGATTAGTCTCCGAATACAATTCATCATATTAGTCTCCGAATTCAAAAGACCGAACAAAGATAAAACATTACAAGTCTCAAGACCCATGATGTCGAGTTTGTCTTCACATTACAAGTCGATGTCGATCATCTAAACTACCATCACATAAAAGAGAGTTGTGGTCATCACGATGAGCATCGCCAGCGATCAAACTAGTCTTCATCCGGTTCCTCCAACGCTCCCTCCTCTCTCCCGCTAGATGGCGGGCATATCTAGATCGGCCTCCGCCCTAGTGGTGTATCCTTTGTAGCTGTTACCGCTGAAGCGGTGAACCTGTCTCCGACACTCCTCGGTCGTCGTAGACTCCGGGAACCTTACCCTTGTACCACGACATACAAGCGGCATCTCTATGCACAAGCCAAACAGAGACAATACATAAGCAATATGTAAGTATGCAACAAAAGGATCGGAAGAGAAAAGCAAGACATTAATAGCACGATTCATGGTCCTACTAATAAATAGCATCGATTACATCTAAGTTGAGCGACTGTCCAAACCAAAGAGACATACGAATTCATTAAAGTTTAATTACAACATGAGCCAATCAATGTTTCAGAACTACACATCACTACTTTCGACTCGACTCATCGGACAGGAGGCGTGGATGAAGCCGCCGTGCAATGCGTGATGGTCATGAAATCATGATCGTTGTCACCCTGCATTTGTAGCATTCCATCTATCTCATTGTTGGATGGTTGATATCTGAGGTAGAACTGCTGACGTATGAAGGACATCTTGATGGAAGATGTCCGCAAAATCCGGCCCCGGATCTTGAAAGAATTCTTATGCGAGGTCGCGTCTGGATTGCCCGACAAGTTCAGCGGCCCAATCTTTGAGATTATCTGGTAGCAGAAGTTGATGATGGTCCCTTACAATCGCCCGCATGTGATGGAGGCGTAGTAGGCATCCTTCGACGACCCGTGGCTGCTTGGCAATGAGAACCGTATTGTGTGAGAACATGTGCTTGTCGTGCTTACGAACAGTCTGGTGAAGGTGCCTCAGATTTAGGCGCGGCAGGGAGAACATCATCAAGAACTTTCTTGACATTTGTGTAGTCTATCTTGGAGTTACGGTTGAATTGAAATCGTGGCCATGGAATATTTCGGGCTTAAGAGGATGAGTGTGCAATGTGTGTCCTTTGCGAGAACACGGAATGTTAGAAAAAAAAAGATCGAAATCTAAGAAATCATATGTTATGGGGCGGTTAAGGGATGACTTACTCGGGAAAGTAAGCCACAAGGAAGTTATCCTTATACGGGTTTGCGAATGGCGCCTTGAGGTGTGAACTTCGCAACTTGGCGGTCCCAGCGCTGCTCAAGTGCTTGCACGCATGTAGAAGGGTCGACTATCACGATGTCAGGGTCTTGTCTCTAATGATCTGCATCTCCATACTCAGCGAAAACAGCCGAGCGAAGGTGCGGTGCAGCGGATGAAAGGTTAAACATAGCAAAGATGTCATCAAACCGCGGAGACGATCGTACCCCGATGTCGCCATCCACAAAGCCCTTGCCCTCGGCACCTTAGCCCACGAAAACCGGGTATGCCACATCCTTCTCTAAAGGGCAGCGCTTCTCCAAAGAAAGAACACTGTCGTGCATACTCCGCATAGCACGGTTGCAGCATTCAGCATATTTGGCGGTAGCATCGCCCTACCGCCACATGCACCCTCCTCGAGATATCCTTAGGTGAAGGTGGCCCGTCCACGAGCCGCGGATCGAACTTCGGTGCGGCTGGCTCGCTTTTGGCGCCCTTGTTAATCTTTCATTTCCGTCCCTTCTTCTTGATCTCACTGTAGCAGGACAGAGTTCTGCCCACATACCGCCTTCTTGGCGTGTTGGGGCTGATAATATTCGCACCTCGGCTACTCGAGGCTCGGTGTAAGCGGGAGGCTGGGCGTCTCACGAGAACTGAGCATGGGCGGCGCCTATTGCAATTGGATTTCTCCGTCGTACCAGCTAGATTGCGGTGCGTCTTGGTTGGAGTTCTTGAGAAAGAGGCCCGCAAAACTTCGTCGGCGTACCCATGTTCGGCAAAGTACTTATCGACTTTGGTAAATGTACCGTCGTTGTTGTAAATGCGTCGTCCGGATCACATGCCATAGGGCTGTCGGATCCTGTGCCATAGGGATGTCCGGCAGGTCCGTGGCGTTGCGGCGTTCTTGCCATGGCTTGGCGCCCGGCACGGTGGCGGTCTTATGCGTAGAGGTGGTGTCCCCGCCCCCAAGCGAATCTGGCTCTTGACCAAAGCGGCGACCAGTTTACGCGGTGGCGAGGTTCATCTCATCTTCTTCGTCGGCCCCGGTAGTCGAGCCGGAAGTAACAACTCGTCGCGGCTGGCACCACCGAACCACTTCAACCCTATACAATGTGGGTGGCATCGGATTACCGTGGAACATGCGGTTGCCGGTTGAGCGATTACGCCCTTGGCGACATCACCAACTCGGCGCCCACGAAGTGCGAGAGAGTGCAAGGAGCGTTGGTGCCCTGCGAAAACATGTACGAGCGTCGAGGATGCCCGATCAAAACAAGAAGATGAAGTCGCCGGCGAGAGGCTTAATTACCCGTGATGCGTCGAGCTCGGCTAATGTCAAGGCACCGCCAGCGGCGTCGATGGCCCAGCGGAGGCGCTTCTTTGGCGAGGTGCGGCAGCGTACACGGGTGCACTAAGCTCCAATGCCCGATGCCAGCGCCGGAACCACGAATACCGCCTCCGCGGAGACACCAATAAGCGCCCGCCGCGGAGAACACCAATGGCGCGCCTTTTGCACTGGCATCGCGAGATTCTTTGGCCGTGAAAATTTGGGAACAGGGGAGGCCCTTGTTGACGCCCGCAATCCGCCGTCGACCCATGAATCCGCGTAGGCACCATGGCGTTGAGCTTCGTTCCCGATTGTTGTTCCACCTGCTCTTGGACAAGCTCGGAATCCGCGCCACTTGTGCCTTGAGTGCTTCAACCTCGTGGCGTCACGGCTTTCGAGCTGGCCTTTTCTCATACGCACACCAGCGGTATAGTATGACCCCATTTTGTGGACAAGCCTTTGCGGCCACCACGACCAGGTGACGTCGGCTTAGTGAGCTTATCCTTGCTTTTCATTATGTTCAGCGCCCTATTTAAAGGGGTGTCGAAAGGGGAACTCTGAGGCGACCCAGCGCTCTTGCTTTCAGTTTCCTGCAAAAGGCGTGAACCATTTAGAAATATTGGGGATTAATTAGAGTGCAACCATATGGAGCTAATTACGTGGGGGTGTATTCCTTACCAGAACAAGCTCAAGCGCCCTGGTCTTCGGATCCGTGGTAAGCTCCTTTGTTATTGGGTCCTCCTTATGCGGGCCTGACATAGTTCTGATGCGCTTGTTACCGCTGTATTTCTCGAGGCGGGGCGGTAGGCCTTGCTCGGCCGCGCTCGCGTCCTCCTTGTCCCATATAGGCTCCGCCACTCTGTAACCGCCCGGGACGAGTTTGTGTTCCCCTAAGTTCAACTCCGCATTTCTTTTCCCCTTGACTTGATTCGGAGGTTGCACTTGGTCGAGCACTTGATCTTGAACTCCTTGTACTCATCTTCGCTCATCAAAGGATATTTACGCCTTGATCTTCTCATAACTATCAACTTTATCAATCATTTTTCTTCGCGCGCTTCTCCAAGTAGGCAGGGTCGTGCTCATCTTCGTGAGGCGGCACTTTGTTCACTTATTCCACGAGGCGTGTGTATTCAAATTCAGCGGGAACTTGTATCGTTCATGCAACCGTGAAGAGGAGGTTGCGCAAAGTACCTCGGTCCTTATGCCTAAGGTTCTCGGTGTTGATCGAGACGGTGCTCCGGAGAATGCACCCGAGCTGAACCGAGTACCCCTTGACTATATGTTTGGGCTCCGTTGGATTCTCGTCGGAGTCTACTTGAGTAATTCCTCCTTGGCGGTGCGGAGGCGCATTGGACGCCGGTCCTTCCTTTGCTTCTTCGATTGGCTGCCATCTGTGTATGCGCCGCCATCATCGATGGTGGCATCCTCGGCGGCTTTCCATCGGTGGTGTTATCCCAGCGCCACTAGGGGTTGTGAAATCAGGATCGGTGTCTTCCAGCGGCGTCCTCATAGCGGTGAGGTTGTTCCTCCATCTCTGGGACAGCTCGAGAATTGCTTGCCTTGAACCACCGGCCTCATCGTTGTGGGCCATGTTTACGCTCTAAATAAGAAAAAGTTTGGTCAAAAAGTTGGTTATTGTCAAGGAACAAGATCATGGTCTCATCATTTTAGGGTTTGTCGACACGAGGCACCCTAAAAGCCTAAGCTTTCATCGTTTAGGGTATGTCGGCTGAGGCACCCTAAAAGCCTAAGCGTACATCATTTAGGTTCTCATCGACACGAGGGCATCCGGGGCAGCCAAGTTAAGTTTTTCATCATTTAGGGTTTATCGATGCCGAGGCACCCTAGGTTGGGCCTAATCACTTGGCACTAATCACTTGGCTCTATTGCCACCTATAGTTTAATACAGCAAGAATAAAGGGGCAGTTGATCCTACTTAATTAAGTACTAAGATACCCTGGCCCATGCATTAGTAGCAAGTACCTCATATGTCCGATTTTTAGCAAAGTCATGCTAAAATTCACGAAAAATTTCAGCATGACCTTTGCTGAAAATAGGACATATGGAATACCGAATTGCGGGAGCGGAAGTTAATCGACATTCCGGCAAACTCAAGAACCTCTCGGGGTACCTGCAAAATCATCCGACGACGAAGGGCCTCTCAAGGGCCTCAAGCAGCAATGGCGTCTCCGGGACCCTTTTTTTGCTAAATTTCTTTGAGCAACAATCGGAAGCGAAAAATTCAGCATATTTCTATACAACAGCACTATAAAGATGAAGAACAGTTCTACATCAGCCCATTTATATACAATAGCATCTTTGGTCATACCAATTTCTGAAACAATTCAAAGATGAAGAAATTAACTATGTATAGTTTATTCTTTTTGTACCAGGAACTATTTTAGTTTATTATTTATTGTACGAGGAGAATATAACAATCTTTTTGGTATATATCCTAGTTATACTACTGCGAGGAAAGGAGGATCATCATACAAATATATATGTGCATAAAAATCATAAAAATTCAAAATCACTTGAAACCTGTTCACTCGGACCACACCACATGCCACGGCATACATAGTACATAGAGTTGACAATTCAGTTGCAATCATGTAGTAATGGATTGTTCTACCTAGCGAGGTTGTTGGAAATGGATTGTTCTACCTAGCAGGTTGTTGGAAATTCAGTTGCTTTTTTCATTAGAGTGGCAACGAGACATGGTCAAATTTCAATTAAGATTATCTATTGGTTCAAGGCTGGCAACAAGACTTGTTCTACAAAATCAATTATCTATTGAGTAGTTCTTGTGCTCATCCGGTAGCAACATCTTTCATACATGATCAGTAGTCATGTACCAAATTTTATTTAAACTGAATTTGCAAATCACCAAGAGCTCTACTAGTTTGAGACTAGATTTACACTAAATACACTAGAGTATTTGACCAGTAGTCGATTACATTTACACTAGGCTGAAGAAATTGCTGCATCACTAGGCTGAAGAAATTGTGTTGTCGATTAGGGACTAAAGAAAATGTGTTGCAGATTTTGATTTGCTTGCTGATCTTGATTTAACTCCATAGAAGAGTTTTGTCTTGATTCAGTTAGCTGACAGCAAGTAACGACATGTTCTAACAACAACAGTTTGAGTACTACTCCAAAATCCTCCTAGTTGTAGCTCACCTAAATGGTTGAATTCAAAAAGAACTACTGAGTGGCCTTGGTGATTGAGAGCTTAAAATTTCCAACAATCTGAACAAACAAAGTAAAAAAGGATCATTATCTCATTTCAGCTGATTTATTCTTCATAAGCATAGGCTTTGTTTGTTGGAAACTAGCCTGTGAAACTGAAATTTAACAGTAAACTGAATTCTTGTCATTTAACGATAAACTGAATTTTTAAAAGCTGAAATCTTTGGAGTAAACTTCTTTGGAGTACAAATTTATCAACGGGCCATATATCGATAACATACGAAATCATGCATTGGTGCAAAGTTGCTCCTGTACACTATAACATCCGAAAGATGGAGATCCTGAAGTTGCATCTGAAAAATCGGGCGAGGGAAAGATGGAATCGGGGCTCCGTACTACTGCGGCTTCTTGGTGGAGGGCGGCACCGTCGTCGGCGAACTTTCGGTGGGGGCACGGATGCTCCTCTCGTTGATGGGGGAGAGGTGGAGGCAAACCCTAGCCGCCAAGTGCAAGTGCTGCAGCTAGGTGGAGTAACCTCTGCCGGAGCAGCGATGGAGCTGGTGGCCGGCGTCGTGGTTGGTGAGGAAGCAGGTGGCGGCGTCGTGGTTGGTGAGGAGGCGCGAGGAAGCGCGCCCGTCAGGAGGTGGTTGGTGCCTTGGCGGCGGCGTGGCGTGAACTGGAGGATGTGGAAGAAAGCGCGACGGCGAGGAGGAGTCCGGCGAGGTCGAGGCGGCGGGGTGGGGGCGTGGGGGCGGTGGGGTGGAGTCCGGTGAGGGTCAGGCGGCGTCGTGGGTCGGGGCAGCAGCAGGTGGATCTGGTGGCGAGGAGAGAGGGTCGAAGGGATCTGGCGAGAGAGAGGAGGATAGCTAGGGGGAGGTTCTAATGGCGCCTGCGATCCGGTCATGCGCCATAAGTATGACTATTCTAATGGCGCACCTCCCCTCGGTGCGCCATTAGAATTTTGTTTTAATCTAGCCCACTAACCATATCTACAACCTAACCCTATCTACAACAGAACCCACCCACTAGCCCGATTGGTCAGCATGCAGCACACATACCAGGAGGTCCTAGGTTCGATTCCTAGGCTCCCCAATATTTTTTTTATGCATTTTAAATGTTGTTTTTTATATTTATTTGTGTTTAAATATGTTCAAACTTGTTTAAATTATAACAGTAATATTTTTTTATAAAAACAGTAATATTTTTTAAAAAAATATGTTCAAAATTCTTACTTGAAAATATCATCGTTGGCGGTGGGCGGGGAGGTGCGAGGATCGAGATTGAGATGGAGGAATCAAGATCGAGATGGAGGGGATCAAGATCAAGTGTCCTCATGAATTCAAAAAGTGCCCATGAAATTTAAAATATTCATGATATCAAAAAGTGCCCATGAAATACAATCGAGAAATGAAGACTACGATTTAAATACAATCGATCTTAGCTAGCTATCTGTTCACAATCTTCTTACCCTTCTTTTTGCATAAATGGAGTTCTTACGTGGAGCAGGACGTCCTTTAGGTAGGGTGGTCCTACTTCTTCTTGTGGTGTGTGCTTTGCTACTTCATAAATAAATCGTCATGTTCGATTTTGAATTCGCCCGTGCTTATCGAAGTCTTGCTCATTGGCTACTCCATCCATTACGATGATCTTCCTTTTGCCTCTCCTCCGACAACACGACTAGGCTTTGGCGGGTCGGTAATGAAGAAGCATTGGTCCACTTGGGAAGCCAGTACCCATGGCTCATTTTTTTGCGGTGGCGTTTAGCCCTTGATCTTGGATTGGCCCGGGTATAACCATGGTGGTGAAATATCGGTCTTCTTTTAGGGCGCTCTTGGCCCGTCGACCACGGAACATCGGCACCTTCTCTCCGGTAGCGTAGCTCATCTCCCAGATCTCCTCGATCCTTCCGTAGTATCTGTCCTTGTCCTTACGGTGTAGGATTTCATTGTTACCCCGGAGTTACGATAACCATCGCTCTTCATGTCCTTGTCCTCGGTTGTAGAATGTGTAGCCCTTGATATCGTTATGCCTCATATGTCATGAGGTTGTGCTCGGCATACTGTGACAAAGGCGAATATGAGTTGTTCTTCAGCGGAAGAATCTTCATGTAAAGAATGCTGACGAAGCTTCTTCTTGAACCAACGCGTGAAACATGAGTTGTGCTCTCTGAGTATATCTTCGTCCATCCTCTGTTGGCCTCGGTCATTGTACGTCTTCTCAATAAAGGTTTTGTGCTCTACCACCCAAGGATCGACCAAGTCTATGTGTTGTAAGCGGCGACTAGGTTTGCTCTTTCAAAAGTCGTGAGTCGACCCTCGAAATCGACATGCATTTTGCGGCGACCCTCACGTTGACCCCATCCAGCGAGCCTGCCGAGGTGCTGTTGACAGGCAGACCAGCAGGGTTCTTGATGCCTAGATAATTCGATGCGATAGGAGATGCACTCTTGATTGAGAAAGCCCCTGGCTATACTTCCCTTTGGGCGTGACATGTTCGAGCGTATCCTTTGATGACACCATTCATCCTTTTGAGCGGCATCATGTTGTGCGAGAGCGTCGGCCCGAGTTGGATGATATCCTCCACGATATGGACCAGTAGATGCACGCGAGATATCCGTAACCGAGATAATCGTGCACCGTCGTGACGGTCACGGCTCTCATGGAAATATTCTTGCTCTGCGGCGTCCCACGTATTGGTGGCGTTTTCCACAGCATGTCTAGCTCCTCCTTGGCAGCCCCAGATCTGATTGATGCCGTTCCTGGTTGTTTCGGCCCTTCAATTAGCATACTCATGTGAATGTAATTCCTCTTCATGCACAACGGTGGGAAGGTTGTACATCCACACAAACACAGGCCAGGTGCTATGTGTGCTTCTCACAGCTGCCAAGCGGATTGACTCCGCCGATTGCTCGGCGCCCAACCACGATGTTTCTTGGATCCTTCCCAAATTCTGGGTATTGAAGTTCAGCAGCTTGCCACTGGCTCGCATCCTTAGGGTGACTCGGCATCTTGTCTTTTTATTTATCTCCGGATCATTTCCGTCATCTTCCGCTTCTTCTCCTCCTATCCGGCGTGCCAGCGCAGGAGCTTCTGCTACCTTAGGGTCATGCGAAATACCGCTGCAGGCGAGGAGTGATCGGAAAGTACCACACCGATTTACCGAGGAGCTTTCTTCCTCTTCTTGTATCGAGTGGCGCTTGCTACACGGACATATGGTAGACTCAGCGTGCTCGTCCCGATAAATGATGCAATTGTTCATGCACACATGGTATTTCATGTGCGGTAAATCAAAGGACACACGATTTTCTTCGCCTCCTCGAAACTGGTGGGGCACTTGTTCCCCTTGGGAAGGCGTTAAGTGCGAATGACATGTTCTCGTAGAAGCATCGTCGGTCATTTGTGTTTTACCTTCATCTCGAGCCATGGCGTTACTTTCAGGCGGGTATCCTCGGGCCTGCATCCTTCATACAATGGAGTAACGCGTCTATCTCCAGTTGATCCAGCTGGCTTTCTCTCGGCGGCAGCTCTTGCGTTATCAAATGCGCTTGCAAAGCAGCTCTTGAATATGAGGGTCCTACACCCAGCCCTCCATAAATCGTCTGCTCCGGCATCTTCATCTTCATGATCATGCCCGCCGTCTTGATATTCCTCATCATCATATGCGACATCTTCTACATGATGATTGTGTACATCATCACCGTCGTGATCATGTCACGGAGATTCTTCGTCTTCTCGCCCACCCTCACCAGCGGTGGTTGTCTTGTTGCCCTTCCTCATTTCTTGCCCGGCCCCCATGGGCGACTTCATAGTCATCTTCATCACCTTGCCACCGATAGCCATCCATGAAACCACGCAAGAAGCAGGTGGTCCCGCACCTGCCGGAATCCGTGTCCGCAATAAAGGCTCTTTAGCTTGCATCTTCGACCACGGACATCTTATCTCCGTCTCGTTCTTTTGAAGCATCTCGGCCTTCGCGGAGCTCAAAAACCTATTCCACGATGCCTTCGGTCATCGTCTGCGGACCATCAATTACGCTGCTTGAGGTAGAGCAAAAGCGATATTTTAGAACCAAGAAAAATTTGGCATGACCTTCCCTAAAAATAGGCCCAAAAGAATGCATAGTGCCAAAATTCTACTTGAAGCGGAAATGAATCAACATTCGGCAAAATATTGGCAACTATCGCATTTCAAATACCGGTACCTGCAAACACAAACATATATGCAACACCACAAACACAAGCAACACCACAAACATACATAGATCTAGCTAGGCCACAAAAGTGCATGTGCACGTTGTTGGAAGTGAGCTAGGGAGAAAAAATATATCTACATCATGAAGATAGCTTTCCCTTACTTACCTATCAAAAAGGTAATTTCACCACTTAATTTTGATGAATCTATGGTGGAAATGAGGTGAGGAGGAGGAGGAGGCAGCGAGACAAGCTTGGAGGAGGAGGTGGAGAGAATGAAGTGGAGAAAGTGAGTGGGTAGGTGGGCTGTCCAAAAATATCTTGTTGGTCCCGGAGTTACTAATGGCGCACCACCACAAAATGCGCCATTAGTAACCCTGGTTACTAATAGCGCACCGGCATGTGGTGCGCCATTAGTACTTTACCAAAAAAGTAAAAAAAACATATGTATACTAATGGCGCAATGTGGAAAAGTGTGCCATTACTAATTTAAACTAGTAATGGCGCACTTTGGCATAATCTTGCCATTAGTCAAATTTACAAAAAAGTAATATATATATATATATATATATATATATATATATATATATATATATATAATAATGGCGCACTTGTCTTGGTGATGCGCCATTACTAATTCTAACTAGTAATGGCGCACTTTGCCATCTGCGCCATTAGTTTGTATGGAAAAATGGGGAAAAAATCAATAGTAGTAGGCGCACCATGAGCATGAGTGCGCCATTAGTGTCTTCCACACTAATGGCGCCACGAGCAGCAGTGCGCCATTAGTATATAATGATGGCGCACTATTTACAGTGCGCCATTCGAATCGATCCTATCTATAGCCCTTTTCCTAGTAGTGCGGCGCTCATTCACGGGCTCGGCTTGCCAAGAACTTGGCATTCGCGGATCACGTATTATGGCGACTTCGACTTAGTCAGTCCAACAGTCATCTGGCGATTGGGGCGTAAAGATGCAAACATGGTGAGCTACCGTTTCCTTGTACAACAACTCGGTGGATATTTTGAAGTGCGAGTTCCTTCACGTGCCAAGAAATGACAACGACCAGCGAACACCACAGCGCGAATCGGCTCCACCGCGAACAATACCATCGGCGTCGCCCTTGGCGCCTCCTCAAGCCATCATCAAGCCTTCACCAGAATCGAGACTCCATTTTGTGCGGCTCCCCACAGAAGAAGTGGGACCCGACTCAAGAGCCCCGGGCTAGGACGGCGAGAATTCTTCTGAGATGGCCCCAAAATGCCGCAGTCAAAAGCCGGCCGGGGACTTTAGAACCCGGCCGGGGACTCTGGCGACCATCTGCGAAACTTCTGAGCTCGGCCGGGGACTGCACCCGGTCGGCCAGGGGACTTCATCAATCCGACAAGCGGCGCGGACTCCAGCCGCCGCCTCCCAGCCAGCCGCCCTCGTCCAAGTAGCGATAATGGCGGTTGAAGAAATAGCGGCACCCTCATGGGCCCAGCCCATCCTGAAGTTCCTAGTGAGCGAAGAGCTACCAACCGGCGAAATCTTGGCTCGGCTTAGAGTACAACGCGGCGGCAGCCTACACCATACTCAGCGAGAGAGCTGGTCGGTAGCGCGGCGTTCTTTGGTGTCTACCAGCGTTGCGTCGAGCGAGCAAGGTCAAGCGATTCTCGAAGACATTCATCAAAGGCGAGTGCGGCCACCATGTGGCCTCAAGAGCACTTCGTGCATCAAAAGCCTTCCGACACGGTTTCTTCTGGCCAACTACCCTAGAAGAGGCCAAGGGATTAGTCCAAAAGTGCAAGGGGTGCAAGATGTTCTGCTCCAAGCCGTATCAGCCGGCTTCCGCACTCAAGACTATTCCCATCGCACAGCCCTATCTGTTTGGGGCTTGGACATGGTAGGACCATTCAAAGCAGCACGAGGTGGCCTAACTCATTTACTTGTCGCGGTGGACAAGTTCACCAAGTGGATAAGTAAAGCCCATCAAGAAGTTGAATGGTCCAAGCTGCGGTGACTTTCATCGCCCGACATCACGGCGATGCAGTGCGGCGTACCACACAACATCATCACGACAATGGCACAAATTTTGCCAAAGGCATACTGGCCCGTTTACGCGCGACACAAGGCATCCGTGGACTTAGCGTCCGTTGCCCATCCGCGATCAAGCGGCGGTGGAAGCGAGCAAGCGGCCTCATCTTATGCGGCATCAAGCCTCGTTGGTTGAACCAACTTTGGGCGTTGACGGCATTGTTGGCTTAATGAGTGGCCAGCCGTCCTCTGGAGTTCGCGCCACGACTCCAAACAAGTCAACCGGCTTCACACCCTTCTTCCTCGTCTACGGTCTTTGAAGCCGTCATCTAACGTTCATAGAGTTCGACTCCTTGAGTCACCATGTACACCAGGAGGAAGCGAGAAGAAGCACGTCAAGGCGGCGTCGATCTGCTGGAAGAAGGCGGCTGTTGGCACTCAGCTGGTCCGACATCTACCGGCGAGCTGCTGCTACTACAACAGGAAGGTCGGGCGAGATCTTTCCAGAGAAGGCGACCTTGTGTTCGGCTGATCCGATGAACAACCGGCCAGCACAAGCTATCGGCGCCTTGGGAAAACCCCTTCATTATCAGCAAGAAGTCTTTGAGCAGCGACTCCTACTACCTGATCGGCCTTTCGAAGCCCGAAACACGCATAAGAAGGGCGACTCCGGCAAAGAGGCGGAGCGGCCATGGAATGCAAATCTTCTCCGAAGATTTTCTGATTAATGCGATATGTACCACGCTACCTTTTGTGTTAAAGTACCAAGACTTGGGCCCCCGAGGCGAGCTCGAGGACTGCCCTTTTGTTATTATCTGTATGATAAAATTATGCCTTGAGTATGTTACTCTTTGTTATGCCGCTTGGCACGGTTTCGACTAGTCGACCCGGGGACTTCGCCGCCTCAGCAGCTATGGAATGCTTACTGCAGTCGGGACAAGTAGTGTGTGGTGCATAAGCCGTCTCTGTCGAAGCCACAGCTTTCTCGCGAAGCGGCTGTTTTAGTGGGCAGGAGTAAGGAAGAAATGGCGCCCACATGAAAAATGGCTAAGGACCCAAAGCATAAACATAGCTTAAGCCGACTTCAGCCTCTCTTCATGAAAGCTGACTCTTGAGTAGTTGACTTGCCGCTTTCTATCAACTTGTTAAAAAGACTCTAAAAATGGCCAAGTACTTGCCTTCCCAAGAGTAGCCAAGCACTTGATCCAAAGCGAGAGTCCACAGGCGGTTATCCATTGGCAAGCAGGCGACTAAAGGAAAGCGGCAAAGGAAAAAAGGCATAGGAGCAATGAGCAAGGAAAGATAGAATTAGGATAAATATTTACATAGCATAGGCCCTTGGCCGAATCTTCAGCAGAAGTTCAAAAATACACCCTTGAGGTGGAATTGTCTTAATTAACAAGTTTTTCAAAGACTATTAAAGCAGATAAAATAAAGGCAAGGCGGCAGCCTAGGAAGCGGAGCCAGGTTTGGAGGGCGGATGAGGCGGCGGTGTCCCGGTAGAGGCGGCCCGTGGCGATCTCGGCTTGATCATCTCCGGTAACGGCCTTGATTAAGGCGGCTTCGTTCTTTGGGCGGCG
The DNA here is from genome assembly GCA_021605145.1 of Aegilops bicornis. Taxonomy (NCBI): domain Eukaryota; kingdom Viridiplantae; phylum Streptophyta; class Magnoliopsida; order Poales; family Poaceae; genus Aegilops; species Aegilops bicornis. Next base: position 65,725,611 of record CM038673.1, on the reverse strand, counting down.
GTCGAGGCGAGGATGGTCGCCCGCTCCGTCTTGGCGCCTCCGTCTACGCCTCCATCCTCGCCTCGCCTTCCTCCTGCGTCATTTGGAGCCGATCAAGCTCCGCCGAGTCCTCGTCATAATCCGGATTCATCTGAACCACTCGGCTGGCGCCTCCCGCCCGTCCTCGGCCAGTCGAGGGGCGAAGATCTTGAATGTATGTAGTCGGAAATCGCCGCGCCCGCCGCTCAATGAGGGCGTCTTCCGCAGCGGCCAGTTCCGCTGGGCCTCTGACCGAAGCAGCGGCCAGCCGGTCGAATCCAGCCACTGGATGCCGCGCCTTGGCGAATTCCATGGCCGTACGCATCGGCCGGGCGAAAACCCTTCCGAGCCTCAAGGCGGCGGCGCGACCTCGAGCCCGGTCGGCAGTCAATTAGAAGTCGCGAAGAACCGGCATGTCCGTACGGCGCAGAGCAGCAATCGCTGAAGCGACCGCGTTGAAGCCCGACATCCGATGGGCGGCGCGGGCGAAAACCTCGATGCTCAAAGCTGCTCGTCAAAGGGTCAGAAGGCGTTGGCGGCAATCTCCGCACCATTTTCCCTCCGCACCTCGCGATCAGCCTCGATAAGCTTGATTGGCGCCTGCGTGTGGCGGGAAGAAAGTCTGCCAAGCCGAAAAAGCAAGTCAAAAAATCAGAGTCGGCCCAACCTATAGTCGGCGGCTCAAAGAAAAGTAAAAGAAACTCACCGCCAGCGATGTCCTCGATTTCATGGAAGCAGGTCAATGTGCCTCCTTAGCCGGTCTAGGAGGCGCTCGCTTTCAAACTTCGGCGGGGAGAGCAGCCTCTTTCTTCTCCGCCTCGTCCTGCGCCTTCTTAAGCGGCTCCCTTTGCTCGCACGCCGGTTGCGTAGACAGAGGTCGGCGCTCTCTGACTTCTTGCTGCCTCCTCCCCTTAGCCCGCAAAGGCCAGTGTATACAGCCTCGCCCAGCTGCCCGTCCGGAGAGTGGCGTTGGCCTCTGAAGAATAAAAAAGGAAAAAGGGCGTTAAGTGCGTCAACTAAGAAGGTCGCGGGAAGATCCGGCCCGGCTGCTCAGCGGTCGGCGGATCTTAGGGACTACAACCTCTGGTGTGCCAGTAGCGCCCCCCACGAAGAAGAAAGAAGACTCACCCGGCTCCTCGACAAATCCGGCGGTCCGCTTGCCCAGCTCCTCAACATTGCGGTTGAAGGCAGTAACACGGAGGTTGTGATACTCTGTGATAAGCATTCCGGACAAAAGGTAAATATTTTGGAACTCACCAATGGAGTTGAGCCGCTGCTTTCGGCAGTCGGCTGAAACTTCGAGGACTACACCCGGTGGAGTGTTGGCGCTCCTACGAGAGAAAGAGACAAGAAAAAACTCAAGGAAAGCATACCGAGCGGCTCGCGATGCAGATGCGCCTTGGTGCAGTGCGGATGGCGTCGCCCTCGGCTCATGACTTTGCTGAGCGACGTCGAAGCGCTGGTTCACCGGGCTGTGCCGCCTCCTCGCACCCTGTGGCTGGCGCTTGTGCTTATCGCCTCGGCGTGCAGGATGGCGAGCTGGCGGCGCCCGGTCTCCAAGGCGTGGCGCGAAAATCGCCTTCTCAAGAGCGACAGCGCCTTTGGCGGCGACTTTGAAGGAAACAACCGCCCGCAGCCTGCGTCTTCGGTCAGCGGCTGGCGCCGTGAGTCCGCCTGCTGTTACCTCACGCGGCGCTCCCGGGCAATGGCGGGCGGCAGGCGGTGGCGCGACGCGTGCCCGACATGGAGAAGCCTCACCACCTTCCTTCTCCATGATGGAATTGCTGCTTGCGCCCGGCTCCCCTCGATCTGCCCGTGAACTCCCGGCGGCGCTGAAGCTTCAGCGGGAGTGGCGAAACTGCGCCCGATTGGGTATGGCAGCCTCCTCGGCTCGGCCTTTACCCCGCTGACGCGGCCAGCTTCGGCCTCCTCCGGCTTCCTCTGTCGGCGAGCCGCCGCCTTCTCGGCCTCCGCCTTCTCGGTAGGCGGCTTCTTCCTCGTCGCGCTTCTCCTGCGCGTTCCGCTCACGTGTCGCCTCCGAGGTCGGTGGCGAGGTCAATCCGCCAAGAGGTAGTGGCGGGCGTCTCTACCCGACCCCATGGCGGAGGCGGCGAACCCTCTCTAAAGTAAGGGAGCCACGATGCGAGGAAGAAGTATAAAAAGATTTGGACAAGATTAGCGAAAGAAAACAAGACAAAAAGCGGAAGCACTTACAGCGGAGACGATGGCGGCTGACTTTTTACTTCCTTAGCGAGCGGTTGGCCTTTACAGCCGCCTCTTCCTGCTTGATTACGGCGGCGCGTCCCCTTGAACTTCTTGACCGGCCCGCCAAGCAAGCTCGGCCCGGCCAGCGCTTCGCCAGCGCCGCCTAAGACCACCAAGCCAGCGGAGGAACTCGCGCTTTCGGTGGCCCGACCTTCGGTTGGCGGCAGGCGACTTCCCCTACGCCGTCATCTTCGCCGAAGGCGGTCGGCAAAGGTAGCGAGGGCACCTGAGTAAATCGCTCCTCCTCCTCCTCCTTGACGTCGGCCTCCATCGCGCGCAGCCCCAAGTCGAGGGTCGTCGGCGTCCGCTCTCCCGCCCGATGAGGGAGCGAACTCACAGGCGGCCCAATGGTGCCGGCTGAAGGCTTGCATGAGGGGAGTTGACTCGAAAAAACCAAAAAAAAAAAGATCGGAGGTCGGATTCGGCTAAAAAAGAAAAGCGAAGAGGAAGATAGGCGACTTACCACGAGGCGGGGGTTATGGCGCGTGGAAATGCGGCTCCTTGCCGAAGCGCCAATCCGCCGAGAATTCTGGTTGCAATGTAGTTCACCGTGTCGCCACCTCCGGTGTGGGTATGTCCTTGAACGCGACCACGGCCCGGAGTCGGTGGCAGCCTCATCGGCGGATCAGATGAGGTGACCTTAAGCGGAAGGACTTGGCGGCATACGAAAGCGACCAGCTTGACCCAGTCGGCGGTCAAGCCCTCCGGCTTCGCGTCGGCACTTTCGGTCGGCATGGACAATGGCGGCGGCACCGGCCGAGTCGGCGTCTGGCCGGTGGGACCATTTGAAAGCCTCCCCGCTTGATGCGCCCGGCTTCGTAAGGCGGCGGTCAACCAACCGCCTTACTGGGGGTGGCGTTCTTCACGTAAAATAGGACCGCTGCCACATCTTCACCGACTTGATCGGCGGAATGGTGGGGAAAGCGGGTTGCCGACACCCCGATCTCCGCATCGCGATGAAGAGTGCGCCTGAGAGCCGGCACGCCCGGCGGCGTGCGTGCGAGCAGACTGGAAGAACTCCCCGGCTTCGATGGTGGGGGAAACGCCGAAAGCCGCCGCGCAAAGGTGGCGAAGGCGGCGGCAACACCACCGTGTTGAGTAGAGTGCTGCGGCTGGAGCCCGTGGAACTCTCAGAAAGCAGCGGAAGAAGCCGCTTCATGCCCGGCAACCCTAGGCGCGCATGAGTGCGGCGGAATACGACCCGCTCGCCCTCTCTCCGGCGCCCGGCGATATTTCTCCCGCCCGTTGTGGCAGCGAACTTCGCACTAGCCTCTTGCGGGGAGGCCAGCGGCGTCTAAGCGGAGGAACTTCGATGTGAGTGCGTCATCCACCTCGGAGCCGTCCCACCGCAGCGGGCCAGCGGCGGGAGGTGCAGCCCGGCGGAGGAAAGAAGCTCGTCGTCGTGGCGTGGCGTGTAGTTACGGCCTGTGATGCCCGGCGGGAGGAAAGAAGAAGAAAGCGGGAGGAAGCGGGGAGCAGGGAGATGGTGGCGGCGTCGCGTCGCCCTCCTCCCGCTGCTACTTATAGGCTCATGGGCTAAAGCCGATGGGGCGAGCGTGGGATGTTATGCGCCCGGACCCGCCCGCGATTTAACCCGAGTACTGCGGCGATTCTGACGTGGGAACCTCAACCATCCGCGGCCGTGCTTGGATCCGGATTCGGCGTGATTAGAAGCGTGGCGGGTCCCGCTGACCCGGCCTGTCCCGTCGCCTTGCGTGGGTAAAGCGGTGCACACTTTGCCGCATGCGCATGTCTGCACGGCGGGCCACATTGCAGGCGCGGAAAAGCAATAGGCCGCGGCTGCACTGGTTCCCGCTGCGACTTTCCAAACCCCTAAGGGGCAAAACTGACCTTCTGAAGTCGGCTCCGGCTGAGTCGGCTTAGAGGAAGGCGGCGAGCAAGGCCCAGATTCCACCACGGAGAAGGATGGCTTGTTGAGGCTCCTCGACATGTGTAAGCCTCGGCGCCTCACCCGGCTTGAAGGGACTCTTTGTGGAGTAATGGGCCCACGGGTAGGCAAACCGAGCCAGGCCGGACCTTCGAGGACATTGGGGCAGGCTGCGCCCCTCAAGACCCCAAGGCAGTGCCGCTTTACGAGTACGTCGTGAGCCTGGCTGCACCCTCACGGCGGGCCCCAGCCCATTCGGCGGAGAAGGCGACCAAGCCCGAGAGACAGGCCAGCTGGGACCCGCCCAGCCCGGATTACCATTGTGCCAACACCCCTGAAATGGAAGGCCTACTCTAAACCCCCGGGCACCCATACAGCAGGTTGGACCCTAATAGTTTAGATACACATAGAGGAAGAGAAGGAAGCTAGCCCGTGCCCTTCTCCTTCCCTCTCACCCCGAACAACTTCAAGGAGCAACCTTGTACCCACTTTGTCATAGTGATCATCCCGGAGACCCCTTGGAAGCGGCGATAGTGGTATTATCTCCCGAGGAGAGCCACTGTGAAGCTGGAGTAAGATCCGCCCGGCGTGCATGCCACCTTCGCCTCATCCCATTTCCGAACACGGCGGCCGTTCTACTGCTTCACCACCATGATAAGCCATCCTTTGGCATATACGCACCCAACCCCGACGGTGGTGTACTCATAAGCGATGTGCCTCTACGCCTGTGGGGATCAAGAGGTTCCAACACTCTTGAGCAAAGTTACAGTCCCAAAGTAAGTGCATGAGTGGTCTCTTACGCACCAGTTGGTTACAGTTTGGGCTGAGAAAATGTCATCAAGTTGCATGCCTTTTACCGAGTAAGAAGAGAGCCTGGTGTTGATTACGCAATGTTGCAACACTAGCCAGAAGAAGATTTTATGTTTAAGTCTACTGGAGCTGCTCCAAATGATGTTAAAAAGGGATGTTCTTCTTTGTGCTCCAACATCTGATTGTAAATATGAATTGTTGTGGGCATACCTACAGCCCCAATAATACCCCAGATATCTTCCATGTGTGGGTGTAGGATGGGAGCAAGATCTTGTAACTGGTTGAATTGCTCATAGGCTTCAATTGATAAGAGGCGGATGAAAGTGCTCAGTCCAATCATGTCCATCAAACAAATCCTGTAATGTTTCTCCTCACTAATTGCAAAAGAATGAAGATGTGGAAGTGTAATTTTGCGAAAGGAGCCTGGTCATACCATTTGTCCTTCAAGAATAGCCACAGTTTGGCGGCGAGCCTATTGTGCATTTGCTAATTTGCTTAAATCTGTCTAAGAGTGCAATATGAGCTTTCCACCAGAATGACCCTTCTGCTTTTCCTCTTGGAGCTTCTGTATGATAATATTTCTCCTAGACAAGATTGATCCAAGGTATATATTCTTTGTTGAGGAACTTGATGAGATTCTTCATAAGTAGGGCCTTATTGTGAAGAGTTATATCTAGTATGCCAAAGACACTCCCTGCTTTTTTGGTTGACATACTTTGGACCCAAAAGCAATCAGAGTTGTCCCTCTGTCCTCCATACCAAATTTGCTCCATAGAAAGTTCCTCAAGTATTTGTTGATCTGCTCAATAACTCTCCCCATGCAAATCTGATTCGATAAGTAACAATCTTCCATCATAAGGTAGCATGATAGAGCAACCCGATAAGCCTTCTCTCAATTCTTTTGCATCATTGGGTTGAAATCCTCAATTTTTGGTTTTGTTGTGCCCGGAGGAGGCCCAAATAGGTGAAGGGAAATGTCGCTTGTTGGCATCCCATGAGAATTGAGCAGAATTGCTGATATGAGGTTCGGTCACATTGTTGATTGGCACCATGAAGGATTTCTCATAGTTATTTGCTTTACCTCTTGAGCTTGTGTTGGTTTTCCTTGAAGAGGAAAGGGTGATGCATCAAAAGTAAGCGTAAGTATTTCCCTCAGTTTTTGAGAACCAAGGTATCAATCCGGTAGGAAGCGAAGCGCACTTTAAGTCACCTAGTACCTGCACAAACAATCAAGAACCTTGCAACCAACGCGATAAAGGGGTTGTCAATCCCTTCACGGTCACTACGCCATAAAGTGAGATCTAATAGAGATAGTACGGTAAATATTTTTGGTATTTTGGTTGTATAGATTGGAAAGTAAAAGATTGCAAAATAGTAAACTAGATTTAAAAAGGAGATGCAATATAATGGAAAAAGAGATGTAATATAATAGAAAAGAGACACTGGGGGCCATAGGTTTCACTAGTGGCTTCTCTCAAGATAGCATGTATTATGGTGGGTGAACAAATTACTGCGAGCAATTGATAGAAAAGCATAATTAGTGAAGACATCTAAGGCAATGATCATGAACATAGGCATCACGTCCGTGTCGAAGTAGACGAAGCGATTCTACATCTACTACTATTACTCCACATCGGCGCTATCCAGCATGCATCTAGAGTATTAAGTTCATAAGAATGGAGATAACAAGATTCAACAAAGGCGGTATTAATTTCAGAAGATTCAGCATCGCCGGTAGTAGGAAGACAATCGGTGCTAATAATAATAATCATTGTTTATGGTATTGGAAGAGTCACACAATTTAGTATTATCTTGAGCCATACCGTGACAAACAATCAATCAACACACAAGCACACAAGAAGCAAGCGAAAAGAAGATGAAGCGGAAGAGGAAGAAAAGGCAAAGTTTTAGAAAACCGTTTAGAAGTGGGGGAGAGAGAAAAGCGAGGCGAATGTCAAATAATGTAATCTCTGCGAGGGAAAAGAGAAGAGTTTATGATGGAGTACTTGGTAGCAAGCTTGACTTGGCGAAGATCTCACAAACGGCAGCGCGAAATCCTTCTTGCTACCTCTTGAGCTTGCATTGGTTTTTCCTTGAAGAGGAAAGGGTGATGCAACAAAGTAAGCGTAAAGTATTTCCCACCGATTTTTGAGAACCAAGGTAATATCAATCGGTGAGGAGGCGGCGCTTTAGAAGTCACCTAGTACCTGCACAAACAATCAAGAACCTTTGCAACCAACATGATATTAAAGGGGGTATGCCTTAGCCGCCCCGGATTACGATGTGCAAGGTGTCCGCCCGATTGATTCGCCGATTTTGCCGGTGTCATCATCTGCTTTCATCTGCATGTTTTTCAAACTTGCATCCGTTAAGGTTTCCCGGGTTCTCTCCGTTGTCCGTTCCGAGCCGAGCCACACTTTCGCCGGCGCCAGCCCTTCTTCTCGAGATATTATTTTTGAGTGGCATAAAAATGTTCTCTGAATGCGGTTGAAAGCTTGGCATGTGGTCACTGTATTATAGATGTGAAGGCCGAGGCGCTTTGTCAAGTTTCATCAGCATTGAGCTTTCGTTTGTTAGCCCAACCGTTAAATATATAGCGGCACTTAGATGTTAGGGTTTATTCATCAGGACGTTTGGTCTCCCGTAACTTAGGTGCGGGCTGCATTCTCCTCTCTCTCTCTCTCCTCTCAGCCCAAGCCTCTCTCTCCACACAGCCCCACTAGCCACCTATCTCCCAACCCCTAAGCTCCCGGGATACCCCGTCCGGTCGAGATCGAGCTTGGCTCCAGCAAGCTGGGCTAATCCCCCAACCCTAGCCCCCTTTCCTGTTTAAACACACTCCCTTGCCCGGTTAGAAGCCCTAGCTTCCCCTACCTCCTAGCCTCTCCCACCTCCCTCCCCTCGGGAAATCCGGCGCCCGCGCAATCCACATCCAACACCGCCTCCCCTCCTGGTTTTCAGGCGCCATCCACCACCGTCCCATACACTTGGCGCCACCTGCTTGGCAGGGCGCGCCGCGAAAGCCTCCTCGCCCACTCCTGCGCCTCGCCACCTGTCCCCGCGCTCTCCCCCCTCGGCGCCCACGAGGAGGCCCACGCCAAGCCAGGGACGCAGCCGCCATGAGGCCACATCCCGTCAGGGCCAGCCAGCGCTCCCGCGGCGCCCGACCAAATAAACCCAGCCCGCTCCTCCAGCTACGTCGAGGGATCGAGGCGCCCTGCCAGCGCCTCTCTCGGCCCAGCCGCCCGCTACCGCCCTACTCCCCTCTGTAGAACGCCGCCGCCTCCTAAATCGCCCAGGTCACCGCCCGTCGTTCCCTCCCTTCCCTTCTCTCCCTGCCTCACTCTCTCTCTCTCCTTCCCCGCACTTGAGTCCCTACTTAGCCGCCCTCGACTCACCGTTCGCCCGTTAGGGCCTCGCCTACGCCCATCGCCGAGAACGGAGTCCATGCCCAGCGTCGAATCCGGCCGAGCGCCGCCCCCATGGCCTCCTCACGCCCTCGCCCTCATGTCCCGTGTCGCATGCCGCCGCTGCCTTATACCTTCCCCTCGATCCCCAACTGGATCGAGGGCGGCCAACAAAATCGTGACCGCCGACAACGTGAGCCCGTGGGCCCGCGGTATGGCCCACATCTTCCTGGGCCCGATCACGCCCGTCCGGCCACTGATCCGCCTCTCCTCCCTCTCTACGGGCCCAGGCCCGCTAGGTGAAGCAAACCGCCTAAAAGACTACGCCTGTGCACAATCTCTTTACTGCTCACGCTTGCGCCAGTCCAGTTTTTCGAAATCGGTAGAGTCACGAATATTTTGCATAATCATGCCATGTTCATGCCATAGCGTATCTCTGCATCCGATACCTCCGTTTTGTGCGATGTCTCATATGCCAAATTGTTACGCCTCAACTATTATTTCATTTTAATTCCATTGCACCATATTCATTTTGATGCCTGAATCATTGTTTTTTTTTCAAGAGTGCTTCATGATGTTGTCTGCTATGTCTGTTAACAGAACTAGCTCTTTTGTCATTTTGCCATGATTGATGTGTTATTGCATCCTATGAGTTGATGTCTACATGTGTTTTGATCTATGCCATACCATATTTACAGGGGTTGTATACCATATATTTTTTGTGATCCAATGTGGGTGACTAGCACAAGCATGCAAACTAGGCATCCGATGATGTTGCTGTTTTTAGTCCCTGTTCTGTACTGTTATTTTGATGCCATGTAAACTTGATGCTACAGAGATCAATGCATATTTTGAGATACTTTTCCAGTAAGGATTGTTTTGAACATACACGTTTGTTCTCTATCCATTCATGCCCTGAGATTGCAATTAGTGTAGGTAGTCTAGCATGTCATTTTCGTGCTCTACTTTTGCTTCCAAATGTTTCACAGCAGATTGTTTACATGTTATTCAAGAATTTTTGCCTTGCAAGGTTGTTTGTAGTTGATCTCCCTTACATGCTATGAACTTGTTCTTTCAACTTGGTTTTGTTTCACTTAAACATGTCTTCTTCTTACTGTTGGTTGCCTTTTTCCATACCATGTATTTCTCTGTGGTGAGAGTGGTACAAGCTCATTAACATGCGCTTCATAATTCTGTTTCCTGCGCATGTATGAATCTGTAATAATAACTTGCTATGTTTGCATGGGTGCCATCATATTTTATGATCCTTTTTGGCTCTCATGGTCATTAAGGTAGTACATTTTGATCTCTATGCAATTAGTAGTTTCACTTAATTTCTTCTTTGTTTGCCATGATAAGTTCCTGTAACATGTTGCTTGATAGCTCTAAATATTTGCAACCCTGATGTTATTTCTGCCATGTCCTGTGAATTCTACCAAGTCTGTGAACCTGTTATTATTTGCAATCTTGCCATGTCCTTTTGAGCATGTTCTAGTGATTTCTGAATTAGCTCAGTGTTCATGTTTTGTCATGCTTTTGCCTGTACATCATATCCATGCCTTTTTTGTTTCATGTTTGAGAATCACTGTAGCTTATGTTGTTTTGATGCTTTGCAATATGCCCTAGTTGCTGTTTTTGGACAGCTTGTTCACTTTAAACTTGTTATAGAGTGTACATGTGTTGCAACCGTTGCTCCGTTTTGAGTTGGTACTCTATATGAAACTTTTGCTTGATTTTGCATGTAGTTTTCATATTACCTTGTTGCATCCATGTTTTTGGAGTGTTTTGCTTGATGTTTGTATGCATTTTGCATCAATGCCATGTTTAACTTGTTTTTGCTCTCATATCTTCTAGAGCCGTAGCTCGAAGGGTAAATGAAGCTTTATATGTAACTTGACTAGAATTTAGTTGCAGATCATGTTGGTGTATCTTAACTTGCTTTGTTTTAACAATTGAACATAAAGGTTTATTCAGATCTGGAACCAACTTCAAAATTTGCATATGAGGACTTACGGGAATTGTTATATATTGTTCTCGGCCTCATTTTAAACTTGCCTTGATGTGTTGCTCTTGTATGCATCATCATCTCTTGCCATGAGTAGCTTCATGTAGCTTTGTCATGCATCATGCTTGATTTCGTGCCTCATGTCTTGTTCATGTGTGGTGTGTTCTACACCATGTTGTGTGCTTCTTCTACCGATAGTTCCCGTTTAAATTTGCGATCGTGAGGATTAGATTAGATCTACGCAGACTTGGATTTGGCGTCTTAGGTGGCTTCATCTTCTTCATGGACTTCGTTCTTGCTAACTTCCTTCTGGGAGTTTCAGGGCAAGATGACCCGCTACCCTGGATCTCACCTACTATCATTGCTATGCTAGTTGCTTCGTTCTATCGCTGTCTTTGCACCATTACCCTATCTTTTGCTCCCTCAAGCCTCCAAATTGCCATGAACCTCTAACCTTTGACACCCTTGCTAGCAAACTTCGTTGCTTCCAGCTATGTTATGGCTTTGCTCAGACCCTCTTATGCAAGCGTTGCTAGTTCCAGAGTGAAAGTTGAAGATTGCTCCATGGTGGACAGGATTTTTGGTTGGGGATATCACAACTATCTCTTATATTATTAATGCATCTATATACTTGGTAGAAGGGTGGAAGGCTTCGGCCTTATGCCTAGTATTTTGTTCACACTCTTGCCGCCTAGTTTTCAAATCATACCGGTGTTATGTTCCCGGATTTTTGCGTTCCTTGCAGCGATTCGGGTGATTTATGGGACCCCCCCTTGACAGTTAAGCTTTGAATAAAACTCCTCCGGCCAAGGCCCAACCTTGGTTTTACCATTTGCCTCCACCACCACCTACATTTCCCTTGGGGAGTAATGTAACCCAAGGGTCATCTTTATTCTGACCCCGGAGCCAATGCTTATCTAAGTGTTGGTCAAACTAAGAAACACCGTCTTGAGGACCATCCCTTAGCAGCAACGCTTAGGTTACGCGTCGGTACATGTCACGGCTTAAAACTTATCCGGTGTTGCCACGAGCGAGATATGTGCAGCTCTCCCCTATCGCGGATTAGTCGAAGGCGGCATTGGTAGATCTTGTCTGGTGCTTGTTTACCATTGTCGAAATGTCTTATGTAAGCGGGGATTAGAGTCTGTTCGGGTCTTCACGGGAGAAGGTATATCAGCCGTTGATCGTGAGGAAGCTTATCATAGTGGCTAAGTTAGGACCTACAGGGTATAAATCTTTCGAAAGCCGTGCCCTGCGGTTATTGGCGAGATGGGAGATTTGTAATGTCGGTTGTAGATAACTTGACACGAGATCCGAATTAAAAGCGCATTAACCGTGTGTGCTTAGCCGTGATGGTCTCTTTTTCGGTGGAGTCCGGGGAAGTGAACACGGTTTTAGGTTATGCTTGCAGCGTAAGTAGGAGTTCGGGATCACTTCTTGATCATTACACTAGATTGGCGGCCGTTCCTTTTGCTCTCTTCTGCGGCTCTTATTTGCATTATGTTGGCCACCATACATGCTTGCAATGCGTTGCTGCAACGCCTTCTCACCACTTTACCTTCCTTTCCACGACTAAAGCTTTGCTAGTCTTGATACCCATGGTAATGGGATTGCGCTGAGTCCTCGTGGCTCCACCAGATTACGACAACAACAGTTGCAGGTACGAGGTTATGCGATGAGTCTTGGCCAGCAGCGATGTTTGCTTGTCTTGAAGTTCTTCTTACGCTTCTCCTTCGATCGAGGGATAGGTTCGAATTGGCAGCTGGGCTACTTGAGCTGGATGTCGTTTTAGAGTTTCTGTTTGTGTTTCATCCGTAGCGGATGAGGCTCTTATATGTTAATGACGTTGTATTACGTGTGGCATTGTATGCCTTATGTATATCCCCATCTATTATGTAATGTTGATGTAATGATATCCACCTTGCAAAAAGCATGTTTCAATATGCTTGGGTCTATCGCTTGAGTGGGACCTTGTGAGTTCCTTTTAGATAGGGAATTCGCATATTGGAGTGTGAACAAGGGGTTGTCAGTATCCTTCCACGGTCACTCGCAAAAGTGACATCTAATAGAGATAGTAAAGTAAATATTTTTGGTATTTTGTTGTATAGATTGGAAAGTAAAGATTGCAAAAGCATTATTAAGCTAGATTTAAAGAGATGCGGTATAATGGAAAAGAGATGTAATATAATAGAAAAGAAGACCGGGGCCATAGAGTTTCACTAGTGGCTTCTCTCAAGATAGCTTATGTCATTACGGTGGGTGAAACAAATTCTTGTCGAGCAATTTGATAGAAAAGCGCATAATTATGAAGACATCTAAGACAATGATCATGAACATAGGCATCGCGTACGATACATGTCAAGTAGACGAAATGATTACGCATCTACTACTATTACACCACACATCGATTTTGCTATCCGGCATGCCATCTAGAGTATTAAGTTCATAAGAGCAGATAGCAGCATTAAGCAAAGATGACATGATGTAGAGGGATAAACTCAAGCAATATGATATAAACCCCATCTTTTTTATCCTCGATGGAAACAATACAATATGTTGCCTTGTTGCCCCTAGTTGTCCTTTGGGAAAAGGACACCGCAAGAATTGAACCAAAAGCTAAGCACTTCTCCCATTGCAAGAAACATCAATCATAGTAGGCCAAAACTAAACCAGATAATTGAAGAGAGACTTGCAAAGATATCAAATCGAGGCATATAAGAATTCAGAAAAGAACCAAATAATATTCATAGATGATCTTGTTCATAAATCCACAATTCCTTCGGGATCTCGGCAAACACACATAAAAAGAGTATTACATCAAATAGATCTCTAAGAACATCGAGGAGAAATTTTGTATTGAGAATCAAAGAGAGAAGAAGCCATCTAGCTAATAACTATGGACCCAAGGTCTGCAGTATTAAAACTACTCACGCTTCATCGGAGAGGCAATGGGTGTTGATGTAGAATCCCTCGTGATTGATTCCCCCTCAGAAGCGGATCACCGGAAAAGGCCCCAAGATATGATCTCACGAATACGAGAAGGTTAGCGGCGGTGGAAAGAAGTAGTTAAATAAGTGGCTCTCCCGGATGTTTCTAGGGTATAAGAGTATATATAGGCGAAAGAAATGCGTTAAATTGGTGGATTCTGAGGGGCCCTACAAAGGGTGAAGCGCGTAACCTACATGATGGGGAACGAGCACTGAAATTCAAAATTTTTCCTCACGATGTCACCAAAGATCTCTATCTATGGAGAAACCAGCAACGAGGGGAAGGAGAGTGCATCTACATACCCTTGTAGATCGCTAAGCTAAGGCGTTCAAGAGAAGCAGGGGGTTGAAGGAGTTCATTACTCGTCGTGATCCAAATCACCGGAGATCCCTGAGTGCTTAGGAGCAGATGGCACCTCGGCGTTCAACACACACTTACAGACCCGGTGGCGTCTCCCACGCCTTGATCCGGCAAGGAGAGAGGAGAGGTTGAGAGAAGAACTCCAATCGACAGACCAGCACCTGCAAGCCCAGGCGTGGTGGTGGTGGTGGAGGAGTGTGGCAATCCTGCGGGGCTTAGCCAAGGCTTACTTGGCGGGAGAGGAGAAGGAGAGAGAGGTAGGGACTCTGCGCCCGAAGAGGGGAGATGTTCTTGTGTGACTTAGGCAGGCCCCAAAGCCTCCACACTATATGTAGGGGGAAAGGGGAGGGGAGGCGCCCTAGGGGTTTCCCCTAGGGGAGCATGACGAGGCAGATGGGATCTCCCCTTGGGTGACTTGGCCCCAAGCCGGGAGGTGAGGAACCCTAGATGGGGCTGACAAACCCCACACAGTCACGTGGGAATAGGTGAGGCGCACAGCCTCTTATAGTGGGCTGGTTTGCCCCTTCCCTTCGCCCACTTAGAAGCCCCCAACACTTATCGGGGCTCCCGAAACACGCTTTTCGGTCATGGCTTTGGTCATCACCGGTACCTCTAGGAACACACTTCGGACTCCAAAACCCCTTCGTCAATATATCCAAATCTTTACCTCCGGACCATTCCGGAACTCCTCGTGACGTCACAGGATCTCATCGGGACTCGAACAATATTCGGTAACCACGTATATCCTTATTCCCTATAACCCTAAGCGTCACCCGAACCTTAAGTGTGTATAGACCCTCACGGGTTCGCGGGAACCATCTGGAACATGACCCGTAGGGCGTTCTCTGGTCAATAACCCTTGAACAAGCGAGTTCTGAGATACCCATGTTTGGCTCCCACATATTCCACGATGATCTCATCGGATGAACCCGCGATAATAGAGAATTCAATCAATCCCGTATTCAATTCCCTTTGTCTAGCCGGTATTGTACTTGCACGAGATTCGATCGTCGGTATCCCGATGCACCTTGTTCAATCTAGATTCTTGGCAAGTCTTTGCACTCGTTCTGTAACACATCATCCCGTGATGCTTATGGTCACATTGCTTTTTGATATGATGATGTCCTGCCGAGTGGGCCCGGAGATACCTCTCCGTGGCCCGGAGGGACAAATCAGATCTCGATTAGGTACCAACCCAACAGACACTTCCGGAGATACGCCTGTACGCTACGCTTTATAGCCACCCAATTCGTTGTAACGTTTGGTACACCCAAAGCATTCCCTCTCGGTATCCAGGAGTTGCACAATCTCATGGTCTAAGGAAATGATACTTGACATTAAGAAAGCTTTAGTATCTGAACTACGATCTTTGTTCTAGGCCCAAGATTGGGTCTTGTCCATCACGTCATTACTGCTATTGATGTGATCCACGTTATCAACGACATCCAATGTCCATGGTCAGGAAACTGTAACCATCTATTGATCAGCGAACTAGTCAACTAGAGGCTTACTAGGGACATGGTGTTGTCTATGTATCCACACATGTATGCGAGTTTCCTATCAATACAATTATATGGATAATAGCGATTAT